>CAWUFW010003065.1:648566-1297132 GCA_963921515.1 Calotriton arnoldi | reverse complement strand
TGAGCAAATCTTCTAGCTCACCTGTTTGTCACAGATGGCAACCACCCCCAAAACCCGTGACTACAACAGTAATCAGTGACCTCTTTCTCTGCAGGCTTTCATATAGAGTAATAAGAATCCACCCTTAAATGATATTAACATAAGCTTTTCACAATAAATATGTACGGCCTACTGTCTTAAAGGTACCATTTCAAAATAAACAGATCAGTCCTACAGCCATTATCATTTCCTTGCTGCCATAACAAACTTTACCCTGCTATGGCAAGCATTAGTTTTCCCACAAGGCAAAACGTGCTATGCAAGCTCTCTTTTCAGTGGAAGCACATAACTTCAGCCCAATCCAAACATTTGTTTCTGTCTACCAACTCCTCTGTTGACTCCTAAAAGCCCCTTTTTAGGTTGATCCCATAAGGTCTAGCAGCAGCTGTGCTGTCAAGCCAGCCCTAAAAATCTTAGTCACATAGGTGGCTTAGCAAATTTTATTTGGCCAATTTGAGTAGAGCAGTCAGTCTCTTAAATGGTGGCACTATTCTCCCTCTGTGCACTTGTGTTCTCCACTTGTTAAAAAGTTATGTTCACTTCCAATGTTACTTAATTCGCTTGTAACTAGAGTGAAAGGATTGAATCCTGGTGGTAGTTGCAACCAGAGCCATACTATCCTCTGAGGCAGCCCTAATGTTTGACACCTTACTAGAACAAACTGAAATAGTGCGCCAACCCACACTAGATAGTTTTCACATATAGCGCCATTGCAAAGCAGCATAGAAATTCTCCTTGCTGATTCTAATATGTCCAAAGGCCGCTACCCAAACTCAATTGTCCAGAAAAAAAATAGCAAACAATATTGAAAAATTGGATTAAAGTAGAAATATCATTAAACTACATACATGCCCTGAATACACAGCTGCAGGTAACAGCCATCGATCAAAAAATATTTATTATATAATTGCTTGGCTCCCGCTGCATATATGCTACAAATTTCACCTTGGGGTGTGATTTTTCCAGCTTCTTGATTAGATAAAGTTCAAAAATTTCCAAATAGTAGACCCCCAAACGACCACACCAATGCTAGTGGGAGACTTCTTTTAGGACGTTTTGTATATTACTTTTTGGATCCACTCGAAATAACCTTGGTATGAAGTGGTTTTACTACTTCTTTTCAGCCCTAGAGGTCCTTATGCAGTCCTACTTTAGAAACAAAGGAATTGCCCTCCATCTTCTTTGTGTTCTGACAAGTATGCCTGTCCTGTGCTGGGGTCATGCTCACTTAATGAGCCTGGTGGGCTTTGTGGAGCTTCAGCTTCCCTTTCCAGATCACCTGGGTGATCTTAAAGGCAGCTGCAGTGGGTTCAGTCGCTGTCTTCAGCACCAGTTTTTGTTACTTTCCCTTTTGTCCCGTCACAGCTGTGTGGCCTTCTGTGGATCTGCATCCACCCTCTCAAGGTGCTGGGAGTGGGAGTTAGTGCAGTAACAGGAGGTCACAACACACATAGAGTGGGCAACAATTTCTCCCTCTCCCACTACACAAAAGCCTTTTGTGGCACCTCGCCCACCCTCTCCATGTTATGCAGGCAATCCTAAGGACAGCAGTCAGTTCACCAAAGGCTGGTTTAGCAGCAATGCAGGTAACTTCTCCCTCCCTCCACCACTGTTCAGTGGCACTCCTTTTCCTTTTCTCTACGGCCATTTATTCAAGTACTGTTTCATAGACGAGCCAGATTAGCACTGTCCAAGTAATTTTAGTATCTTGCAACCATACCCAGCATTGGTGAGGCTAGTAGCTTGGGTCCAAAAAAACCTGAAGGTTTTTGTTTTTTTTAACTTAAATTTGTAATTTTTTCTCTGAAAGCTATGATGCTTCCTCCAGAGTTAGACCTTAAATACAGAGGATCTAGATAATGTACAAATGTATGTGCAATTGGCTAATACCCGCTTGGTTGATTTAACTTATCTGCAAGTGCCTAGTTTATGGTACAGAGTATACACAGGGCTTGTAAGTTACATGTCACTAGCGGCCTGCAGCACTTATTGTGCACCACTGCAGTGACAAAGTGAAAACATGGCTCAAGGTTTGTCTCTGCAGCCTATTCGGGGAGCTTTTAAACTGTCAATCCGACATAGATAAATAAAACCTTTTGTCAAATCCAAACCTTCCTTTTTAATATCAATATGCCACCCCTAGGGAAGGCCTTAGTAGCTCTTAAGGAAAGTGTCTGATTATTAAAAAGGACATGTTTCTATTACATTTTACATGTCATGGCAGTAAACTTGCTATTGTCGTTCACAGTAGCAAGGCCGGTAGTTCCATTGGCTAACATGGGGTTACAGTAGCCCAACCTCGAAGTGCTGACTTCCATTTGGGACCACCAAACATAGAATTTCAAGGTATCAAATTAATTGTAACATTAAACCTGACTTATTGGTGAAATCAAATTTAAGTTGTTTAATATAAAGGGGACTTCAGAAAGACACCACCTTCTTGCCCCAAAGTTCTAAAAGCTGTTTTTGATTCACTGCCTGGAGGTGTGAGTGGCTCCCAGAAAAAGGAACAAAAGGCCTGTTGTTGGAGGAAGTGTAACCTCCTCCTGACAGGATGGCCACATGGCTGTAGCCCCAGATGTCCAAGCTTCAAAAGGTTAGCCGCAATGTCACAGGCAAATGCAAGCAACGCCTTAGCTTGCCCTCTCCTTTGTTTAGGGAGACAGGCTGGCATCTCTTCCAGAGGGGGAAAACCTGTTGCAGAACCGTTTTTTCAGGGGGAGTTGCTCATTATACTGGCCACACCTCAGGAGTGTGCTCATAGCTCTGACCAAGGAAAGGAAGGTTCTGACATCTTGGATCTGGGCAGAGAGATTCACCTTGGGATTGTTTAGTGCCAATCCCCCAGAACGTGATGTAAAAATGGGTAAGGTTGTTTGTGGGATTGTTTCCCTCATTGGTTAGGGAGTCCTCCCCACCCACAAACTTGAAATTGGCATAAAGGTGGCACCCCTGGCTACCAGTCTCAGAACATTGCAGGACTCTGAAAGAACAGAAGGAGGACTGCACTTGCGTAACCTGCGGACCTCAGAAAGAAAGGTTGTACCTTCTGAACCAAGACAGGACTTCAGAAAACGAATAGCTTCTCCTGCTCTTAACTTCATGAAGAGAGACTCCCCAAGGGCTGGATCTGCTCACACATGTGCCAAGAACCAGTGAGTGGGCCCCAAGGGCTAGTTGACCAGCTGCCTGTTAAGCTTTAGGGACACAAAGCTGCACCTGCAAAGAGCCCAGCTGACTAGCTGCCTCTGGACTTGCCCAGAACTCTGCTGGTGCAGCCCGTGCGATAGAGCTGTAGCTCCCAAGAGGTGCTCCAGGGCTTGAGCCCTTAGCTGGTGCTAGAGTGTACGCTTTCTTACAATAGAAATACAACTTCTGAGAACTCCTGTCAAGAACCACAGCTGTCACCAGGCCACTGGACTTCGCTTGTCGTCCAGCGTTGAACCCAAGATTCAGAGGACCCCGTCAACGAGAAAAAGGAACCAGAAAAGTTTCTAAGTGCAAAGGTATATGTTTGACTCTGATCAATCCAGCACCTGCAACCTGCCAGCACTCCAACGTAGTCGGCCTGAAACTTTGACTTTGGCTCAGAACTTCGCATTCAAACCTCCTGGACTACCACTACAAGTGAAAATCCGTGATTTATAAAACTTTTTTGGTGAATTCCAGTGATTTAAAAATCAAAACTTTGGTTCCCTTCATCAGATTGTTTTTGTCTGTTTGATGTCTATTTAAAGGTAGTGTATACAATTTTTATAAGTTAGAGTGGGGTTTTATTTTCGTGTTCTTTACTTTTGACGGTTTAGGTACTGATCAATGCTTTACACTTGTTTTCCTTTGAGTTAAGCTGCTAGTGCGATAGCTAATCAAGACTGTCACAACCACCCCAAACTAATAATTCACTTTCTCACATTGACCATAATCTTTGTCTGCCAATTTTATCTCTTCAATTTAACTATGTAAGAGTTTGCCTTTTGGTTGTTTCAAGTTAATGAAAGGCCTTAACAGTGAACCGGCACTTCATGATCATTTAGGAGTCCTGATGGAAGAGTGCACACTTATGACCTTCTGTGGAACATATCTATAGTCCATGTCACGTTTTTCAGGTGATGAGGCTTTCCCTTTTAAGTCTGCAGCATGCAGGCTCAGAAATCTCAATTACTTCATTCTGGTCTTTCTGTTAAACTTTCTAAAATGTAGGCGTTGTCTGCTCAGAAATTCTTTAGTTTTTTTGTATTTTTACTGACTTTCAATGTAGCTTTTTTTTCTCACAAAAAGTTACTTTTTATTTTGTTAAAATATTCTGCTCCTCTCAATATCTTTTACTTGTCATTTGTGCAAACCTTACACACAACAGTATGCTATGGTGCTCAAATAGTGTCTCAATCGATTCAATGTTTAATGTGCAAGTGAACTGCTCAGCCCACTAGCACTCGGGGTGGATTGTTTCAAGTATTGATTATTTGCACTTTTACCATTTTCTTCCTCCTGTGATTTCCAAGAACTTGTTCAGTAAGTGTTGAGACTAGAGGATTAAGACTCGTGTGTATGCCTCTCCGCTGATGTGTGCTTAAAGCGCCCAAAAAATTAGTGATTGTGCGCACTGTAAGTAAAGTTAACATAACATACAGTTATCGTCGGTGAACTTGACAGAGTGGATACTTCAGTCTACATTTACTAGGTTAATTCTTCTGTTTTGAATACAGGTTTTAGAGTGGATGTGGGTGGGAAAGCTGTGGATAGCCTAAATATTTTTTCCAGCAACCCTCCAGTTCTCCCTCCTCTTGCTTTTTGCCCATAATTGTTGAAAAAAAGTAACTACAAAAGTTGATTGAAATGAGCAAGACATATTACAGATGTGTAATATGGTTTACAGCCGATTGTTCCATTCTGTCTCAAAACATCTAAGGAAAGATAAAGTTTCTTTCACTGAGCCTTATTTGTAAGAATATGAAATGCCAAGTGTTACTGCTTCTCAGATTATTGTTAGGCAACCAGCGTGTAAAGTAAATAATTTGCTGTACTTTTCTTGCTGTCTACAATTCACCTTATTTGTATTCTAAAAAGTAATTCTCTTCTTTATTCAACAGGTCTTATTTGGTCACGATACTCCCTTGTCATTATTCCAAAAAGTTGGTTTCTGTTTTCAGTTAACTTCTTTGTCGGGTGTGCAGGTGGTTCGCAGCTGTTTAGGATATGGAGGTATGTGGCTTAATGTGATTTGTGTTTTACATTGTTGTTGTATTGTAAGCCTACTCTTTATAGATATGGGACTCACCAAACTGTAAGCTATTTGCGCTTTCCACGGATCTGAGAAGTTATTTTAGTATTGAATATAGCTTCAGCCCCTCTCGAAAAAAACATTCATTGAATGTACCTCTAAAAATTATTTTTCAGGTATTAATTTACAAATGTTTTAGGTTTGGTAGAGCAAATCAGTCTGCTCTAAAGTGATATAGTCAGTCAGTTGGGCAAAGAATGCCAGGTTTTTGGTTTGAAAAATTCCCTCCCTTATTCACCCCACTTATGAAGCAATAGAATACCTTAGTCACATAGTTCTAAATGATTTTATGAGAATGGCTGCTTAAGAACATGCATCCAAAGTCCATACTGCACTGTGCTGTAGTGCGTTTAAGATCATTCTGACTCAAATCTGCTAGAAATAAAGAAAACTGTAATTCTTGTACATAAATAAAGCATTTCAGTTGCTGTTGAATCTGCTGCAGTCCATGTGTCAGCAAAGTACCAAGAAATTTTACTTCATCCAAATAAATGAGAATTGGAAAACGGTGATGGAAGATGTCCAGGTAGTAGAAGCTCAATGTACCTGGAGCCGTCCATGCACAAAAATTGTCTTTCCTCAATAAATTAGAAGGATATTAAATAGTCTAGACCAGGATTCAATTCTCGGTCTACAGCCAATTAGTATTGTACAATTTTGGATGGATTTCCAAAAAGGAAATGCATATATTAGGACGTTGTTGGAAACAGGTTTTGTTGCTGGTATAATATTCAAATGAGACCTGACTTACTCTAAAGTATCCAGGCAGAAAGCTGGATTCCATAATGTACCCAAGATCGCTAAGGAAATGTGTACAGTTTGAGAATTTCCATCCCAAGCTTTGTGAATATACATACTTGATTGTTAGGCTACCAATTGGTTCCACGTGTCCAGAATTATATATGCACCAGTAAACATTTTTTAAATTACTCTACTACTCATGCAGAGAGAGTGAGCACTCTTCTTTGGTCTATTCCTGAAGAACCTATGTTCTTTAGTGGCAACTTTTTGTTCTCTGCACAAAGCACACTCCTTCACTTCTTCATTCTAAAGGGCTGCTTTAGCCTAAACCTGCTTTTTACCCAGTATTTTCTCCATGCACACCGATAAAGACATAGTTACTGGGATGGTACAAGGGTTTAGATAAATGTCAGGCATTCTGCACTCAACAGTCACTTTTACATGTTTGCAGGATCTTTGGTTCCAGGGCAGAAATGGAAGATAAAGCAGAGGACCCCACCCTCTGTTCACTGTTTCGAAATCTATTTTATTTTTTTAACTTTTTGCTCCTCTGTTTGCTGTCTGAAAAGGTGTTCTCATCGCCGTCTCATGCATGCAGTTTTCTATTCCTACACAAATTCCCAGTATTTTTTTAATATTAAAGTGCTTAGCACGCTTCATATAGTCCTGATCGGACCCACTCTTCTTTTTGTGAAGAAACACATTGACTGCCTCAAGAGAACCTTTGTTCCACAGATCTTGAATTCGTGGTTATATCGCCTTTCCATTGGTGACGATTGTCACGTGAGGAAACTCGGGAGTCCAAAGCAGTTGCGGGAATGCCATATTGGAAAACATGCGACTTGGGCATTGTGTAGCTTATGCTGTTTTTTCACTCTTGAGACTAAGGTTTTTTCCCGATTGTATATGATGGACTCCAACACTACAAGTTAAAAGAATGCAAAGAAAAATGGGACTGCTTGGAAGGTGTATGGAATTCCCACAGCACCCAGTTAGTACCTCGCAGATACTTAGCTGGCACAAGGAACATGCAGATGCATTGTGCCCGGATGGCTTATGTAACCACCTGAACTAGAGGGCCACTGGTGCTTTAAAAATGACTATCTATGAGGACAAAATAAAGATGCTGATCAGGGCAAGTCGAGAAAAAAAAAAAACAAGCCTAGAATGTCAAGGCTTCTGCAGACAATTCCCAAGAGGTAGACAGATGTAGTTAGGGACTTGATTTAAGATCACCAGATACCCTCCTCTTAAACAGTCTGTCTACAGAATGCGAGTGGTAGAGACTACAAGGACCACGTGCATTATTCTGGTTATGTGGTAAAATGGAATGGATTGTGGACTGCAGTTCAATTTCAGTAATTGAGGAGGTTTGTAATCGTGTGGCAGGGTTACTTCGGAGTTCATGGACACCAGCGATGGTATCGCAGAGAGCCTTTGAGGGCAACCCCTTGGTGGTAGAATGACTGAAAGAACATCTAGGATATTAAGTAATGAACTGTCACTCGGGAAACATTAATAGCCTAGTCTATGTTCATTTTTTTCTAGAAGAAATCTCACTCCATAGTGTCTACATTGTTCTCATTAATGCTGTTTCTGAACCAAGATCACTTGGGTGCTTGCAGTAAATAGCAGCAGAAATACAGACGTGTGCAATTAAAAATACTTCCCTGCTCTTTGAACTGTATAATGAAGTGTGGAATTACAGAAGAACATGGAGATGATGTGGAGTCACTAAGCACCATTGTTAAAAATTGTCAAGGCAGTGTCGTTTAAGTACGGAAGAGGTGACTGAAAAGAGTTTGCAGACTAAGGCACTTGCTACAAGTGGTGAATTTGCCCCAAAGCATTAACTTGGGGGGGAGGAAGCAACCTGGTCTCTTTCAAGTAGCCGGTTGTCGTACCTAATAATTCAATGGCCAAAGACAACGGGATCTGGTGAAACCACTGCAGGAACACTGAAAAGGGCTGCAGGCAGCAGCGCAGTTTGGCCCCTTTTAGACCCCTGCATCTCCTAGTCTGTATTGTACTATGGTTCTCCCGCCTAAACTTGACCTGACCAATGTGACCACCACATAACCTCCTGCAGACGTTTTCCACCTGCTGAGCCTCTACTGTGGCATCCAGCTCTTGTCTGCTTGATGTTCCTGTCTCTTAACAGATGGAATAGGAGAAAAACATTTGTAAGGGTGAGAAATGTCTGGGGTATCCCATATTACAAACCATCAGAATCCATCTCCTTTTGCACGGACATGTGTGCCTGTCGGACCTCTCCTAGCCCTACAGGAGAGTCTTGACTTGGCACATGACCCCCGCGGGGAAAAGTATGAGGGCAGGCTCCCTTCTACTTTAGTATGAAGGATTTAGTGTGTGCTTCTTCCTCAGATTTCCTTGTACAGGCCCTTAATGTAGTGTCATCCAGTGATTATTTTGTTTTAAGTGGTGGGGTATAACTTGCTGCCCATACTGGATCAAGCAAGTGAGGCTCGCCTCCTGCAATCCCTGTTCCAACACCACCTTGAAGGTTTTGAGGTTCAGACTCCTAGACAACTTTAATAAAAAAATAAGGCACATTTGGGAATTTTACAGCACAGTTGGGAAATAAAAGTTCATTTCAGAGAGCAGCCATATAACTTAATTTACACTGTTCTTAGTGCAGGCGTCAAACTATAGTTCTGTTTTAAGACAAGAGTGTTATAGAAAGCTTTAAGTATAGATCGTGAAAAACCTCTCGGAGTCCTGGAGAAACAGCCATAGTATTAAGTGCCCTCGAGCCATAACATAAGCAATGACCATATACATCCCTAGTTTTGCTAAATAAAGCATTCTGATGGATACTTCTTCCTGCAGATTCCATGTCTTTTGAATGTCCTAGGTGTCAGACTAAATACGGAAACTTTTTGGTAGTTCTCCACATCGGTATGCAGCGCTGGCCCCACTTCGATGTCGGATTCGACACGGACCGGACATCACTGGAGCCATAAACCACCCCCATCAGCGCCCTCAATTCAGTTTCCTTTTTCTTTTGTGGCAAATCCAGAATTTCCTCTCCTCAGGGAATCTCCATTTATGTTTTTAAGATGCTTCCCAAATGTTGAGTCTTCAAACCATGTAAGGACTGTTATAGACAAATTTCCATCACGGCCCCATGACATCTGCCTGTGGATGGAACACAATGTCAAGTCTTGCGAGGTCTACAGGAGCATGCACCCCAAGGCCCTAATGGAATGGGAAACAAAACAATTTAGGGCTCAGGATTGAGACGAGTCAAGTGAAAGTCTTGGTCCAGAACAAGGTCGCATAAGTCCACGTTGTCGAAGTCATCCTGAAGAACACATAAGAAGAAGCAAAGCCATGTCCCCGCCCACTCCCCTCTAGTCCTCGTCGAAACAAGAGCATGTTGATCTTCTCTACAGAATTCAACGCCCATGGCTCCTTCAAATCTGGTGCTGATCTGCCGACATGTGCAGCACAGTCTCCCAGACGCCAGCCAGCGGTAGTCAATTTATTGGTTCCTGACGCTACCTTATTGTTGAACGCCATGTTTGACATAATTCACGGGGCCAAAGTTTCCTCTGGAATACCTTCATGCCTCATGGGTCCTATAGGTTATGCTTTTGGTGTGATGCTTGCAGCCTGTACTCTTGGGTCCTTTACCTCTGATATTCTTTGTTTCCCACAATCCCGATTCCGACGCCTGTCTCCACCTCATGCCTGGCGCCATCGCCGACATTCCACCCGCCCCCCCCAAAAGGCTTTAGTCCTCTCCCCCAGGTCAATGCTTGCTACCCCTACTGATACCACAGTCCATGCTGCCGGCACTGTAGACACCTCACCAGAACATGTTTCTGCCTCATCCCAATTTCTTGGATTGCAATTTCCTGCTCCTACTTATAGGTCGAGAAGAGCGGCACAACATCTCATGGGATGCTACTTCGGTGGGGACTAAGACCCACTTGAGAAACCCATACCAGATATGAATGACAGTGATGTTGAGTAGTCACCATGGGCATGGATTTCACAGCGTTTGGAATATAAGTGGCCTTGACGCATCATCCGAGTGGGAGCTATTCCCTCTGACTTGCCTTCCACCCACATAAGTCCCCTCCTACCACTTTATTTAAAAAGGCAACAAGGCCCCTGATCTGCAACTCCCCTCCACAGAGGCCAAAGCGAATCTCTTGACTGAAGTGTTATATCGGACCACTCACTAGGCAGAACCCTTACTATCCTTCATTGAAGCTCTAACTGAGCCCATTCTCGCTGTGCTCGAGAAGCCAGCCTCTTCTCTCACTAAAGCTTTGTCTTTCAAGCTTCCTTCTCCTCTAAACTCTCGCCAGGGGCTCCCCCTCGCACAGGGTCGAACAAAATAGAATAGTTCGCCAGGAAATCCTTTTGGGCAGTATCTCCAATCCCTCAATGTGAAATACCTGATGGGACGTTATACCCACACTGTATGAGACATGGCACAGTGGGTGATCCCTAACTTGGCACAATAACTCCAGCTTCACAGAGCTAGTGAAGATTGACCAGCCTGCTGCAAAGCAAGTGATTTTGTCAGATCTTCATACTGTGGACTCCATAGCACAAGCCAAGTTCACATCTGAATCCCTTTGTCGTCATGCTAGGCTAAGGAATGTGAGGTTTCTCCTGACTTACAATCCACTTTGATGGATCTCCCGTTTGATTGGTTGCACCTGTTTCGAGTTAAAGCAGACTCTGCTCTCAACCAGTTCAAAGAGACAGAAGTGTTCCTCTGGAACTCTTTCAGGTAGAACTTGATTGGCTCATGCACTGAGCATGAAAGGGTATTTGCTGTTGCTCCTATTAAGTATATTGCTGGTCTGCTAACAATGTTTAGCCATACAGAAAACATCGACTACTAGAAACAATTCACTGCTTTTGGGAGGAAACAGTTACCAGGGCCCGCCTGCCTCCCATCCTTAGTGACCAGGTCCTTACCCCTGTTTGGCCTAGAGGATGTTATACGCCTTACGACTATGCTCCATATTAGGCCATCTCTTGCTTAAGGAGGAGCGTTTGAGTCGTTAATGTCCGGCTGATGCTCACTGGTAAGTAGCTGTTTGATTCTGGAGCTCTCATGTTAGGCTCTAGAAGCATCTCTTGCGTTCGGCCGTCAGAAGGGTCGGACTGGCCTGAGGGGCCATAACTTCATGCCAAATCTGTTGTGCATATTCTGGAAAGGGGGTATGCTCTACCCTTCCAGTAGGCCCCTCTACCCATTCCTCATGGTACCTCTGCCCCTCTAGCAGACCATCTTTCTATCCTTCAGCAGGAGGTAGACCTTCATGAAGGTGATGGCAGTGGTAGCAGTCCTACTCAGACCACAGGAATCTCAGTGTTTCTATACCTGGACGACTGGCTTCTCAAAGCCGGATCCCAGGAGATGGTGTATCACCACCTGGAAGTCACAGCCTCTCTGCTGTTCGACCTGGGCTTTTCCATCAATAAGCCCAAATCTCACCTGGTGCCCTCTCAGTGCATCCTATTTATAGTGGCAGTACTGGACACTAAGTAAAATTTTTAACAATCAATCCTTTTCCTCTCCCCAGGGGGTACGGGATATTCAGGCTATGATTCTGATGTTTCAGAATGGAGCACAAGTTCCAGTACTTATGGTCTTATGTCTGCTAGCTTCCTGCATTCTACTAGTATGTCAGCGCACGCTGGCACACATGGGACCTCCAGTGGTGCCTCTGCAGTCATTGTTCCCAACATGGTGGAGATTTACACAGTTCTCTAGCAATCTTGGAAGACATAGCAGCAGTCTTGATGTGGTATAGTGTGGAACGCAACCTGTGGTAAGTGAGGCCATTGCAACCGCCACTGTTACTACGGTGGTAACTGATGCTTCCACATACGTTGGGGAGCTAATCTGAAGATCACAAGCTTTTGATTTCCGGAAGCGCTGCTATTGCATATAAATTTGCTAAAGCTACGGGCTGTTCGACTGGCACTCCAGTCTTTCCTGCCATCCCTTCGCAGTCAGTCCATTGAAATCTTGACAGATAACATGACCGCGATGTGGTATATCAACAAGCAGAGGGACGTAGTGTTGCATTTTCTCTGTTGAGAAGCACTACTGCTTTGGTCTTGGGCGCACCAGAACCAATTCAGGCTGGTTGCCAATCTTCTAGTGAATGTTCGAGCAGACCGCCTCAGTTAGTGCCACCTTGCTGACCACGAGTGGAGACTTCATTCAGAATTAGTCCAATACATCTTCAATCTTTAGGGCGCACCTCCAGTGGACCTTTCGCCACTCAATGTCCATTGTTCTGTGCCCTCCTTTGTCTGTTTCGGGGAGCTTTGGGGGATGCATTTTGGTTGAAGTGGAACTTTACGCTTTACTACACGTTTCACGCATACCCTTGATTCCTTGGGTGCCGAGGAAGATCTGCCTCAACTAGACCCAAGTCATCTTAATAGCTCAAGGCTGGCCAAAAAGTATGTGGTATGCGGACCTGATGAACATCTCCTTGTGCCCTCCACTCCGTCTCCCTCACAGGGTAAACCTCCTCTCTCCATCACAGGGGAAAGTATTGCACCCCAACCTCCTGAACCTCCACCTTCAATGCTGGAGATTGAGTGGGGTAGCCGGAATTTCTTGTCTGTACCTCCTGAACTCTGAAGTGCTGGATGTTCTCCTTAGTGCCCAATGACACTCCTTCAAAACGGTCTATTTTGGGAGAATGGGGTATGTTTGTCAAAGCATGTATGAACAACTTGGTAAACCTTCTTAAATCCCGCTTGTCAGACATAGGCTTCATTAGCTCAAAAGGGTGCACAGAGGTTATGGTAAGGGGTTACTTATCCGCCTTGTAGGCCTTTCCCTGTTTCCCCAACCAACTGTACCTCTTCAAATTACCTGTAGTCATGAGGTTTCTGAAGGGCCTCGCTGACCTGTATCCCCCTTCTCCTTTTATAATGCCGCAATGGGATTTTAATTTTGTTCTGGTGTTTTTAATGTGTTCCCCGTTCGAACCCTTACACAGTTGCCAGTTGAGACTGATTACTTTTAACACTGTTTTTCTTATCATCATCATCATAAAAACTTTATTTCGGCCTATATGGCCATAAAAGCACAGATAAAAATCCAATACATTACATTCAGTTTATAAAAAATAACCATTGCTCTGCATGGGGGACCAGATGGCACAATATTAGTATAGAATTCTAATCGTATTTACATACAGGAGGTCGAAATTCAGGACAAAAGGTAAGTTTTACAGACAAATCAGAAGAGGTTGCGCAATAGTATATAAGTAAGTAAATAGACAACCACTTAAGTACAAGTGAAAATAAGTTTATATTAGGTTGAGTCAATTGTGCACTTCATAGTTTTTCAGTATGCGCGCAGCTCTGAGCAAATGTGTAGGTCTTTTTGTGGTAACAAAACCGCCCCCACCCCACCTTTCCAGCCTCCCAGGGAAACGCCTGATGCCCGGTCCGGCCAGTCCGGCCTTGAACCACCCTCCAATGGTGCCCCTCATCTTCACAAAGACCCTCTCTCATGTGCATTTAATTTCTTTTATAGTGCTACTCATCCAAAGCAAGTAGGACAGGGTGTCGGAGTGCGTTACATCACACACATATTATATAGAGACAATGACTCATAAATGTGAGAGTCAATGTATAGGAAATGTTACTTAAGATAATGGGGGTTACAAGGTGTGATCATTCTTTCATCCATCATTCAATCTTTCACCATTCATTCTGTCCTTCCATCTGTGTGCCCATCCATATCAATATTCAACCATTTGCAAACCTATCCATCATCTATCCTTCCATCCATCCATTATTCCACTCATCTATCCCTCCATCCACCCTTTCACTCATCCATCCCTCCATTCATCCTTTCACCCTATCCATTCGTACACTCATCCATCCACTCTTCCACTCATCCATCCATTCACTCATTCGTCCAGCCATTTAACCTTTCACCCATCCAGCCATCCTTTAACTTACTCATTCATCCACCCAGTCACTCATCCTTCCACCCATTCACCCTTTTAGTCATCCATCCATCCATTCTCCCTTTCTCTCTCCATCCCCTTTCACTTAGTCATCCATCCACCCATCGATCTACTCATCCACTCATGAATCAATCTATTGACCCTATCATTCATCCATCCTTTCACTCATCCATCCACCCTTTCACTCCTTCACTCATCCATCCATCCTTTCTCTCATCCATCCACCCTTTTACTCCTTCACTCATCTATCCACCCTTTTGTCCATTTACCCTCCCTTTCACTCACTTATCCAGCCTTACATCCACCCTTTCACTCATCCATCCATTCATCCTTTCACTTATCAATTCAATCCTCCCATCAGTTCATTCATCCATCCACCCATTCACTCACCTATCATCCACCCTTTCACTCATCCATCCATTTACCTGTCCATCTACCCTTCCACCCATGCATACACCTTCTCTCAGCCATCCGTCCACTCACTCATGGGTTTCCGGAGTAGCGTGCTACTCGCCAATAAAAAGCGATTCAACACCCCATCAGGGGTTAGAAGCGCTATATAAATACAAACCTTCTTTCCTCTTCTATCCTTCTGCTATCCTTCCGAATCCAAATAACTGACTAACATATCAACCACTTAAAATTTACTTGCATGTTTCACTATACTAATTCAACACTAATCCTCTATGGGTCCCGGAGTAGCGTGCTACTCGCCGAAAAAGCGCTTCGACGCCTCGTCAGGGGTAGTAAGCGCTATACAAATGCAATTACAATACAATACAATACAATCTCTCCCACTCACCAGCCTCAACATGCAAAAGACTAGCCCGTGGGTATATGAGCCATAAAATGCTTATTCAGTATACGGCCAACATTAGGCCTTTGCATTAGTCAAACGATAGAGTTCAGTGAGTACATACACATGGCCAATGGGGTGGCTTTTGCGAAAAGCCATCTTCCCTCTGGTATTAAATTTAAAAAAGTGCTTGTGCAATACTTTGGGCAACATAATGGCATTTATGTTGTTTAAAAAAGCAGTGTCAATTGAATATATAAACAACGCCTGGGCAGGAAAATGATCATTACAATAATCCTGTATTATTCAGCTGTTCCACTAGCCTGGCTTGAAGTGCCTTGATTTCACCCATAGATATCTAATAAAGTGCATGTACAATACTTCAACATCATTGTGGTTTTTACTTTGTTCTGAAACCGCGCTCACTAAAGTGCATATGCAGGACTCAAATGGTACAAAGACCATTACAATTCTACGAGATCGACATTTTTTAAACATTACCATGGTGACCCTCGCCTAGCAGCATTCAACAATGGCTAAAAATAGAGAGATATAAGAACATCAAAAAAATATTTTAAACAGTCATTGAGTGATTTCGTCCGTTTTTAAAGGAGGAACCACCACGCTCTCTAAAGTGCATATGCAGGACTCGGATGGCACGAAGGCCATTACAATTATGCAAAAACAACATTTTTAAGACTATTGTGTGACCCTTGCCTAGCAGCATTCAACAGTGGCTAAAAATAGAGAAATGTGGAGGCAACAGGGGAGCATTAAAAAGACATTAAATGTTTCGTTAATTTTTAAAAAGAGGAAAAACGGGGTCCAATTTGGATGATAAATAACAATAGGCCGAGCAGACCTATGGAATTTTTTTAGGATAGCTCTGCAGGTGCACCACATGGAGAAAAGAAAGCGTGAAATAGAGAACACAATAGGCATGTGGGTGTCCTATTTCAATATCCTATAAACCTCGTTACGATGTCTACATAACTGGAGCAGCCATCGGGACCTTGCCCTCTTATAACCTTGCCAAAAGAATAACACATGGTGTTCTGTCTCATCTGTGCTATTGCAGGCTGGGCAACCCAAGTTAGATGAACCCACACACTTGTTTGTGAAGGTATGCAGCGGGAGGACCCCATGTCTGAATTGCAAATATAGCTTTTTGGCAAGAAACGGCTGGATCTCGTCCAGAGCAGGTTCTGGTCTATATTGGGCTTTTACTACCAGAAACCCAAGGGTCAGTCGTCCAGATGTGGACCTCCTCTGTAACTGCGGGAGTTTATGTTCTCTAACTCTCCATCAGGACCTTCCACGAAATCACGGGGCAAGTTTCTTCTGCGTTATTCCACAGGTTACCCCTACCCATGGCCTCACAGGTGTTCCTAATATTTGCCAACCATGATAATTTACCCGCACCTTGTAGGCCCATAACTTCACTCCGCTCATCCCTGTATGCAACTAGTTCAGGGGTGCTCCACAGACGTCGCCAAAACAATAGGGGTCTAAGAGCGGCTTTGTCTGCGATGGGTCTGATCCCAAGATCCATTCGAAGAGGTGTTAATGGGGCCGCTAGAGGGAAGACCCACTAGTTGCCTAGCGTAGGAATTCTTGATACTCTAAAAGAGCCAGATGGGCAATGACCCCAGATTTCAGCACCGTACAGGGCAGCGCCCCTAGCTTGAACTTTATAGATTTCCACCGCCGGGCCAACCAATTTGCGGGTGCAGCTCCTATATACCTTTGTGAGGCCCCCCGTTGTCTGGGCCAGCTTTAGGCTTGCTTTCTTTATTTGCGCACCCCAATCCATTTTCTCAGTGAGCGTGATCCCAAGGTACTCAAAAATGGATACCCTCTAATGGTCTTCCATCCAGTCGGGGATTTGGGTGAGTGCTGTTGCTCGCATTGAATACCATGTACTTGATTTTTTGATGATTAATCTCCAAACCCCGGTTTCTACAAAAGACACTGAAAATGTCAAGGGCCCTCTGAATGCCCATGGGTGATTTTGAGAGCAGGAGGGTGTCATCTGCGAACATCATGGCTGGTATTTTTCGGTTCGCTAACCTGGGGGCATCAATGTCTTTCCCCGCCATTAATAAAAAGGCAAAAAAGGGTCGGAGCCAAAACGCAACCTTGGCGAACGCCTCTCTCTACGGACAAAGGAGCTGAGAGTTCGCCATTTTTACCATACCTTATTTGGGCGAAGTTACCCTCATGTAAACGTTTCAACTGATGGCAGAGATACTCGGGGACTCCCATGGCCAGTAAAATTGCCCATAGTTTATCCCTCAGTACCAAATCGAATGCCGATTTTAAGGTCCACAAATATTAGATAGAGGCTGCCTCCCTCTATACACAGAGATTTCCAATATAATAGTTGTAGCCTAAAGATTTGGTCAGTTGTGGAGATCTTTGCTCTAAACCCGGCTTGAAGGGGGCTAAGGACATTATGGTCCTCCATCCAGGTCTGAAGTCGCCCCAAGAGTACACGGGCAAATATTTTCTGGCTTGCATCTATAAGGCTAATAGGGCGATAGTTGGCAGGAATGAGCGGAGACCCCTTTTTAAAGATTGGAATAATTTCGGCCCCCGCCCAGGTGGTAGGAATCACCATGCCCTGCAAGATGCCATTGAACAAAGACCACAAGAAGGGGGCCCAGACGGTAGTTTCAGAGCGAAAGAGGTCCCCTGGGATCTTTTCCAGCCCTGGAGCCTTGGCTGGAGTTATCTTGCCCAGTGCAACAGTAATTTCCTTAAGGGAGATCAAAGGGGCAGCTAAAGATGTTGGCTCTGGGGGCATAAGTGTATTAGCCGCTGGCCCAATCTCATCCTCAGCCCTTGGATATAAGGATTCGAAGTGAGCCTTCCATACATCCTCCCCAATATTAGGTTCAATGGCCAGTTTACCTTCTAGGGATCCCGAATTGACCACATTCCAAAACGACCTCATGTCATGGTTATTAAGGGCGCTTCTAAGGGTATCCCATTTTCGGCACTCCCAACTACTTTTTGCCTTTGCGATTATACTTTTGTAAACTGCCCTTTTTTCCCTGATCAATGACCTGTCATCAGCTTTAATGGCGGCAATAAGATCTGACTTGGCTACACCACAGCTTTCATTGTACCATGGGTGATGAGGTTTTCTAGTCAGCCTGGACCTTTTATTGGGGTGGAAAATAGTGGCCATGGTAGAGAGTAGAGCTTGATGGTTATTGAAAATTTTAGAATGAGAAGTGGGGGTGCCATCCTTCACAGTGAGCTGGTTCCCAGCCATAAGAAAAGGGATAATTGATTGGTATAGGGAGGCCAGCTTTTCTTGCGATTGGGAGAATTCCCCCCAACGGACTCTCCTCCTGCCATTAGACAGTGTTACTCTAGGGTCAGATCATAGTGATGTTTCGGATACATTCTTGGGACATGGCAAAATTACCTCTATGGTAAGAGCATTATGATCGCTATCATAGCGGGCGTGATTTTAAAGTCTAACCCTGTGCCAGGATTTGGTGTCTACCAAAATGTAGTCTATAATAGAGGTATGCCCTGGTCTATTGAATGTGTAATTCCCCGGGGTATCAGATGTTGTGCGACCATTGCACGCTCTTAGTGAGAGATTCAGTGTGAGGGTATTCATCTGCAACACCAATGGAGTCCGTGCCCGTGTTGGCGAAATGTTGGGCTCTGGAATAGCCCAATATAGGTCCTCCTCACTGGGAATGCCTGCAACCAGGCCATTCAATGGTTCAAACTGGCAGTTGAAATCCCCACCTACGATTACCCAAAAGTTGTCAGGGATAGTTTGGAGAAGAGTGGTCAGTTGGTCAAGAGTCGTTGACTCTTGTCCATGACTGAGCGGCCGTGAATAGACATTGATCAGGGCAATTCTAATCTTTGTAGGAAAGGTCAAGAAGATGCACAGGATGTCACATGATGAAGTCTCAACCTGTTTCGCGGCACAGCCCAGATGCACACCAACCCAGGTACACAATCCCCCTGATGGCCTTCCCCTGCCCCCATGAGTAGCTGCAATGCTAAATGACGCATAGCCCAGTCTGTGTGTCCATCCTAGCCCATGTTTCTTGGAACATGCAGATCTCATGTTGTTCTATGAATAGCCCCCACTCCGGATTATCTAGTTTGGAGGCGAGGCCAGCTATGTTCCAGGAGAGAAGCTGCAACCTAGGGGGGGCCCATATAATTTGCTGGATTGGGGGACTGAGTATCACATTTCCCTGTGTGGCCCTGGGGGAGTTGTTTAAATGCCTCCAGCCCCTTCGACCCTGGGCCATTGCTGGTTTCATGGTGGCCAGCTGTGATGGGTGGGAGATTTACAGCTACCCTCTGGTGGAGTTTGGTTACCTGTGAACCCTGTCGGGGTAGCTCCGGCATCGGTGGGCTAATAGGGGCCTTCAGTTCTCCACTTTCTGCTCCTCTCTCTCTCTCTCTCTCTCTCTCTCTCTCTCTCTCTCTCTCCACCCACATGTGCCGTCACCTGTAATCCCTTCTGTTTCGGGGTCCCTCTCCATTGTGCGGGCTCCCCCTGTTGAAATGGGTCCCCTAGTGTCTCCTTTTGGCAGTCAAGTCTCTCAAATGGGGGTTCCGCGCTCGAGAGTCCATCTACTGACTCTAAGGGGCTGAATCTATTTGCTACCGGTAAATTGTAGAATAGTGAGATAGGTTGGTCCTGTCCCAGAATAGCATCTTGCTTGTTCTGATTCCACACCCCCCTCTCATAACCATCTCTTCTTCTATTATGTGGTATAAGCCCTGGGGGAAAGAAGTAACCCAGTGGGAAGGACCCAATGCCCCCATTCTCCCTTTGGCGATTGCGATCTAGTAGAGTTTCCACAATCGTTGTGCTTCTAAATTTTATCACAACACAATCCCCAGGGACATCTTTCGGCCTCCAGCCCACCCAACCCACCCTACGTGTCATGAGGATTTCATCTGTATCTTTATAGGCAAATTGCCTGTGCTTAGCTAGCCAAAAAATGCATTTATTTTTTAGATCAGAGTGAGATTCCCTACACCCCTTGTTCAACTCTGGAACTCCAGTTAGTATGATTACGTAGGGAGTTGAGGCCGGGGGAAGATTAATGCATGGCAAGGCTAGTCTGATATCATTGCTTTCTACTCGTGGGGCAGACCTTACGCCACCCCTGTTACTAGATCCCTGTTGGGGATTGTCACGTGGTTGGGGATTGTCACGTTTTCTTGTAGCCAATACGTTGGTGATGGTGAGGCGTGTCACTGAGTTGCAAGCTCTGAGCGTCAAGTCCCCCCTTCACTAGCTTCTTGCCCAACAAGCTGGTTCTTAGAACCAGGGCTGCTTTCCTGCCAAGGTGGTCACACCCTTTCATATGGGGCACTCCATCACCTTACCAGTGTTCTTTCCTTCTCCACATCTCACTAAAGAGGAAGAGAGGCTTAGAGGCTTCATGGGCTGGATTCCAAAAGAGCGGTCAGTGTTTACTTTGACCGTACCAAGAACTTCTGGATTGACAATCAGCTTATCAAAGACTACGGTGGCAAGATGAAGGGTAAAGCCATCCAGAAGAGATTGCTGTCAACGTGGATCATCTGATGAATTCAGATATGCTATGCCTTGGCTCACAAAGAACCCCCAAAGGCTATCGGAGCTCACTCCACCAGAGCCCCAAAAAAAATCTTTAAATCTGGCAAGGTGAGTTTCCATTGCCAACCTCTACAAAGCGGCAATTTGGGCTTCTCTCCTCAGCTTCTCAAAGCATTATTGTTCAGATTTGAGGTGAGGAGGTAAGGTCACTTTGCACGCTCTGCCATTCAGTACTCCTTAGTTGAACCAGCCTTTCAAATCCACCTCCTAGTTGAACACCGATTGGGGAGTCTATTCAAAAGGTGAGGAATCTGCAGGTACAAGTATCCATCAGAATAAAAAGTTACTTATCTTCTGTAACGACCTTTCTAGTGGTTTCTCTGTCTAGTTGCAGATTAGTCAGTGACCCCATCCTGTTCCCCGTTTGAAGGCTGGCTTACTAAGTCAGTTACCCTAATAAGGTTTCTCTCTAGATATTGTACTGCACCTCATCAATCTGACGTCGTTCCCATCATGTTCACCTCAAGAGCACATAAACAAATTATTGGAAACTGACATCAGGATGCCGGTGTGGGTGCTTTTTAGCACCAGTGACTTCAGGATTGCGTCGTTTCTGCTGCCAAAGTGCAGCCAGCGCCCCCTACTAGCATGGTGAGCTACTGAAAAATTTCCGGTTCAGTCTGACGCCTGGGATATTACAAAGTGGAAGAATCTGGAGGTAGATAGAATATCCACCACAAAGACTGTTACCAAAGGCAAATAAAATTTTCATTTCCCCTAAACAGAAGCGGTTTTCTGAACACACATTTCAGGATGCCTTCCAGGGTTGCAGGATGAATTCCATCAGCAACAGGTGCTTGGCAGTCTTCCGGTTTCATGAGAGGCTGCATTTGCAATACTGCATACAGCTGAATACTTAGTCAACATATATTTTTCATAGACTGGCAAGATCATGGCCATTACCAGAGTGTTGCTAGTGATGCTCCTACTAGCTATCAATGCTTTTAGATACACACCTCTTGCCCATTACAGGAAGAGATCGCTGTCCAATGAGAACCACGTATATCGGCTATCTACATCATAACCAAAAAATTGCACGTGAACACTTCTCAATAAACGTAGCTAGCAAATGTCATCATGTCTTGTGTGGCGCTTGCAGCCAGCTACAGGCTTTTATTCAAAATGACTTTGCATGGGGTCTTTTTAGCTTCTGTTTGCAATGTTATATGTGAAACTATACTTATCAGAATTATAACATTTTCACATTGATGAAGTTGTTTGAACTGAAGTCAGACTTTGATCTACAGGATGGGGAGGCTTTTAGATTCTTGTAGGTCCGACCTACGTTGACCTCATAAGATATGAACTGTGACGATCTACTTGCTTACACCCGTCTCAAGGCTCTGGTTCACACCAGAAACTTGCCTCTGGAGTGACGTCTAAAATATAGAAAATAATGATGAATAAATCCCCTGGCTACTTGGGCAACCTGAAGAAGTGGCAGATTGGTCTGTGGAAACTGAATGATCCTAATTGGGAGGAGGCGCTCATGTACCCGTGGGAAGGGGCCATTCTTGCCAGACTTCAAATTTTTAAACGGAACCTTCTGCATCGAGCATATTATAAGAGAACCTGGCTTCATGTTATGGGGTTGGGACCCAGCAAGCACTACCAAAAGTCCAACAATACTGATGGTATCTTTCTCAGAACTCACCCTACTTATTGCCTTTTTAGGCATATTTGGTGGGGGGTGGATGTTGGACTACCCAGATGTAGTCGGATTTTATTTCAGGTGGGTCTTGTGGAGGCTCAGCATGATAAAGCACCAACGGCCCCACCAGCGCTGGGATGCCTGGCTTCACCTTGGGGGTGCCCAGGAGTGGACATCTCACAGGGAAAAGCCAGGAAGGGTTCCACAGCGGTATGCGTACAGCGCCGGGACACCGCTTCGGGGGTAGCCGTGCGCTTTACAAGTACGAAAAATTTGAATTTGAATGGTGAGGCACCACCTCGCCTGGCGCAGGGTAATAGGCTGGCATATGGCCTTGCCTACAGTGATCTGTGAGGGACGGGAATGGCCCCAGTAAAATTTTAAGATATGGGCTCCATGGCAGAGATATTATGGGATGGGATGGGATGGAAGCAGGTGAGTGATATCTGGTCGAACTCCATTGAAGAACCCGCTAGCTGATGTTCATTGTACTTATTTAGAGGCGATCCATCCTTCGCTTGACCTGCACAGAATGTATGTTCTGTTTGAAGTGTTCTGCTTATGTGTTCAGCGAAATTTGATAAAATGTATTTTAAAATGTTCTCACAGCAATGGGCCACGTTGCAGCTCTGAATACAATGTAATCCAGCACGTAGCCTGCGTGTTTCTAGTAAAGTCCGAGTTCCCAGACGGAGCCATCCTGATAGTCCAAAAGTATTCCGTTGTGGGCATTTCTCCTGTTTTCATTGACATGAAATTCTCTGTTCTTACTTTTTCCTCTCTGCAGGGTGGGGTTTTGAATGATTGCAGTAGATCCAACATATTCACCCATCATGGCGTGAAATCGAATAAAAGTTAAATCGCCTTCAGTGTAGGCTTACAATTAGAATACATTAAGTTTCCTTTGCAAAGTACTGCACTGTAAACGGTGTCAAGAAACAAAGCAGAAAGACCAGTCTTTCAGGGGAAAAGCGAGGTAAATGGCAACTCGTGAAAGTGGAAATTGAGGCGGGTAAGTCAGTAACGAAGGCTTTTAAGCCCGCTGCTTGGATTGGCCGTCCGTTGAGCAGGGTGCGCTCTCACAGCGGGATAAAGACAGCCTGTGAAAAATCAGTGAAAGAGTATTACATACATTTTCGAAAAGAAGTGCGTTACTGTGTTGTGTCCAGGTCCTGTATGGATATATCACTGCAGACCAGGGGGCGGTTGTTGTGCTCATGCTCCCCCGTTTATGGTTCTGGTGGGTTTTCTGTGTTTGGGGGGGGGGGGGGGTCTATCCAGTGAGATAGCGTAGCGCTGCATGAGTGTATATTAAAAATCTACCATAATTGGGGTGCATCATGCTCTCACGGAGCCTCTTTCAGACTCGGCCAATGAGGGGAGGTAGAGGAGCCGTGGGGCGGGCAGGGCTGAGCGCTTGCCTCTGCTCAAAGCTAGAAATGTGACTGTCCCCGGTAATAGCAATTTATCCCCTGTTTGGCAGCTTTACCAGCCCTCATTCTTTCCTCAGAAATGTAAATTGCGCATTTGATTTTGGGGTAAAATGAATATGCCCCACAGTCATGCACAATGCATATTTACTGCTTTGCTGCAATCTTATTGTCGTTTGTGCCAGATTATCGAAGTACAAATAAAGCAAAGCCGTGTAAGAAACTCCCTCTCTGCCGCCTGCCCTCTGACGAACTCCGCACATGGCACCCAACTGAAGATGGCGCCTCTGTTATTGCTATGTGGGACGTTGCGATTCTGGGCCTATGTAAACGAACGGGTGGGGTCCTGCTGGTGTGAGATGCTCCCCGGCCCTCCACCAACGATGCTCTTTGGGGCATAGCAATTCTAAACCAGTTACTACTCATCGAAGGCCGGCTCAGGCAAGGCGTCACACTTGATCTATCTGCCTGACCGGGTACATTTGGGAATAATATCTTGTCTCCGGAGAAAAGATACCAGCACCTTTATTAAATATCACACACGCTATTAATAGTATTTGCATACTCCTCAATTACCAGGCTTCCTTTGTTGTTTTGTCATTACGTTCTTCAAAAACAGTTGTTAAAATAGTATGCTGTCTTGAATTCAAAATGGCGTCTTTGTTCATATGTTCATCAACGTTTGTAATGGTTTTTTTTTCCAGGTATCACCAGGGGCTAAAAGCAAACGCTATTGAGCAGCCACCGAAAGAAGAACCATGAACGATCGACTACTTGAAGCAATTGATGCAATATTTTTCCAAGCACTGGAAAATGAGTTGCACTAACTAGTTCATCGATAGTTTTTGGTATATGGATGTTGTGGAACTTTTACTAATCATGCCACCATTTAAAATGAAGTTTCTATAAATATAGACCTTACAGACTCTAATAAGGAAAATAAACTGTTTTCTTTTAAAGCATTGTGGGTGGTCATTACATGTGAAGAATATATGACGTTTATTTTGGCAAGTACCATGTTTTACAAATTCACATTCTCTTGTGTTTTTTCATGTTTTTCAACCTTTAAACTTCAGCCAAAGCATTATTAATTGATCTTGATGCACAGTATAAAAAAAAACTAAAATTGGAGTTCACATAGAAGGGATTCTTACAATTATGGTCCGTTTAGTGCAAGTGTTTCAATTTAAATTAATCCTATTTCTCAATCAAGCACAAAACTGGTTTAGTTGTTAGCTAGAGTTTGATTGTGCTAATGTACTCTCATGGGCCTCCGCAATAGATTACTGTGTGTCTGCAGCAACGAGGAGAATATTATGTTTAAGCACTGATGTTTGACAATTTGTTGTACATAGGCATGGATGAAATTTAAATTACGCCAGTAAGGTTCTCGCAATTTCAAGAATTTCACATTGCGCTTATTACAGGATGTTCCCAAAATTGTCCACTTTTCTTAATTGCACGCCGTTCACCATACAGAATGAGAGCAGTTGCTGACGCCTAATTTTGCCGACATTTTGCATAATTATTAGAAAGCAAACTATGCGCATTTTGCACACCCCTAGTAGTATGTATAACAGCTGAGCAGATTTCTGACTTCCTGTACCGCGACTATATAAGGTGCTGTGTATGTGTGTCTATGGATGGATTTATGTTTTTAACTGTTCTCTGATTTATTTATTTTTGTGTTAAGTAGACAGATATTTGTTTTAAAAAAAAAAATCTCTATTGTGTTGTTAAGTAAAACTAATCCTGTAGTATACCTAGCCTTGGGTTCAAAAGTCGCTAGCAGTTAGCTCATTGTTCAATAGGTAACATGGGCTTAGCCCATTTTCTATGTTATTATGCAAATTATTATTGTATGGCATGTTACTTCTGGCTGCAGTTAAGAAGATTCATTTTAACTGTTTGAAGTGCATTAGAAAACCAGCTTTGGCAACGCCAATAGGTCTGGCATTGGCCACCATCCTTCTGGCAATTCTATTTTTTTGTCATGGTTTTTGCCAAACTTTGTTTGGCAATACACCGGCCCCGATCATTGTAAAAACAAAAATAATTTGCTGCAAGCAAAAAGTTTATTTGGTAAAAAAGAAAAAACACACAGTATCATAATTCTCCCTGACAATGAAGGGAACTACTTTGTGTGTGGATGTGTTCCTTGCAAAAGGGCAGCATGACGTAACTTGTGAAGTCAGCCAGTGTCTGAAGTGGGCTGATACATTGTCCCTTAATGCATGCTGGAGTGGGTGAAAGAAAGAAGGCAAGACAAATGCAAGGAAGAAGGAAGGAAGGAAGAAAGGAAAGAGAATGTAAAGCGAGAAAGAAGGGAAGGAAATAAAGGAAAGATGGAAAAGAAAGTAAAAGGAGAAGTTGTTACAAAACAGTTTCAAATGGACACAATTTGGTATGCTGTGAAATAATAGCGGTGAGAAAAGCAAAACACACCCAAAGGAATTTACAACAGCATTGGCTGGAGATGGGATATGATAAAGATGAAATGTGCATCAGAAGCATTCTGCGATCACTTCAGGCTCTAAGCACAAAGGTGACACTGGTGTAATTCTAAAGTAAAAACAAAAACGCTGGCATTGAAGAGGACTAGCTTGTGTGCGGATGTGTTCCTTGTGAGAGAGCAAAATGCAGTCACTCAAAGTGAAGTTAACCAGTGGTTTAAGTAGGCTGCCCCACTGCCCATGCTGTAGTGATGTGAAGCAAAATGTGAATGACACAACAACAAATGGCTGAAGTGAGGTGTCTGAAAGGCCCTTTATGTAAGTATATTATACATATTTTAGTAAAATCAAACGGTCTTGGCTAACGCCAGACCTAAAAATTACTTTTTTGAAAGTTAATTATTAATCATGAAATATGTGGAAGTGCTCAATACCTCTGTGTTCTGTTCCCTTCAGTAGCCAGAGCTATCTTCTATAAATACGTTGTCAAGAAATGTGTTAAGTCGAGGAACACACTAGAACAGTAGTCCAAATCCAACTTGTTTATGGAGTTCTTCTGCAGCACCACTAACAGTTCCTTGCTAGGCTCCACTTGCAGGGGTAACTGCCAGTCTGCAACCTAAATACATCCAAGGAGTTGTCAAAATTCCTTGCATGTAACATGAAGAAAGGACTGCCCACTACAGTGTATAATCCCTCCAGTGTATTAACCCACAACAAATCATCCATTTATATTCAGCCGCTGACTTCTTTACGAAAACCGGTCTCATAATTGGGTATTAGATCTATTTTGACTCATACTTGCTCTCCTAATCTTGTCCTCGCATCATATTATTAAAAATAAATGGATCCAAAATACATTCCATGGTGGAAATTCGACATGACTGTTTGAAATGCTACTGCATCCCATTGCGGAATATAGTTTTTAGTCACATGCCAGTCAAGCATACTTCACTATCTCCCGTGTGACACCGTTTTTAGGTCTCGGCCTGCACCAGCGCTTGCGCTGGTCTGGCCGAGAGTTTTAGTAAGCGGGTTTTGGAAGTGCAAACCCACTGGCTTTCAGCTGGCGACCAGCTTGCGTTCACGAAGGCGTGCACGCGCGCAGCTGCCATCTGGGTTTCCTATCTCTTCCTCATTTCCTCGTCATGGCTCATTAACTCTCTGGACTCTGATGTTTCAATCGCAGCAGCAGCTCACATTACCAACTGACGGCCCTGGACTACAGTCACATGAAAAACAACAGCGATTAGCATTGAAATGCAAGCTTTTTTTGTCTAGTTAGAAATATTGCTTCGGTGGGTTGATTTCACCTTATATCGCTATTTGTTTTATATTGGGAGTCACAGCCTAATTACCAGTATTTTTGTCTCACTCTGTTTTTTTTTTTATATTTATTTGCGCAAAGCACAAAGCTATATTTAAGGTTATTTTTTCTGCATCACTTCTTCACTCTATTTAAACTCCACACTCCCCACTCTTATTGTCTGTCTCTCCTTCTCTCTCTCTCCCCTCTCTAATTCTCGCTCTACTTAATTAACTCTCCCCTCTCTATCTTTTTTAGCCTTTCATTCTCTCACCCCTTTATCTTTCTCTTTCAAACTCCTTCATTCACTCTCTCTCCCCTTCTTTCTCTCTCTCTATCCCGCTCCACTCTTTATTCTATGTACACCCTTTCTCTCTCACCACCCTCTCTAATTGGGCATTATATTTTCACTCTATCTCTCACTCGGCAACACCACAGCATCACTCAGCATCACCACAGCATCACTCAGCGCAACCACAGCATCAATCAGAGCCAGCACAGCATCAATCAGAGCCAGCACAGCATCACTCAGCACCAACACAACATCTCTCAACGCCATCACAACATCTCTCAACGCCATCACAGCATCACTCAGTGCAACCACAGCATCACTCAGTGCAACCACAGCATCACTCAGTGCAACCACAGCATCACTCAGTGCAACCACAGCATCACTCAGTGCAACCACAGCATCACTCAGTGCAACCACAGCATCACTCAGTGCAACCACAGCATCACTCAGTGCAACCACAGCATCACTCAGTGCAACCACAGCATCACTCAGTGCAACCACAGCATCACTCAGTGCAACCACAGCATCACTCAGTGCAACCACAGCATCACTCAGTGCAACCACAGCATCACTCAGTGCAACCACAGCATCACTCAGTGCAACCACAGCATCACTCAGTGCAACCACAGCATCACTCAGTGCCACCACAGCATCACTCAGTGCCACCACAGCATCACTCAGTGCCACCACAGCATCACTCAGCGCCACCACAGCATCACTCAGCGCCACCACAGCATCACTCAGCGCCACCACAGCATCACTCAGCGCCACCACAGCATCACTCAGCGCCACCACAGCATCACTCAGCGCCACCACAGCATCACTCAGCGCCACCACAGGATGACTCAGCGCCACCACAGGATGACTCAGCGCCACCACAGGATGACTCAGCGCCACCACAGGATGACTCAGCGCCACCACAGGATGACTCAGCGCCACCACAGGATGACTCAGCGCCACCACAGGATGACTCAGCGCCACCACAGGATGACTCAGCGCCACCACAGGATGACTCAGCGCCACCACAGGATGACTCAGCGCCACCACAGGATGACTCAGCGCCACCACAGGATGACTCAGCGCCACCACAGGATGACTCAGCGCCACCACAGGATGACTCAGCGCCACCACAGGATGACTCAGCGCCACCACAGGATGACTCAGCGCCACCACAGGATGACTCAGCGCCACCACAGGATGACTCAGCGCCACCACAGGATGACTCAGCGCCACCACAGGATGACTCCGCGCCACCACAGGATGACTCCGCGCCACCACAGGATGACTCCGCGCCACCACAGGATGACTCCGCGCCACCACAGGATGACTCCGCGCCACCACAGGATGACTCCGCGCCACCACAGGATGACTCCGCGCCACCACAGGATGACTCCGCGCCACCACAGCATCACTCCGCGCCACCACAGCATCACTCAGCGCCACCACAGCATCACTCAGCGCCACCACAGCATCACTCAGCGCCACCACAGCATCACTCAGCGCCACCACAGCATCACTCAGCGCCACCACAGCATCACTCAGCGCCACCACAGCATCACCACAGCATCGCTCTGCGCCACCACAGCATCGCTCTGCGCCACCACAGCATCACCACAGCATCGCTCTGCGCCACCACAGCATCACTCAGCGCCACCACAGCATCACTCAGCGCCACCACAGCATCACCACAGCATCGCTCTGCGCCACCACAGCATCGCTCTGCGCCACCACAGCATCACTCAGCGCCACCACAGCATCACTCAGCGCCAAGACCATATCACTCAGCACTACCACAGCATCACTCAGCACCACAGCAGTATCACTCAGCAAGACCTGAGTATCATTCAGCATCACCTCAGCATCGTCTCCGCAACAGTCACCACCACTACCACCTCAGCATCACTCCGCACCACCTCAGCCTGCTCTCGGAATCTGGCATCTGTTGATTCTCCCCTAGCGTCTGGCCGCTGCTAGTGTTATAATACAGGTACTAGTTCCCAACCTTCACCCTCCGATTGTTTATGCCCCCTCAAAAAAAAAGCTTTAACAAACAACCATTGCAATAGGCAGAAACAAGTTGCCAGCATTGCAAGAACAAAAGAAAACTGAGGAAATTTTTTATTGTAAATACTTTTTTTAATATGGTCGATCAGTTTTACATAATGCCTTCTTGGTCATATATAAAGTAACAAAAATGCTTCTGACACTTTTTTATTATAACTTTTCAGCATGCTGCACAGCAGCCACACTTCTCTACAGCACAGCTTGAAGACATTGGCAAAGTCAATAGCTCTGGCTAAACACTTATAAGGCCCCAAAGGTGAGACCTATTGGCTATGCCAATGCTTGTTGATGTTTGTACTTTGCAACCCAGGATACTTATCACCACAGTAACTAACTAGGTTACTAGAGCACAGCGTCAGTCCTAGCTTATTCACTTCATCACATTCTGTGTTTCTGAACAAATAACTTTGCCTTCCAGCATCTCAGGTTACTTTATCTGCCAAAATTGGTTGTGTTAAGAAATTGGGTACATTCCAGCATACAGGAATACACAAAACGCTCTTACATATAGGCATACACATAATTTACATAAAAAATATGCATAAATCTATAAATAATATACAAAATAGGTATACACAAAACGCTCTTAGTAGAACTAGACCTGCATCTTTTTTCAACGTGCGCTATTGACGTAAGAACCAATGCTACTTATGTCATCTTTTTGCTATTTATCTAGCAAAGTCTACTATTCAGATCGCCTTGTAGTACTGTCAGTTGCTTTGGAGGGCTGTCCATGAGATTGCTACCTGCTTCACTGAAGTGTACGTGTAGTGTGTATGATCCTTGTTCTTCATTATGTATTTGTGTGAAGGCAACAAGTGCTGCCCGCTGACAGTATATACAACTGTATTTGAAATTTTTATATATTAAAAAAACACGAGTAACTCGTGGTCAGAAGTGTTCCTCTGGAACTCTTTCAGGTAGAAGTTGATTGGATCATGCACTGAGCATGAAATCAATCAATCAATCACGGCATTTATAGAGCGCGCTACTCACCCGGGAGGGTCTCAAGGCGCTGGGGGAGGGGGTAAGTTATTGCTCGAACAGCCAGGTCTTGAGCTGCTTCCTGAAGGAGAGATGGTCCTGGGTTCGCCGAAGGTGAGTGGGGAGGGAGTTCCAGGTCTTGGCTGCCAGGTAGGAGAAGGATCTTCCTCCGGCGGTGGTTCTGCGGATGCGTGGTACGGTGGCGAGGGCGTGGCTGGTTGATCGTAGCTGGCGGGTGGGCGTGTAGAAGGTCATGCGGTCGTTGAGGTACTTTGGGCCCAGGTCGTGGAGGGCCTTGTGTGCGTGGGTGAGGAGTCTGAACGTGATTCTCTTGCTGACGGGGAGCCAGTGCAGGTCTTTCAGGTGTCCGGTGATGTGGCTGTGTCGGGGATGTCCAGGATGAGTCGTGCGGAGGCGTTCTGGATGCGCTGGAGTCTTTTTGAAGTTTGGCTGTGGTTCCGGCATAGAGGGTGTTCCCATAGTCCAGTCGGCTGGTGACGAGTGCCTGGGTGACGGTCTTCCTGGTTTCAGTGGGGATCCATCTGAAGATCTTGCGGAGCATGCGCAGGGCGTTGAAGCACGAAGATGAGACGGCGTTGACTTGTCTGGTCATTGACAGGGAGGAGTCCAGGATGAAGCCCAGGTTGCGTGCCTGGTCCGTTGGCTTGGGCGCGGTGCCCAGGGCCGGGGGCCACCAGGAGTCGTCCCAGGCGGAGGGTGATGAGCCCAGGATGAGGACTTCCGTCTTGTCTGAGTTCAGTTTAAGGCGGCTGTTCCTCATCCAGTCGGCGACGTCTCTCATCCCGTCGTGTAGGTTGGCTCTGGCGGTGGTGGGGTCGTTGGTGAGGGAGAGGATCAGCTGGGTGTCGTCGGCGTAGGAGATGATGTTGAGGTTGTGTTGGCGTGCGATGGCTGCGAGGGGGCTCATGTAGACGTTGAAGAGGGTTGGACTGAGTGAAGATCCTTGTGGAACGCCGCAGATGACTTCGGTGGCCTCGGATCTGAACGGGGGAGGCGGATCTCTGGGTTCTTCCGGCGAGGAACGAGATGATCCATTCCAGTGCTTTCTCTCGGATTCCGATGTTGCTGAGGCGCTTCACTAGGGTGCGGTGGCAGACGGTGTCGAACGCCGCGGAGAGGTCCAAGAGGATGAGGGCTGCTGTTTCCCCGTTGTCGGTTAGGGTTCTGATGTCGTCGGTGGCTGCGATAAGGGCGGTCTCGGTGCTGTGGTTGGCCCGAAACCCGGACTGCGAGGGGTCGAGGGATCCGTTCGTCTCGAGGAAGGCGGCAAGCTGTCTGTTGACGGTCTTCTCGATGACTTTGGCCGGAAACGGAAGGAGCGAGATGGGACGGTAGTTCTTGAGGTCGGTGGGGTCCGCCGTTGGTTTCTTCAGGAGGGCGGTAAGCTCGGCGTGCTTCCAGCTCTCCGGGAAGGTGGCGGTGTGGAAGGAGGAGTTGATGATGTCCCGGAGATGGGGTGCGATGGTGGCGTCGGCTTTGTTGAAGACGTGGTGTGGGCAGGGGTCGGTTGGTGATCCGGAGTGGATGGAGTTCATCGTGCGGGTGGTGTCTTCGGTGCTGATCGGGGTCCAGTTGCAGAGGGTGGTGGTGGCGGGCGTTGGTTCGGCGGTAGGGTGCGTGGTTTGTGCGTCGAAGCTGTTATGTATGTCGGTGATCTTGCGGTGGAAGAACGCGGCGAGTGAGTTGCAGAGGTCTTGCGAGGGGGTGATGTCGTTGTTTCCGGCGCCGGGGTTGGAGAACTCTTTGACGATGCTGAAAAGTTCCTTGCTGTCGTGGGCGTTGTTGTCCAGTCGTTCTTTAAGTGCCGACTTCTTGGTGGCACGGATCATCTGGTGGTGTTTACGGGTGGCGTGCTTGAGGGCGGTCCTGTTGTCTGTGGTCTGGTCGAGTCGCCAGGTTTTCTCGAGAGTGCGGCAGTTCTTCTTGGATTCCTTGAGTTCGTTGGTGAACCAAGGGGTTTTCTTGCTTCCGGGTCTGCTGAGAGGGTTTTTAGTGGTGCGAGGTCGTCGGGCGCAGGCGGTCAGCCACTTGGCGAGGTTGCTGGCTCCTTCGTTTGGGTCCGTTGTGTTGGTGGGTGTGTTCTGGCTGAGGGAGGCGGTGAGCTGCTCGGCGGTGATCTTGCTCCAGCTCCGGCGGGGAGCCTGTTGCGGGTGGTGGTGGGTCGCAGTCTTTCTGAAGCTGAAGTGGACGCAGCTGTGGTCGGTCCAGTGGAGTCCGGTGGCGTGGCTGAAGGAGATGTGCTTGCTGGAAGAGAAGACGGCGTCAAGCGTGTGGCCGGCGTAGTGGGTGGGCGTGTTCACCAGTTGCTTGAGTCCGAGGTTGGCGAGGTTGTCCAGCAGGGCGGTGGTGTTTCTGTCGTTGTTGTTCTCCAGGTGGAAGTTGAGGTCCCCTAGGAGGATGTAGTCGGCGGAGGGCATGGCGTGCGGGCTGATGAAGTCTGCGATGTCTTCGCTGAATAGTGTGCGTGGTCCCGGGGGTCTGTAGATGAGGGTGCCTCGGAGGGTGGTCTTGGGGTCAGTGTGTATCTGGAAGTGTAGGTGTTCGGCGGCGGTGAAGGTCTCGTCGGAGTTAGTCGAGATGCGGATGGTGTTCTTGTGTACGATGGCGATGCCTCCTCCCGTCTGGTTGACGCGGTCCCTCCGGGTGATCTTGTATCCGTCCGGGATGGCTATGGCGATGTCGGGCGCTGAGGAGGCGTTCATCCAGGTTTCGGTGAGGAAGGCGATGTCCGGTGCTGTTGCGTCGAGCAGGTCCCAGAGTTCCACGGCGTGCCTGTGGACGGAGCGGGTGTTCAACAGGATGCATTTCAGGTGGTTGCTGCTGGTGCTCGACTTGGCGGAGGTGGTGCACGTCCGGGGGCAGGTGAATCGGCAGGTTTGGCAGGTGAAGGGTCCGTGGGTGCGTCTCGGTGAGGCTCGGTAGCAGGCAGGGTTCCGGCCGGCATTGAGTGCGGTGAGGGTGGCGGCGTCGTAGGTCCGTCGAGTAGTGTTGCATCGGTGGGATCCAGGGGTTCTGGCGCTGGGCGCGGTCCAGTCGCGGACGGGCGCAGACGGGCTCGCCTTTGGCGCGCCCGCTGCGCGCGGCCGCCATTTATGGGGAGGTGGGAGGGAGGAGCAGCTGGGAGGCGGGAGGCAGGGGCAGCGAATGGGCAGTCAGGGGGCGGGGCCGCAGGGACGCAGCGGCGGGAATGGCGAGAGGCAGCGGGGGCACAAAGTACAAGGGGAGAGAAAACAGACAAAAATACGGGCACAACGCAAATGGGGCAGCGAGGGGCACAGAAAGGAAAATGGGGGAGAAAACAGAGAAAATTACAAGCACAACGCAAATGGGGCAGCGAGGGGCACAGAAAGGAAAATGGGGGAGAAAACACAAAATTACAAGCACAACGCAAATGGGGCAGCGAGGGGCACAGAAAGGAAAATGGGGGAGAAAACAGACAAAATTACAAGCACAACGCAAATGGGGCAGCGAGGGGCACAGAAAGGAAAATGGGGGAGAAAACAGAAAATTACAAGCACAATGCAAATGGGGCAGCGAGGGGCACAGAAAGGAAAATGGGGGAGAAAAACAGACAAAATTACAAGCACAATGCAAATGGGGCAGCGAGGGGCACAGAAAGGAAAATGGGGGGAGAAAACAGAAAATTACAAGCACAATGCAAATGGGGCAGCGAGGGGCACAGAAAGGAAAATGGGGGGAGAAAACAGAAAATTACAAGCACAATGCAAATGGGGCAGCGAGAGGCACAGAAAGGAAAATGGGGGGAGAAAAACAGACAAAATTACAAGCACAATGCAAATGGGGCAGCGAGGGGCACAGAAAGGAAAATGGGGGGAGAAAACAGACAAAATTACAAGCACAACGCAAATGGGGCAGCGAGGGGCACAGAAAGGAAAATGGGGAGACAAGCAAGAAATACGGGCACCGGGGCCACAAGCGGAGGGCGATCTTACCTGCAGAAGCAGCGGGCAGACAACACAGGCGGAGCTGTGTGGTGGGGGAGCGACCTACCTGGCAAGGTCAAGGGTCTCTGTTGTTGCTCCTATTAAGTATTTTGCTGGTTTGCTAACTGAATGTTCAGCCAAACAGGAAACGTGGACTACTAGAGAACAGTTAACGGATTTGGGGAGGAAACTGAGTTACCGAGGCCTTCCAGCCTCCCATCCTTAGTGAACAGGTCCTTCCCCATATTTGGCCTAGAGGATGTTCTCCTTAAAACCATGCTCAATATTAGTCCATCTTTTGCTGAAGCAGGAGGGTTTCAGTCGTTAATGTCAAGCTGATGCTCAATGGTAAATAGCTGTTTGATTCTGGAGCTCTCATGTTCGGCTCTAGAAGCATCACTCGCGTTCAGCAGCCAGAAGGGTTGGACTTGCCTGTAGGTCAACATCGCTCGTGTTCAGCAGCCAGAAGGGTTGGACTTACCTGTAGGTCAATCTGGCAGTTCCTACGGTTCTGGTCTCACAGATCAGTGTATGGGCTGGTTTAGGGGATGTTTATTGGTCGATTTTATTGGTCGATTTTATGGTCTGGTGGGCCGATTTTGATTGTTGATTTGATATTACCACTAACCTTGCCTGCAGCAAGCACAAATGTATAGTCTTCCATACCTTGGAAAATACGTATACTGCTTGTATTTACAAGTTTAAAACAGTCTTGATTTGCAAATGGGTGGCATGTTTTTAGTCAACTGAGTCGCTAATGGGGGTGGGGGGGCAATTTGGTAGCAGGGCAGGTTTTCGGTTCTAGCCCAACCTCGACCATCGGAAGCAATCAGAAAGCAGGATCTTAATCTTTGACCTCAGGAACTCCAAGCACTTCCTCTCTCTAGCTTGAAATGATCTGAATTAGACTAGAATGATTGTCCTAGTGTCAAGACTTTAGATTCCTCGCGCACACCCACATTTTGGTACAGAACAAGCTCTGGTTTTGTAAAAACAAAGGTGCGGAGTGGCCATATGAGTGAAAGGGGCTTGGGGAAGGTGACACCGATGGAGATCTGGAATGAGATGAGTGAAATTGTGTGCAATGTCTTGATCTGTGACTGCTTCTCAATTTTACTGCACATCCGTACAGTTGATTCTTCACCAGTATTACAGCAGCTCTTTTCAAACCCAATTTAGTCAAGGTCATCAGTTACTCTAGATGGGTTATCAGGTTATCCTTACCACTTAATCTGAACGGCCTGCAAATAAGGTATATATCAAAATATTTAGTTAACACTTTAGAGCCCACAACTCCCTCAGTGAACTTAGTTGATCCTATCTTGCAAGTTTCCTTTCAGTGTAGAACCTGTTTCCTCACAGATCTAACAGTACAAGATGTAGGCATCATCCGTACTCATGTACTATAATAGTTTTTAGGTCTCGCCTACGCAGCGCGCATGCAACTTTAGCCATCGATTCAGTTTGTGTCCCAAAAACGTGCACGCGTCGCATTGCTTTCAATGGCAACGTGTGCACGTTTGGCGATTCCCTTGCGGGAGCGAGCTTTGACACCATATGTTTGTAATTAACTTGCAAACACATGGTGCCCCTGGCTCGCTCCCGCAAGGGAAACGCTTTGTGTGCTCTGGGCCGCACTCCCCTAAACCCTCCCACTTTTAGCGCAAGGCGCACGCGCGAGAGTTTACATCACCGGTGCTTTCAGATCCCTCCCGCCTCCCAACACAGCCAGGGAAAGCGCCTTTATTTATCATCACGGGCGTTTTTAGACCCCTCCCGCCTCCCAACACAGTATGTCAAAGCGCCTTTATTTATTTAATATTACCGGCGCTTTCAGACCCCTCAGCCGGTCTCATAAAGCACACACTCAGGCGCCATGGGTGTGGGAGGAACCGCTCTGGCTTTGGACGCGCGCAGCGGGAGCTGTTTTCATTTGGCTTTGATTGATCAGACCGTTGCTCGCTCCCGTAAGGTAAAGGCTTTTGATGGACTTTAACTTTCGCGGCCGCGTTTGTCTTTTAGCACTTGTTTTATATGGTTGTAGCTTATGTCTTTAAATCTACATAAAAACACTGTTTACTGCCTCACACTATGCATGTTACAAGGACTTACAATAGGGAGAAAAACCCTCCTAATAGTCACAGAGCCTCTTCAATGTGATTATACCTTCCTGTACAAATGTAACCCCTTGAATTCTGGTTTTAGTCCATTCGTTTTTTTCTACAACAAATGCACAAGAAAAAATATCATAGCATAAACCACGGATGCTGGTGAGCAGAGTGTAATGTACCATTTCACTTGAGGTGTGTGATGTCACTGACAAACGATGCTAAATTCAATGTTTCCACTTAGCTGTTGTGATGTTACAGACAGTGTAAATGTTCCGTTTGCTGTCTGTGGCAATTATAGTTGTCATTCAAATGACTGCCTGTGATGTCACAGACCGTGCTACCTGTAATTTCACGTACTGCCTGTGATGTCACAGACCGTGCTACCTGTAATTTCACGTACTGCCTGTGATGTCACAGACAGCCGTTGATACACGTCACTCCATTGAGTGCCTGAGAACGCTCTACTTGAGAGGTGCAACAGAATTGTTTTAACGTAGAGGTAAATGGCCCTTGGTTTAGGACGTATTGTTTTATGTCAGTCGCTAGGAGATTTTGGGAAACATAAGAGACCGAATTAAGACAAACAGTGCTCGAGAATACATTTAGGGCCCCAAACCCACTCCCTCCTCCGTCCACCCCCATTCTGTGCAGAGCTCAGAGCCGTCGCAATTCGCTCAAATGGCGCTGCAATGCAGTACTCCTGACTAGCATATCCCGTGTGGTGCACCGACAGACACACGGAAAAAGAGATTTGAAAGAATCAGGTCACGCTCTAGAGATTCCTTTCCCTCTTCTACAGCTGAGGAGCGGGATGTGTTACGGATTAACCGACGCTTTTCCTATGCCCAATGCGAATTCCGCTACTGCATCGTGTGTGCTTCGGACCTAACTCGTGGGCAGGTGCACAGATGGCTGGTTAAGTGTGTAGCACAGTTCCATAGGTGATTAACTTTCGGAAATGCCTGGATGAGATTGCGCATGCTGTTTGAAACCAGCATAGGAGATGAATGAATGACGTCAATATGCTGCGCACGCTTCCAATGACATGGACTCACATCTTTAAAATACATGAGTCCAGAGTAACGTAAACAAGCATTGGCATAGCCAATAAGACTCGCCTTTGGTACCTTATAAGTGTTTAGCCATGCAACAGTTGATGTTGTTGCACCAAGGATATTGTGCTGCATAACTGATTACTTATTATGTCCCAAAAGCGAGACCTATTGGCTATGCCAATGCTTGTTTAGTTTCCAGGTGTTTTTCCCTATCTTTTTCCCTGGGGGAGGGATGTACTCTGCCAGCTGTAGTGTCCCAATCAAATACCCTTACATCTGAGGGCTCCGAAGGTCTCTAAAGATAACAACTGCAATGCACTGTACTTTACAAGGTTTATCAGAACGAGGCACCATTAACTGCAAGTCTTTCAGCCACAGCACTAAATTATAAAACAGAGAAAAAGACAGGCTTTACAGGGATCAAGTGTGATCTTTACCCCACTAAAATCTGGGATAGTCCCCGTTGACTGCCTTAATCTATCCCTCAGATCTCGAGAATCACATGACTTCAAAGTTCCAGCAAACACCAAAGTCCTCGGGTGCATCAAGAATAGGCTTGGGCGAAATTTCCGTTACTTTTGTTACGCAAAACACCTGATGCATCCTAGCATTCAAATTCTACGCAAAGACTAATTTTGCGCGAAAATATAGCACAAATGTCAGTTTTACATTTTATATAGCTTTGTGTAATTTTTTTTTTTAGAAATTTCCCATAATTGTGCTAAAGAAAATGTCTTGGATTTGGCACACCCCTAGTCAAAAAGTCACACTGTAACATCACAGGTGGAGACTGCTCAGCTCATCCACCTGGCTTTGAAGTGCTCCAGTGTGAGCATCTGAGTCGGGTCTCGCATTCATGGGTACAAGTTTTAAGGAGACCAAGGAGACCGCTCTAGCATAATTTACTCATCACGTATGACTGGATTCTGACAAACTTCTGCAAGACAAGAACCCTCGGCCAAAGTGCGTTTGGTTATGGATTGACTGCTATCCCTAGGGCACTTCAGCGAGAGCTCCACTGACATTTAATTATACTTGTCCTTAGTTTTAAATCTTTAGTTTTAAATCTCAAGAACAAGACATAACTGACCTCCATTTTATGAAAATCGAACCCACAAAAAAATAATGCACATAACTAAAGAATGGGAAATAGTTTGGAAAAGATACAGAATCCAAACGACGGTAGAAGATAAATAGGATCAGTGTGAAGCATCACTCTGTGTCACTGACAACACCCTGGGTATGGTTGAACCTGAGCAAAATCAAAAATATATATAATTTGTTATGATCATGATAAAGAGTCCTACATGTGACTTAACTCAAAATAGGCACCCATTAACTTCAAAAGCTCACCTCGGCACTTGCTTGGAGTTTGAGCACTACAAACGTTTGGATGTTACTTTTTCAAATTTGAAAACATAAGTAACTGATGTCAGTAGTCACAAGGTGATCTAGGAATAAACAAATCAGGTTCTAAGTTAAATGATGAGGGACCCTCCTTTCCTCTTGAACAGGAGGTTGGATTTGCTGCTGTGCCAGAAATGGAAAGTGCTGACCGCTGAAAAGGTCCGAGTACTGCATTGATCTGGTTTATACAAGACCTATGGGTCTGAATGCTGCTCCACACCTCAGCTTTTTGTTTTTTATTCCATGACTCCTTGGATTGGTGGGGACTGGCACAGGCCTGACTGCTCAAAAAGGAACTGGATGTCAGTTGTCTATTTACTGAGTGAGCCTGCATCCTATATCTATAACTCTCCCTTCTCAAAGGGCCGTGGCCAAGGTCACTGTGCGCATAGCGCCCACTTCACAGGACTTTGCAACAAGGACGCCTGCTCCTCAGAGCAGCCCTGTCCCTCCTTATTATCTGATGCAGTCGATTGCATAAATGGGAATAGATTCACACCAGAACTCACCCTGTTGCCACATTCAGAAAAACAGTCTAATAAACTTGACCATGACCCTTGATTGGGCGATACACAATTTCTTTAAAAAAAAGAATGACTTCAAAACGTGGGAGATGGTATGATGCCCAAATACAATTTCTACTTTAGAAGCAATGTAACTGCTTCAGGGGTATAGAGTAATACCGTCATCCGGGGCCCCCATCAGATGATTCCACATTATTTGGGGAGTCACGCTGCTTGATTTATTTATTTTTTATATAAAAATTTTATTGGGTTTTTAAACAAGAGAGTACAAAACCAGCAGTACGATACAGCACAAGGATAATCACGTCCCACAATTGTTTAGGAGGTAGGTCATAATACATCGGGACCCCAGGGGGGGGTCATAGGTGAAGCAGGTAATAAACAGGTAAGACAGTTTCAAGTTATCAGACCCAGCCATTTGCCCCAAACCTTGTGGTATTTCTTTGAGCAGACCCGTGCCTCGTACAGGGCCTTCTCTTGCGTCGCACACCAATCAACTCCCCCATGCCACCTCCTTCTGCAAGGCGGGGTGGGACATTTCCAGCTGGCGGCGATGTCACGCTTCGCCACAATCATTGCCGTGTTGAAGAACAGTTTTTCATTCCGGGACCCATCCAACCCGTTCGTGATCCCCAGAAGGGCGTGCAATGGGCTGTGCGGGACCTCCCAGCCTAGGACCTCAGTAAGTTCTTGCTCTATACTCCCCTCCCCCCCACCCCTGTACTGCTCTAGGAGGGGGGCACGCCCAAACCATGTGGAAGAAGTCGGCCTGGTCTTGGCCGCAGCGTGTGCAAGAGACGGTTGGGTAAAGGCCAGCTCTGTGGAGGTGAGGTAGGCTGCATGTAAGTAGTACAGTTGGATCAGACGGAGTCTGGCGGATGCAGTAACCGTCTTAGGTGCCATCAAGGCGTCCCTCCAATCCTCCTCCTCAAGGGGGCCCACCCAGCCCTCCAAGCTGCTCAAGTGTTGTCGGGGTGTTGTTGGTTAGTGACCGGTAGATGCGGGAGATACCCCCCCTTCCCCAGGTCTCCCATCATGATTTGCGCCTCCAGTGGGCTGTATTCGGGTATTGTAGTGCCGCCCGAGATGTGTGTGCAGAGGGCGTGGCGCAGCTGTAAGTATTTATAAAATTGGTTGGGTGCAGTGAGTACCTGGACTGGAGGTCTTGGAAGGAGTGCATGTGGTCGCTCTACCACACATCCCCAAGCTGGGAGATCCCAATCGGATCCCAGGACCGAAAGCCCCCAAGAGTGCTCACCTCATGCAGCCACGTGCCGTGCCAGAGCGGAGTGTGTTGGGTCAACTTGTTTGTCCACTGGGTGTGGCGCAGCAAGGCTCGCCAGGCCAGGAGGACGGATCGTGTCACCCCAGGTAGTGTTCTAGGTATGGTCCCCCCATACATCATTGTCTGAATTCGAGAGAGGCCCAGCTCCCCCAGCTCAAGTCTGTAGGCTGGGTCCGACCACCCCACGTTGAACCAATCGTGTAAAACAAGTAGGCGAGTTGCCAAGTAGTACAAGTATAGGTTGGTCATACCCATACCCCCGTCGTAGGGCGGAATCCGGCAGCGGGCCAATGCTAAGCGGGGTCGGCGGTCTCCCCCAGAGAAATTTAGTGGCAAGGCTGTCAAGATTTCTGAACCAGGACCGTGGAAAGCAGAAGGGAGTGTTCTGTAGGATGTAAAGGAATCTGAGGAGGATCATCATTTTAAATAGGGCGACCCTGCCCAGAGGGTTCAGCGGCAGCTTCTGCCATCTGCAGAGATCCTCCTTGGCTCGCCCTACCAGCGGGGTTATGTTGAGGGACCAGGCGAGGTCCGGGAGTAATGCGATCCAGATCCCCAAGTACTTAAAGGATTGTCGCCTAATAGGTATCGTTGCTTGCCAATCAAAGCAGTCCCTAGTTAAGTGCAGGGGGAACAGGACTGATTTGCCGGGATTAAGCTGCAGACCGGAAGCCTGCCCGAAGGAGTGTAACGCCCTGAGACGGTAGGGGCCGGATTGGCCGCGCTGCGAGGTAGAGCAGGACGTCGTCCGCGTATTGGGCGATTTTGTCCACTTCCGAGTTGGGCCATTTCCAGCCCTGGATGCGGTCGTCTGATCGGATGAGGACCGCTAGGGGTTCCATCGCTAAAGCAAAGAGGAGGGGTGAGAGGGGGCATCCCTGTCTTGCCCCTCTCATAATGGGGAATTCCTCCGACAGTGCGCCGTTGACCAGCACTCGCGCGTGGGGTCGAGAGTAGAGGACCTTCACCAGCCTGCGGAATCGAGGACCAAATCCCATTTCGGCCAGCACGTCATCTAGGTACCGCCAGTCCACCGAATCAAAGGCCTTCTCAAAGTCGATGAGAAGAGCCAAGTACGGAGTGAGTAAGTGGCGGTTCGCTAGGGCCTAGTGGAGACGGCGGAGGCAATGTCTGGTCCCCCGCGCAGGCATAAACCCGCATTGATCGGAATGGACCAGATTGGCAAGATAGGGTTTCAGCCGCTGGACGAGGACCGCCACAAATATTTTAACCTCCGTGTTTATCAGAGAAATTGGTCGATATTGGGTGCAATTGGGTGACGGCGGTTGCGTTTTGGGGATACCCACGATGCTGGCTACATCCGTCTCGGGGGGGGGGGGGGAAGGAACCCTTTTCGAAGGCCTCAGCAAAGAGATCGGAGAGGTGCTGGGTAAGGGTCTCTCAATATGCGGCATAGTACTCCTGTGGGAGACCGTCTGGGCCCAGGGTCTTGCCCGGTGAGGTGCGTGTCATTGCGTTGTTGATTTCTTCTCGGGACAGGGGGAGGTCCAGTTCGGTGGACTCCGCTACACTGAGGCGAGGGAGTCGGAGATTACCTGGGCTCAGCAGTTCTGAAAGGGAGCTGTCTGGAGTACAGCACACGGTAGAAGGAGGCGAAGGCCCGGGGCATTGCGAGTGGGGAGCGGTGCACCACACCGTCAGGGTCCACCACTTCCAGAATTATGCGATTGGCCATAGGATATGTGGCCAAGCGGTGAAGGATCTTCCCTTTCTTGTCACCCCACCCGTAAACCCTTGCCACGGAGGATTGCCACAGGACCTTGGCGGTGTCCAGGGAGAGTTGCCTGATCTCGCCCCTCAGGCATGCGAGTCGCCTGTCCTGCGTCTCGTCGCGGTCCTCGGGAGGCCGCTGTTCGAGACGCAACGCTTTGGCCTCCTGCAGGGTGATTTGGTGGGATTGGGCTCGTCGTTTGATGTTGAGCTGGCCCTTGGCAAAGCCACGGATGGTGGCCTTGCTCACCTCCCAGAGAGTGCCCAGGGAGGAAACGGATCTGGTATTGGTGAGGACATATAGTCGGAGTTCAGCCCCAATCGCCTTTTTAAGCTTCTTGTCCTGGAGGAACCACGCATTCAACCGCCACGTCGGGCGCGCCGAGTTGGGGGGATCTCCCATGTGCAGAAGTACCGGTGAGTGGTCCGATATGCCCGTAGGGAGGATATGGATGTCTCTAATCAGTCGACAGTCTGCAGGGGGGACGAATAGGATGTCTATCCGGGCGTGGGTGCAGTGTGCGGCTGATGTATGAGTGAACTGTCTCTCCTGGGGGTGCTAGATCCTCCAGGCATCGCACAGGCCCAGAGAGTCCGCCCAATTGGCCAGGTGTTTGGCCTGTCTGATTCTGGTAGCTGACGGTGTGCTTGCAGTGTCAAGGTTTGGGTTGGGTACTGCATTGAAATCGCCCCCAACTATTGTTGAACCTATGGGTAAGGATGCGATGAGGTCGGTGGTGTGGTGAAGAGTTGTTGTAAGCCGCGATGGGGGTGAATATATAGAAACGAGGTTGAGGGGAGTACCTGCTAACGTGCCCTTTAAAGCTATGAAGCCACCTTGGGGGTCATGGGTGGCCTGCGTGAGTACAAAGGGGAGGTTACGTCGGAGGAGGATTGCCACCCCCCGAGAGCCCGGGCGAACCCAGAATGCCAGACTCTGTCGTACCCGTACCTCGCCAGGAAAGGGCATCGGTTGCCCAAGAGATAAGTCTCCAGGAGGAGGAGAACGTCCGCTGCCTGGCGCTGAGCAAAGCGCAGAACAGCCGTTCGCTTGACCCTGTCGAGGAGTCCGTTGACGTTCCAGGACAGTATGCGGAGGGAGGTCCTATTTGGGCATGTCATGGTGGGTGCAAGTGGGGTCGAAGGGCTGCAGGACCTGGAGTGGCTACGTGGGTGATTGGGGTCAGGTTTGTGAGCAGGACTATGGCTGAGGCTGTATGTCGCGCGCAGCATGTGAGACTATCGTGGTGCGTATCAAGAAGGCTGGTGAAACAACATTGTAAAACAAGAACAACACCAGGACAACGGTCCCAACCCCCTCCCCCACCCTACACTTCAGACACAGAAGCATCTGTCATCCCGAATAAGCAAAGTTAGTAACCAAACTAAAACGTTCGGGTTGGGTTGCATGGACCCCTCCTTACATAAGGATACGTATTGTCTCGGCAGAGTGATCAGTTAGTCATAAGTGAAACCTAGCCATGAGGCTGTTAAAGGTGGACAAGCAGAGTCGCAGCGCTGGCCCGGGCCGTCACTTCAGGAGCACCGGGCTGCGGGAAAGCTCGGAGTCCGCAGAGGCAGTGTGGAGGCTTTCTGGTGAAGTGTTGCGCAGATCGATGTGGAGCTGGACCGCCGCGGGGAGCGAGAGGCGGACAAGTGTGCGCGATCCTTAGGGCGCGCCTCGGATTCGGTGGGTGAGCCCAACCTGGTCCGGCGTGCGCCGCGCCTTCCGCGGGACTGTGTGCGCCTTCCGTGTGGGTTGGGTGGTCCCTTGTGGGTGTCGCCCCCTTGGGCCTCTGGGCGGGGATCTGAAGTGAACATCCTGAGGGGCCGCTCCTCAGTCAGCCAAGTCCAGGCCGTCTCGGGGGATTCGAAGAAGTGGGTTTTGTTCTGAAATACCACACGGAGACGGGCCGGGAAAAGTAGTCTGTATTGGAGATTCAGGGCTCGCAGTTTTTGCTTCACTTCGGTGAAGGAGCGCCTCTGGGATTGCACCTCCCGTGTGTAGTCCGGGAAGATCAGTATGGGATGCCCTTGGAAGGTTAGAGTCTTGCGGCTATGGGCCCCACTCAGAATGGAATCTCTGTCCTTGAAATTAAGGATTCTAGCAATGACAGGCCTGGGAGCCAAGGAGCGGTGGGCGCGCTCAACGGCGAACCAGGCGGACAGGGAGTCTTGAGGCATCCAGGATCTGATCCAGCGTTCAATAAAGTCCCCCATTTGCCCCTGTTCCGCGCCTTCTGGGAACCCCACCAGGCGGAGGTTGTTGCACCGCGACCTGTTTTCCGCATCTTCTGCCCGCCTGTGCAGGTCTTTTGTGTGTGTCTTGAGGCCAGCCACTTGCTCTTTCAATTGGGCGACCTCGTCCTCGACCGTGGAAATGCGCGACTCAGTTTTTGTGATGCGGGTTGTCGCGTTGCGGAGATCCTGTCGAAGGAGGGTCACGTCCACCTGGACCTCGCCAATCTTACCCTCAACTGAGGCCTGTGAGGCGCTGATCGCCTGGAGTATAGTGTTGAGGTCGGTGACCGGCGTGGCGGCTTTCTTGACGGGTCCGGTTGTGGACCCGGGATCGTTAGTCGTGTGCAGGTCCATTTTGGTCTGCGTTGGTGGAGGTTTAGGCCCCCGGTCTCTCCCCATGGGCGCTGATGATGGGGGCGACCTCGGCCGCGGGGGATGTCGAGGTGTGACACAGGTGCTGTTAGGGCACGGACCAGTTGCGGTGTGACGTCGTCGCCGCGGGCAGCTCACAGCCGCCGCCCCTCAGCGCCGGGCCCCGGCAAGCACGGGAGAGCAGGGCCCACCATCGGTGGGGCGCCAGAGGAGGACTCCGCCCGTGGCGGAGCCCAAGTTCTGTTCAGGAGGGGAGGTAGCGGCGAGTGCGAGTCATGAGTTGGGGCCACTTGAGGCCGCAGGCGTTAAGCAGCACCGTGAGGAGGGCGGCCAAAGGGCCCGCTGTTGGGCCTCTCGTCCGAGGGGCACTAGCAACAGTTGCACACCAAGCCCGGGAGAGCAGGTCCAACTGTGGGTGGTGGAGAGCGGCGTCTTACCCCAGGCGATTGCTCTGTGCCGGGACCAGGACCCTGGAAGTGCAGCAGGGCGAGGGGGGGAGGGGGAGCACTGCCCACCGCGTGATCTCGCGGCCGAACCGCCACCCCCAACCACCTCTGCGTGGTTCCAATACACAAAGCAGGGAGCCAGTCTGGGCCTACCTCTCACACATGGCGTGGGTCACCCACCTCTGATCGTTGCCTCCCCGTCGACTGGCGCCCCTTCGCGGTCCACGGCGGTTGGAGGATTCCTCAGCGGGGCAGAGGGTGCGGAGGGGCCGACTCGGCGACCCCCCCCGCTGTCCGATCTTGGCAGCCGAGCCCCCACTCGGTGAACCCCGCGGCGCTGCAGGTGAGGGTGTGGGCGGACCGGGGCGGGGCCTCTCGACTTGATGAATCTCCTGAGACAATGGGGGATGCGGGCCTCCTCTTCCCAGCCCCGCTCGTCCGACTCACCGCCCCCCGCGCCGGTCCGCGACAGCCGAACCCTCTCTTAATGATCTTCAGGATGCTGTGTATAGGGATATCGGCAGGGCGCCACCCCCGCGTCTCAGCACCAAGACGCCCGATGCAGGGCGGGTGCAGCCTCCTCCTCCCGGGACAGGGCCGAACCACCCTCGCTGATGAAGCCCGCTGCCACTCAGGCGGCGGGGACCCCACACCGTCTCCGGCGGTCCTGGTTGCCCCGAGGGTTGCAGCAAGGTGAGGGAGCTCTCTCACTGGGCCCCACCGCTCGATATAGCGGCCGGCGCTACGGCCCGTGCTCCCTTCCGGCGCATCTCGCAGGGTCAGGCAGTCTTTAGGGCAAAAGCGGAGCCAGCGCGACAGAGGGTAGGGGTCCGCCCCAGGCCCCGAGTCTTTTGGCGGCGCAGGGCACAGAGTCATGCACCAGTCCGCTGCCCCCGGGAACGACCCACCTCGGATGAGATGATCGGAGCTTGCATGCTGGGCCCGCCGCTCGAGACAACGGCCGATGCTCCGGCCCGCTCTCCAGTCAGGCACAGCTCCCGCAGAACCAGGCCCGTCTCCTAGGTAGGGCGGATCAGCAGTGGTCAGAGCTTCAACGCAGCCGCAGGGCCCGGGAGAGGCCGATCCGCAAGGAGAGGCTGCCCATGGAATGAAGTCGGACCCCAGGTCGGGCTACGGCCCGGTGGGCGCCGCCATCTTGTGTGGGGACAATCGAGGATTCAGACGCAGCTCTCCCTCTGCGTCGTCCCTGGCCTCAACTTCACGGTGTCCACAGGGAGTCTTGGCGTTAATTAGGTGCTGGCATCGGTTTAGGGCCTGATGAGACTGCCGGTGGCGTCGGTTGCAGGAGCGGATGACGGAGGGGTCCGGAGCACTCTTAGAGTGCGACCGCCATCTTGACGCTCCAGGCCACGCCCCGCTGCTTGATTTCTAATGAATGATTTAGACCCTCTAATGAGCACCGTTGAAGATTTGACCAGATACAGATGGAAACCCAACAGGCTTAAATGCATCTACTGCATTCCACCAATGGTAATTGCCCTAGCTGGGCCAATTTAAAATCTAATTGTTGAAGAAACGCATATTGTCTGACACTTTATTAAAAGATGATTAAAATAAGTCAATTTCAGATAGCATGATAGGTGTTCCGATAACTGTTGTTGTGATGCAAAATCCCCAAATCTTGGCACAGGCAATCTTTGATGACTCCAATTGCTAATAACACTGACTTTCATCTAAGCAAATATAATCATAAACTCCTTGTGTCCAAGTCGGCAGATACACTACAATCAGCTTCATAAAGCCCCTTAAAACAGATTGGAGCCTCCGTTACAAAATCTTGGGGGTGGTAATACGGAGCTTATACCAAAAATCTCAGTCAGTGTCTGCAGAACTCTGTTCATTAGCAAAACAGTACAAGAATGTTCTGAAAGAACAGTTGGATTTGTTATTTGAAGGAACACCATAGGAGCATTTCCTGTTTGATAATTTTTGTTCAATGGTCAAGGGTGGTTTTTGGGTGGTCTGGGAAATTCTTTATATAATCTCCTTCTATGAAGGACTGTATCACATGCTAAAACAATCCTGTATGGAAGTGGATGGAAACCACTGCCCTCATCCTACTGTATCACTCGGCCGCCCTCAACACCATCTCCCATCGCACCCTAATCACGAGACACCCACGAGTCGCCATCGACGACCAGGCACTGGACTGGATCTACTCCTTCCTGACCGGCCAAACACAGTGAGTCAGACTACCCGTGTTCCTCTCAGAACCTACAGAGATCAGCTGCAGAGTGCCCCGGGGCTCCTCCCTGAGCCCCACCCTCTTCAACATCTACATGGCTCCCCTTGCAGCCATCGCCACAAGCCACGGACTCAACAGCGTCTCCTATGCCGATGACACCCAGCTGATCATCTTCCTCACCAACGAACCCACAGCCGCCAGAATTAACTTTCACAACGGAATGAAGGCAGTTGCTACCTGGATGCAAGACAGCTGCCTCAAGCTCAACTCGAACAAGACTGAAGTACTCATCCTGGGACCCACTCCCTGAGCCTGGGACAACTCCTGGTGGCCTGCCGCACTAAGAACCCCGACGGACCACGCACTCAACCTCAGCATCATACAGGACTTCTCGCTCTCAATAAACCGCCAAATCAACGTCATCCTGTTTCCACATCCTCTGGCTGCTTCGAAAGACATTCAGATGGCTCCCCACAGAATCCAGAAAGACGGCCACCCATGCACTCATCACCAGTAGACTTGACTACGGCAACGCACTCTACGCCGGTGTCACCCAGAAACAGCTCAGGAAACTACAGAACGTCCAGAATGCTGCAGCCAGACTGGTCCTCGACATCCCCCGCCGCAGCCACATGACACAACACCTCCGACAACTCCACTGGCTCCCTATCAACAAGAGAATCACCTTCAAGCGCCTCACACATGCCTACAAAGCCCTCCACAATGCAGGACCAGAATATCTGAACCACAGCCTCGCTTTCCACACACCCTCCAGACAACTCTGCTCCGCCCAATTCGCTCTGGCCACCGTCCCACGGATCCACAAGACCAGAACCGGAGGAAGATCCTTCGCCTACCTCACTGCCAAGACCTGAAACACCCTACTCCTCCACCTCAGGCAATCCGCGTTGTTGACCCAGTGCAGGAAGGACCTCCAGACCTGGCTCTTCGACTGACCCTCCATACCCAGACGGATCAGCAGCTCCCCTCCCCAGCGCCTTGAGACCCACACGGGTGAGTAGCCGCGCTTTACAAACCCTTGATTGATTGATTGATGGAAAAAATGAAAGCTGTAAGTGTTGAGCTGAAATGTATATGTTCTGTAATCCAAGGCCTTCACAGTTCTCACACAGAGACGACACCAACCCACTTGTGGCCGAGAAACAAAACACATATTCCTCATTCGCCTGTGTAGTGTTGTGCCGGAAACTACTGGATCATGGGATCGCTGTTGCTTGGAATAAGTGGTTTATTTAGAGTTTTACGGACAGGATACTTTGCTAAAAATGTGGTGGCATACACTGCCTGCCCAACTAAAGCCTGCCCCCTTTAGTTATTTGGGAGACTGTCACATTTCAGACAGTGAAACCTATGCTGGCTTCCCCTGCAGAAACATTTGACTAATGACCTGATCGATATTAGGCTGTCAGCCAAACCAGTCACCCTAATATACCTGACATCCATTTTTGCTGTTCAGGATTGCCAGCAAAAGCCTGGTGGTCCTGAACAGGAAATGGGATTAATGTTTATCACATGCGGGGGAAAAAACACCTAGCGCATCATTGTTAGTTTTTCAATAACAAACTCGCGCTTTCAAAGCCATGGCTCCCTTTTTGGTAGCCATGAGTGCCACTAGAGACATGGCTGCCTCCACAACTCCCATCAGAGGTATTCTGTTGGCTGAAATCTGCCAGCGATCACATGGTTATCCCTCAGTATGCTTGCTTACAGTAGCGGCTGCTACCAGACCCAGGTGGTTGGGCAGGGGCGGGAGCAGGGATGAGGGGGGAACGAAAAAAGTTTAAAATAATAAAATGGAAAAACACTTACCTGTGACGAACGGCCGCCACCGCCGCCTCTTCTCCGTCCTCTTCTTCCTGACTCCGGTCCCGCAGCAGACTGCAGGAAGCACCCAGTTCCCAGTGCAATGCAGCGTTGTGATTGGTGTGAGCGCCATGAATCGGTGCTCAGACAGGGAATGGGGACCTGGGCATGTTCTCCACGCAGGCAGTAATGCAGCCTGCATTGAGAAGAGGCGAAGTGCGCATAAATGTTTGGTGAGCCCCGAGAGGGCCTGCCAAAGAGTCATGTGCACTTTGGAGTGGGCAAACCACTCCTCACCTGCTCCTCTGTCGCCGGAACAGCCCCGCCCCAAATGCAAAGCTGCAGCAGAAAGAAACATAAAATGATAATAACGTGAGTAGGCTTTCCTGTTTTCAGTTTCTATTTTTGGTAAATTCTGGTGGTGTTTTTTCAGTGTTTTCAAGTGATTTCAATGCCTTAAAAAAACAGTGGTTATCAGTGGTTACACATTTTCGTGCCATTAAAAACAACAGAAACAGTGTATTTCCGGTGTTTAAGGTACTTTTTGCTTTTATTATTGCTTGCTTTCTGCACTGATAGTGAATGGTATATAGACAGTGTACGTACAGTGTATATGAGGTCCAAATACATTTTTACAAATCAAACTTATCGTAGCACACCATACAATACTTCTTCAGTGAGTCCTTGGTCATGCACGCTCGCTCGCTCTTTCCTTCCCCTGTAAACCTTTATCTGTGAAAAGGCCCTCTCAACATTGGCACTTGAAACAGGCAACGCCAAAATAGCCAGTACACAATTTGCTAACTCTGGCCACTGACATAGCTTTCCATGCCAATACTGGTGCACTTGAAGATTGTGATTCTCTGCGACAGGTTCTGCAACATATACGTTGAACTGGGCGCATATGCCCTCAGAGTTATTGAAGCGGTCAAAAATGATGCAGCATTTTTGAAACTCCGGAGAAAATTTCCCTTTACGGAAAGGATCTATAACTTGTGCAGAGTACCACAGTGAGGCTTCATTGACTTTAAATGCCATGGTTGGTGAAGGGCTATTTCTCATACTTTGTAAAATAAAAGTTTCTGAATTGCTCCTCAACATTTCTTTGCTTACCAAGTGGCAAGCACTCTAACATGGAACATGTTGCTGTGCCAAAGTCACTAAACGTGTCTCCCAGCCTACTCTCAAGGAGATGTTTCACATCTACACCAATTATGCTGAACACTTGGTAGGCAAGGGTGTTTTCAGACTCTTGCTTTTTTTTAGTATGTCCACTACAGCAGTCATGCTTTCCTGTAAAAATCAAAGAATGCAGTAGAGTGTACTTTTTTCAAATCACTATCAATATGTGACCAAAGATCCTCACATTTCTTGCCTTTGGCATCATCACTCAGTAAAAGTTCTGTAAACAGTTGCCACGTGGATAATATAGCATTCATGGCCTCTAGGACTGAGAACCACCAGCTAAGTGACACAGTTGGGACGACTCTTTCTTTGATGCCACACAAAGCACCAAATGAGAAATATTTGCGTTTTAGCTTCTGCGCACAACAAAACAGTGCACCAGAGAGCACTAAAAAGTCAATAGCATTCTTCATTAACTCTGAAGATTGTAAAGATGCTTTAAGCATACCTTCTAATAAGTGTCAAGGATCTCTTACAGGGAAGCACTTCAGCTCAGGTATCAATTTTGACAGGTCATCACAACTTTTTCATATACGTAGCTGACTCACTGCAAATACAAACAATATCACTCCAATCTTTGTTAAACTTGGTAAGAACTGTTTGCAGCAGCATTCCAAGTGACACTGCGGTCCAGATTTTCCAAAAGTCGGGTGTCATGTTTTCACTAGTATCCCAGATGCTTTGTCATTGCACTCTTTTTACATATACCTGTCATTAAACCTTGCATTGAATGTTTAAAGCTGGGGTGTTTGGCAATTCACCTACTATCAATACTGACTCACTAGAAAAGAGGGCTGATGTATCAAGGGTTATTACTCATTCTCTGTGGGTAAATGTGATGGTACATATTGGGAAAGATTCTTATGAAATCTACATTTTTCCTATCAGTGAAAGACTCAAACGTAGCCAAAAAATCAAATATGATTTTGACATTTCCTGATTTTCTACAGTTTATAAAATAAATAAACACCTAAAACATGTTTTTAACCCTTGTATTTTTAGACCAAAGACCACAAAACTGAAAAAAGGAAGAAGAAACAATATGTTAGTGACATCCCTAAACAACAAAACTCAAGCAGAATAACGTTGGCCCAGTCTTTCTTACAGCTCCCTTATATAACAAAGTTACATTGTATTGTCCCCTTCAGGAAGAAATAAATATTACTCTTTCACTCGCCTTTTCCTTTCTTTGAATGGCATTTAGTTTGTGGTTGTGCAGGGTTTTTTTCAGTGTTTCTATGTTTACACTGGTGAGGGCTATTTCCCTTCCGGTGGGGTTTTATCAGTTATTATAGGTTTAAACCTAAAACCGGACAGCCTAAATGTGAGTTATTATCATTTTATGTTTCCTTTACTTCACTGCTGCGAAGCAGTGGGGCAACGCTTCTCCGCTTAGCGGAGGAGCCACCACTGTACTGGATTCTACATCTTTCATAACATTCATAAGCTAAGGAAAGACCACAAACTGGCTGACTTCTCATTGAAATTTCCTATACCATGCACAGCATCCAGGCATTCAATCGCTGAAGAAAAAATGAAATGTACAGCAAGTAGGCCTGGGGATCCTAGGCAGGGATGATCTTGTCAATTAAACTTGAGAAATCCCACACTGATGGCTGTGGCTCAAGGCATTCATACGGAGGCTTGAAGGGACCCAGACCAAAATAGGAGGGTTCCCAAAGGCAGCAACATGGCAGAACCAAAGGCAATTTGACACATTGATGAGAATTAGCTTGCTTAGAAGATAGGTTATTGCTCTGAAGAACCAGACAAATAGTGCCAGAGACCCTAAAAAAACATGTCTTTGACCTTGCTCATAAAGGACACAGGGATAGTGTCCAACAAATGACTGCTCAGTCAAAAGTTCTAGTTCTCATTTCAGGACAGGAAAGTAAAGAAATCTTCAGCACCTGTCCTATCTGACAAAGGCTGAGCAAAAACACTGCACCTGAGCCTTCAAAAACGTCTCCATTAGCAAAGGGTATACAGAAGGACGTTGCAATGAACTATTTTGGTCAGCTCCCAACTGAACAATATCTTCTTGTGATCATGGATCAATGATCCCAGTTTGCCAAAGTTATGACAGGGTTTAGCCCCTCCAATGATGTTGTCATGCCAGCTCTGAACAAAGCAAACACAAAGAGATGATGGACGGAGCACTGAAACGTTTTAGACAATCTCCCCGAGTCACAGATCTGGGTTGAATCCATCATCATTCTTTAGCTCACTTCGCCACCCCAGTTCAGACCCAGCCATGTGCAAATCAGTCTTGACCCTGTCCCTCATGGGAATAGTCCAGCCCGAACTGCTAAGCCAGGTCTTCCCTGGACCGGAAACAAGCATCCTGGGACCAGTTTCGGGGTAACACCCTCATCAGCTAGGCTAGCTTGAATCCAGTAGCAAAATGAGCAAGGGACCCACGTCTGGGCATACCCTGCCAACTTAGGGCTCACTTGGCCACCCCAGTTCAGACCCAGCCATATGCAAATCAGTCTTGACCCTGTCCCTCCTGTCAGCTCTGAGCAACATAATTTCCAGGTTCGGAATAGGTGAGGTCTTCAAATGGGACATTGACTCCTTTTTTCCATGGAAAATAATTCAGGGGTTTGCAAAATACATGGGCTTCCATTCTTGCAAAATCGCTCCCCTCTGATTGCAAGTGAAAGCCATTGTGCAGAAGAATGGCCTTTTGAGAGGTAGAAAAGCATGCATCAGCCTCAAAATAAATTATCTTTGCCTTTAATGCACCAGCAGGTGCTTGTTTGTTGGAGGGGAGTTATGGCATCTCACGTTTCAAAAAACCTTGTTTTGTTGAGTCAAAAGGTGTACCAAACGGTGATCCTTTCTTTGAATCTGTCAATGTTGCTCAGTGGAACACCTTGTGAGACCCTTCATAACAGTAATGGTATGGATGTTGAAAATCTTTCTGAGGATGATCAGACACTTGATAATTGGGTCCCTGAAACTGTTAACCCTAAACAATCAAACCCCCCTCTCTCTCTCCCGGAACCTCAGATATCTTTACCCACTGCAATCAAGCCTCCGTCCAACTCACAAATGTCATGGACTGAGCAGATGTCACTCAATCCTTGAGTATGTTGTGGGAGATGCTGTATCAACATTTCTGATGTTCGTCTTCGAGCGCGTACTTAGGAGAACGGACCAAGAGGAGACACATTGATTTGCAGAATAAGCTATCTGAGCTCAGGGGAGCTCATGCAAACCTTTGAACAATATTCTATACTTCATCAGTTCATGATGATCCTAAAGCTTGCTGTTATATCTGCACAATGTTTGTCAGTGTCTCATTTGCAATCTTACATCAGCAGTTGCTGCAAATATTCCTGCTTGCTGTTTGCCGGTTGATGTTTGAGGTGGCGATCCGGAAGGGGATTTGCTCCTGGCTTGCCAGCTTCTACCAGTTGTCCTGTTGTCTGCTCACACTTGCTTGTGAAGCACCCTTGAAGGAAGAGACCCGATTAGGGCCACCCGGGTCACTCGCGACCACCTCTCAGCCTTCCATACAAATGAAGAGTCGGTCAGACAGTAGAGAATACAAACCAAAGTTATTTATTAGTGATACACTCGAGTGGAGTCCAGTCTGACCAGCCTCCTTCGATAGCTGCCGAGGGACTGACTCCCGCCAACATGGTAGTACAAGATATACATTTTCAGCACCCCTAAAGAACCGCCCAGACTGGAATTTTCCAGTCTGAGAGCTGATGAACAAAGGTGGTACAGAAGGACGAGCTACCATCCTGAGACTGGGTACATGCTATCTTAGTTTCAAGGTTACTCTGTCCGTGCCCGTCTCTGAGAGTGGGAGCAGGCCTACCTACTGGCAAAGGCATGCAGTGACAGAACGATCTATTCATTAGTGCAGCGAAGCTCAAGCTTGAATAATAAAGAGAAACAATCGAGGCTGCTTTCTGCTGAGGCAGACAGTATGAGACACAAGCTTCATTTCGATCATAGTACAAAATGGCTGCTGAATACAAAATGGGGCCGCAAATGCTAACTTAACTCGCACAATGCTAGGAGTCAGCTAGATGCATTTTCAGTCTAACACCCTCTTCACCTGCTTGTCTTTGCATTTGATGCAAGAACTTTGCACTATGGATGTGCAAGTGGTGTGGTGCTGGCAGAGAATGCAACTGCAGGAAAATCTGTATGGTGGACTCGCCCCATGTACTGAGAATAGTAGTAACATAGAATCACAATAATAAGAAACTTTTCTAGAATATGGATTTTAGTTGCTCCCTTCCGTAGAAAAGGAGGACACATATAAAATCTGTAAGTAGGTTTGTGTAGGCTGTTAAGGTTTCAGAGAAAAGGGACAGTAACATTGAGGTGTTCAAACTCCTGTGAAGTGATAAATATTGTCCACTATACAATGGTTCTTGAGTTTGAACAGCAGCTTCTTCAGAACGTTCTCAGAGTAAATACAACTTCTAAAAATACGGTTTATTAACGATAATAAAAATGCATTCAACACTGAGCTCAACTGAGTAACTCATCAAGTATCCCATCGGCTGATATAGATCCACGACTCTAAGGTCAACCTTGCTGAAATCCAAGAAGGTAGTATAAGTCAGAACACAGGCAATGAATTCAAGGCAGTAAAGGACCGTTTGCATGCAAACCTCAAAGTGCTAAAAATGCAGATTGAGAAGGAAAAATCAAATGAAACATGGTTAGGGTGACCGAATTAAAAAATAATTTTTGCCATGCAAACTTCAGATCCCACAAAGCAAATAAAGAGTTATAAGAGGCAATTGCAATCCTTCTTAATATATGGGATAAAGTACCTTCTGCCTTACATTATGAGGATATTGCAAGTCAGCATGCAGTTCAGTGGCCATACAGTGAATTAAGGCAGAATGCCAAGTTCATTTGTAAGATCGTGGAAGTCTGAGCTGTCTTGCAATATCCTTTTAACATACGGTTGAAAGTGTTCCTTAGAAAACATAGTCACGCCATCACACTTTCCACAAACCTCTTAATTGACGTGCTCTTTCATATGAAAGAGATAGGATGTTTGCGGACATAACGAATAAAGGAAGAAACTGTAGTGAAAAAGTAAACACACCAAAAAAGCAATTAGTATTTTGTTGCAAAGAGATTTTACAACCAGTTTAATGTAAAACAGATTAAAAAAATGATGTAGAAACACACAGAATTGGCATTTTTCCTGTTATGGAAGACAGTGTAGAGAAAATAGACATGCTGCCATAAATATCTGGTTTCTGCAAATAACTGTTCATTTTGGAAAAGCAGATAAGAGGAATTAAAAACAGTTCTCATTTTCCATGTTTAAACATCTCTGTGACTTGTCTTTTACCATGGTTGCTGTCTATTGCAGAAGACATTATGAAGTCTCAACACCGCTGTAATAACCTATTACACTTGACCAGCTAGTTCATTTCAGACATCACAAATTAACTGTGATAAGGAAAATAGAGACGGGCGTTTATACAGGAATTGCAGGCTCCCAAGTATTACAAGAGATGCATGCTCTAATGCTAAAATGTAAAGTTAAAAGAACCATTAACCCAAACCCAACATGTATTTATATTTCTCTCAAAAAAGGCGTACTAAAATGACAAAACAAGTCGATGCCCTGACTGCGATGTTAGCACTCAAAGGGGAAGTTATTTTACAATCAGGGCGTTATGAAAGTCTTCCTTCCTGCATGTAAATACCGACTTGATTAAGAGTACCTTTGAGCTTGTGTACTAAAAGTCGTTTTTAAAATGCATGAATTTAAATTAAAGAATGGAGCTAAAGGATTATAAAGAGGGTGTTCACCAAAGCAGAGCAAACAGAAAGCATAGATTCATGCAACGGAAAAACATAAAAAAGCCTTTAACAGAAAAAGTGTCTAAACTCAAAACACAAAGAGATTTGCTACATGCATTCAAGCCCTCTCTGGACGATTAAAGTATATTCAAGGAGAATATCATTTTCTTTTAGGCAACTATAAAATTAAAAAAACACTTACATCACACTCTTTTAGAAAAGTAAAATGAACATCTTATCCAGACATGCTACACATTCATACTACATTGTACAAGAAGCCTCTGGATGACTTTCATTTTGAGTTTAAAAGAAATTTTATTTGTTGATAATATATAAAACATGTTACAATTATCGGAAGAATAATACATAAACAGTAAATGATGATATTAACTCATGTGAGGGGGAGGGGAAGGAGAGACAAGTGAGAAGGAGAGGGGGATAGAAAGATAGAGAAGAGAAGGGGGGAGAAGTAAAGCTCCATGGTGGTCTTAATAGAGAGAAATAACAAATATGTAGATTAGTACATCTAGCCAACCGTACATTGTAAATCACAACCAATCGATAACATAGTATATTCAACAAATTAAAATCTTAATATAATATGTAAAAACAAAAATTATGGAATATCACGGAGGTCGGGCAACCTCTTGCTGAGCAGGAGACAAGGAGAAAGAACGTTTAGCACTACAATCAATGAAGGATGTAACAGGAGACCATATGATTGAACGCTTCATGGATAATTGAATGGGGTGAACAGATGCTGTATCCAACCTGTGATGATAACACACCGCATACCACCAAGCCTGAAATGATAAAGACTTAAAGTCTTTCCAGTTTTTCGTTATTTGTTGGAAGGCCACTGCCAGTAGTACATCAACAATTTTGATATCAGAAACATTATTTTCCCATATAGGGGATACACTACCTAGGAATAAATGCGTGTAAGAAAAGGAAAAAGTGGAACTAAATATGGAATTGATTTGATCCCAAACAGATGTCCAGAACTTATGTACGTGAGGGCAAGTGAAAAACATGTGCTTTAAATCAGCTAGTGGAGATGAGCAAGACCAGCAAGTGTCTGGTGTCGTGAAATGTCTTTTATGTAATGTGACTGGATGAAGGATAAGCCTATTATAAATAAAAAAACAATGTCTGTGTAACATTAGCAGCCCTAGACGTTTTCCTGATTTTGAGCCATATCCTGTTCCAGAGAGAAAGGGACCACTCAACTCCAAAATCCTCCTCCCAGGACAGCTCAACCTTAGATTTAAGTCTATCGAGTTGCGGAGATCGCATAAAGGTATATATGCTAGAAGCTCTAGGAGACGTAAGGAGAAAGGGTAATAAGTTATTAACTTCTGGAGAAACGGAATGTAGTTGAAAATGGGAAAGTGCACTAGAAAGAGCCTGTGTAAGTAAATTATACATGGGAAGAAAGGAGGGGGTAAGTGGAAAAGATGACTGGCCTCTGCGAAGGATAGCAGTTGATTATGAGAAAACAACTGATGCGTCCACACTAAACCTTTATTTCTCCAGGACTTCCAATAAAAAGGTTTACCACGCATTAAAATGAGAGTATTATGCCATAAAGGAGAATTGAGAAAGGAATCCTGATCAGTAGGGGATGGAGATGGGAGAAAGCCCAAAAGCTTACATGTATATTTGAGAATAGGAGTAGACATAGAAGAAGGTCTGCGAGAAAAAGAAATAAATTCCTTAAAAGAGAAAGGAGAGATAAACGACCTTTCAAGTGAAACCCAAATAGGACATTCCATTGGAGTCTCAGAAAGCCATCTAGAGGCCTGACGAAGTAAGAAGGATTTATGGTAAGAAAGGAAGTCCGGAAAATTAACCCCACCATCTGTTTTAGTTTTCGTTAAATGTAAAAGGGACATACGGGGTGATTTCTTATTCCATAAAAATGAAGTTAGCAAAGAGTTAATTTTTGAAAACATTTTTAAAGGGATGGGGAAAGGAATATTAGAGGTAGTAAACAATACCAGTGGAGAAAGCATCATTTTGATGGTGTCTAAACGACCCCACCAGGAAAGATATAATGGGTGCCATCTGGACGTCAAAGAAGAGATTTTTGTAAACAATTCTCCATACAAAGAGATAGTGTAGATGATAATAAAGGAGTGAAATAAAGACCCAAATATTTTATGTGATGTGAGTTCCAGGTAAAATTAGAAGATCGGAAATCATCTTTAAACGTATATTTTGTTAGGGGTAATATCTCGCATTTATCCCGATTGAGCTTATAACCGGAGACAGATGCAAAGAGGTCTACTTCATGTAAAAAAGCTGGTACAGAGGATTGAGGATCGGAAAGAAATAATAAAACATCATCAGCGTAAGCTGCTAGTTTAATCTGGATGTCTTTGGATGTGAATCCTTTTATGTCACTGTTTTGCCGAATTCTGGACAGAAATGGCTCCAAGGCTAAATTAAAAAGGAACGGAGATAATGGGCAACCCTGACGTACACCTCTTTTTAACTCAAAGAAGGAAGAGGAAGAACCATTCACCGAAACAGCAGCTCGTGGACTAGAATATAGGATTGAAATTAAAGAGATAATTTTGGGTCCAAAACCAAACCATTCCAATGTATGAAATAGATATGACCAATTGACACGGTCAAATGCTTTCTCTGCATCCAAAGCTATTGCGGCTAATGAGTATGGGAGATGCGGAGATTTTGATAAAATATCGAAGAACAAACGAGTATTATCAGAGAGAAGACGACCTTTAACAAAACCTGATTGCTCAGGTCCTAATAACTGGGGAAGGAATGAGTCTAGACGGATAGCAAGAGCCTTGGAGAAAATTTTGTAGTCAATGTTTACAAGAGAGATGGGTCTGAAGTTCTTACAATATTTTGGGTCCTTCCCATCTTTGGGAATTAAACAAATGAGCGCATCCAGGAAGGAACCTGAGGATTTCCCTGAATTTGTGAAGAAGTTTAGAAGGTGAAGCAGCTTGGGAAGAAGGATCGGAGCAAAATGAGTAAAAAATTCTACCGTAAATCCATCAGGACCCGGGGCTTTGTCTTTTTTGAGGAGTTGCAGAGCATGAAGAAGTTCTTGTTGTGATAGATTATCCTCTAGGGGAGAAAAATCTATTTGAGTAGGAAAAGATTTATGTATGCTAGAGAGGAACTGCGTAATGTCTGAGTCCGACGGTGAAATCTCCGGAGAATATAAATTCTTATAGAAAAGAAGAAATTCATTTAAGATTTCTGAATCCTTGGTGTGTAATATGTTATTTTCATCAAAGATTGCATCAATGTCGAATTTGTTATGTTTGACTTTTAGTTAATTTGCCAGAATTTTGCCAGCTTTGTTCTGGCCTCCATAGAATTTGGCACTGGATTTTAACAGATATAATGAGGCGTTATCAGTTGATTCTTTGTTAAATTGGAATTTGGCCTTAAGAAGTTTAGAGAGGCAATCACTGGATTTTGAGGAGTAATAGGAACGTTCTAGGTTTTTTATTTCAGCTAAAAGAGCATTGGAGGCTATGCGAGCCTTTTTTCGCTTATTGGATACAAAGCTAATTATAAAGTCCCTTGCAGCTGCCTTAAATGCATCCCAGAAGATAAAAAAATGTAGATCGTCAGTTTGATTTAATAAAAAATATTCATTAAAAAATGAAATAAAAGAGGAATGGAAATTGGGATCAAGGAGAAGTGAATTATTAAATCTCCATCTTCTAGGTGTACTAGGATGTGAGACTAAATCTAATTGAATAGAGATGGGGGCATGATCTGAAATCAAAATAGAACCAATTTCAGCGCTTCTTAGAGCTTGGGAGATGTTATGTGAAACAAAAAGATAGTCCAACCTAGATTGTGTTTGGTGAGCCGGTGAGAAAAATGTGAATTCTTTAGTGGTAGGATTACAGATCTCCAGGAGTCAATAAGCTTGTATTGTTGAATTATTTGAGTAAATAGTTTGTGAGCTGTGTGAGGTTTGAAAGAGACCTGTGAATTGCGGTCAATGAAAGGATCCATTACTTGGTTGCAATCCCCTGCGAGGATAAAATTATCATCGATAAAAGAAGAAATTTGCTGAGACAGGAGAGACCAAAATTGAGGGTCACCATTGGTGGGTGCATAAACATTGAATATTGATAATGGAACATTACCTACTAACAATTTAATAAACAACCACCTACCATCCTCATCAGAATGTTGGGAGAGTAAAGAGACCTTTAACGACTTATGACAAAGAGTAATCACTCCATTGCGTTTTCCATCTCCAGGTGAAAAAAGCATTGCCAACCCAACCTTTTTTCAACTTCAAGGATTCACCATCAGTTAAATGAGTCTCCTGCAAGCAAACAATATGTGCCCCTAATTTAGATAAATGTGTTAATACTCGTTGTCTTTTGATGGGTGAGTTCAAACCTCTGACATTCCATGAAACGATTTTCAGTGACATGAAAATATTAATGACATAGCTAATAAGGAGGGGCCCAACAGGACCTTTACATGAAAAAAACCAAGGTTTATAACAATCCAACTAGAAAAATACATCCTATGAAGAAGAAAACAAAAAATGAGCGTTAAACAAATAAATGAACTGGGTACAAGAAACTGAGAAGAGGCGGAAAAAAAGATCAGAGGGAGAAAAATGATATACAACCACAGAGGAAAAGAAAAGGAAAAAGTATGCCAGGAAGGAGGAAAGAGAAAGTGGTGGATAGGATAGTAAGAATAAAGAGAGACAGATGAGAGTAATAGACAAACATAGAAGAACAGCAAGAGTATACCATGTAAAGGGTACAACGTACCTAACTCAAAAGACATCACAGATGAGGGGGGTGGGCCACGAGGAAGAATGACGGGTCCGCACTCGACTAAGTAGGAACGAGGACAAACCACAGCAACTCAAAAAGAAGAGAAAAAGTAAGTAGCGGGTGTACATGTCGAAGAACCTGTGAGGAAAAGGGAAGAAGAGAAAAGATTAAAAAAATATATATATAAAAAAAAAGGAGCGGAACGGAAGACAACAATATTTCTCAATACATATGAACAAAACAAACATAATAAGCATATCCTAATCAAACAAAGGCAAATGACCATGTAATTCCAAAAATACCACAAGAAACCTTAAATGGCAGGAAACTTAATAGGATCTGAAGCAAGCAATTCCGCATAAGATCATATAATTAGAGTTGATAGGACAAATGAGATAATTGCAGAAAAGCAAGAACTACACATAAACATCGGCATTCTAATGCAGTGAGACTAAAGACAAGCAACAATAGCAATATAACGGAAAAACAGTCCATTCACACAGCTGAAGAAGATGAGGCACCAGATGAATCCATAGGCACCAATTTGAAGGAGTTAATGAAACTTTTCAATTTGACGGGATCTTCATACGTTGTTGTTTTATTATTGTGGGTAACCTTGAAAAGGCAGGGATGGAAGAGGCCGTATCTGGCTCCCATTTCACGTAAAGCAGGCCTCATGCTCAAGAATTCCTTGCGTCGGTTTGCTGTGTGTTTGGCATAATCCTGAGCAAAAATAAGGTGGAACCAGACCATGAGATCTGTTGAACAGATCTGGCAGCTGAGAGCACCTTGAGGAGATCCGTATATTCTAGAAAGCACATGATAACACCTCTAGGTCGTTGTGGAGAAGAAGTATCCATACGCTGTCGACCTACTCTGTGTGCTCGTTGAATATTAAGTAAAGTCCCCTCAGGAAGGTGGAGGACCTTAGGAAGAAAAGATTTGAAGAACACTATGGGATCAGACCCTCTGACCCTTCTGGCAAGCCGTAAAGGCGAAGATTGTTTCTTCTGTTCCGGTTTTCCAACTCTTCGACTTGTAGCTGTAGAGAAGCGACTTGAGTTTGGAGTGTGTTGACCTTTTCGTGAGTATGATTCAGCGAGAAGACATCGCGTTCAACCATGGTAAGACGATCGTTCATCTGAGACCAATTGTCCGTTAAAAATTGCAATTTAGAAGAAGTATCCTCCATGAAAGGACGAAGTGCCCGTATCTCCTCTAACAGAATATCCATCGACACAGGAGAAGAGACTTTGGGTGGTGAAGGCGGATTTTGTTTCAATCTTTTAGAGGCAGCTTTGCTAGCCAATGAAGAACCTGAAGGTATGGGAGAAGCTGTCTGAGATACATGCGTCAACGACTCCTCCATCTTTGCAAATTCCGAGAAAATTTTTGAGTTCTTAATGAATGTGTGGGTAACCCGCGACTTAGGAGTTCCCGTCTTCTTCAATCTTCCCATATGCATAGGAGTATGAAGAGAATTTATATGGCTGTGCTTGCGGTATGACCACGCTGCTCCCTGTGAGGAGGTAAATATGGTTACTTAGCGATTGGAGCACAAAAGCGCAACACAAACACAAGTAAACCAGCTGAGTTATGAGGAAAAATGTGGCAGGGAGATGACAACAAAAACAGCTGATTGACTGATCAATGTATGCTCAAATCCTCCTATGAACACGCCAACTCAAGCAAGATAATACACTTAAAGAATTCTGTCTTTGTTGGCGAGCCTCTTGATATCACTTATATAAAAGGATGCAGCGATAGGAAATAATGACATTTGGCATTGTGAATAAAATAGCCATTCCCTGCTTCAAATATGACCTCAGAAAAGTAGCTCTGACAAGAATTGTAAAACAACATCTAGGCAGTACAAATGGTTCCACCCGGGCAGACCAACTGTATGGAAATGAGGGTAATAAAGTGCTTGTTTTAAAACATGTTTGCTGCTTAAAGCACAAGAGACAAGCCCTCAAAGATGAGGTCAGAGCTCTTTTTCCTGCTTAGCCTCCAGGAACATACCATCAGTAAACAGTGAGCAGAAACCAGTAGATGAGTGAGTCATCACCCCTCTTAAAAAGCACAGCACAGAATGAAAACAATTTCCACAACGTAGATTGCACTGAATGAGCCACTTTCATTACATCCAGTCAGGAAATGCCAGGATTCACCGAGAAGGCATTGTGTGTTAAAGCGAAGCAAAAAAGTATTGCAGAGTTCAGTCTGAAGCTTCGTCTTTACTGGGTTAATTAGCTGTGGCCAATACATCAACTCTGACAGGATAATTGCAGCTTGTGAAAGAGTGCACGAGCCACACTGAGGCAGTATGACGAATGCCTTAGCTTCAGGGGAAAAAGTTCATATCTCGATCATACTTGCACAGAAAGAGACGAAAATGGTCTTCAATTGAAGCGCCTGCATTCCGCTTCCGATTTCCTCGGCATGCCGACCTTCAGGGTCACAGAGGTGCCGGTAAAAAACCTCCTAGAGCCCCGTCACCTCAGGCGAGTTACGGATGAGCCGCCATCTTGCTCGAGCGCTAGCCACGCCCCCATGACTTTCATTTTAACTTGTAAATTTTAGGCGGCACAGCAACCCAAATTGACCATACACACGTTTTAACAATAAAAATAAAAGGATGAACTCTCTACAGTTGCTAATCATGTTATGTTGTGTTGATTTGTATAGCGCACTAATCACCCAAGAGGGTACCCAGGCACTTGGGCAGGTGTGTAGGTGTGTGGTTCCCAAGGTGCTTATACGAAGAGCCTGTTCTTCAGCTTCTTGCGTAACTCAAGAAGCTTCACTTATGCTTCCCCCAAGGTGCTGATAAAGATCTCTGTGGAAGCATGATCTGGGCATGTATAGTCGTACTAACTAGTCCACTATTGGATATCATGACTTATTAAGGACATAATTTAAACTCTGTGGAGCCTACGCAGCCAAGGACAGCACACCAAATTTTAAGTTGTTTGCCCTTTGTGTGGACAATTTTTCCCCAAGCAGCTCTTGCCTCCACGATGGGAACCACTTCAGAAGAAAAGATGTCCCCACACACTAGAAGTTTTCTCCCAGCGCGTGGGGGCATTTCTGGAATTTTAAATCATGAAAACCGCTATGGGTCACAAGGTGAGCCCCAACAAAATAGACTGCAAAGGCAATGACATTGGACGGGCTACACTAAATATGGCGATCTTCCACATGTATGCAGATGAAAAAAACAAATACACTTCAGTTGGATAACAGACTTTACCTCCGGCCACAATATCTTGTGTTCCACCAGATTCAGGAGGATTTCCTCTACATGAATAATGCTGTGTCTGCGATTTTAGCAATGTGAGAACCTGTATGTATTTTTCTACACTTCATACTTCATGCCGCTAATCTCCTATACCTATTTCCCTGAAATAAAAAAAAAGTGGGCATACCTTTCTTATTTCTCCAAACTGACCAGTTGATGGAGCTGGCAGAGGCCCTTGTTATGGTATGCCTTTACTACTGCAACATCATCTACTCTGGCCTTCCCTCGAAAGTAATTGCCAGGCTTCAAATACTAGAGAACTAAGCAATCTGATTGTGCTTACAACTCCGTATATGTGGCCATATCAAGCCTTCCTTTTAAGCTCCCCACTGTTTTTGTCCTGATGTTAGGATGAAAATCATGATTCTCTGAATGAGTGGTTCTTAACCTTTTGACTTATGTGAACCCCCACATAATCATTACTGGAATCCCGTACTCCCGCTGAATCATCATTGAAATTTAGAGACCCCCACCGAGTCATGACTGAAAAGCTTAGATCTAAGCGATTTTCGATTATGTGAACCACAAAACGATACACAGAAATACAGAAACAAACATTCATCAAACAAATACACACCACACATTTTTAAATATTTGATTTAATTCACAAATAAATATTAAAAAATCAATTTTAGTTTTAATGGGAAGGTTGGGATGGTCTAAAATACACACTGCTCTCAAGAATCACGCTACGAATACCAACTTAATTTTTAGCCTCCAATTTTCAAATACTTCACATTTACAGAACATTTAAAAAATTTCAATTTTCAATTTTGCTTCTTTACTTATATGCACTTTATTAATCTGTTAATATGATTTAATTTTCTAAGCAGTTACCAGACCCCCCTGAGTAGGCGTCACAGAACTCCAGGGATCCCTGGACCACAGAGTAAACAAGCATTGGCATAGCCAATAGGTCTCGCCTTTGGGACCTTATAAGTGTTTAGCCATGCAACAGTTAATGTTGTTGCAGTAAGGATATTGTGCTGCATAACTAAATACTTATAAGGTCCCAAAGGCGAGACCTATTGGCTATGCCAATGCTTGTTTTGTATGCCGTGGAGTGAAGATATTTGCATAGCGCTATTTCCATTGGTATAACTCGAGGCGCTAGACAACTAGAAATGGGAAATAGGTTATGAGGGAGGGGAATCCAGAGTAATATGCTACCTGGAGAAAAAAAAAGTAACAACATCCTGGAAATAGCAAACAGTTATAGGGAATGCAAGATTAAGTAAAGCATGTGGAATGTAGGCAAGAGAGCCATTTGTGGAAGTTATGGTTTTCAGCAAGTGAGGACGAGCGAGACAGAGACAGACAGACGGAATAAGAGGAAGAGGAGGAAAGAGAGGGGGAAGAGGCCCAGCGGCAGAGCAGCAGAAGTGAACACTGTTGTGCGGAATTAGAGAAAAAGGAAGGAGCGCTTCACTGGCAATCTTTGTAAAGTGGCGCTATATAAAAAATTGAAATTATACAACACTAGGAATATTAGTAGCTGTCAATGCGCTTCTTTGAGCATAAGTAACTCCAGTACAAAAAAGGTTGGAGACCTAATCCAGACTGTGAAAAAGCTGTTAGAAATGTCAGGTGGGGGTGAACAGGGGGCACCAGAGCAGCAAGGGCCAATGAGACAGCCCCCGAGGGGTAGTCGGCATTCATTTCACCTAGTGAAATCTCATTCGGTGGGACATGGGATTTATCAGGTGCGATTAATAACACTTATCCAGAGGTTTTTTCTAGATTATGTGGAACAACAGGCAGATGCTGGCGCTAACTGGACATTGCACCGCTTACAACTGCGCCCACTGCAGAAACAGGTATTTTTTAACAGGCAGGAATACTGAAAATAGAGACAGGGAAGTTTCATTAACTTTATTTGGGCATTGGTCTAAGGAACATTAATACTGATCTAACCGAAACGTTCTATCCTTCTGTGGCAGGAATGTGACGCTGTCTGCAGTGCCCCGTTCTCCGCGGTGTGACGAGCCTCTTCACTCGTCTGTCCAGCACTCCCGTCCCCTGAGAGGCCTCCTGCCCATTCAACAGGTGTAGGCTTCCGAGAAGCGGGACAGGGGCTAAGTGCGTCCGTTATTTGTTTGTTCTCCCTTGTAGCGCGAGCTCCACCCAAGAGGGTTTCGTAGCGCAGAACGGCGTAGGCGTGAACAGCACCGATCTCACCCGTGCGCTGGCACATTGTATTTACTGCAAGCGGCTTCTCACTACCTGAGCAGATCACAACAGACGGCATCAGTTTTTCAAAAGTGACGTCCGCTCTCCTTGGAAAATACATGTGTTGATGTAGGGAAATGTTTCTCTGCGTCTGCCCTCATTTGGCACACAGAAAGAATAAAACGTTACCTTGTCGGTGCTTTTATCAAACAACTGTTCCCCATGGACGTAAGTAGTGTCTAAGTGCTCGAGGACTTCTCAAAGGCCCCGCCCCCCAGGTCAGCTGTTAATGGTATCCATATAGCACGCGCCCACCTCGGAGGGCAATAAAACTTCTGCCGTTTTGCAAAACGGAGAGAAGAAAACAAGTAGCAGCGGTGGCAGGGAGCCGGGGCCTGAGCTGAGCAGTGAACACAGAGTGGGTAGGATTAGAGACCACCAGGGACATGGAGTCCCCCATACTGAGCACCAGACCTGAGCACAGTAGGGCATGTCGGAACACTTTGCGGACCCCAGAAAAGGTTTGTTTTTCTTTGTTTAAAAAAAAGTCCTTCAAGGAACGGGAACTGAGCAGATCTACCTTCTGGCGCCATCTAGTGGTATTAATCATGTTAGCTGCTTCGTAATTATTATATACAGTGTGTTTGCTTTAAAATACCTAAATAAATGTTGCAGCATGAGCAGCGGGGCTTAGCAAATTAGCCTCTCTTCTGATGGGCGTGCGCTGGAGAGGCATAACCCTAGAATCCTGGACAGAGACTACAGGGGATGCAGGTCATAGCGCGAACACAGAGGGGGTCATGTAAAGCACTCCAATACCTTCCAGTCACTGCATGTCATATCGGGCGGCCATCGCTGAAAGGGGAGGGGTGTGGGAAGCGATAAGGACATCAATGAAATTCTGGCGAGTGGTGTGTGATGTGCGTGCGCTCCCGCGAGCGATGCGCATGACGAGAGAGGAAAGCCAGATGGCGCCTGTGCGCGTAACCGCACGCTCTAGGCCACACAAAAAGCGTGTGGTCGGATTTTTGAAGCCCACTTACTAAAAGTCTTGCCAGAGCAGCGCATGCGATGGCTCAGGCGAGACCTAAAAAACCACTGCCCTACATAACCTGCTGCAGCGGCTGCTCCACTATGGCTATGGCTATGGCGGAGGAGCGTTGCCCCACCTGCCAGCAGCCAAAAAATAAAACGATATTAAACCTTTGTTTATTATTGTTTTATTTTTTCTCTCAGAACCAGGGCTTGGGGCGGGGCCAAGGGGATGATAGGCTGGCGGAGGAGGATTTTTCACTGCTATTCAGTGAACATGACGGTATGGTCGGCTGTCTCAGGCTGGCCAAACCGTCATGGGCACTAAAGCTCTGAGCTGCGTTGCCGGGTTGGAGAGAGCAGGCACAGGCTCCCTGTCTAACTGGGAGTGCAAATCATCAGAGCTCAGGCCAATCCTAACGCTGCTTTCAGCAACATGAACGCAGCATCAGGATAGGCCGCAGTGCACTCTGGGAGCCTGTGCCTGCAGAAGAGAGGGGCGCGATGCGGTTATGCGGCAGTTAGGTGTTTTTTTAATTTATTTTATGCATTTGTCATCTTTCTGTCCCCACCCCTCCACTCTATCCACAAACCGGCCGCTACTGATAACCTGTAAAGCATATGATGTACAGGTCACAATAACTGCAGAAACTGATTTCTCACTAACTCATTAGCCAAACACCTCTATTGAGTGTCTGCCGATCTGATCAACCAAAAATCCTCAAAGAGGAAGATACCAAGGCCTAAAAAGCTTGAGATGTAAACCGACTCCTAAGCAATCCAGGAAAGATCTAAAAAGCAGAGCTTTTTAAAATTGCTTTGAATTAAATTCTTGCAGAATGCGGGTAGCTACTGAAGAATATTGGTTTCTCACCTCTGTGATTGTACACTAACTTGACTTCTTTTCCTAAATATGTATTTCTGTCATTTCTATGAAGTAACCGAAAAGCAACATGTAGCACTTTAAAAAGATACATTTATTAACTAAATAAACAAATAAATGCTGCATTGTCGGATGATTGTGTGTAGCGTATCTTTGTATTTGGTGGTGCTGAAAGCAATGTGATAGCTAAGAGGCATATCTGTGCTAAGATAACGGAGCCTAATATGTTCTTTTGGGTGTTGGACTGTCATGTAAGGACCAAACAAACAAAACAAACTTTACATTTCTTGTTAAGTTTGCATTATTTGCTTGGTAACCGCATGATGCATTCATGAGTTGCAATGGTGATCTATTAGTCTTTAAAATGATAGCCATGAGGTGGCTGGAGGCTTAAGTATGTACGTATGTACGTATGTACGTATGTACGTACGTACGTATGTATGTATGTATGTAGTATTTCATTAGAACTAACCTAGATAAAAGGCAGCGGAACGCTGTACTGGGTCAAAGACAAACATAAAGTGATAGGAGAGGTAACTGGCTTGTGGACATGCATTGTCATCTAGTGTTCTGTAAAGGGTGTTGTTAGAAATGGGGGTCTCTAGTTGGCAATGGCTGGCCACTGTCCAAGTAGGGACCCTTCTTCCTAAGTCAGAGTGAGAGGGCTACCCTCTTTAATACCCCTGCTCAACCCTGTGGTAACGTAGCACGAGCAGGTAGGCTTATCTCAGAGGCAGGGTGTGAAGCATTTATGACCATACACAGTAACACAGTGAGGAACACTACAGAGGGACACCACACAAGTAGTTATAAAAAATAAGTATCTATATAAAGGCAGATTTATCACAAGACCAATAACTGTAAAAGCCACAATACTGTCAAAAATAGGATAGCTGTTGAAGGGCTGTCAAAGATAGTTCAAAGGTTGCAAGAATAAGGTTCAAATTCAAGGCAGGGGTCTCTGCGCCCTTTCTCGTTCAGAGGTTGCAAAAATAAGGTTCAAATTCAAGGCAGTGGTCTCTGCGACCCTTTCTCTCATAAGACTGTCAAAAATAGGATGGCTGTTGAAGGACTGTCAAAAAATAGTTCAAAGGTTGCAAAAATAAGGTTCAAATTCAAAGCAGTGGTCTCTGCGACCCTTTCTCTCACAAAGTACCTGGGTTTAGTAGCAAAACCAACAAAATGTCGCAAAGAAGTGGTAGCGATGATTCTCGGCACGCGAGGCCGGCGATGCGTTGAAATCCTTGCCGCAAGGGAGGATGATGCGCCGATCTGCGTGATGCGTGCGGAGACACTGCGACCAACTTCTGCACGCTAGGCCGCCGATGCGATGACTTTCTTGCCGCGAGGGAGAAGTTGATGCGACGATCCTGTTGCGCTGTGCGATTGTGTTGCGATGCGAAGGGATGACGCTCCGCGAGGGAGCGACGAAATCCGGTGCGATGCGATAAAAATGGCGGACGCACGGCGTCCGCAGAGCGATGTCTTGAAGCGATGATTTCTTTAGGGGTTGCGAGCACTCGGCGACAGCAGCGCGATGATTTTTCCAGCGCGTCTCAGCTGCAGCGGCTCGCAAAGGGGCGTTAGCGATGGTTTCGTGTTGCGAGCACCCAGCGGCAGCAGCGCGATGATTTTTCCAGCGCTCTCGGCTGCAGCGGCTCGCAAACGTGCGTTAGCGACGATTTCCAGCACTCTTTTCTCTGAAGCAAAACTAGAGGCCCTGGAACTCACAGGAGCCTCATCAGCAGATAGCAATCCTCGCAGGGAGGAAGCAGGAGGTTGGTGGTGGAGTCAGATGTGCCTGAGACTCCAGCAGGAGGCTAGCTCTTTTCCTAGCCCTTGGGTAATTGCTGTAACAAAAATAAAAGTTCTCTCAAAAGTTCCTTTTCCTCTTCTTCAAGGTCTAGTGGTCACTGCTGCAGGCCAGTGCAAGAAACAACACACAAGCGCAAGGACAGTCACTTCCTGCAGATTCCTCCAGTGGCACGGACAGAGTTTCCTCTCCAGATCCAAAAGCAATACAAATTGGAGGGGTTTGAGCACAGATATTTATACCCCAAAAGTCTTTGTTCTCAGAAGCTACAAGTCACTGAACCTAGCCAGAACCAGTTCTGCTCAGGCCTGGAGCACTTTGTTTACCAGGCTGCATCCTTCCTTTCAGAAAGAGGGGGTCTGCTAGCAGACACACAGTAGGAGGTGGAGCCAGCATTCACCTTGCCAGGCACAGCCCTATTCAGGTCAAGGAGCCACCCCTCCCCACACTCTAAATGCAGATCTCTCTATTCAACCCAGGTCTGACTCAGCCTGCCCTGCCCCTCTAAAACCAGACAGCCAATACACATAACAGCAGAGCACACTGGAAGGCTTAGGCAAGAAAATACCTACTTTCTAAAAGTGGTATTTTCAAACACAGAATATAAAAATAAACTTCACTAAAAGATGTATTTTAATATTCTGAGCTCAGGCATACTAAATTCGTTTTTCTACCATGTTCCTGGGGTCAGTTAGGACTATAGAATGTAATAGTCAAACTGCCCATTCTAGCCTATGAGGAACAGGTAGCCTTACCGTAGTGAAAAACGAAATGGGGTGTAATTCACTACCAGGACATGCTACACACACCAAGGCATGTCCTACCTTACACATACAATGCACCCTACCATAGGGGCGACTTACAGGATGCCAAGGGAAGGTTCAGGGGCTGGGAAGTGGGTGCACTTCACAGCCAAGATGGCAGTTCTGGACTGCACACAGACACTGCAGTGGCAGGTCTGAGACACACTTTACAAGCTGCTTCTGCGGGTGGCGCAAACCAGCGCTGCATGCCCACCAGCAGCATTTGGTTTACCAGCCCTGGACACACACAGGCCACACTACTAGGGACTAACAGGTAAACCAAATAAGCCAATCAGGGATATACCAATTCACATAGACATATTTACAAAGGGAGAGCATATGCACTTTAGCACTGAACAGCAGTGGTAAAGTGCCCATAGTCATAAAACCAACAGAAACAGGTCAGCAAAAATACAGGAGGCAGGCAAAAAGTTTAGGGGTGACCCTGCAAAAAGGGCCATTTCCAACACAACCCCTTCCAGCCAAAACGCAGGGTAGACCAATCACTACTTTGATGGGCTTCCCTGCTTCGGGCGATAGAACACGGAACTGGCCCGCAACTGCAGGGGCATATGCCAGCTCTACTCCAATCTGAACCCTGGTGGATCCCTCTGTCCACACTCCTAGGGCCCACTAAGATAACCAATGGGGAACTCTTCCCCTCACCTGTGGACACCACCTGTGCAGCATCTAACCTTAACTGGCCCCCAGGTGTGTCCCAACAGATAAACAACAAGCCCCAGTAGTCACTGACAGTAGTCAGTGATGAAATCCAAGCCCTATACCTCTCAGGGCTCTCAAACTTTTGTGGCATCAGAGAGTGAGGGGCAGTAACCCCAGGTGCCTGGCACCTTTTGTACACTCTCCCTCCTGTCAGGTCAGGCAAAGCACCCGGACACTGACCCACCAGCCCTGGGCCTGTACCCAGCGGCTGGGCCAGAGACTGGGGTGGGCTCTCCCACACCCGGTCCTCCTCTTTGGGGCTCGGTACCCTCCCACCTGGAGCGATACCCCCTTCCAGAATTGTCAGGGCACCGGTGGCAGGGGCCCTGCACAACTCACCCACCAGTTCAGGGGTTCTATCCTGCAACTGGTATCCCAGCCTAGGGTCTGTACCCTTAGACTGGGCGGAGGTCAAGGGTGAGGCTGCCCTCTCCCCGCCCCCTTTACTGGGGCCTGGCACCCTCCCACCTGGAGAGGTGCCCCCATAACACAAACCGGGAGGGGCACTGTTAGCAGTTGCCCCTTCCTCCAGATCAGGGGGACACCCTGAACCTGGCCCCCCAACCTAGGGTCTGTACCCTTGGGCTGGGCCTGTGCCTGGCAACCCAGGACTTCTGGGGGCGTACACCAAGTCCCCCCAAGGAAAATACACTCTTCCACTAGTTCAGGGCCCTGTCCCTGCAACTGATCCATCAACCTGGAAAAACCCTCAGGTGGTACTGGGGTCAGAGGCGAGGACTCCCTCCCTCTGCACCCCCTTCCAGCATACTGCACCCTCCCACCTGGAGTGGTGCTTTTAGAAAAGAAAATGGTCGGGACACTGCTTACAGTTGTCCCTCCCTCCAGGTCAGACAACACCTGGACCTGACTTACCATCCCAGGGACCAACCGCTGTGGTTGAACAACTGCCTGGCCAACCAGGACTTCCTGGGGAGCACACAGGCCCCCCTCAAGGGAAACACACCCCTCCACCAGTTCAGGGCCTGGACCCTGCAACTGACCTACCAACCTGAAAAAACCCTCAGGTTGCACCGGGGTCAGAGGCGAGGACTCCCTCCCTCTGCACCCCCTTCCAGCATACTGCACCCTCCCACCTGGAGTGGTGCTCTTAGAAAAAATGGTCGGGACACTGCTTACAGTTGTCCCTCCCTTCAGGGCAGACAACTCCTGGATCTGACTTACCAACCCAGGGACCAACCCCTGTGGCTGAACAACTGCCTGGCCAACCAGGACTGAAGTGGTGTCACCATGGTCACTCCTAGGGGCTCAGCCCTTCTGACTGGCCCCTGACCCACTGGCTCTCCCACTGGGGACTCCTTCCCCCTTTCATCCCTCAGACTGGACTTCCGTACCCTCCCCTAGGAGTGGCACTGCCAGGCACAAGAACTGATGGAGGCCTGACTACAGGCACTCCCAGCTCACCTAACACTGGGGTACCCCCCACAATGGACGATCCATCCAGACAGACTAGGCTCCCCACCTGGTGTTCCCTCATGGAACCATCCAGTCCTGGGGACTGAGGCTGGGGCACTTTGGGACCTATCCCAGTCTCACTCCTGCACCCACGAGACAGGATGTGAGGCCCTACAACCTCCTCACAACAAGGGGACCCAGCTGTAACACTCCTAACCTTTCCCAGCACTCTGGGTTGGAAAACTTCTGAACCACTTCTCTTAGGGTCATTCCCTAATGCCTCTACAGAGCCTCTGGTACTCACCCAGAGGTCTGCCTCCTGCGCAAGTTCCCTAGGATCAGAGAACTCGCACTCTAACACATGTTGGTTTAGCTCTGGAAAATAGGAACTCACAATATGCTCTCCCACAATTGGATTACACAGTTCCACGCAGGTGCTAACCTTTACCTCACAATTCAGTGTCTCACACACGTACCCCACACCACTCTCTTGAAATGGGCGAGACATTAACTGACTGTCTCTATCACTCAACCCACACTCTTCTAGGCGGTCCTCACACTCATACACCAGGACTTCAACCACGGGGGAACCCCTCTCCCTGCACCTCTCATCCAGAGTCGGTAGAGTATCCCTCCTTTCACTAGGACTATGGGCCCCTGCGCTAGTTCCCCAATCCACCTCAGGGACACTGCATATTAATGGAGCCAACTCATATCCTTGAATCCCCTGGTGTAGATCAACCCCCTCCTTCAAGTCAGGTGCTACATCTCTGGGTGGGTGTACTACACTGTCATCACTATATACTTCAATTTTGCTGCCACCACTGGACCCCACCCTCTCTGGGGAATCCAGACAATTAAAACTGCGCTCCAGGGGTAACCTACCCTCTTGAGCTAACTTCTCCTTTTCTGCTATCTGCGCTAGGTGCGCCTCCAGCTGGGCAATCTCTATTTGGAGCCTCTCCAATTCCAGCTGGTACTCCCTCTCTCGGCCCAACTCCTCTGGGGACCATGAAGGGGATTGGGTGCTACCCTGTGCACTAGATCCAGCAAGGGACTCCCTACCTATAGGACCTTCCCGCCTGTCCACCAACTCCTCTGGGGACCCTGAGGGGAATCTGGCACTACCATAGGCACTAGACTCATCAAGGAACTCCCCACCTATGAGATAATCCATAACACTTTCTTCCTCCTCTTCAGACTCTCCAGAGCCACCCTCAGACCAACTACCCTCTTGGTAGGTGTACTGGGACTCCAAGAATCTCCATCTGTCTTGTTGCCAAAGTCTCAGGGATGTCTGCAGGGATAGCTGAGTCTCCTTCCTACTCACTGCTAAGCCCCTCTCCTCACAGAACCCCCTTAGCTCCTCTAGACTGTAGGTTAACAGATCATCTATATAAAAGGTAGGTCTCATTTCAGTAAGACCCATTGTAGCAATAACTGGCAATATCAATAATAAAAAAAATAGGCTTGCCCGTTGTAACAATCACGGGCAATATCAATAAAAGATAGAAGAAACTTCTCAAGAAAATGTATGCGGGTAAAAAAAAATCACCGGCAATATCAATAAAACATAGGCTTGCCCATTGTAACAATCACGGGCAATATCAATAAAAGATAGAAGAAAACTTCTCAAGAAAATGTATGCGGGTAAAAAATCACTGGCAATATCAATTACAATATAGGATCCAACAATTCTCAAAAATGTATGCGGGTACTATCACCTGGCAATATCAATAAAACATAGGCTTGCCCATTGTAACAATCACGGGCAATATCAATAAAAGATAGAAGAAAACTTCTCAAGAAAATGTATGCTGGTAAAAAATCACCGGCAATATCAATTACAATATAGGATCCAACAATTCTCAAAAATGTATGCGGATACTATCACCGGCAATATCAATAAAAAATAGGCTTGCCCATTGTAACAATCACGGGCAATATCAATAAAAGATAGAAGAAAACTTCTCAAGAAAATGTATGCTGGTAAAAAATCACCGGCAATATCAATTACAATATAGGATCCAACAATTCTCAAAAATGTATGCGGGTACTATCACCGGCAATATCAATAAAAAATAGGCTTGCCCATTGTAACAATCACGGGCAATATCAATTAAAAATAGAATTTAAAAAAAAACTTCAAAAATGTATGTGGTTGCGTTATGGCCTGCACTCACTAGTAGTGTACACTATAATTATTGTATGCGATCATAAATGCAAGTCCAGATCCTCACCGCTGCCCACCAATGTTAGAAATGGGGGTCTCTAGTTGGCAATGGCTGGCCACTGTCCAAGTAGGGACCCTTCTTCATAAGTCAGAGTGAGAGGGCTACCCTCTTTAATACCCCTGCTCAACCCTGTGGTAACGTAGCACGAGCAGGTAGGCTTATCTCAGAGGCAGGGTGTGAAGCATTTATGACCATACACAGTAACACAGTGAGGAACACTACAGAGGGACACCACACAAGTAGTTATAAAAAATAAGTATCTTTATATAAAGGCAGATTTATCACACGACCAATAACTGTAAAAGCCACAATACTGTCAAAAATAGGATAGCTGTTGAAGGGCTGTCAAAGATAGTTCAAAGGTTGCAAGAATAAGGTTCAAATTCAAGGCAGGGGTCTCTGCGCCCCTTTCTCGTTCAGAGGTTGCAAAAATAAGGTTCAAATTCAAGGCAGTGGTCTCTGCGACCCTTTCTCTCATAAGACTGTCAAAAATAGGATGGCTGTTGAAGGACTGTCAAAAAATAGTTCAAAGGTTGCCAAAATAAGGTTCAAATTCAAAGCAGTGGTCTCTGCGACCCTTTCTCTCACAAAGTACCTGGGTTTAGTAGCAAAACCAACAAAATGTCGCAAAGAAGTGGTAGCGATGATTCTCGGCACGCGAGGCCGGCGATGCGTTGAAATCCTTGCCGCAAGGGAGGATGATGCGCCGATCTGCGTGATGCGTGCGGAGACACTGCGACCAACTTCTGCACGCTAGGCCGCCGATGCGATGACTTTCTTGCCGCGAGGGAGAAGTCGATGCGACGATCCTGTTGCACTGTGCGATTGTGTTGCGATGCGAAGAGATGACGCTCCGCGAGGGAGCGACGAAATCCGGTGCGATGCGATGAAAATGGCGGACGCACGGCGTCCGCAAAGCGATGTCGTGAAGCGATGATTTCTTTAGGGGTTGCGAGCACTCGGCGACAGCAGCGCGATGATTTTTCCAGCGCGTCTCAGCTGCAGCGGCTCGCAAAGGGGCGTTAGCGATGGTTTCGTGTTGCGAGCACCCAGCGGCAGCAGCGCAATGATTTTTCCAGCGCTCTCGGCTGCAGCGGCTCGCAAACGTGCGTTAGCGACGATTTCCAGCACTCTTTTCTCTGAAGCAAAACTAGAAGCCCTGAAACTCACAGGAGCCTCATCAGCAGATAGCAATCCTCTCAGCGAGGAAGCAGGAGGTTGGTGGTGGAGTCAGATGTGCCTGAGACTCCAGCAGGAGGCTAGCTCTTTTCCTAGCCCTTGGGTAATTGCTGTAACAAAAATAAAAGTTCTCTCAAAAGTTCCTTTTCCTCTTCTACAAGGTCCAGTGGTCACTGCTGCAGGCCAGTGCAAGAAACAACACACAAGCACAAGGACAGTCACTTCCTGCAGATTCCTCCAGTGGCACGGACAGAGTTTCCTCTCCAGATCCAAAAGCAATACAAATTGGAGGGGTTTGAGCACAGATATTTATACCCCAAAAGTCTTTGTTCTCAGAAGCTACAAGTCACTGAACCTAGCCAGAACCAGTTCTGCTCAGGCCTGGAGCACTTTGTTTACCAGGCTGCATCCTTCCTTTCAGAAAGAGGGGGTCTGCTAGCAGACACACAGTAGGAGGTGGAGCCAGCATTCACCTTGCCAGGCACCGCCCTATTCAGGTCAAGGAGCCACCCCTCCCCACACTCTAAATGCAGATCTCTCTATTCAACCCAGGTCTGACTCAGCCTGCCCTGCCCCTCTAAAACCAGACAGCCAATACACATAACAGCAGAGCACACGTGAAGGCTTAGGCAAGAAAATACCTACTTTCTAAAAGTGGTATTTTCAAACACAGAATATAAAAATAAACTTCACTAAAAGATGTATTTTAATATTCTGAGCTCAGGCATACTAAATTCGTTTTTCTACCATGTTCCTGGGGTCAGTTAGGACTATAGAATGTAATAGTCAAACTGCCCATTCTAGCCTATGAGGAACAGGTAGCCTTACCGTAGTGAAAAACGAAATGGGGTGTAATTCACTACCAGGACATGCTACACACACCAAGGCATGTCCTACCTTACACATACAATGCACCCTACCATAGGGGCGACTTACAGGATGCCAAGGGAAGGTTCAGGGGCTGGGAAGTGGGTGCACTTCACAGCCAAGATGGCAGTTCTGGACTGCACACAGACACTGCAGTGGCAGGTCTGAGACACACTTTACAAGCTGCTTCTGCGGGTGGCGCAAACCAGCGCTGCATGCCCACCAGCAGCATTTGGTTTACCAGCCCTGGGCACACACAGGCCACACTACTAGGGACTAACAGGTAAACCAAATAAGCCAATCAGGGATATACCAATTCACATAGACATATTTACAAAGGGAGAGCATATGCACTTTAGCACTGAACAGCAGTGGTAAAGTGCCCAGAGTCATAAAACCAACAGAAACAGGTCAGCAAAAATACAGGAGGCAGGCAAAAAGTTTAGGGGTGACCCTGCAAAAAGGGCCATTTCCAACAGGTGTGTCTTCAACTCTTTCCTAAATTGGAACAGCATTGGGGGTGGTCCTGATGGATACAGGGATTTTGTTCCACATCCTAGTTGAATAGATGGAAAAGGCCTGCTGGCTTGTTTTGTTCATTTATAGACTTCTTACTCTGCAGTCTTATGGCGCCTTAGCTGTGAGTGTCCCAAGAGTGACCAGTGATGGTGAATTCTCTGCAAAACAAACAGGAGTGCTGACTGTGATGCCTGTGTTAATGTTGCAGCTTGTTTTGAAGACGGTATGGGACGGAAAGGGGAGCCAATGGAGTTCCATCAGGGTTGGGGTGATGGGATAATATTTCTTCAGCTCCTGGATGTAATGTGCAACGGAATATAGGATGCCCTTAAGTAAGATATTTATTGTTTGATTAAGTAAAAATATTACAATTATAAATACAAGAGATAAAAATAAAATAAAAATACCACCCCATTCACAATTAAAATTTGATTAAATAGTTAGCCATTGCAAAGCTCATGATTTTCACTCAGTGGTACAACTATGATTCATTACTTCACTGCTATAGTTACGCAGTGTACCAGGGCGTAATCTTACTGTGCAAAACAGACATGAGCCAATAGTCCTGTCCTCCCTGCTTGCTGACACACTAGATGCTGCAGTCAAACTGCTGTCCGCGAGCAACATGGCTTTCCCCAAAGTTGGATTGGACAGATCAAATTCTGTAGGTTCAATGCCAAATTGCATTGCGCTGCCACAATCAACGTGCATATTCAAGTTCCCAAGTTCTCACTATTAATGACTCACAGTGGCAAATTCTATAAAGGCGGCATTTATTAAGCGTCCCTTCTTGGTCATGGCTTGGTCCACCAATGTAGATAGAGATAGAAAGTTGTCTTTGATGTTGCAGCCTTTCTGGAATCCTGTCTGAAAGAAGGGGATAAGATTGCCCTCTGTTGCAGCTCCTTTTTTAATAAATTTGCAAAATACTTTCCTTCAATGTCGAGAAAAACAATGAAGCGGACATTTTCCGGGGCATTAAAGGCCCCTTTTTATGTATTGGTACCAAGAGGGTGCCCCTCCAACTGTAAGATGTTGTGTTTGCATAGAGATTGTGCTTGTTTGAAGATAGCTGTGGGTATACCATTTGATCGGGCGCTCCATAGCGCCCTATTGATTTGATGGTATTCTCCCCCCTTATTGTTAAGGACAGCTCTGTACCATTTGTTATGGTTGAGGTTGGCAATCAACAATCAGCTTCACAGTCAGATCTTGTTATAGTACTATATAAGTTTGAATGTTTTGAGACCAGTTAGCTGGACTGATTTTGATATCATCTCTTTGATTTTTCTTTGATGTAGACTGATTAACCAAATTCCAGAATTTCCTGGCATCTTTTGACTTTGCAACTTCATGTAATTTGATCCATTATTTCTCTTTTGACCTTTTTGTCTTCCCAAAGTTTTTTCTCTGTACCGCGTTCTTATCTCTTTTATTTCCTTTTTTGTGTTATGTCACCGTTATTACGTTTCAAGGTTCTCATTGCTTTATTTAACTTGTAATTCAAGTCCTCTGAGATGTGCATATGGGCGACCCCACGGATGAGATGGCTCACCCGAACTTATTTCCCCTAATATTGTAGACAATGATTGAGGGGAGATGATGAACTTATTTCCAACCGTGGTGGTTTTCCCCATTTTGGGCTTTCAGTGAGAGGTTCAGAGTTTTTCATTTTACTATTTGCCATTTGATCTTTTTATCTGTTCTAATTCAACCTAGTTATATGGCAGAAATAAACGCAGTAGCAATAATGGCCGTTTAATTTAATGTAACATTTACAATGCCCACTCTGTTCCTGCCTAGAAGTTAAAGGACTTGCCCAAGTGTGACTGTGTGCGCTTTTAGCGGGGATGGGAAAAAGTTAGTCTCACTCACAACTGTACATGTTAGATAGGTCTTTCGCCCTCTGATCAAAGAGGCCTTAGGTTTCAGTCCTGTAGTTGAAACTCCCTGGCACAGTAAACCTGTGGAACTCTGCTCCAGATTTCATTGATTCTGACCAACATGGCATGCTCATCTGCACTGGAGACCCCTGGCATGTACTCCACTATCTATTCCTCGGCAGAGTACTTAGTTCTATTAGAGAAAAGATTTTTTTGTGGTTTAATAATGCACAACTCCTTTAATTGTTTCACCCAAAGTGGAGCTCTTTTTAACATGGGTGACTACTGCTCCAATTCCCTTGCCATGACATGGCTGGTGCTAGCTAATTATTAGTGAAGGGCACTGGCTTACAGCCCTAGGCAGGAAGCTGCTTACTGGCCCACCCTTGCAAATCTGTACTATATGCCATAATTGGGACCACTAACCCCCTAGCGTGAGATGTGCATGACTGCAGTATGCAATTGGGGATGTGGAGCCCCATTCTGGGGGACCCCAAGTATGCACAGCCACAAGAAGGTGGGATGCCATAATAGACCTGGGATGGCTCTCTTTTGGATGTCTCTCTCCACGTCCCTGTGCTGATTATTTCTGTCTCCCTCCACTAACACTCCACTGTAGCAAAGTGATTAAAACTATTCAACAAAGCAGAAAAAGGTTGTTTGTGTTCACCTCACTGGTTTGAGCAACATCTATGCAAATGAAGATGTCAAAGTCAAAACCAGTCTCTTTTACCTGTAAAAATGGGATGAGATCCCTTCTCCCCCATTCTCTGTTCAGGTTTGGCAAGAGAGCTGCAGCCCAAGCAACACCCTCCAAATGTCTGAGGTGTATTTGTAGCTAGTCTGCATTCTATATTAGTATTATGGGATGTCTGCGCTTGCCAGAGATTCTGGAACACTGTTGTTCTCATTGGATAAACGTTACAGTGGTATCTGCTGAGTACCTGGAAAGAAGCACTTGAATTTGACTGGTACCCTCTAAATATCTACTTTAGGTACAAAGCCTGAGTGGCTGGTTGGCCTGATGACAACTGCCCCACAGACTGGATATAAGTCCGATCTGTGAGCCAGAATGATAGTTCACTTTTTCACTTCGAGCATAAGCACCTGTAATGATTTGTAATGTACCCCAATATAGGCTTGGGTAGTCACCTAACCTTTCACCTACATTTACTGTGACATTGTACTACATAACGGGTTTGTGCTGACCTTTTACCTAGTTAGGTGCTGCATAAATGTCGTGTGGTTTTCTCTGAGAACTAGCCTCATTTATTATGCATGAGGATTCTCAGAATCACAGCAGGATTACCATCTTCCGCATCTTCTGCATATTAACTATGTATAATGGTCATCCCTTTCGTCATCCTCGGCCAACATGACACAGCAAGGTAGAACCACTGAGGGTACCTTTTGGTTATATAAACCCCATATCTTTGCTGGGGCAGGCAGAGGAGAAAGACTTCCATGCTGACACACTGACGTGAGACGCTGAGGTTCCTGCACGCAGACACTCAAGCACGCAGTGGTCTGACATCCCTCATGGGGTGTCCATCTCGAGACCAAGACGGGGTCCTTCATTCTCTCATACCAGGTAATGGGGTTGGTTATATCCTAGGGGGATTCTTGGCTTTACACATAAATACATGCTAGGTACATTTAGGTACATCTAGTTAGGGTCTGTATGCATTATTAAGGTCATGTATTTATATGCCTGCATATACTCATTGTGCTCTGTTGGTGCTTATAATCGTTTATATCTGTTTCTGTTTTATGGCTGTTGCAGCACACATATTTTACACTAGAATGACGCTGGTTCAATAAATACTTATTGAAAACGTCCCCACCGTTTATTCTGTGTATCTATCTCTCTGAGACAAAGTGAGCACGACTGACTGAGCGAAAAGTACTGTACTGTTTCCACGATCCCTGAGGGGTCAGGGTTGTCATGTTCGATAGTTGCCAGAAACTATTCTCTCCTCTGTAAGAGGAGTTCATAGTGGCACTGTGAGCTACCTGGTATACAGGCGAACATATCCGGTGGGGGTGTCCGGAATCAGTCTAGACACGGATCCCCCAGTTTATGTTGTCTAAACGCGCAGATCCTATATAGATTTATAGGAACTACACGATATACCGCATAAAGCTTAAATGGAACCATTGCACAAGGTGGCATCCTTAGAGAATCAGGCGTAGACGTTCGGACTCCTGAAAAGCCTGCTTTTTGCTGCAACCTGAGGAGAATGAGATAAACTGCTTGGTATTCCTACTGAGAGCCTGTCCTAAATTGGTAGCAGCCATTCCGGTTGGCTTTAAAATTCACCATGCTAATCGGACAGGTCACGGAGGGGGTAGCTATTAATCACCTCAAGGATTTACCTTGCATAATTGTGTCTCCCCACATACTAGGCTGGGTAGAGTCCTTAATTTGTAGGCATTCTCCTTCAGCTGCTTGCTCTACTTATATTATGCTTCTTGATAGTCAAGATAACCAAGAGAACAGCTTTCTCTCCGAGATCTTAGAGCTATTAGGTACTTCCTGTTTCCAATGTAAAACGTTAAGGGAGGAAGACCTAGTAACATGGGGAGAAATGATTAATAGAAGGTCAGAGTCCCCAGATCATAGACCTCTGTAAGATAATGAGTGGGGGAAGAGAGAGGGAGAGGCGGAGATTGGGAGGGGATGAGATGCTGGTAGCAAAAGATCCACATACACTATGTTCAGTGCTATGTGGAAGATATTTAAAGCACATTACTGTAAATGTAGCACCCACTGGAGCGGTGAGTTGCTCTGCTATTTCTGGTTATTTACAAAAACTAAATAAATAAACAAATAAACAAATTACACAATGTAAAAAGTTAATTTTTCTAAATGTTTTTAACTTACATTGATAAGGAAATATACCCAAAATACAACAATTAATTGAGGCCATTAGTTCTTTTAATATGCATCAGCCTATTTGTTTACCCTTACGTGTTAATGGTCACGTTTAGCACCATATTTGAATATCAATCCTAATCGTGTATTTTTTTTATCATTGCCCTGATCTGACAACAAATTGAATAATTTTCTGTTTGCGTCAGAATCTGGGAAGGATGCCTTTGCACCAAAACCTACCGTCTTAACTTGATGTTGGAATCAAATAGATCATCGTGTTACAGGTAAAACTCTAAATCTTTCCCTAGAAGGAACACTCAACTAGAGGTTTAAATTCCCTTTGATTGAAAAGGCTCTTGACTTTTTGTTTACATGGTCTTAGCCAATGTCGCTGATCAATGTATTCCCTTTTCTTTGAGAAACTGTAGTAGAACTAGGTCTTTCTTTAAATGGTTTAATGAGAACCTGAGAAAAACAAAACTATTTGGATTGTCAACTGGAGAGGAAATGGCATTGACCTTATGATGCAGATGCTCTTCAGCTTTACACACAACAATTAAAACATATTAAGTGAGAAATATTTATACCAAATACTTATGTGCCAGCAAAAAGTTGAGTATTATCTCAAATCCTGCTAAAGTACTGCTTAGCTCGCTTCAGCCCCTTATTGTGCCTCAATGCTTAGTGGTGAACATTCAGCCTGATTAAGTTTTTGTGACGAATTGGCCAACTTTTTCATAGGGAAAATACAGAAAAAACTATGAAGGATCAGAAATTCACTGAACTCATTGTCGACTCTAATACCGTCTTCAGATGATAACATTAGCCATTGCATCACTTGGGCATACTTGTCTGCCTGGCCAGAAGGAGACCGAAATCTCGCTGAACAAGGTTTAATCAAGTTCCCCAGACAATTCCTGTCCTGATAGATTTCTCAAGCATGTACCAAGGCAGTGGTACAGATAGTGAGAGAGATAATCTCTCCAAGCCTCACATCTGGTGCAGTCTTGGAGGAATGGTAGTAGTATTTAGGCCTCTTTTGAAAAACAAATCAATCTGGACAGCAGCAAGATGGCGAACTATCACCTAGTTACCTTATTTTCATTACTAAGTGAGCTTACTGAACAGGTAGATGTTAGGCAACTTGCTGACCTCTTAGGAAACAATAACCTACTGAGCCTATAGGATTCAGAGTTGGAAGGGGTATGTAAACAGCACTTGCTTTGGCTGCTGAGATCTGCTCGATCTGTGATCAAGGAGACTCTGAAGCCCTGTTGTTACTCAATCTGTCTGCTGCCTTCGACACAGTTGAGGATAACATTTCGATAACATGTCTAGAAGGTATTGGAATCCAAGGGCAGGTGCTTTCCTGGTTTGTCTCTGAGAAGCTGGCCTGGTATATGATGTCCACTTATGTAAGTGGGCACCCTGCACCATTCCAGACAACCCTTATGGTGATTTAAGAGGTCTTAGACAACCTTAGAAAGCTCTCTAAGTGGTAGCTGTGGAGAGCAGCCTTCAGGCTTAGTCCAGAAGGAGTGTAAAGTAGTTTGTTTTACAAAAATGCAATCTTATATGTATAGATTAAGTGAAAAAGAACCACACAAGGTATTTATATTATATACTCTCTAACACATACAAATATCTCCTACTCGGAGATATGCACAATGCACCCAATACTTTTCAAAGAAATCAAGTAAATAGCACAGAATACACAGTGGACCCCAGGGGGGGGACCAAACCATATACTAAGAAAGTGGTATAAGAACCATGACTCGAGTCAGTATGATGCCGAGAGGACGTAGAAGTCCACAACTCCGGACCAGCCTACCTCAACAGACGACTCAGCTTCTACACCCCCACCCGCCAGCTCCGCTCGACCAGCCTCGCCCTCGCCACAGTCCCCCGCATCCGGAAAACGACCGGCGGCGGCAGATCCTTCTCCCACCTCGCCGCCAAGACCTGGAACACCCTCCCCACCAACCTCCGACAGACCCAAGACCTACTGGCCTTCAGAAGACTCCTCAAGACCTGGCTCTTCGATCAGTAGCAGCACCACTCACCTCTTCCCCCAGCGCCTTGAGACCCTCGCGGGTATGTAGTGCGCTTTATAAGTGACATGATTGATTGATTGATTGATTGATTGAAGTGCTGGAGACCCAAGGAACCACCTGAGGTGAGTGACTAGGACACCCACGGAGAGCGTGTGCAGTGTGGGAACACGACCACGTACTCCATACAAATCAACGTTTAAGTCGCGGTTGGAATTTTAAATATTAAGGACCCTTCCCAGTGGACCCTGAAGAAACCTTGTGGAAGACAGATGGTTGGAGAGCCACCCCACCCGTGGATACCCTAGTACCCACGTTACCTACACCAGGGAAGCTGGGTGCATAGGTGTGAAGTGGTGTCCGAAACCGACGTCGAACCCAATGGAGCACTTCAGGAAAGTGCCACTGGTGAAGAAAGAGAAAGTGTCCGGTGGAATCTGAAGGTGGATTCTAGTTGAGAGGTACCTGCAAGCAGAGGGGACAGAGTCTATGTCACTTAGGAGTGACCAGGAGATCTGGAAGACAAATGCCCACCAATGTCGGGAGTTGCAGTAGAGTTGACGATGAAATTGACTCTGCAGCTGTGAGGACCAGGCGATGCTGAGGAAGACCAGGAGCCATGCACGAGCTGTCCCATGTCGTATGTTGAGTGCTGAGGGGTTGGTGTCCAGCGGGAGCACCAACAAGCCTTGGCAAATGCAACGAATGCAGAAGTCGAAGAAGGTGCAATGTCGGGACCAGCAAGGTCCAGGGGACTCACCACAAGCAGGGGAGTCAGGGCAAACCCTGAGCAATCAGGGGAGCCCAAAAGAAGCAAAGATGACCCTCAACAGGACCCACAGGCCGGAGGCACTGGAGTCGCAAGAGGACCTCGGACCTCGAGCAGCTCACCAAAAGATGCAGGCCACGGTGCGAACGATGCGATGTGGACAAAGACTTTGGTCACTGGAGGCGCTTGAGGTTGGGGTTGCTTGGAGCCTGAAGATCTTGGTGGAAGGAAGCCAACAAGCCTTTGCAACTGCAAGTTGACGCATTGCACAGGGGTTCGGTTCCTGCGGCTCCCACAAGGGATACTGGCCTCAAACTTGGTGAGAGGGCAGGACAGGCCTCGAGAGCTGTGGAGAACCACCACCTGGGTTGCAGAACCTTACGGAGTCCGGAGGAGCTCAGGATCAGCAGACCGGTCAGCTTAGTTGCGGTGCCTGCGAATGCAGGGAAGTGACTCCTTCGCTTCAAGGGCAATTCCTTTAGGTGTCTTTGATGCCCACAGGCCTTGAAAGGTTCCTGTACAGTGCACAGGGACAGATGATGCAGCAGACTGGAAGGGAGACAAAGTTGAGCCCAAACCAAGTCCAGCGAAGTCCAGAGTGCCCAGACGGTAGAAGTAGAAGTGATGTCTGACTTGAATCTTGTCCCACAACGAATCTAGGGACCTGCACCCAGGTAAGCCCTTAAGTACCCTAAAGAAAGGGTTGGGACGATTCAGGGGACCCTCCCAGGGGAGCGTCTGGACAGAGGGGAGGTTACTCCCGTGTCCTTTGTCCAGTTTCGTGCCAGAGCGGGAGCCAACGGCTCCAAGAGCTGGTTTGAACTGGACTATGCACTGAGGCACCAAATGTGCCCCTCATGCAGACTTAGTGGCGCTGGCAAGCGCACCCACCCTGCCCCAATACACTAAATCCTGTCTGGGAGGTGGGTACACCTCCCTGTGACAGGATACCTATTGTCCTGCCATTCCCTGCTCGAGCTTGGCTCAGCAGCAGGAGGGCAGAATCATGTCTCTGGTCGGCAGCAACCATTTTGTGCTGTCCGGGTCTAGAAGACTGGCTCCAGGAACACTGAGAGCCTAACGGAGGGCTCTTTTAGTGTTTGATACCACACATGATAGGATTCGTTGCAGCCAATTTTGAGATGGTCATCGCGTAATTATGCTGTGCCCCTCTATATGATATATGGCTGCTTCACTTACAACCCGGGAGAATGGACTCCGTAGACTGTATGGGTGTCCTGCTCATGCAGGGGCACCCTCACACTTAGAACCAAGCACCCTGCCTTCAGGATTGCAAAGGCCTGCTATAGGTGTGACTTATAGGTTTTAGGTGCAGTGACCCTAGATATAGGAAACCTATATCTTCAGTAAGTGGTGCTAGCACCAGCTTACACAGGCTGCAATGGCAGGCCTGTAGTTCCATTTTGAATGGTCTCCCATGGGTGGCATGATGCAGGCTTCAGCCCATGGGGGACCTCTGGGGTACCTATGCCCTGGGTACCTTAGTACCATATAATAGGGACTGATAAAGGTACCCCATTATCCAATCTGGGATGTACCTAAGCACTGAACATAACAATTTAAGGGAGAAAGCAGAGAGACTGGGGTCCTGACTAGCAGGATCCCAGTCAGACTAGTCAATAACAGCTTAGCACCAGGCAAAAAGTGGGGGTAACCATAAAAGCAGATCCTACTTTCCTACAGTCTCCTTTCTTAAAGTTATCTAACTGTGATATTACACTCTTATTGATCAAAATCCTTTCAGATTTAATGTTGGGTGACTCAGGGCTACTCACTATTGACAATACTATTCAACATCTATGTCCTACCTCGACAAATCGTTCAGTTGCTCTGCTGCTTCCTATATGGATGACACCAAGATAATTATTCTTTTAGATCAACACTCTCCAAATTCTGCTGCCAATCTACTGCAATAACTTCTAGCTGTGAAGGATGTCCCTTAACTTCTTACTGCTAATAAGACACAATTTCTGGTACTGGATAAAAATTCAGAAAGATGGTCAAACCATCAATGGACCCTACAGTTAGGACGGGCACCTTTTCCGGTTAAATCTGTAAAATCTCCGAGACTCCCAGCTCTCTATGGTATCAAGGGCTACCCACTATACCAGCCTAATCAGGGGTGTTACTGGAGCAGATCAATTGTTTTATGGCCCTTCTTTCATCTCTGGCTGGAAGGTCATCGCACGTCAGAAGGAGAAACGAATAAATTCTGTGAGAATAAACTACAATAATAACATAGTTGTGGGAGGAGGACCAAAATAAAACCTAAAAGTGGCCTAAAAGGGTTGCACAGAGAAAGAAAAAGTATTCAAATTTGAAAGAAAAAATAAGTTAGAGGCCCATGGAGGGAGACAGCACAAAGGAAAGAAAGTAAAATGAAAATATTGAAAGAAGGAAGGATAAAGGAAGCATGAAGGAAAGAGGGCGCAAAAGGACAGGAGAAAAATGTAAAAGAAAGAAGGAAGGGTGAAAAGGAATGGGAAGAAATAAAAAAAGAAAAATTAAAAGAGAGAAAGAGAGAAAGACGGAAAGCAGAAAAATATAATGAAATAAAGCAGAAATGTGTGATAAAAGGATGGGCGACTAAAGGAAAGAAGAGAAAGAAAGAATTAAAGAATGTCAGGAATACAAAAAGAAAGATGCAAAGAAGGTACGAAGGAATGACAGGAGCATGATAAGAGTAAAGGGATAGAAAGCTAGAAAAAAGGACAGATGGAATGAGAGATGAATAGACAGAAGGAAAGAAAGATGGAAAGAAAGAATGAAGTGCACATAAAAACAAAAGAAAGATTATAGAAAGAAGAAAGGTAAGAAGCACAAAAGGAAAGAAAGAAGATTGAAAGGATGAAGGAGAGAAATAAGTAAATACTGGTGAATTTGTAGTTTTGGCCAAATTCCTTTAAAATCATTCAATAATATTCATTTTGTACAATTTTCTGCAAAATTTCTCCAGGGGTCCAATGACCATGGCAATTCATTTGGGGTTGCTCACTTTACTCGCACATTAATTGCCATATATGGGTCAAAGTGGGGGGTATTTTTTTCTGGCTACTCCCTTGTATGGCATCACATATAAAATCTTTTGTGGTTTGTTGTTTTTATCAGCTGAATCTTTTGCGAACAGCCCTTTGTTCTTTTCCTTCCAACCTTCATGGGCAAGTGATTGCTTCTTGTGTCTTATCCAGATTAGATTATTGCAATGTTCTCTATGTTGGTCTTACGCAGGTTTTGCTTCACTAGCTTCAGCAAGTAGAAAACTTTGCAGTTAGAGTGGTGCTGGGGCTGAAAAGAAATGATCATTTTACCAGAGCCTGTGATAGCCTGCACTGGCTATGCACAAAATCTTTTAACTATTTTCCTGGCTCTTGGTTCCAAGTCTATACTCATATGGTAAATCTTCGTCCTGGAAATGACATTATTTTCTCTGCTGCCAGAGTAGGAAGTTCTAAGATAGGGCGAAGATCACTGGCTGTACGAACCTCACATGTGGAATGCGCTAACAATCCGCTTTAAGTCCAACCATTCTCACCTGACTTCTAGGAGAGCCTTAAAAACGTTTCTGTTGTTTTAATCTTTTTTTGCTTTTATCGTCCACTCAGGTGCCTGTTTTAGTTTCAGAATTAGTGCCAATATGTCTTTTGTAGGTGGATGTTTGTGCTTTCTAAGTTTCCCTTTCATTCATTCATTCAGTACACTTCAGGGACTTTGAATACTGCTATTAATTCCAAGCTGCTATTAGTTTTAGAGGTCCAATGCATAGCATATTTTTATTTGTTTTTAATCAAACAAAATTTGCCAAGTAGAGGCTAAATCTATTCATAATACTCCATTAATGAAGCGTAAAGGCAACACTTTGGCTCTGTAAACATTAGAATGTTGAAATGGAAACGCGTTTATCCTGAGTAAGTTAGCTACACAGGTAAACTGTGAAGGGTCATATAGAACTAAGACAAGTTATTAAAGGTTCGGCCATAAGACCACTGACTACCCAACGATCAGGAACAAATCCATTAATGGTGCAGCAGGTGCAGTGACATCGGGCCAGCGGAACCCTAAAAGTGTCTGTATTTCACTACCCACCAAGCAAGAGGAGGATCAATGTCCTTTCTTACACATGGCTCCTTTGTTGTGCCACTGAGAGTGATACTGATCCAGCGGGTTACTAGCAACAAGCATTCATACACCGAATACTCACCTGGGCCCATTCATTCATACTATGCTAGCAATTTCCGCTGGTGGGTCATTTGTACTCTTTATCAAAATCCCTGCTACCAATTACTTTTCTGATTGAAGAGTAATGACTTACCAATGGACCCCTTGCTAATTGGGAAGTTTAAAATGAGTGACATTCATTACAATTCATAATCCTGAAATAATCACTGAGTCAGGAAGTTTTAAAATGTTTATCTAAAGATTTAGCAGAGTAAAATACAGAACCACATGATACTCAATCGTATATCAAGGATGAAGCATAATAATCAATTATCGGTCAATGACGGTCCCTCAGAAAGGAGAAGATAGAGACAGCAGCACAGCTAAAGGTGCATTTATATTTACCTAAAGGTGCGAGAAACCAACCCCTTGGCCAAGGAGTTGGGAAGATAGGACCCAGGAAGGATGAAGAGCAAAGACCTCCTCCAGGTTTTAGGACAGGACAGGTGACCTCTCTATCAACGACGCCTGCGTCGTTCCCCTCTCTGATACTTCGCTTCTCCTTGCTTCTCTCAGGTCGTCTTCTAAGGTTCTGCCGCCCCCACCTCAGGACCTCTCTGGACAGCGGTTCAGTCTGCAATCGATCAGCTTGTCATGGATCTCGAACCTCGAACTCCGACTTCAACTCGAACTCTAAAACTCTCTCACTAATTAGCAAATACTATATCTATTATATCCTTCTACGCCCATGTACCTCCCATTAATGTTGCAAAAATATGGGCCCACTACTTCTGATTGGACGGGGACAGGAGTTGATCCTCACACCATATCAATTTAGTTCAATTTCTTTAAGCCCATTGTCTTTAAAATACCGCCCATTACAATTAATACATTTGCTTTATTTCCCACCCGTTTCCCATTGATTCAGCAATACATTTTATATACATTTGTATCGAGTTCAGGTACATTTCAGATGAACTTGTGAACCAGGCTTCGCGACCTTGGAGGGCTTCCAAGTTGACTTCATCGCTTTCTCTGGTCAGTCTTTCAGGGCGCATGTGCAGAACCAATGTCTCTCGAGCTGCAGTTCAACCAACCCAGGCCCATTTATGAACTAATAAAAGTCAAAGACGAAAATATTAAAATCACAAAATAAATGGTTTCACTGTATACCCACTATGTCTACTCTAATCCCGTTTAATTAAAAATCTATCCCGCATTAATAGCGTTAGAATATCACAGTTTTATTTGCGACATATGAGCAAGCTGTAGCACGTGAAAACATTAAGCAGCCATTTAATACACACTGCGCAGAAGCAAAGGTTTCCCTCCAAGCAAAGAAAGACGTCATACCACGTGATATGGTTGAGACATGCGCAATGAAATTCCCACGCTTTAGCGGCCATTTTAGATTAGACAAGCGTTATTTATTAGTTTTAAACACATAGGCAAGCTTCACTCGTATAATGTTCATGGGTGTATTTGTTAGTATAGACATTACAAAGATTAATAATTATTACTGTGAGAGGATTGCTTACGAGCAAGTCTCATTGTGAGTCCTTGCTCCATCAATCCCCTCTCTGATGGCGTTTCTGAGCCATCAAAATACTACCCACAACCAGATGCCAACTTTTAGCATAAAATTGTCTCAGCTTCATTTTTACACTTTCTATTTTTATCGTCTCCTTTCAGTTTCTTGTATAATTCACTTTTCAGATCTTCTAGTTCAATTTCATCAAACTTTCGTTTCTTTCCTTTTCCCGTCACTCTATACATCTCATTCTTTCTACAACATTTGCACCATATTATTATTGAGATTACTATTATTGCTATCCCTGCTAAGGGTACTAATATTTGACCTATAAGTCCTTTCCCTACATTAGCAAACCAGGTACCAATTGACGTAATACTATTTGTCAATCTTTCCCATACACTATCAACTTCCAGTGGTTTTAGTTCCTTCTCAAGTTTGGTTATATTCTGTATATATGTTCCAATTTCTGCACTTTTGTCAGGTATGTAAGTGCAACAGTGTTTCGTCTTCACTAATTTACAGACTCCGCCCTCTTTTGCTAATATTATATCAAGAGCAAATCGATTTTGCATAACCATAGATCTAATCGCAACCATCTCCGCATTAATCATTAGAAATCCTCCAGAAGTGTCCGTTGATAAACGATCAACCACTGTAGATAATTTACATATTTTCCTTGAGTTCAGAATTATTCCCACTGAAGGTATCAATGCACCAAATATATCACCTACAATTTCAGAAAAACTAGCTCTTTTACTACGTGTTAATTCACTATTATTTTCATTGCTCCCAGTGTTTCTTTTTACGTGGTATATCTTTGGAAATACTATTCCAAAATAACAACTTCCATACCACCGTGCAGGAAGCCTAAAGTAAGCCTTATTCCCACACACATAATAGATTCCAGGAAAAACTGAATCTGTTCCTCCTTTTAGTCCCCAACCTCCAAGAATTAAGAAATTATGTTCACATTCACTGGTACCGATGATAACATTGTTATAATCAGTCTTTAACCTATGTAGACAAATTTTCCCTGTCTTTACAAAATCCAGAGCCATAGCAGCTTGAGCCTTGCCAGGTGTGTAACTACCCTCTTTCTCAGCCCAAGGTGGCAGATGAGCCTTATGCTCAGAAGCTTTCTTTTGGAAATCTTGTCTTCTATTCTCCACTAAATTCAAAAATATCTTTTCTTCTTCATGTAATGAACATGTTAGATTGCTTCTATGTGCATGTGTTATGTCTATTGATTTCATTGTTAAGAAAAATTCTCCCATAAACTGTGCATCTTGACTACTCAGCACTGGATTCATATTCTTTCGAATCGGAACCTCAGAAAATATCACATCTATATTTGAATAATAATACTGAAGTCTCCCTGTTTTATAAAATAAACTAGCCAATACACTACATGATATGCCATAAGTTAATGGCAAATGATGATATGTTAATCCTTCTGCTACTGATTCGGGTAATTTCATACAGACATAACAATTACTAACTTCCATGGTATCTACATATTGAAACAATAATTTTGTGAAAACATTCAAACTAGTGTCGTTATCTGTTACTTCATGATAATACTCTGGTTCATCTTCTGCCTTTAGTTCTATTCTATTACCTTTCAAGTTATCTGTCCTTCTCTTCGTTTCGTTGTTAATCTTTTTATCCATTATCAGAAGGTAAGGAATTGCTACGATCACAACTAACCATACTATAAGCACCACTACCAGACTACATATGCATATAGCACAGCATCTTTTACAACATTTCTGTTTCGGTCTCCCAGAAACTCTATCGTCAGGCATTTTTGACAAGGAAGATTTCTCTTCTTATCTTTATTTCAAGTCTTTTTACGTTATCAAGGTGGTTTTATTTCTTTCTCATAAGTCAGTTCCGCACTTGTTCCTTCGTCACCACTCTCACTTGACTCTGAGCTCTCGTAGTCTTCAAGGATGATATAAGTCCAATCAGGACCTTTAAATTTGTTGTTCACAAGTTTCAGTCTTTTGCTTTTTCGTCTTTCAATTCCACTTGTTTGTCCCGTTAGGCTTCTCACTTCATTTACTTGTTCTGGATCTTCACTTGTGGTTGTTATGTGGTATTTTACTCTTTTAATGACACTAGGCCAATGATCACCTTTTCTGACCTTCTTTGTTTGCACTGTCTCTTCACTTTTTATTTCTTCTTCAGAAATTCTTTTATTTTCAAGTTGTGGCACAATTTGTTTTTCTTCGATTTCAGTTTCTTCTTCTATTTGTTCTTTTTCAGGTCTTATTGGTTTCTCTTCAGCTGCTCCACTGTGAGTTTCCAGTAACTGACCTTGTTCAGGATTTACGTCTTTATGCTTGAGATTCTCGTGATCTTCTTCTTGAATGTATTTTTCTAGATCTAACTGGTTCTGATCAGGGCTTATTGCACTTTGTACTTCTGCAGCCTGACCGCGTTCTTCTAGACCTGTCTGTCCCTGCTCAAAATTTGTTGTTTCGTTGTTGATTTGAGCCCAATTTCCAATCCCTATCTGATCCTGCTCAGGTTCTCTTATTGTTTCATTTTCCTCCTCCTGAGCTGCTTCTTCTTCGGCTATCTGATCTTCTTTAATTTCTTCTAAATTTGCTTGGCTTCTTGTTCTGTTGTAAACTTCAGGTATTTCGACCACTGTTATCCAGTCTTGACTTGTGCTCGGTTGTTCTTCTTCAGCTTCCCTCGAATCTCGCACCTGAGACTCTTCGGCTGGGCAGCCTTCAGCTTCCTCAGTTATTGATACTGTCTGAGGATTTTCTTCTTCAGGGTCTGGTACTCTTTTGGTGTGGCTTACATGAATCCAATTAGGCAATCCTGCACATTTAACTGCTGTGTTCGTAACTAGTATGACTTGACAAGGTTCGCCCCACCTGGGTGATAGACACGTTTCTCTGGTGTGATGCTTCACTACCACCCAGTCTCCAGGGTTCAGATCATGCTCTTGTTCAGGCTGCCTGGAAACTGCGTCTTCCCCAACCTGGTGAGAGACAGAACGCACTAGGTCAGCCAATCCTTTGCAATAATCCAGAACCATATCATCAGTTATATTCAGCAGTATATTTGTAGGAACATGTGCTTGTCTCATTGCTCTTCCCATGATTATTTCGTGCGGACTCAATCCGGTATTTCTATCAGGAATGCTTCTGAGTCCCATTAAAACAAGTGGCAATGCATCCGGCCAATCTAATGATGTTGATGCACACATTTTTGCCAGTCTTGATTTTATTGTGCCATTCATTTGTTCAACCACTCCAGAAGCCTCTGGACGATATGCACAGTGCAATTTTTGCTCAATTTGGAATACTTCACAGATTATTCTGATCACATCGTTGTTGAAGTGTCCTCCTCTATCTGATTCTAAAGTTACTGGGAAACCGAACCTAGGAATGAGTTCTCGTAGCAACAGCTTTGCAACTGTAATACTGGCATTCCTTCTGGTAGGGTAAGCCTCCACCCACTTTGAAAACAGACACACTATGACAAGTACATATTTCAGTCCTCTACATGGTGGTAACTGAATAAAATCAAGCTGCAATCTCACAAATGGACCCTCTACCTTTCCGATTTTTCCAAAGCCAATTACTGTTTTTCTTCCTGGATTATGCGTCTGGCAAGTTAGACATCTCTGGCAAAGACTCTCTGCTGCAGCCCTAAACCTTGGATTGTACCAATTTTGTCTGAAGAGCCTAATCATAGCATCTCTCCCTATATGTGTGTCTCCATGATACATTCTGGCCATTTGTGAAATCAGACAGTCGGGCATGACTGGTCTGCCATTGGCATAAATCCATACATCGTCATCTGCCCTTTGAGAACATCCCATTTTAATCCATGCATTTCTTTCATTCTCATCAGCATCATCTTGCAATCGTTTCACATCATTCCATGTTTCAGGTGGTGCATATAGCATAAGTTGGCAGCTGATTCCCATCCTTTCAACCCTTTTATTTACTGACAACCTGTTTTTGGCACAGTGTTGAGCCACCAGATCTGCATATCTGTTACCGACTACCACCCAGTCATCTCCTGACTGGTGTGCGGCACATTTCACCACAGCCAATTCTTTTGGTGATTGTATTGCTTCCAGCAGTTCCTTTACAAACTGTCCATTTTTAATAGGGGATCCTGAAGAAGTCATGAAATCCCTCTGCATCCATAGTTGGCCAAAATCATGCACAACCCCGTAACCATATTGACTATCTGGAAATATAGTTACTTTCTGATTCCTCCCAATTTTGCAGGCTTTAATTAAAGCAATCAATTCAGCTACTTGTGCAGATTTGACTCCTGGTAAATAGGATGCTTCGACTATTCCAGTTAATTCGCATACTGCATATACTGCACTTAGTTTACCATCTTCATGCCTTTGGCATGAGCCGTCCACAAACTCCCTGTCTGGCTCTCTGAGAGGTAGTTCCTGTATGTCAGGACGCGGTTTGGTGCACAATTCTGTAACTTGTAAACAATCATGTTCCTCTTCATCATCTTTGACTTCCTCATGATACGGATCTGGTAGTAAAGTAGCAGGGTTTACAATTGTGCACCTGACAATAGTTACAATTTCAGCACCTAAAATTATTCTTTCATATTTAGTCAGTCGACTAGGAGTAAGATGCTTAGTTCTGGTTCTTGTCAGCAGAATCACAACTGAGTGTGGAACAAACACCTTTACAGGATGTCCCATTACAATTGATTCACTTTGCTCAATGCTTAAACATGTAGCAGCTACTGCTTTTAAGCAGCCTGGCAACGCTGCTGCCACTGGGTCCAATGTAGCAGAAAAATATGCTATAGGACGTCTGTCCAAACCATGTCTCTGGGTTAGGACTGAAAGTGCGCAATTTTCTCTCTCATGACAGAATAATGCGAATCCTCTTGTATAATCAGGCATACCTAAAGCAGGTGCTTCACATAAAGCACTTCTCAATTTTACAAAAGCTCCTACACTCTCATCATCCCATTCAACTGGGTCCTTTGCCTTCTTTTTCGTCATTTGAATTAATGGCTTTGCTAGCAGAGAAAACCCTAGTATCCATTGTCGACAATAACCCACTATTCCAAGGAACATTCTCACTTCTCGTTGGGATACAGGCATTTGCATCCTCTTGATTAATTTTACTCTTTCAAAGGTTATCCTTCTTTTTCCCCTCTCAATTTGGTGTCCTAAATACTTAACTGCTGTTGTACAAAACTGCAATTTTTCAGGTGAAACTTTATGCCCTTCTTCAGCTAAGTGATTTAATAGTGCAATGGAGTCGACAACACAGTCCTCTCTAGTGTTATATGGCACTAGCAGATCATCTATATACTGCACTAAGACTGAACTTCCTGGCATCACTAGTTTCTCTAAGCACTTTTTCAATATTTGATTAAAGATGGAAGGACTCTCTGTGTACCCTTGAGGAACACGATTCCATACATATACTTTGTTCTCAAATTTAAATGAAAAAAGATACTGGCTATCTGGGTGCAATGGTATGGAAAAGCATGCTTGGCATAAGTCAATCACAGTAAACCATCCTGCACTCCAGGGAATCTGGTATAGGATTACTGCAGGATTTGGCACTATAGGACAACAAGGTTCCACAATCTTATTTATTTTGCGTAGATCTTGAACAATCCTATACTTTCCGCTAGGTTTCTTCAAACCCATGATTGGTGAATTACAAGGGCTACTCATTACTTCTTTTAATATGCCTTGTTTTACCATTCTGTTAATTTCTTCAATAACTCCTGCTTTTACTTCTGCACTCATTTTGTACTGTCTGGTATTTGGGAAAATTGCACCTTCTTTTACACTGATTTTTACTGGGTCTATTTTGGCCATAAGTCCTACTTCTTTCCCTGTGAAATCCCATACTATGGAATTTACTGTAGTTCTTAATTCTTCTGGCAACTCGTCTTTTGTTATCAAAGAGAACATCTCATCTACTTCTGTACCTTGCTTTGCAATAATAATTTTATATACATGGTCTTCATCTGGGGTCTGAACTGCAACACCATCCGGTGTGCAGAAAATTGTGCAGTTCATTTTGCACAACAAGTCTCGGCCCAATAAATTTACTGGACTGGAATCACACACTACAAACTGATGCATTTCTCAAAAATTTCCAATTTTTACTTCCATTGGTTCGGTAAGAGGTGTTCTTATCTTTCGATTAGCTACACCCACAACTTGGATAGCTTCTCCAGAGAGAGGAAGGTCTGGGATGTCTGCTGTTCTTACAGTACACCTGGTAGCACCAGTGTCCAAAAGGAAAGTAATATCATTACCTCTTACCTTCCCTTCAACATATGGACCTGACTGGTCTACCGGCAAGGATGCGCCAAGTACGCACTCCTTCTCCCCCTCTCCCAGGCACCGTCATTGACTATATGGACAAAAGTCATACTGTAAAAGAAATTGTGAAGTTACATAGTCATTCTTACCACTTCCTCCTTGATATCCGACGTCTGTACCGTGCTTTGCTCTGCTTACATTACCCTGGATAGGTGCAGGTGGCAACTGACTCTGAGGATTTACACCCTGCTGTGAGTCATTCTGCGTCTGTGGATTTAAATTTTGATTTGGGCCATTATTATTTCGAATCTTTTTACATTCATCCTTCCAATGCCCCAATTTTCCGCATCCATGACAAGGAAATTTCTTTTTAGCCTCTTCTCTGCTCATTCGTCCTCTCATTTTACCACCATTCCCAGTGTCACCATTCATTCCAGAATCTTTTCCCTGATTATCATTTGGATTATCCAAATTAATTCCCTGTCGCTCAGCCATTTTCACCTGAGCCCACATCACTTTCTCTTGTAGTTTCTTGTGCCTATCCTCAATGTCGTCTCCACAATATTTCGCATATTTCAAAATTTCGTCTATGGGTTTCCCTTGCCAGCACAACATGTGCTGCTTAATCATTTGACAAATCTCTGGCTTTAAACCATAAACAAATCGGTAGACAAACTGACTCATGTTTTTATCTCCAATGTCCTCAAATCCACTATATTGTTTGAATACCTGCAATAAACGTTCATAATAGGCATGTACCGATTCACTTGCTTCTTGGGTAGTTCTGTCTATTTTCACCCAATCCGGTTTTTTTGGTGGTATTTTCCCTTTCAAGTAAGTTATTACCTGCTGATACTTTTTCATTACATCAGTTGATGGAGCACCTGTCTTTGGATCTCTAGGATACTCTTCACTCGGCCAATCAACTGTGATTTTACAATCTGTCCACAAATCGGCAGGTACCACTATATCGAACAAACCATCTAAGTCCTTCAACAATACCTTTGACACTTTCACAAACCTCTCAACCTGCTTGTACCATTCAATTGGTTTTTCTCTCAACTTTGGAAAATCATTCGTAAATGACAAAATATCCTGTCTACTCCATGGGACATGAACATAACCTCCTCCAGGAACTCGCATCGGATACATTTGATCTGCTTTCCCTGTTTCCTTCATTAAGTATTCAGAAGCGGTTCTACTGTACCGTGCCTCTTCCTTTTTCTTTGTCCATCTAACTTTCCATTTATCTAGGTCTCCCCATTTCTGTAAAACTGTCATTAATTCTTTTACTTGTAATTTTCGACCAGAGGCATTCATGTTTTCTAAATCTTTGTCAGAAAAATCTGCTCTATAGGGTTTCTGTAGTACCTTTGACTTTCCTATTTCAATTCCCATCTGTAAGGCCAAATCTGATAATTTTTCATGAAATATTTTTACATTTCTAGTGATACTTCTGCATACGAACAATAGTTCTTCTTCATCGTAAGTATTTAGCCGGTCTACTCCTACATTGCCTCCTATCATTTCTTCTAACTCAACCTTTAATTTGTAAATGTCCATGATCTTTGGGGGTGAACTCTGTCTGTCTGATCCTTGTGCCCACCTTTCTAAGTCTTCTGGTGTTACTACTGTGGCACTCTTAGTTCCAGATGAGGTTACTATATTTACATCTTTGGAGCAACCAGGTGTTATTCTTCTAGGAGTACTATTTATAGATCCTCGAATGGGTAAATCCATTAAAGATATCATAGATTCGCAATCACTGATTTGATCATCAATTATTACAGGTTCAGGTTTAGGAATTTCTACCGGTGTGGGCCTTGCTAATGGGTTTGGATAATTTACCATATCACCATATAAAGGAACCACTGGACCAATTGTTACAGGTATGGTCAGAGAATCAGGATGTGCATTCAACTGTGTTATTTTCTGTATCAATTCTGCTCTGTTTTTGTCTATAGCTTCCTTTTCCTTATCCTGAAGTACCCTATTAACTGGGGGATTATGCAGTACTTGCGGTACCAATGGTGTTTTTAAAAGTGGTGCACTTGGGGTGCATCCACTTGTCCCTTCCTGATATGGTGGCGGGTTCTTTAATATTTCTTCCATAAATTCGTCTTCAGAATCTCCAAATCCTGTCAAATGTTTTGTCTTTTCTGTGCATTTACTCCCTAACGATTCTTCTGCCATTAATATTGGATACAAACCTTCTGTAAGCATCGCTCTTCTCCACTGTTTCATTTGACCGTCCCTTGACTCATTTTGGTATCTAGGAAAAAATCCCCGATAACCCCTACTACTTCTGGTTCGGTCACGTTCGAATGCCTCGGTTTCCCACTCTTCTAAGGCTTCGTATGGTTAGAAAATTGGATAGAATATACCAAAAATGATGGGATATTGGCATTCCCAGAGAATGGTACTTTCAATGGGAGAATTCTTAAAAATTTAAGATTGAGGATGAATGACCTAGAACCCAGACCAAGATTAACTCGTATTGAGTTAATCTTGGTCTGGGTTCTAGGTTATTCATCCTCAATCTCAAATTTTGAAGAATTCTCCCATTGAAAGTACCATTCTCTGGGAATGCCAATATCCCATCATTTTTGGTATATTCTATCCAATTTTCTAACCATACGCAAGTATGATAACCTCTCTCCATCATCATAAATGAAGCGGGCGTTTTTGCTGGTGGAATGATAATTCCTTCTCTAGTTTTGATGGGTTTATCCTTCTTAAAATAATTCTTAATCTTTTGTAGTAATGACATCTTCCTTTTTTCTCCGTACATTTTGGGTAGATCTCTGTGTATAAAATTATATTCTGCAAAACCTAGGAATCTCCTATCCGGACGAGTTCCTATTAAAGTCGGATCGTGTTTCAACATATAATTTTCACTATCCACTAAGATTTCGACTTATATGCTGACAACCAATTAAATTCCAGCCAACATTTGTCTCTGAACCAATCCTAGCGCGGCTCTTCTGTGACGTCTATTCTGACGACCCCTCCTTTACAATCTGCGCTTCTTTGTCCCTCGCTGTTTTTCGACCAATCCCAGCGCGGCGCTTTGTGACGTCAGCTTCCTCTCCGGCAACTGACCCTCCCTTTACAAAATCGTACGCAAAACTTTATTTTCTCTACGCTTTTTATTAAAATTCAATAACAACATAAAACATTCGCTATCGTGCCAGTTTCTCTAAATTGGAAAAGATAGTTTCTCTCTCACTTAGTAAAACTTTTCCGTTTACTAAACATACATTATGAGTAAAACCCTTCCGTTTACTCCTCACACAAGCTTCAGAAATACCTGCTACTTCTTCAATGTTACCCTTTCTAGGTGATATAACATCAAATTTTTACCAGCGTATTCCTTTGCTATTACTCACACGCATAGAGTCGCTAACAAGTACTGATAGCCCTGCTTAACTTTTCAGTACTATTTCTGCCTGACAGATAACCTCACTGCAGTATGGCTTCCACTTACCATCCGCTATTCAATTTTCCCCGGGGAATTCTGGACAACATAAAACAACTTATGAACAAACGGATGTTAGTTTATAAAAATAAAATTCTCATTACCCAATTAACAAAGTACAACCATCCTCTGATAACCAGAAAACTGATCCAGCAGGTTACTAGCAACAAGCATTCATACACCGAATACTCACCTGGGCCCATTCATTCATACTATGCTAGCAATTTCCGCTGGTGGGTCAGTTGTACTCTTTATCAAAATCCCTGCTACCAATTACTTTTCTGATTGAAGAGTAATGACTTACCAATGGACCCCTTGCTAATTGGGAAGTTTAAAATGAGTGACATTCATTACAATTCATAATCCTGAAATAATCACTGAGTCAGGAAGTTTTAAAATGTTTATCTAAAGATTTAGCAGAGTAAAATACAGAACCACATGATACTTAATCGTATATCAAGGATGAAGCATAATAATCAATTATCGGTCAATGACGGTCCCTTAGAAAGGAGAAGATAGAGACAGCAGCACAGCTAAAGGTGCATTTATATTTACCTAAAGGTGCGAGAAACCAACCCCTTGGCCAAGGAGTTGGGAAGATAGGACCCAGGAAGGATGAAGAGCAAAGACCTCCTCCAGGTTTTAGGACAGGACAGGTGACCTTCTCTATCAACGACGCCTGCGTCGTTCCCTCTCTGATACTTCGCTTCTCCTTGCTTCTCTCAGGTCGTCTTCTAAGGTTCCGCCGCCCACCTCAGGACCTCTCTGGACAGCGGTTCAGTCTGCAATCGATCAGCTTGTCATGGATCTCGAACCTCGAACTCCGACTTCCAACTCGAACTCTAAAAACTCTCTCACTAATTAGCTAATACTATATCTATTATATCCTTCTACGCCCATGTACCTCCCATTAATGTTGCAAAACATATGGGCCCACTACTTCTGATTGGACGGGGACAGGGGGTTGATCCTCGCACCATATCAATTTAGTTCAATTTCTTTAAGCCCATTGTCTTTAAAATACCGCCCATTACAATTAATACATTTGCTTTATTTCCCACCCGTTTCCCATTGATTCAGCAATTCATTTTATATACATTTGTATCGAGTTCAGGTACATTGCAGATGAACTTGTGAACCAGGCTTCGCGACCTTGGAGGGCTTCCAAGTTGACTTCATCGCTTTCTCTGGTCAGTCTTTCAGGGCGCATGTGCAGAACCAATGTCTCTCGAGCTGCAGTTCAACCAACCCAGGCCCATTTATGAACTAATAAAAGTCAAAGAAGAAAATATTAAAATCACAAAATAAATGGTTTCACTGTATACCCACTATGTCTACTCTAATCCCGTTTAATTAAAAATCTATCCCGCATTAATAGCGTTAGAATATCACAGTTTTATTTGCGATATATGAGCAAGCTGTAGCACGTGAAAACATTAAGCAGCCATTTAATACACACTGCGCAGAAGCAAAGGTTTCCCTCCAAGCAAAGAAAGACGTCATACCACGTGATATGGTTGAGACATGCGCAATGAAATTCCCGTGTTTTAGCGGCCATTTTAGATTAGACAAGCGTTATTTATTAGTTTTAAACACATAGGCAAGCTTCACTCGTATAATGTTCATGGGTGCATTTGTTAGTATAGACATTACAAAGATTAATAATTATTACTGTGAGAGGATTGCTTACGAGCAAGTCTCATTGTGAGTCCTTGCTCCATCAATACTACCTGGCATTGCAGACTAGTCTGTCACATCAGCATTCTAATTAGCAATTAATAAGCATGGCAATAGTAAAATTTGATTATGTAGCCGTAGCATTTTCTGCATACATAAGAATTTGCACAAGCTATCATCCGTTGCATAATTTACATATTTCACAAAACATAATTGCTGCTCAATTCATAAGTACTTACAGAAATGGGAAGTCTGGGTAGGACCCCTTGATGACAGATTGTAGAGAAGCGTGCACGAACACCTATCCCTGCGAAATTGCAATATCCTCCAGGCTTCGTCTAATTCGCTGCATTACCTGCATGTCATTTCTCTTACAATGCCGCCTCTGGCATGCAGGTAAGCTCCCTGAACCCAGGTGCTTCTGGTGCTCACACTCAGATGCAGATTTGCAGACCACTGGAGAATGATGGCTAAAACACTCATTCGGGTGTTGGAGAGACCTGTCGCTCTGTCTCCAGGAGTGGCATTACGGAGGCTATTGGTCGATCCAGGGGGCAAAAGAGGGGGCTGCATATTGGTGGGTGTGGCAACTGTACTGGTCAAGAGAGACATTGCACTTAAATGAAAGTCCCTCCACGCTCTTGAAATGGAGATCAGTGATGGATTGGTGCTCGAAATACCAGGAGTCCATATATAAGGCCAGAAGTTGTCCTAAGAAACATGACAGAGTTTGGGGGTGGTGGTGGGAATATTATGGTTTGAAGAATGTTATTGGCACGGCAATCTGACGTGAAGAGGGCTTGTGAGGTGATACACAGCAGGATTGGGGTTGAGTTACTGTTGGGTGGGTTTGTGTTGTATCTACATGTTTAAAAAGAATAAAAATTTGATTACAAAAATAAATGCTGCTCAGAATGGGGCAAAAGTTATTAAAATAGCTGCATGGGGTCACGTACCACAGCACACAAATGACGAAACCTAACTGGTCACCTTAAGCTGTTGATTGCTGTAATAAGTCGCATAAACAGGTGGCAGTGTTGCCCAGATAGTATAAATATCTCCATTTGATGGACTGGGGTAAGGACTTTTGTTTGCAGCAATAAACAAAATATCCTTGATTCCTTAAATGTAATTTGAACAGGGCAAATACAATTATTCATTCTTTGCCCTGTTTTTTTTTTATCTCACTATAAACACATGTTCACATCAGTGGCCATTATTTCAACAGTCAAAATGGGGCGACACTTCACCCCAATGCCGGACGTACAGCATTGATTTGAGCATAACTCTAATGCCAAAAATTAGTCCAATTTCATCATTTTTATTCCATTTCATCCAAATTTTGCTTTTTCATCCATTGTTCTCTTGTCACATGAGAGACAACTTATGCTTTTTACTGTATCCTTATAAGCTGCAGACATGCCAATCCTAGGCCTTATACTGTAGCACAGAGTTTTACATAAGTAATCCTTATTCGTTGGTCCCGATAACCCAATGCATTTCGGGCCTATTCCTGGCCCTTCGTCAGGGGTACTCTACAAATTGAAAACAATATTGTAAAATAATGTCTTTGAATCGGTGCAGCATATATATCTATGCACAACATTTTTGCTGTGTTTGCCTTAACTGGATTAACTACAATCAACTTCTTCCCGCTAAAAGTAACTAAGAAGTTACCTCTAAGTGATGCCCAGGACCACCACTTTCAACCTCCCATATTTCTCTCCTATGGTAAACCATCGTAAAAAACCTCACATATTCATTCCCATAATCATACGTAAAACCCCCTTTATGAGCAGAGTATTGCCCAACAACAAAATCTCCCCGAGCCTTTACCTTCAAAATCTGCTGCAGTGAACACCTCCCAATTGCAACACAAGAATCCACGTACTGCGTACTCGCCTAAACCTCCACTTTAAACACCTGTGTTCACTCTACACCCTCCTCCCATCATGAACCACCTCTTTTAACCCTATACCTCCCTAATCCATACTTCATTGGGTAGTCACTTTGTCTTCTATATGCGTTAACGCTAGTTTGTTGTTCATTTAAAGTGCCATCCTCCTTTCTCAAAAATAACCTCCCCTCCGTCCTCCGCTCACTAAACCGATCACGCTCATAACGGCCCCACTCATCCAAATCAGTCGTCCACAATGTTACCAAGCCCCGATGTCCTACAAGTCCCAAAATCCACTGCGTGTCGCCCCATTTTGACTGGTTTATATATTCACGTGGTTTAGGGCAGACCTACGACCGGGCTTGCACGCAATCAGATTCAAAAGAGGAGTAAGAGATTAAAAGAAAAAAAGAGGTGTGCACTCTGTCAATCCCCCTTCTTCATAATTATGACTTTCTGCCCTTCGACGAGTTGCACCCACCGATCACAACGAGGATTAAATGAACTGGACGTCGTTACATGAGAGACTAGTGAAAGAACTATTTTTCTTAGAAGTTGATCCTTTGAACTATACAGTTTTAAACATGGTGGAATGTGTTTTTTGTATCGATCTATTTTCAGTTTGACAACAAGCATATTAGCATGCGCATGATGAATTAGCATAAGTATTATGTCAAGGTTGATGTTGGGCTACAATACGAAAACGGAGGATTTCTTACAATTAATGTCGTAATTGTCATCTAAGGGTCGGCGGGGAAATTAGGTTTGATGTGCATGGAGATGGAATGAATATGGTTTGGTGGAAGCGTAAATCAAGCTGCTTGTCAGATAAGACAGTGTTATGTTACATGTTGGTATACGCAGTGGATTTTGGGACTTGTAGGACATCGGGGCTTGGTAACATTGTGGACGACTGATTTAGATGAGTGGGGCCGTTATGAGCGTGATCTGTTTAGTGAGCAGAGGACGGAGGGGAGGTTATTTTTGAGAAAGGAGGATGGCACTTTAAATAAACAACAAACTAGCGTTAACGCATATAGAAGACAAAGTGACTACCCAATGCAGTATGGATTAGGGAGGTATAGGGTTAAAAGAGGTGGTTCATGATGGGAGGGGGGTGTAGAGTGAACACAGGTGTTTAAAGTGGAGGTTTAGGCGAGTACGCAGTACGTGGATGCTTGTGTTGCAATTGGGAGGTGTTCACTGCAGCAGATTTTGAAGGTAAAGGCTCGGGGAGATTTTGTTGTTGGGCAATACTCTGCTCATAAAGGGGGTTTTACGTATGATTATGGGAATGAATATGTGAGGTTTTTTTTACGATGGTTTACCATAGGAGAGAAATATGGGAGGTTGAAAGTGGTGGTCCTGGGCATCAACTTAGAGGTAACTTCTTAGTTACTTTTAGCGGGAAGACGTTGATTGTAGTTAATCCAGTTAAGGCAAACACAGCAAAAATGTTGTGCATAGATATATATGCTGCACCGATTCAAAGACATTATTTTACAATATTGTTTTCAATTTGTAGAGTACCCCTGACGAAGGGCCAGGAATAGGCACGAAATGCATTGGGTTATCGGGACCAACGAATAAGGATTACTTATGTACAACTCCGTGCTACAGTATAAGGCCTAGGATTGGCATGTCTGCAGCTTATATGGATACAGTAAAAAGCATAAGTTGTCTCTCATGTGACAAGAGAACAATGGATGAAAAAGCAAAATTTGGATGAAATGGAATAAAAATGATGAAAGTGGACTAATTTTTCGCATTAGAGTTATGCTCAAATCAATGCTGTCCGTCCGGCATTGGGGTGAAGTGTCGCCCCATTTTGACTGGTTTATATATTCACGTGGTTTAGGGCAGACCTACTGACCGGGCTTGCACGCAATCAGATTCAAAAGAGGAGTAAGAGATTAAAAGAAAAAAGAGGTGTGAACTCTGTCAATCCCCCTTCTTCATAATTATGACTTTCTGCCCTTCGACGAGTTGCACCCACCAATCACAACGAGGATTAAATGAACTGGACATCGTTACATGAGAGACTAGTGAAATAACTATTTTTCTTAGAAGTTGATCCTTTGAACTATACAGTTTTAAACATGGTGGAATGTGTTTTTTGTATCGATCTATTTTCAGTTTGACAACAAGCATATTAGCATGCGCATGATGAATTAGAATAAGTATTATGTCAAGGTTGATGTTGGGCTACAATACGAAAACGGAGGATTTCTTACAATTAATGTCGTAATTGTCATCTAAGGGTGGGCGGGGAAATTAGGTTTGATGTGCATGGAGATGGAATGAATAGGGTTTGGTGGAAGCGTAAATCAAGCTGCTTGTCAGATAAGACAGTGTTATGTTACATGTTGGTATACGCAGTGGATTTTGGGACTTGTAGGACATCGGGGCTTGGTAACATTGTGGACGACTGATTTGGATGAGTGGGGCCGTTATGAGCTTGATCTGTTTAGTGAGCGGAGGACTGAGGGGAGGTTATTTTTGAGAAAGGAGGATGGCACTTTAAATGAACAACAAACTAGCGTTAACGCATATAGAAGACAAAGTGACTACCCAATGCAGTATGGATTAGGGAGGTATAGGGTTAAAAGAGGTGGTTCATGATGGGAGGAGGGTGTAGAAGTGAACACAGGTGTTTAAAGTGGAGGTTTAGGCGAGTACGCAGTACGTGGATGCTTGTGTTGCAATTGGGAGGTGTTCACTGCAGCAGATTTTGAAGGTAAAGGCTCGGGGAGATTTTGTTGTTGGGCAATACTCTGCTCATAAAGGGGGTTTTACGTATGATTATGGGAATGAATATGTGAGATTTTTTTACGATGGTTTACCATAGGAGAGAAATATGGGAGGTTGAAAATGGTGGTCCTGGGCATAAACTTAGAGGTAACTTCTTAGTTACTTTTAGCGGGAAGACGTTGATTGTAGTTAATCCAGTTAAGGCAAACACAGCAAAAATGTTGTGCATAGATATATATGCTGCACCGATTGAAAGACATTATTTTACAATATTGTTTTCAATTTGTAGAGTACGCCTGACGAAGGGCCAGGAATAGGCCCGAAATGCATTGGGTTATCGGGACCAACGAATAAGGATTACTTATGTACAACTCCGTGCTACAGTATAAGGCCTAGGATTGGCATGTCTGCAGCTTATAAGGATACAGTAAAAAGCATAAGTTGTCTCTCATGTGACAAGAGAAAAATGGATGAAAAAGCAAAATTTGGATGAAATGGAATAAAAATGATGAAATTGGACTAATTTTTGGCATTAGAGTTATGCTCAAATCAATGCTGTGCGTCCGACATTGGGGTGAAGTGTCGCCCCATTTTGACTGGTTTATATATTCACGTGGTTTAGGGCAGACCTACGACCGGGCTTGCACGCAATCAGATTCAAAAGAGGAGTAAGAGATTAAAAGAAAAAAAGAGGTGTGCACTCTGTCAATCCCCCTTCTTCATCATTATTTCAACAGGACACTCAGGCTTCTGACCAATCACAAACATGTTACGTCTTGTTCTACGTTTCTATATCTGGAATCCAAGAGTACCTCCTAGAGAGACACAAGCATAATAACTATAAAATATATCATCCTGTAGATCCAGAAGATCTTGCGTAATAATTGATTGAGTAATTTACTAAGAAGCTGCACTGTAAGTCCACGTCTCATCTTTTTACAGTCTTGCCTACCAGACAGTACAAGATGGATGGTTGCGAAAGACATACAGTCAGCTTACAGCCTGTCCATTGCTTACTAATATTGCCACTCTAATTTGTTTGCTTTATATTTGTTAGCTTGTGTGAACTTTGCTTTCTCTTCTTGTGTTTGGCCCTCCCAAGGCACATAACCTCATTACTGGTGCCCTTCCACTGCTTACTTGTCAGGCACTACACTTTCCTTCTGAGTTAAACACTCCGTGAGAGTGATGCACTTCCAGCTGTCTCCCTCATGTGCTTCTCTTCTCCGCTCTACTGCGCTACGTGTTGCTCTCTCGCACATGTGCTTCCCCTCCCCACCTCTGTGTTGCTCTCACCCTCGTGTGCTTCTTACTACGTTACTTTATCACTCGTGTTCTTCTGTGAGTGGTGTTTGCCTCACCCCGCCCTCCCATCTGCTTCCGACCCACCTGTTCCGCCATTGCAACTCCTTTTTATAAGTCAAAGCCTACCAAGATATCTTGTGGGCATTCTGAAAGCTTCCCTGGGAATACATTCCGCCCATTGCTTACCATTGACTTTGTGGTTTGTAACTCACATTTTCTGGCTTTCTATTTGCTGGCTTTATTTGTTTTAGGCTGTCCAGCATGTCTTTGTCACTCCCATGGAGCAAACCTTGTTCACCATTGCTCCATGTATTCTTCCACAAGTCCTTGTTTTCGATAAACAGACCTTTACATTTTGTTCTTATTTTGTCACATTTGCTGCACGTTCAAAGATGGGGGTCAAATGTCAGGCTCTGTCTTCTGAGAGAGCTTGTTGTTTAGTTTTCTTTCTCTGACTTCAAAGTGAGAGGATTTATGTGACAATCTTGTTGGGTACTGAGAAAGAAAAGTTTTTTTTCTAGCACACAAATGAACTGTGCAAATATTTCAGAATATATCAGAATTACAAAAGCACAAAAGAAGCACTTTTTTGTGATTCGAAAGTGTGGTGGAAACAAATATTTTAATACAATCAAAACAAATCAGTACACTAGGTGATGCCATTTCAACACATTATCATTTGTGTGCTGTATAATTTTATCAGTGAAACTGTATGTGCAAATGTAATTGTCATTTCAATTGAAAGTGTGTTGTCTGTAATGGAAGTGTGCTACCACACCATGCATATTCCACACTATGCTACTCCACTCTACAACACTCTACTCCACTCTTTGCCCTTCCACTCTAAGTCACTCCACTGTACACTGTGACACAACACTCCACTGCACCACACTCCACTCTCTACGCCACTCTGTCATGTCACACTAGGACACTCTACGACACCCCATTCTATTCCACTCTATGGCACTCCATGCCACTTTACTCCACTCTACGCCTCTCTCTATTTCAATCAATGACACTTTACTCCACTGTATGCTATGCCATGCCACGCCACTCTACTCCACTACATAATATGGCACTCCACTCTACGCCCCTCCACAACATACCCTCCACTCCATGACACTCTTCTTTACTGCACTCTACCCCACTCCACACTGACACTACTTCACTATATGCCACTATACACCCCTCCACTCCACTCTTTGCCACTCCACTCTACACCACTAACTTTTAGCCATGCTGAACAACAGCCACGCTGGTATACAACATGGCCAAAACACATGGGCAAAGCCAATAGCTCTTGCATAGGCGAGATCTATTGGCTTTGCCAAAGTTTGTTAATTTTACTTTTTTTTGCAGGGCAAGGCAGTAAACTGCTGCTAGCCCTTTGGTTTGTTTTTTTATTTAAAACACACAAAAAAACACATTTGCGGTACTTCAGCGGCATCCAACCATCTTTGGGGCATATTTCAAAGCCCCTATCAACACAGGAACGTCACTTTTAGTGACGTTCCTGTGGCGATATGAGCTTCGCCTTATTTACAAGGCAGCGTTAAGCCAGTTAACGTGGCTTAATGCTGCCTTGTAAATAAGGCACCCTTTCACGCTATACTTAGCGTGAAAGGGGAGGGCAATGGGTGTTACGGTGGGCGTTCCACCGCAACACCCATTGATTTTTTTATGCTGTCCCCTATTTACAAGGGTAGCATACATAGGAGGCAGCGCCAAAATTAAGACCAGGGAAAACCTGGTCTTAAACAGACGAAACGAGGAGAAATGCTTTATTTCTCCTCGCTTTTGCTGTTGCCATGTGTGCTGCATTGTGTAGTACACATAGAAACAGCAACAGGCCATTGATTGTTTATGTGCAGGAAGGTGACCCTTCTGCACATAAACAATCTTTTTAAAAAAATGACATTTTGTAAATTCTATGTTTGCTGCATTAAGCAGCACACACAGAAGTGACAAAACGCCATTTAAAGATTGTTTATGTGCAGGAAGGTGTCCCTTCCTGCACATAAATAATCTTCCCCTCAACGCAGACACCCTTGCACTAGGATGCAAGGGTGCCTGTGTTGGCGCTAGGCCGCTAAATTTAGCGCCAGCACAGGGGGAAATGCAGGGCTGCATCAAATTAATATAAATATGGTGCAGCCCTGCGTTTCAGAAGTGGCGGAGCATGGCGTAAGGCCAAGGAGGCTAACGCCACGCTCTGTCACTTCGTTGAAAATATGCCCCTTAGATCGGTAAATAACCAAGCCTTAGAAATGCAATAGGTCTAGCATTTTTTTGAGTTAGAGCTATTGGCGTTGTAAATGGCAATGTCTTTTACCCTTGTGTTATGGAATGGATGTATGTGGTTTGAGTAGAATTATGTGGGTTGGATTGGAATTGTTAGTTGTCTAATTGTGTGGCGTGGATTTTTGTGTGGTGTGGTGTGGATTTGCGTAGTGTAAATATGTGGCATGGTGTGCAATGGAATTATGTGTATAGTAAATATGTGATGTAGAGCACAGTGGTTTAGAGTAAAGTTGTGTATAGTGGTATAAAGTGGTGCTGCGCATATTGCAGTGGAGTAGAGTGGAGTGGCACAGATTGTAAAAGAGTGGCTTAGAGTGGTGTAGTATAAAGTGTAGTGGCGTAGGGAAGATTATTTTAGAGTAGAGTGAAGTGGTATAGAGTGGAATGGTAAAGGGTGGATTGGCGTAAAGTGCAGTGCCATAGAGTGCAGTTTTGCATAGTAGAGTAGAATGGTGTGGTATAGAGTGGAGTGGTGCAAAGTACAGTGGAGTAGCCTATCCTGGAGTTGTGTAGACTGCAGTGGCAAAAAGTGCAGTTCTGTATAGTAGAGTGGGGTAAAGAGTATTAGCATACGGTAGAGTGGGGCATAGTAGAGTAGAGAGGAGTGGTGCATGTTGGAGTGCAGCAGTGTAGAATAGAGTGGCACAGAGAGCTGTCGTGCACAGTAGATTAGAATAGTGTGGAGTATATTGGCGTAGAGTGTAGTGGTATAGAGTGTAGTGGTGTAGTGGCGTAGCACATGGCTAAGCACTGCATTTAACAGGAAGAACCAATTAGTAACGATGTATTGTTGTTATTTTCCAAGTCCAACTTCAGTGGGAAAGTAGAGGGTAGTGTTATATGGTAGAATAGCAGTTCAAACTAAATTAACGTTTAGTAAGTATTGGTGTTTTCCTTCATGGTAATATTGTTCAGAGGACAATAACTAAAATCAGTTTATTTACTCTGCAGAACTAGCTTCCGATTAGTCATTGTTCAAAGGATGCTCCTTTCTGTATCACTTTCTAGAGATGGTTCTTAGTAGTAAGTTGGTAATACTTTCAAAATATCTCCACTGGCTGGGATATGACACAGAGCTCAACATGGCCTACTTAAAACAACTGAGTGTAAACGTAAAACAACTGGTCTAGAGGCTCACTACTTATATCCGTTATGACCAACTCTAATGTAGATGGGGTGGCCCACCCTGGGAGCTTTGAATAAGGAGGGTCTAAGTGCCTCCCTGAGTGGTACGCATGGTTAGTGAGTCAAGGCATGGAGCGGTGTATTGGTAAGTAGTGCCCGATAAAGCCTGTGTATTGTAGTCAATGGCAAAGGCAGTAACTGGAGAGCATGAGGCATGACTACTCTGGCACAAGGATATTGTGTTGGTCTGCCATAACAGAGGATTAATTTGTAGAGACATCCAATAGAGAGTGTAACAGTAGTTTGATATTAATTTCAAGACACACCCACCTCTCTGAATTGTCACAGCCAGCAATTCGGGAATAGGCAAGTTTCCAGAGCTTTGCGAATTGCTAGATGGCTATCAAGTTTTCTGATCCTGAAGTAGAGTCGAGAGGGAGAGTTTGGGGGTCTTGATGAAAGAGCATTGCTGACAGGCAGTCTGCATTTACAGCCTACAGCCAGGGACACTGGAATTATGAGATTTTGCGACTGCAGCGATTTTTGCATAACTTTCGATTCCAATCAACTCACTGATATTTGACCTTCAAGTTCGTATATAGTTTTAAATCAAGCCTTTCATCAGCCGACTGCTCTTCACAGTCCCTCCCCCTAGATCGATACCAATACCTCAAATTGGGGACACTTGGTGAAATTTAGTGTTTATATCAAGAACGCATGCCTCGTTCACTCTTCAAAGTATCTTGCACTGGTTAAATGTAAAGTCCTCCCAATAGAGATACTCATTGCAACTCTGTTCAAATCAGATGAAAACGACCTGTCTAACGTGCTTATCGGTCAGTCCTCGCAGGCTAAAGCCATCAACGTTAAATAAAAATGTCAATGTTTGTCACCATCCAAACCACCGGTCTCCTGGTGGCAGGAGCCATCAGCAGAAAAACCATGAAAGGAACTGTTCCATCGCTACAGATTAGCAGCCCCAACGAAATTATCATGTCACAATGTATTTATTCCAAATCCACACTGTGCAAAATTGAATACGACAACACCACACATGCCACACACACACAGAAGTAAAAACCTGGAGACTTCAATATCAAAGTCATCCCGCTAAGTTTACCGACTGTAATATAGTAAGGCACAGCATGAATTGTGTATAATTACATTGAGTTACATTGAAAAATTGAGCTAGGTTTGGTTGAAACAAAATCATTTTGCAGAACCCCCCCCTGCACCCCACCTCCCCCGGGGCCTCCCGCCCCTGCTGTGCCCCCCGCCTTATTGTCTGGTAATCGTGAGGTACTGCAATGAAGGCACATCTGGTATTAGCAAGCAATTTAAAACATCATTTAAAAATTCCCCGAGTCTTAATGTCCTGTGGCAGTACCACGCAGTCAGGGCACATACGTTTGTTGGCAAACAGTTTACAGCCATGTTGTATAAATAACCCTCTGAGTCTCATTAGAATGTCGCCGAGAAGTAGCACAATTAACACACATAGACACAGTTGGAAAAAGTGATCTTAAACATCCAGACTGCACCACAATGCCGCATAAATTCAACTAAATCTGTGCCAAATGCCACTGATATGGCATCTAAGTTTACGAAAGAAGAGAAAAGAGAACAAGCATTGGCATAGCCAATAGGTCTCGCCTTTGGGACCTTATGTGTTTAGCCAGAACTTTTGGCTATGTTGTAGAGCATTATGTTGAAAAGTTGTAATAAAAAGTGTTAAGCATTTTTGTTACCTTTATACAAACGAAGACGACATTATATACAACTGAAAAACCTGATTAAAAAAGATTTTAACATAAAAATGTCTTCTAGTTTTTTTGTACTTGCACTGCTGGCAACTTCTTCCTGCCTGTTCTCATGCTTGAGTGGTATTATGGGGAGTGTATGTTGTATTCAGTAGAGTGTAATTATGTGGCGTGTAATTATGTGGCACTGAGTGGTATTATTTGGAGTGTATGTGGCATTGAGTGCAGTATAATTATGTAGCATAGAATTATGTGGCACTGAGTGGTATTGTGTGGAGTGTATGTTGCATTTAGTAGAAAATAATTATGTGGCCTGTAATTATGTGGCACTGAGTGGTATTATTTGGAGTGTATGTTGCATTGAATGCAGTGTAATTATGTAGCATATAATTATGTGGCACTGAGTGGTATTGTGTGGAGTGTATGTTGCATTCAGTAGAGTGTAATTATGTGGTGTGTAATTATGTGGCACTGAGTGGTATTTGGAGTATGTTGCATTGAGTGCACTGTAATTATGTAGCATATAATTAGGTGGCACTGTGTGGTATTATGTGGAGTGTATTTATGTTGCATTGAGTAGAGTGTAAGTATGTGACGTGTAATTATATGGTACTGAGTGGTATTATGTTGAGTGTATTTATGTTGCATTGAATTGTGTAATTATGTGACGTGTAATTATGTGGTACTGAGTGGTATTATGTTGAGTGTATTTATGTTGCATTGAGTAGTGTAATTATGTGGCATGTAATTATGTGGCACTGAGTGGTATTATGTGGAGTGTAACTGAACTCAGATAAGACGGAAGTCCTCATCCTAGGATCATCACCCTCCGCCTGGGACGACTCCTGGTGGCCCCTGCCCTGGGCAACGCACCCAAACCAACGGACCACGCACGCAACCTGGGCTTCATCCTGGACTCCTCCCTCTCAATGACCCGACAAGTCAACGCCGTCTCCTCGTCTTGCTTCAACATCCTACGCATGCTGCGCAAAATCTTCCGGTGGATCCCCACCGAAACCAGGAAGACGGTCACCCAGGCCCTCGTCACCAGCCGACTGGACTACGGCAACTCCCTCTACGACGGAACCACAGCCAAACTTCATAAAAGACTCCAACGCATCCAGAACGCTGCAGCTCGACTCATCCTGGACATCCCCGACACAGCCACATCGCCAGACACCTGAGAGACCTGCACTGGCTCCCCGTCAGCAAGAGAATCACGTTCCGACTCCTCACCCACGCACACAAAGCCCTCCACAACCAAGGCCCCAGATACCTCAACGACCGTCTGACCCTCTACACTCCCACCCGCCAGCTACGATCGACCAACCACGCCCTCGCCGCCGTCCCCGCATCCGAAGAGCCACAACGGGAGGAAGATCCTTCTCCTACCTGGCTGCCAAGACGTGGAACTCCCTACCCATCCACCTCCGCCTTACCCAAGACCACCTCTCCTTCAGGAAGCAACTCAAGACCTGGCTGTTCGAACAGTAGCGGACCCCCCTCCCCCAAGCGCCTTGAGACCCTCCGGGTGAGTAGCGCGCTATACAAATGATTGATTGATTGATTGATTGATTGATTGTTGCATTGAATTGAGTGTAATTATGTGACGTGTACTTATGTGGTACTGAGTGGTATTATGTGGAGTGTATTTATGTTGCATTGAGTAGAGTGTAATTATGTGGCGTGTAATTATGTGGCACTGAGTGGTATTATGGGGAGTGTATGTTGTATTCAGTAGAGTGTAATTATGTAGCATATAATTATGTGGCACTGAGTGGTATTGTGTGGAGTGTATGTTGCATTCAGTAGAGTGTAATTATGTGGCGGGTAATTATGTGGCACTGAGTGGTACTATTTGGAGTGTATGTTGCATTGAGTGCAGTGTAATTATGTAGCATATAATTATGTGGCACTAAGTGGTATTGTGTGGAGTGTATGTTGCATTCAGTAGAGTGTAATTATGTGACGTGTAATTATGTGGCACTGAGTGGTATTATTTGGAGTGTATGTTGCATTGAGTGCAGTGTAATTATGTAGCATATAATTATGTGGCACTGAGTGGTATTTTGTGGAGTGTACGTTGCATTCAGTAGAGTGTAATTATGTGACATGTAGTTATGTGGCACTGAGTGGTATTTGGAATGTATGTTGCATTGAGTGCAGTGTAATTATGTAGCATATAATTATGTGGCACTGTGTGGTATTATGTGGAGTGTATTTATGTTGCATTGAGTAGAGTGTAATTATGTGGCATGTAATTATGTGGCACTGAGTGGTATTATGGGGAGTGTATGTTGTATTCAGTAGAGTAATTATGTAGCATATAATTATGTGGCACTGAGTGGTATTGTGTGGAGTGTATGTTGCATTCAGTAGAGTGTAATTATGTGGCGGGTAATTATGTGGCACTGAGTGGTATTTGGAGTGTATGTTGCATTGAGTGCAGTGTAATTATGTAGCATATAATTATGTGGCACTGAGTGGTATTGTGTGGAGTGTATGTTGCATTCAGTAGAGTGTAATTATGTGACGTGTAATTATGTGGCACTGAGTGGTATTATTTGGAGTGTATGTTGCATTGAGTGCAGTGTAATTATGTAGCATATAATTACGTGGCACTGAGTGGTATTTTGTGGAGTGTATGTTGCATTCAGTAGAGTGTAATTATGTGGCGTGTAGTTATGTGGCACTGAGGTATTTGGAGTGTATGTTGCATTGAGTGCAGTGTAATTATGTAGCATATAATTATGTGGCACTGTGTGGTATTATGTGGAGTGTATTTATGTTGCATTGCATAGAGTGTAATTATGTGGCGTGTAATTATTTGGCACTGAGTGGTATTATGGGGAGTGTATGTTGTATTCAGTAGAGTAATTATGTAGCATATAATTATGTGGCACTGAGTGGTATTGTGTGGAGTGTATGTTGCATTCAGTAGAGTGTAATTATGTGGCGGGTAATTATGTGGCACTGAGTGGTATTTGGAGTGTATGTTGCATTGAGTGCAGTGTAATTATGTAGCATATAATTATGTGGCACTGAGTGGTATTTTGTGGAGTGTATGTTGCATTCAGTAGAGTGTAATTATGTGGCGTGTAGTTATGTGGCACTGAGTGGTATTTGGAGTGTATGTTGCATTGAGTGCAGTGTAATTATGTAGCATATAATTATGTGGCACTGTGTGTTATTATGTGGAGTGTTTTTATGTTGCATGCTAAAAATCCATTGTAATTTGCAAAGCAAAAGGAACTTTTTTTTTTTTAATCAGTGTTGATTTGATCAATGTGTTAAAAAGACATAGCGAGATAATGCGGCCTACTTTTATGAATCCTTTCCCATAATCTGGTCTCCACTACCGCCCAATTCCAATGCCTTCTACAAAGCGTTCAACTATGGTTTACATTCATTTGAATCGGATCCAAATTCGTTGAAATGGGTATTTGCAATAAGTGCTACCACAAAACACTGAATGATGAACAAAAAAAACAAAAAAATACATCGTGAAAAACCCACATTTGTACTAGGCCATAAGTTTAGTATAAAAAATCTATCGGTGGGAGTTTGAATAACACTGGCAGTTCTGCAAGGTTCTTACCTTTCAGGAACAGTGAGTTTTTAAGACTCTAGTTGTAAAAAAATAAATAAAAAAAAAGTAGTCGCTATGAGCTACATGCTTAGAAGGAATTTGAAAAATATTAATTCTGCCCACAAATACACGTGAGCAAAAACATACCCATACATTGCTAACGGTTCCTAAAAGAGTTGCTGTTTTTTTTCACGTTTAGTGATTCAAATGTGAAGCTGGGACCTAATCAGGGAAGCGTGAAGAAAGCATCACTTGCAATAACGCACAATATTCACCATATCCGACTGCTGCTTTGTTTTGAAATGCGTGTCTGCTTGCAGCGTCTTGCAAGAACAGGCTCAGGACTTCATTTGACAGTGGTCATTTTCCCATCACCAAGTTATATTTTTAGCATAAAAATCAGTTTCAGTTTCAGTTTCAAATACCTTTATTTCGGCCAATTTGGCCATAAAAGCACATGTGACGTAACATACAATTCATTTGCTTTAAGATCCAATAAGAGTAAACGAGAAGAACAAAACCGGGCACGTATAGTAAAAGCAATTAGTTAAAACATAGCCGGGTACAACTTGGAGCAGTATAAAATTAAATGCAATCAGTTGACGGCTCAATAAGAAAAGGGTCTGGTCATATAGGTCGCAATATCAATCAAAGATAGAAACATGATTCACAATTCAAAGTACATGCACAATACAATTGAGCAAGTCATCAGTCCAAATATAGGAGGTCAGAGCTTTGGCTTCGTCACTAGAGTTGGCCAATACTAACAAATAGCAGCCCAGTTAACAATAAATACAAAATGTAAATATGGTAGATCATTAAAATCATTCTCAAATGGGTGATAAAACTGGTAATCCCTTAAACTCCTTAATTAAGTAATTAATGTAGGAGAATATGGATCTTATTTATAGGGTTGTTTTTTTTAAAAACGCTCTTCGAGTGCACCACATAGAGAATAAAAAGCCTGCTACCGAGTATACTATAGGGAGGCTAGTGTCGTATTTCAGTATTCTAAAAGCCTCAGCACAGCACCTGGTACCTACGTTTCTGCATATCTGGACCAACCATCGTTTTCTCACTTTATGGTATCCGGGGCAACAAAAAAAGACATGGATTTCTGATTCAATGGTCCAGTCACATGCCGGGCAGCCCAAGGATTGTGAACCCTTCCATCTACTTGTAAAGGAGCGGAGAGGCAAAACCCTGTGTCTGAACTGCAGATAGAGCTTTCTGGCAGTTGTTGGCTTGATATCATTCAGTGCCGGCTCTAGGCTGTCCCGATCCTTGATTTCTAGGAAAGCTGCAGTAAGCTTACCTACTGAAGTATTGCTCTGAAGTTGGACCAGTTTGAACTCCCAGTAGCAATCCTTTAGCTCTTTCCTAGACACGGTGGCACATGCCTCTTCTGGGTCAGCCCAGAGATTGCCCCGTCCCAGTTGCCCTGAAATGTGTCGGATGTAGGATAGCCAGGGTAATTTGCCCGCCCCTGGTAGGCTCATCACCTCCCTTAGTTCATCCCTGTAATATAAAAGTTCTGGGGTAACCCACAGACGTCGCCAAAATAAAAGGGGTCTAAGGTTAACTTCTTCAGCAATAGCCCTTACCCCCAAGTCCATTCGGAGCGGCGCTAGTGGGGTGCTTCGTGGGAGGCCAAACAGTTGCGTAAGGAAAGTATTTTCTGTCTGTGTAAGACTCTCAGAACTGTGGTGGCCCCATAATTCAGCTCCATACAGCGCCGCTGCCCTAGCTTGAACCCTATATATTTCTATTGCAGGGCTCACAGGTTTGTAACTGGATTTTCTGAAAACTTTCGCAAGCCCCCGATGTTTGTGCCAATTTCAAGGTTGATTTTTTAATTTGCGCCCCCCAGTCCATTGTTTCCGAGATAGTTATGCCCAGATAATCAAAGGCAGATACTCTCTCTAGGGGTTTACCATTTAAGCTTGGATTTGGTCGAGTACTTCTGGCTGAGTTGAACGCCATAAATTTTGTTTTTTGGAGATTAATCTCAAGCCCTCTTTCTCTGCAAAACGCCTCAAATCTATTTAGTACCCTCTGTATCCCCATAGGCGATTTCGACAATAATAGCGTGTCATCGGCAAACATCATAGCTGGAATTTTACGTGTTGCCAACTTAGGGACATCCAGATCTTTCTCATTAAGTAAAAATCAACTAGCCCATTTATAAAAAGGCTGAAAAGAGTCGGGGCAAGGACACATCCCTGGCGGACACCTCTACTTACAGGGATGGGGGCCTTGAGTTTTCCTTCCTTGCCAAATCTGATTTACGCGTAGTTACCCTCATGTAACCGCTTCATGATTTGGCACAGGTATGGCGGAACCCCCATCTCGTGGAGGACTGACCACAACTTGTCTCTTGGGACCAGATCAAATGCTGATTTCAGCTCTACAAATATTAAGGCTGCCACCCTCCAGACACACGATCTTCCAGTGTAATATCTGCAGCCTGAGGATTTGGTCCAGTGTGGACATTTTTTCTCTGAATCCTGCCTGGAGAGGACTAAGTATCTCATGCTCCTCCATCCAGCTCTGTAACCGAAGCAGCAGCACCCGCGCAATGATTTTTTGGGTAATATCTATAAGGCTTATTGGCCTGTAATTTGTGGGTAGCAGCAGGGAACCCTTTTTGTACATAGGGATTATTTCGGCCCCAGCCCAGCTGGCAGGAATCTTCATGCCTTGTAGAATGGCATTAAATAAAACCCAAAGGTATGGCGCCCAGATAGTGGGTTCACTACGGAAAAGGTCCCCTGGGATCTTGTCTAATCCTGGCGCTTTACCCGGGCTATTTTGGAGAGGGCACCAATTATCTCTTTGAGAGTTATTGTCGGGGTGTCCTCCATGGCCCCGGGTAATCGTGGGAGCAATCGGGGAGAAAACCGATTGGGAGTGGCCTTCAACTGCTAGGTCGGACAGTGCCTCTGCCCTTGAATACAGTGACTCGAAGTGGTCTCTCCACACGTCTGCATCTAGGTTTGGCTCTATCGGCGATTTAGCCTCAGAGCTGCCAGTGTTGACCACCTTCCAAAAGGCCTCATGTCGCGAGCGCACAGGGAACTTCTCAAAGTGTCCCACTTATCGCTTTCCCACCCTTTTTTTGCCTCAATGACCCTGGCCTTGTAGGCCGCTCTGGTTATTTTGATTAGAGGACGATCATTGGCCTTGATAGATATAATCAGGGCTGTTTTGGCCTTTCGGCATTGGTCATTGTACCAAGGGTGAGGGGGTTTCCTTTTTGGCCTGATGATCTTTGTTGGAAAGAAGAAGTCAACCGTGATAGACGTTAACCTAGTGTGGTTGAGGGTAACCAGCTGCTGATCAATTCTAGAGCCATCAATAGGGACAGATTTGGTTGCAGTCAGAAGGACTGGAATGATGGCTTCGTACAGGGGACCTAGCCTATCTTGTGACAGGATTATGTCCGCCCAGCGTACCCTCTTCCTGCAGTTTGTGAGAGACAACCTGTCGTCAGTTGGAGAATGTGCCCCAGTGGTACTCCCAGGGATAAGCTCATGTAGTTCTAGTACAAGGGTGTTATGATCGCTGTCGTGCCTCGTCATGACCTTAAAGTCGGATACCCTATGCCAAGATTTTGAGTCAATTAAAATATAATCAAGTAGGGAAACTCTCCCGTTTCTAATGAAAGTGAAGTTGCTGGATGAGTCAGACTTTGTTCTTCCATTGCATGCCCTTAGAGAATATTTTAGAGCAAGGCAATTCATCTGGATCACCAGAGGGGACCAGATTTTTACTGAAGGACAGGCAGTCTCCAGGATGGCCCAATACTTGTCTTCTTCACATGGGCTATCTTTGGGCATACCTTCTAGTGGCTCAAACTGGCAATTAAAATCCCCTCCTATGATCACCATATAATTGTCAGAGATGGTAGCTAGAAAGGACATTAGTTCCTCGACTGTTTTTGACTCCTGTCCCTGGCTGACTGGTCTCGAATACACATTTATTAGGGCTATAGTGGTCTTAGGCGGGAAGTGGAGGAGGACACACAGAATGTCATTTGAAGATATTTCTATCTTTTTTGCTGAACAGCTTAAATGAACCCCCACCCATGTACTTAGTCCACCCGAGGGTCTCCCTTTTCCGCCTGATACTGCAGGAATGTTAAAGCTGGCAAAACCAGTTTTTGGACGTCCCCTCTTGCCCATGTCTCCTGGAACATACAGATCTCATGTTGGTCAATGAAATGACCCCATTCAGAGGTATCTACCTTAGAGTTTAAACCAGCTATGTTCCAGGAGAGGACTCGCAACTCTGGGCTATCCGGGGTGTGGGTTTTGGTGGGAACTATAGGGGTAATTGGGGGCAAGGTTCCACAGAACCCCGAGTCAGATATCTTGGCAGACCGGCTATTCTGTAGAGGCGGGTAGTTGGTGTTCAGGGTTATATTATGGCCCTCATGGATGTCTCCTGCGGAGCCGCTCATGCTCCCACAGGTTTCTCCATCCCCTCGAACCAAGCGGAGCCCTACATTCCCTTTGATTTTGACCAATCCCACTTGGGGCTTGCCCAGCAGCGCCTCGGGCCTGTGGCATGAGTTTCAAGTCAATCTACTCCTTCTAAACTGCTAAATCTATTTGCTGTGGATATATTATAAATTGAATATCTGGACCAATGGTGGTCCAGGGCTCCTGAGTTATGGCTGTGGTTTTCGGGTCTCCGATCCTGCCCGAGTTGCCTACTATCTTGGTGGAATCTCTCAGGCGGGTAAAATAACCCAGTGGAAGGGCTCTGATAGTACCCGTCTGTCTCCCATCATTTCTACTTAAAATTTCTTGGACAACGCAAGGATTTCTAAAATTAATCACTATACAGTCTCCTTGCTTGTCCTAGGGTCTCCATCCTAGCCAACCAACTCGACGTGTTGTAAGGATTTCTCCTACATTGTCGTACCTGAAATGTCTATGGTTGGCTAGCCAGTACATGCATTTGTTTTTTAGATCTTGGTGTAGTTCATTTTGGCCTGCTCCAAGCTCAGGGATGCCAGCGAGAACGAGAACATATGGGGTTGAGGCAGGTGGGAGATTAATAACTGGGAGGGGAGAATTTTCTTTGTTGGTTTCCATACTATAGTTAGATGCTACCCCCGCCCGTTGTTTGATTGGCTGCCAATGCCTAGTGAAATGTTGGTGTGAAGACGTTGAGTGTGCTCTGCTCTCAGTTAGGGAGGGAGGTCTATCTTTATTAGCTCTGTTGGGGGCTATAGGTTGTTGTTTCTCTAGATGTGGTGCGGGGGTAACCGGGCGATCATTGTATGTAAGGGTTGAAATGGCCCTAGTGATGTTAGGAGCGGCTAGATCTTTGGGCCCAGTATCGAGCCCAGCTTTCTCAACAACTGCCCCCCTATCGCTTGTCCAGTCATTAAGCTGCAAAGTTAGCTTATCAACCCTTTCTACAAGTGTTTTGAGCTCGTCCTTTACTATAGCCCTTACTTGGATTTGCAGATCCACCACTAACTTTGTCACCCAAACTGGCTGTTCAATAATTGTTTCAAGGCTACTTACTATACCTCCCATCCCAGTGTTCCTGTCCTCTATCTTCTCTCCCATAGCCTTCTTCCTTCTTGCCATTGTTTTCGCTTGAGTTTTGGGTCTCCCTTTTATGGCGGGCTGTACAGGTGGTTCCACCCTTAATTGCTCAGAATTGGCTGCTTCATCTATTGATATTTGGCCCCTGGGAGTATCTAATGCGAGGGCTCCTGTAATTTGCGAGGTGTCTAAATCAACCAAAGGGAATTCCAGATTAGGGGTTAGAGATAATCGTCTCTCTGTCCGTTCTATTTCGGCTGCCACCGCTCCTATTGCCTTTTCTAACATCCTGTCTATAGAAGTCGGTTGGGCTTTAGTTTTTGACTTGGGAGCTGCCTGTTGTTTCTTTTCAGCGCACACGCGTTTGCCCATTCTCCTTCGTTTTTGGGGATTACCTTGTGTACGAAGGGTGAAGTTATGGGTCACTACTGGTTTAATTAGGGCGCGGGGAATCGGAAATACAGGTTGGATACCAACAAGCGCAATAAGCAAAGTGCACAAGTGCTCAATCGTAAAGTGCAAGGTGTAGAATATGGGTGCAAATATGCAAATCTCAAAGTGCAAGAGCGTGGAAGGCAAAGTGCAAATGCAGAAGTGTAAATGTATGACAAACTACAATGTGAATCTACACAGGGATAGCTGAAGTACCAGGCAGAAATGACCGAGATAGGGAGGTCTGGCTGAATACCAAACGCTAGAGGCGTTCAATGCTAGGATCATATAAATTCAAAACCAGCTTAAAACCTAGGATCTTTTAACAGTGGGGTCCTTGCCAGTACCAAATGTCAGAAGACCATAGAATCCTTTAAAAGCCCTTTATAACTAAAATACCCGGAGAACTAAATATTAAAAAGTGTGCCGACTAATGCTAGGCCGTTGACTCTCATTAAAATAGTTAAAAAACCTCGTATTGCAATTTCTTCAAGTCCACCCTACATTAGGTTGCCTCCTCTAATTGTGTGGTCTATGCAGTAATTGGCACTGATGGATGGATAGATAGTCACGGGGACAGGTGGCGTAAAAAAAACAGTGGACGGAGGATGAAGATTGAATCTCACCGCCTTGCCCTCCAAATATTCAGAGGGCCTGGTCCTTAGCCAAATACCAAGAGTGCAGGATCCCAATGGAGCAACCAAGGGGGGTGGCCCAGCCCAGCCTCTTCCAGTCGCTGACGGGCGCTGGACGGGCCCGCCCTTGGCCCGAGCTTCACCCGCGCGCGTGAGCGCTGCGTGATGACAGGAGCGCTTATGTTTGGGGCTCCAGGCGCCTTGGGTGACGTTGGTGCGCCGGCCCGGCACCGCTGGGAAATGTAGTTCCTGGGTAGAGAGAGGGCCGTTCCCCTCACGGCGATGTCAAAGCCGTTCCCCTCACGGCAAAGTCAGGGCTAGTGAAGCCGTTCCCCTCACGGCAGTGTAGATTGAAGAAAAGCCGTTCCCCTCACGGCAAGGAAAGGGAAGTGAAATCACAGATATCAAAGCAATGTGGGTGCGCGTGTTACCAAGAAAAGGTGCATAGATCACTCAAAGTCAGCACACTCCGTTGAGCCACATCCGATTGTTAAAATGCATAGTTCCACAAAATATAAATATATATTAAAAAAAAGTGATCCCCCTTAAGGAAAGGTGTTTGGTCCCATGTTTCACTTCAGTCCTCTTTCTTACTCACGGTTTTAAAAACACTATATCTATTTATGGCGCATTTCATATAGTGTCACAAGTAATCACAAAGTAGCTTCTGGTATGCCAAATCACTATGGAGCAATCTTGCTGATTACCTATATCACCACCAACTCAAGGCAATGTGAAGCTGTTGATATTTCCATTTCTATAATTATAACATTTTCTTCTAACATGGGGGCTCAGAGAGTTAAGTACTCACTGCTGACATCTGATGTCCTGCGAGTCAGACGGAACCTTCAACAAGCGCTAAAACACAAGCGCGGCCCCGCGGCCGCGAAAGTCAATTGTTGTGAGAGAGAGGGATAGCAGGAGGTGAGCCCGCGAGTGGTGCGCGCGGTGGTGCACTCGTGCTTGTGGCGTGCCCCTGCTCGCTCCCGCAAGGTGGATGCCGCCACAAGCACGAGTGCAGTGCTTGAAAAAGTGAAGAGCGACGGCTAAAGGCCCTCCTATGCAGCGCATGCGCGCTGCGTAGGCAAGTCCTAAAAAAAGAGGACATTCCTAGCCTGCGTTTATATACCGCACCTAATTAGTGCTTAATTACAACCAGCCTGTGTGAAGTGAACCAGGAAGTGTCTGAAAATGGACTTCCCCGTAGGGGCTCCGAAAGGTTTCAACTTTATAATGCTCATGTTTAGTTCATATAATCCCTTGCATGATCGAAAAAGGTATTGGTGAACACATATTTCCCACAAAACTATCTTCAGTCATCTCAAACCATAATGGTAATTCTTGGAGACCAATGTGCAAATGTTTAAAGCCAAAAATGTTTTATTAAAGCCAGGATGTAAAAATGTTGGCACACAGCCGAAGCATTTAGTTTTGCACTTCAACAACCAGAATGCACCTCACGCGCCTGTTTTATAAAACTAAGATACAGTCTGAGTTAAACAATCAAAAATGCCGTTTTGCTGCGAAAGAATAATTTAGATGTAAGAATCACAAAGTTGTGTTCCCCCATTTCAGACCAAATAGCAGCTTTTCAAAAATACAAAGGTAATCAAAAACGGAAAACAGCAATGTTAAAACATATCGTGCAAATTTAGAAACATGGTCCTCCAATAACCAGAATGCCCCCATGTGCCTTTCCTATGCGGCAAACATGTAATTACCGCTCACACTCAAAATATTATGCCTTGGCAACAGGAATGCACCTCACAATAATCTGTAGAGTAAACATACAATAAGAGTGAAATACTCAAATATATCGATTTTTGCTACAGGGTCAAAGAATCTATCAGTAATAAATCGCACTATCTCCAAACAAGAATGTACGACATGCTTACTGTGTGCTCCATGAATCAGGAAGCTTGTTGAGCTCTGAGAGGGAGGGGGCAGCAGCCATAGGAAGGCAGGGACTCAGTGGCAGGCCGTGTGTTTCAAAAGCAGGAGGGAGGAGGAGGCAGCTGCAGCCAAAACAGACCTCGGTCTTTGAATGCACAGCAAATGTGGCAAGATAAGAGCTAGATTTACAGCCCTGTTTACAACAGAGCTCTGTAAACCACAAGCACTGGTCTTCAGTGCTCCAACTTAAAGAAATAAATAGTCCTCACAGGATCTGAGTAACAACACATGTAACAGGGGCAGTCCTTGAAAATGGGCGGAGCTTTGAAGCCCATATCCTGAATACAGCATGTCTCGCAGAGACAGCGCAAGGCGCTGCCTAGGTGAGACCTAAAAAAGTGGCTGCTAGAGTCATTTGATGGATGTGCACATGTGTGGTGGCACAAGTGCGTACCTACAAATTGAGGCGGTTGGCTGCAGCATCGTATCTTCTCAATATTGGTTTGCACTTTACCAATAGAATACAGTACAGCTTGAAAATACCACATTCTTGTGGGCATTCTTTCTTCCTGAGGCCATCATTCTAAAGCCAGCCTGCAACAATGGAATCCATATTTATTGTATGCACCGATGACGATCAAAGAGGAACTGGTCTGCGAAGTCGTTCAGGATTACAACTGTTTCTTTTCAGAAGAGTCTCCGATGCTCTCAGTAAACAAGAACGTTGCTCCCTTATCCGTGCGTGCGCCATTGAGAAAGGTAGACGGCTGTCTTCACTTTCTATTCTGTCACAAGAGTGCGCGGTCATTGATTTCATTGGGAGGGTCGTCGTGCCACTGCGGTCTGTACAGTGAGTTCCCAGCAGCTGCTAGTTTGAGACAGAAATATTTGTCATGCCATGAGCGAGTCAGCCCCTCTGTCCTTAGGACTAGGAGTCCTGTACCTATTTTATTATTAGGTCATAAAAATCTGGCCCCTTCCTGCTTATCTTTCCGGCAAGGGGGCACCGTGACAAGGTTTTGAAAGGGTGCTGTGGACGCCGCATACACTGCAATCTCGTCCGTTCTGGTCAGGAACGTGCGATTGCTGTTTCCGCTGTTCTGCAAGTTATAAAAGCCTTGCCTGGTGGCACGCGGCTCGTGCGTGAAACGGCGACAGTTGTACTTGTACCTTGACTAGATGCTGCTTAGAAACACTTGAACAGTGCCCGGGAAAAAATGCAAACACATAAACATGGTTCTTGTGCGACATAAGCATTGGCAAAGCCAGTAGATCCCAAAGTCCCGACCTATTTGCTTTACCAGTGCTTGTTTGTCTTTTAACAAAACTCATTCCAGCGTCCTCGCTAACTTCATAGGCCTCTTTACTAGCCCAATAAATCAAATAGCAAGTTGAAGCCTTTAAGAACTGGAATCCGCAAACTCCCTGTGACGTTCTACTGCTTCCGAGAACATCAGACTTAGGCTGGCTGCCTGCAAAAATGTCTTTGGTGATGTTGGAGGGGATGTCGGTGTGGCAATGTGGGACGCCCTGTTACTCCCAGTAAAAACAAAAGATGCCTCCCCTCCCAGTGTGAGGTGATTTGAAGCTTAACTTTGCTGCCTCACAGGCCAAACACACCTGAGGGATATTTTGTCAGGGCTTCGCTGCATGACTTCCTTGGTTAATTGACAGTACTCGTTCCCACCTTTGGGAATCTTTCTAAAGGTAAGGAGTGTGTAGGAGAGTTGGTTGATCAAAAGTAAAAGTTACTATGGTAGCAGTATTTCTGGTGCATACATAACCTTGCTGCAGATTCCTCATTGCTCTCTCTGCTATCCCCCTTCATTGCAAGCCTGCATATAAATCTATAGTCCTATAGTCATAAGTTCTATCCCTTGATTTGGAAAGGCATCTTGCCTTTAGGATTTCAAAAAATAGAGATTAGTGTCTGATGATCTGTGACGAAAAATGAAGTTATTGAAGTAGAGGACCAACTGAAAGGCTTCACAGGCCTGTACCACGCCTAGGCTCTTCTTTTCAGTTTGAGTGTAGGCTTTCTAAAGTCCAGTCAAGCTCTGAGTCGCAAAGACACGGAGCTTGACTGGGTGAGTGAGTCAGGACATTGTTCATGTTGATCTAAGATAGCCACCATCCTTACTTGCGTCAACTCGAAGCTCTGTCGGAAGTAGGACGTGGTTTCCCTCAGCAACGTGAAACTTCATGACATCAATCACTGCCTGATATGCATCGGACTATAAGTATGCCTGTCATTTTTTTGGGAGTTGTCTTTGGGGAATCCTCAGAGAGATAAAATTATAAATGTCTCTGTCACTGACCATTCCTAGGGAACAGCAAAGAGCTGCCACATTTGCTGGTGCTAATGCGAGGTCGCATACTTTTGTCAGAGAAAATGTCTCCATCAAAATATTGTGAGGAGCAAATTGCACACTTCTTTTTATGCAGGTTAAGATTTACCTTCATGAGGTCAACACAGACTTTCATGACAGTCTCGTTGTATTCCTGCTAAGTCTTCTTTTATAAACCGGTCTCCTCAATTTACTTTAAGCAATTTGCAGTCCACTGATTACCTTCCTAATTTCATCCATAAAAACTTCTACTGCGAATGAAATGTCAAAGTTTAGATACTGGGGCAGAGCTTCCATTGGTGCAGCAGGTGCCATGGCACCGGAGCCCAGGGGCCCACTGAAGCATGATTATTGCTGTATTTCACAGTTCAAGCAGCGGCTAGAAGACCAGTGATTAATTTGTAAACAAAATAAGTGCAGAGGCCCAATGTTTTACTCCTTCTGTCTCCCCTCGTGCCCCCATTGCTTGTGTCCTTTTGCTTTCTGTATCCCTTCGTGCCCCCATTGATTGTGTCCATTTTTGCTTTCTGTCTCCCCTCGTGCCCCGTTGATTGTGTCCATTTTTGCTTTCTGTCTCCCCTCGTGCCCCGTTGATTGTGTCCATTTTTGCTTTCTGTCTCCCCTCGTGCCCCGTTGATTGTGTCCATTTTTGCTTTCTGTCTCCCTCGTGCCCCCGTTGATTGTGTCCATTTTTGCTTTCTGTCTCCCCTCGTGCCCCCGTTGATTGTGTCCATTTTTGCTTTCTGTCTCCCCTCGTGCCCCGTTGATTGTGTCCATTTTTGCTTTCTGTCTCCCCTCGTGCCCCCGTTGATTGTGTCCATTCTTGCTTTCTGTTTCCCTCGTGCCCCCATTCTGCTGTGCCCAACTTTGCCTTCTGTACCCCGCCGCTGCGTCCCCTGCGGCCCCGCCCCCTGACTGCCCATTCGCTGCCCCTGCCTCCCGCCTCCCAGCTGCTCCTCCCTCCCAGCTCCCCATATATGGCGGCCGCTGCGCGGTGAGGAGAGCGACCCTTGACCTTGCCAGGTAGGTCGCTCCCACCACACAGCTCCGCCTGTGTTGTCCTGCCCGCTGCTGCTGCTGGTAAGCTCGCCCTCTGCCGTTGCCTTGGTGCCCGCTTTGCCTCTGTCCCCTCGTGCCCCCATTTTGTGTGCCCGTTTCGCTTCTGTTTCCCTCGTGCCCCCATTGCTTGTGTCCTTTTCCTTCTGTCTCCCTCGTGCCCCGTTGCTTGTGTCCTTTTCCTTCTGTCTCCCTCGTGCCCCCATTGCTTGTGTCCTTTTGCTTTCTGTCTCCCTTCGTGCCCCCATTGATTGTGTCCATTTTTGCTTTCTGTCTCCCTCGTGCCCCCGTTGATTGTGTCTATTTTTGCTTTCTGTCTCCCTCGTGCCCCCGTTGATTGTGTCCATTTTTGCTTTCTGTCTCCCCTCGTGCCTCCGTTGATTGTGTCCATTTTTGCTTTCTGTCTCCCCTCGTGCCCCGTTGATTGTGTCCATTTTTGCTTTCTGTCTCCACTCGTGCCCCGTTGATTGTGTCCATTCTTGCTTTCTGTTTCCCCTCGTGCCCCCATTCTGCTGTGCCCAACTTTGCCTTCTGTACCCCCGCCGCTGCGTCCCCGCCCCCCTGACTGCCCATTCGCTGCCCCTGCCTCCCGCCTCCCAGCTGCTCCTCCCTCCCAGCTCCCCATGTATGGCGGCCGCTGCGCGGTGAGGAGAGCGACCCTTGACCTTGCCAGGTAGGTCGCTCCCCCGCCACACAGCTCCGCCTGTGTTGTCCTGCCCGCTGCTGCTGCTGGTAAGCTCGCCCCTCTGCCGTTGCCTTGGTGCCCGTTTTGCCTCTGTCCCCCTCGTGCCCCCATTTTGTGTGCCCGTTTCGCTTCTGTTTCCCCTCGTGCCCCCATTGCTTGTGTCCTTTTCCTTCTGTCTCCCCTCGTGCCCCCGTTGCTTGTGTCCTTTTCCTTCTGTCTCCCCTTGTGCCCCCATTGCTTGTGTCCTTTTGCTTTCTGTCTCCCTTCGTGCTCCCATTGATTGTGTCCATTTTTGCTTTCTGTCTCCCCTCGTGCCCCCGTTGATTGTGTCCATTTTTGCTTTCTGTCTCCCTCGTGCCCCCGTTGATTGTGTCCATTTTTGCTTTCTGTCTCCCCTCGTGCCCCCGTTGATTGTGTCCATTTTTGCTTTCTGTCTCCCTCGTGCCCCCGTTGATTGTGTCCATTTTTGCTTTCTGTCTCCCTCGTGCCCCAGTTGATTGTGTCCATTCTTGCTTTCTGTTTCCCCTCGTGCCCCCATTCTGCTGTGCCCAACTTTGCCTTCTGTACCCTCGCCGCTGCGTCCCTGCGGCCCCGCCCCCTGACTGCCCATTCGCTGCCCCTGCCTCCCGCCTCCCAGCTGCTCCTCCCTCCCAGCTCCCCATATATGGCGGCCGCTGCGCGGTGAGGAGAGCGACCCTTGACCTTGCCAGGTAGGTCGCTCCCCGCCACACAGCTCCGCCTGTGTTGTCCTGCCCGCTGCTGCTGCTGGTAAGCTCGCCCCTCTGCCGTTGCCTTGGTGCCCGTTTTGCCTCTGTCCCCCTCGTGCCCCCATTTTGTGTGCCCGTTTCGCTTCTGTTTCCCCTCGTGCCCCCATTGCTTGTGTCCTTTTCCTTCTGTCTCCCCTCGTGCCCCCGTTGCTTGTGTCCTTTTCCTTCTGTCTCCCCTCGTGCCCCATTGCTTGTGTCCTTTTGCTTTCTGTCTCCCTTCGTGCCCCCATTGATTGTTTCCATTTTTGCTTTCTGTCTCCCTCGTGCCCCCGTTGATTGTGTCCATTTTTGCTTTCTGTCTCCCTCGTGCCCCGTTGATTGTGTCCATTTTTGCTTTTGTCTCCCCTCGTGCCCCCGTTGATTGTGTCCATTTTTGCTTTCTGTCTCCCCTCGTGCCCCTGTTGATTGTGTCCATTTTTGCTTTCTGTCTCCCCTCGTGCCCCCGTTGATTGTGTCCATTTTTGCTTTCTGTCTCCCTCGTGCCCCCGTTGATTGTGTCCATTTTTGCTTTCTGTCTCCCCTCGTGCCCCCGTTGATTGTGTCCATTTTTGCTTTCTGTCTCCCTCGTGCCCCCGTTGATTGTGTCCATTTTTGCTTTCTGTCTCCCTCGTGCCCCCGTTGATTGTGTCCATTTTTGCTTTCTGTCTCCCCTCGTGCCCCCGTTGATTGTGTCCATTCTTGCTTTCTGTCTCCCCTCGTGCCCCCGTTGATTGTGTCCATTCTTGCTTTCTGTTTCCCCTCGTGCCCCCATTCTGCTGTGCCCAACTTTGCCTTCTGTACCCCCGCCGCTGCGGCCCCGCCCCCCTGACTGCCCATTCGCTGCCCCTGCCTCCCGCCTCCCAGCTGCTCCCCCCCCCCAGCTCCCCATATATGGCGGCCGCTGTGCGGCCGCGCCGCCGGCGCGCCGAAGGCGCGCCTAAGGCAAGCCCATCTGCGCCCGTCTGCGCCTGGACCGCGCCCAGCGGCAGAACCCCTGGGCCGCGCGCCCCCCGCTCCAGCCTCGAGGACCGACGCCGTTACGATGCCACCACACTCCACGCTCTCAACCCCGGACGGAGACACAACTGCTTCAAGGCCGCCCCGAAACGCAAACATGGCCCCTTCACCTGCCGGAACTGCAGATACACCAGCCTTAGGGCCACCGAAGCGCCCGCCAAGAAGGACCTCAACCACCTCCGATGCATCCTACTGAACACCCGCTCCGCACGCAAACACGCCGCCGAGCTCTGGGACCTGCTCGACTCATCATCACCAGACGTCGCCTTCCTGACAGAGACCTGGATGAACGACTCCTCCGCACCCGACATCGCCATAGCCATCCCAGACGGCTATAAGATCACCCGCAGAGACCGCGTCAACGGAGTAGGAGGAGGAATCGCCATCGTCCACAAGAACTCCATCAGGGTCTCGACCAGCACCGACGACGTTCTCTGCACCGCCGAACACATGCACTTCCAGATCCACACGGACCCCAACACCACCCTCAGAGGCACCCTTGTCTACAGACCCCTGGGCCCCGACCCCAGTTCAGCGACTCCATCGCCGACTTCATCAGCACGCACGCCCTGACTTCTACCGACTACATCCTCCTCGGAGACCTGAACTTCCACCTGGAGAACAACACCGACAGCAACTCCACCACCCTGATCGACAACCTCACCAACCTCGGACTGAGACAGCTCGTCACAACACCGACACATTCCGCCGGCCACACGCTCGACCCCGTCTTCTCCTTAAGCTCCCACGTCTCCTTCACCCACACCACGGAACTCCTCTGGACCGACCACCGCTGCATCCACTTCACCTTCCAGAAACCCACCACACACCACCGCACCCAACAGATCCCACGCCGCTGCTGGAGCAAAGTCACCGAAGACCAACTACGGGCAAACCTCGCTCTCAGCCCTCCCTCCGACCCATCCAACACCGACGACGCTGCCTGCAACCTCAGACGATGGATAGACGACTGTGCCAACACCCTCGCTCCGCTGAAAAAACTCACCTACAGCGACACCACCAAAAGAGCCAGCTGGTTCACCCCGGAACTCCTAGCTTCCAAGCGTACCTGCCGGAAACTTGAGAAGAAATGGCACAGCCATGCAGCCCATAAAGACGCCATCCGTAACCACCACCACCTCATCAGGTCCGTCAAGACAATCTCCTTCAAAGACCGCCTCGACAACAACGCACACAACAGCAAGGAGCTCTTCAACATCGTGAAGGAACTCTCCAACCCCAGCTCCAACACCAACGACATCCCGCCGTCGCAAGCCCTGTGCGATTCCCTCGCCACCTTCTTCCACCGCAAGATCGCCGACATCCACGACAGCTTCAACACCCAGACAGCCCCCACCAAGATAGATACTCCAGACCCGCCGCACACCATCGACCATGACCCCTTGCCAGCCTGGGCCAGAGTGAACATCGATGACACCATCAAGACCATGGGCACAATACACTCCGGTTCCCCGTCAGACCCTTTCCCGCACCACATCTTCAACAAAGCCAGCAGCTCCATCGCACCCCACCTGTGCAACGTTATCAATCTCTCCTTCGAGACCGCGACCTTCCCAGAGAGCTGGAAACACGCAGAGATCAACGCCCTACTCAAAAAACCCAAGGCGGACCCAAGAGACCTCAAGAACTTCCGGCCCATCTCCCTGCTTCCGTCTCCCAGCCAAGGTCATCGAGAAGATCGTCAACAAACAGCTAACCCGATACCTAGAAGAAAACAGCATCCTGGACCCATCCCAATCGGGGTTCCGCAGCAACCACAGCACTGAGACTGCCCTCATCGCCGCCACCGACGACATCAGGACCCTGCTGGACAACGGTGAGACCGCAGCCCTCATCCTGCTGGACCTCTCCGCCACCTTCGACACTGTCTGCCACCGCACTCTCACGCGCACGCCTCCACGACGCAGGGATCCGAGACAAGGCCCTGGAATGGACCACCTCCTTCCTCGACGGCAGAACCCAGAGAGTCCGCCTCCCACCTTTCCGATCCGAAGCCTCCGAGATCATCTGCGGCGCACCCCAGGGATCTTCCCTCAGCCCAACACTGTTCAACATCTACATGGCCCCGCTCGCACGCATCGCCAGACAGCATGACCTCAACATTATCTCCTACGCCGACGACACTCAACTGATCCTCTCCCTCACCAAGGACCCCTCGCCGCCAAAGCCAATCTCCATGAAGGAATGAAGGCCGTCGCCGATTGGATGAAGATCAGCCGACTAAAGCTGAACACGGACAAGACGGAGGTCCTCATCCTCGGCTCCAACCCCTCAGCCTGGGACGACTCCTGGTGGCCAACGACGCTGGGAGCAGCCCCGACACCCACCGACCACGCACGCAACCTGGGAGTCATCCTCGACTCAACGCTCTCCATGGCTAAGCAAGTCAACGCAGTCTCCTCCTCCTGCTTCCACACCCTCCGCATGCTTCGCAAGATCTACAGGTGGATCCCGACAGACACAAGAAGAACAGTCACCCAGGCCCTCGTCAGTAGCAGACTTGACTATGGGAACGCCCTCACGCGGGAGCCCCGGCCAAGCTCATCAAGCGACTGCAACGCATTCAAAACGCCTCCGCACGCCTGATCCTCGACGTACCACGCCACAGCCACATCACCCCCACCTGAGGAACCTGCACTGGCTCCCCGTCGACAGGAGGATCACCTTCAAACTCCTCATCCACGCACACAAGGCACTCCACAAAACTGGCCCAGCCTACCTCAACAGACGACTCTTCTTCTACGTCCCCAACCGCCAGCTCCGCTCCGCCGACCTCTCCCTCGCCACCGTCCCTCGCATTCGAAGAACAACCACCGGCGGCAGATCCTTCTCACACCTCGCCGCCAAGACCTGGAACACCCTTCCACTAAGCCTACGACAGACCCAAGACCTGCTGATCTTCAGGAGGCTACTCAAGACCTGGCTGTTCGACCAATAGCAGCACCCCCCCCTTCCCTCTCCCCAGCGCCTTGAGACCCTCGCGGGTAAGTAGTGCGCTCTACAAATTCTGTGATTGATTGATTGATTGATGACTGCGGCAGGTGCAACTGAATGTTGGCGGTGCCAGTATCAAGGTTTTGTTAGTCTTGATTCCACATCATGCCTCTTTAATCCACCACCAGACACTCCCTGCCCCTTTATCACATTCTTGCAGGTTCTTTTTCATCACTGATTTCTCTCTTTTTTACAGTTCTCCCTCTTTCTCTTCCTCCTTTAGTGTTTTTCCTCTCTTGTATTCCGTGTCAAAGTTTGATGAGGTAAAATAAGTGCCGGTCCCCAAACGTTAGTGCCCCTGGGGCCCATCTGGAACCACTGGCCCAAATGAACCACTGCAGGGGGGCTATTTACTTCCTTGCACTGTGGATGCGAGCAATGAGGGGTTGGGAGCTACTCTTGCCCAAGAAGGCGAAGGCAATGAAAAAACTGTTGGATTCACATCAAGGGCGTTGAAAGAAAATGAGAAAAAAAATTCTGTGATTGAGAAAGAGCTGTTAGCATGTTGTTGGGCTGACAAAGACTTTAAGTATTTTATTTGGGGAAGAAAATTCACATCAAAAACTGTCCATAAACCTTTAATCAATATTTCTAAATGGTACTGTATTCAAAGATCACACTCCCAGATTAGCCAGGTTAAGTTGAAAACTATTACAGTATAGTTTCCAGATTGAGCATATTCCTGGTGGAAAGAATATCAGAGCCGATTACGAGTCACGTTCCCCTGTTTCTAACTGTAAAGACAATGTGATTGGAGATGATTTAGATGAAGAATGTTTGACACCCACCATAGATGTATGTGAAGAGGGTGGTTTCACAGAAAATGAGTGGGTGTGGATTTATCTAAAGATGAGATGCTAAGGGAAGTCACACATTACATTAAAGAGGGTTGGCCCAGAGAGAAGTTGCTACCTGCTAGAATCCAACAGTTTTTTAAGGTAGCAGATGAGTTGTCTCTTGAGAAAGATGGCATGTTGATGCGAGGAGATCAGTTTATACCACTGTGTAGATGGAAGGAAAAAAATAATGCAGTTTGCCCATGAAGGACATTTGGGGCGGACTATCACTAAGAGAAAAGTGAGAGCAAATTATTGGTGGCCAGGCATGGATAATGACATAACTGATATGGTCAGAGGATGTGTTATTGGTTCTAATAGTGACAAAGGTTTGAAAACTGTGTCTGTCACACTACAACCTACCAAGATCCCTGACGGACCTTGGTCCAAATTAGTGATTGATTTCATTGGACCTTTCAATTCTATGTCATGACCCGGAGGCGAGGATTAGGCTGTTCTTTCTTCTTTATTTTAACCAGCAGCCATTCAAAACCAAACAGTAAACATCAAAAGAGTTAATTTTCCATAAAGCTTAGAGACAAACCCATCAAGTTCATGTCAGAGTCTATCAACCAATCAGACGCCTCCTGGGAGGATAACTGCCAACGATCCCCGCTGGACTTCCTCTTTCTTCGCTGCTGGCAGCCTGCGTCAGTTAAGTGCACTTCCCTCAGTATTTGCTGCTTGGGATTGTTCTTGCCAGTAATTATGTTATTGTTTATATTTGATGTTTATTGGTTTTGTATGCCATAAGTGTGATTCATTGGAGCCTCCGCTCCTCTTACGCGGCCGCGGGAACGCTCTGCCGCTCCTACGCGGCCACGATCGATTGCTGATTGCCGGTGAGGAGTGCGCGGCGGTCCGCCGACCGCCAGAGGGCGCACCTCCCTCCTTCCTGTCAGGCGCTTTCTCTTCAGCGAGACGCGGTCGGAGGTTGCGTCAGTTGCGGCCATCGCCGAGCGCCTCCGTCCGTGTCTGCTGTCTCGCGCCAAATCGCCGGCCCAACCTGGAGCGGAACACCCCACAGGGGTACGATCATAAGCTCTCTCAGCCTATTAGTTGGCAGACATGCCCAGGTTGTTTTCCTATCCCAGCCCGTGTCACATGAGGGCATTTGTTTAGTCTGCATGGTATTCTGACCTTTTTCACCAGTGCGAGCAGGATCTGCATACCCCCCCCACCACCTATCCTGGCCCAGCGCTAACGGGGCTAGGGCGTTTGCAGCCTTTTTCTTCTGGGTTCAAGTTTAAGCCGTGTAGGGCCTCGTGAGTGAGGGCCTCCCTGCTCTTCAACCAGGCCCTTCCCAGACCCTCGCCTTGCTCCTGGGTGAACTTCCCTCTCTAGGTACTTCATTTTGGGCTCCACCCGAGCCTTTCAAGCCCTCGTACCTGGTGGGTGGCCACCACGCTATTTACCCTACTTACCTGACACCTACCTCTGGTCCTCAGCTTCTCCGGATTCACGAAAATGAAGATGGAGGAGTTCGACGACTACTACTAGGAGGAGGAGGAATGCCAATATTTCCCGCTCACGGATGACTTTTGTAATGCGGTTGATGCCTCCATCGTCAGGGTGGTCTCAGAGGCGGTGGCCCCTTTGGAGAAGAGGTTAATAGACCTGGCGCAGAAGTGCCTTCAACCCCTCCCAGCGAGAGAAGAGACTCCGGGGCCTTCGACCCCCAAACCTCCAGAGGCAGCCTTTGCTCCTCCCCCTTGAGAAACCGCGCAAATGCCCTCACCCCGAAGGGGTAGACTTGGATGCGTTTGATAGGATAAAGCAGACGTTCTTGGACACCAAGCCCCCCTCTACGCCAACAGGTTCGGCCCCACCAGACCTCCCGCCTACAGAGGCTCAGGGCGCAGCGGCCTCCCCTCAACCGATGATTCCCAGGTCGGATCTGTCAGAGATTCATATCATGGGAGGTCATGGTGCCCCTCCCCCTCTCGGCCCCTGGACCTTCCCCAGGCCACAGAACCATGGGGCAACACCCAGTCAGACCTCCTAGATCCGTACGACCTCCTACATCCCCGCTTTTTGGAGTGGGTCTGTCGTGTAATTCCTATATACCCTATACAGGATCTGCGCGTTTGGGTAACATAAACTGTGGGTTTGGTGGCAGACTGATTCTGTGCACCCCCACCGGATACGTTAGCCTGTTTGCATTAGCCAGCTCACAGTGCCACTAGAGTCTCCTCTTGTCGGGGATAGAATAGTTCTTGGCAACCTCAGAACATGACAACCCTGATCCCTCAGAATCGTGGAAACAATATACTACTTTTCGCTCAGTCATTCGTGCTTACTTATTTAGTCTCAGAGATACACAGAATAAACAGTCTGGGCGTTTCAATAAGTATTTATTGAACAGTTGTTGTTCTAGTGTAGAATATATGAGCTGCAACAACCATTAGACAGTAGCAGAGATATATGACTAGCAATACTACAAAAGTAAAAGGATGGCATAGTTCTACCATCTTGCAGAAATCATTAATATATACATGTACATAAAACACATGATAAAAAGTGCAACCTAAAAGTGCGTACTCCTACGATGTCTCCTTAACTAGATGTACCTAAATGTACCTAGCATCTATGTAGGTGTTATGCCAAGAATTCCTCTAGGATCTAGTCAACCCCCATTACCTGAGAATTAGAGAATGTGGGACCCCGTCCTGGTGTCGAGTTGGACACCCCGCGAGGGATGTTAGACCACTGCTAGCTGGAGCGTCTGCATGCAGGAACCTCAGCGTCTCTGGTCAGTGTGTCAGCCGGGAAGTCACGGTCTCCTCTGTCTTTCTAAGCAAGACATGATGTATATATACCCATAGGTCTCCCCAGGGGTCCTACCTTGCTGTGTTACTGTGTCGGCCTAAAGGATGAAGTTGGGCCTGAACTTTATACAGAGATATTATACAGGAGATGGTAATCCTACTGTTAGTCCTGCTGTGCTTCCAAGAAGCCTCATGCATAATGTATGAGAATCGAACCAGGGAAAAACCCGCGTTCTGAATGCAGTGTCATAGCTGGGTAAAAGGTCAGTGCCTAAGAACCGTTATGTATGTAATGTAGGGAAGAATATAGGTGAAAGGTTGCAGTGTTACCTGCGCCTATATAGGGTACCTATATGGAATATAACACCCACTCCTCTTCCGAAAGGACGACATATGTAACCTATTATTGTACTACCATTCAAACTAAACATTGGTACGCACAAAGTGTTAAAAATATTTCTTTTGCTAAAATGTTTAAAAAGATATAAAAATTTCTAAAAAACTTAAAAAATGTAAAAAGAAAGTTTTTCAAGCCCTAGCTCTAAAAGTGTCCGTAATTATAGTCTGAACTACTATAAGCATTTTAAAGCCATGTATGCCCAAAAAATGAAAGGAATGTCAATTTAGTTTCATAGTTCCAAATTTGAGCTTTGTTTAGAAAAGGGCGAATTTCTCCCAGCACACGACGAGCCAAATGAGTCAAATGTTTATGTGTCCTGGCTGGTAGATGCAACAATTTTGTTGCTTGCTTCCGCAGTAGACGGCCCCTGTAGCACCTCGCAGAGTACGTCAATTGAGCACAGATGATGTTCCACGCTGTCCGCAGCTGGTGCTGGGGCAGCCTGTGCGCCGTCCAAAACCTGGGTGTCAGTGGAGGAGCTGGTATCCATACCAACAGGTGCAGTTACTACCTGCGGTGGCTCAAGGAATGCCACCATGAACATTGGAATACGCTGAGGACATTGCAGAACATGGGCCGTTATCGGGTCCAGTAACGCATTCACGTCCGGTTGCGCACATGATGGGAGTGTCAAACATAGGTCTAACACGCATTCTTCTCCGCAAAACAGGCATCGGAGGACAGGTAAGATGCAGTCCATCCAGACTGGTCGAAATGACAGGAACCAAGATGCACTTAGTTCTCTTAGGCGAGGCGTGCCCAGATGTTGTACCATGCGATCACGGTACTTACGCTCCAGGAGTGCTTTTTCCATCTCCTTGGTGACTGGGACGTCCATTGCGTAGCAGAAAAATAACAATCAGGATTCCTGCTATTAGAAACAAGGTCAATGGAAGTCCTCCAAAGACGCTTCTGAATATGGAATGAATGAAGTTTGGTATAACTCCAAGTACCATCTGAAAGGTGCTCAGAAGTCCAGAACCTATGGTCTTAAATAGGTGGACAATGCCTGTCGTATCAGACATGTTAAAGATACGATTTACCATTTCTGCGAAATGGAAAGGGCAGTTTGTATGAAGGAGCGCCTGTATCTCTGCTGAAGACCTTGCGATCTGGAGATCAAAAGTCTCTCGTGCGGAGGTTAAGGGCACAGACTTCTGTAGAAGCATGGCTTTCATTCTGCTTAGAGTATCAAACCGTATTAAAGAAACATTCAGTGAAGGCCATAAAGGCGCCTCCCTGACTGTATGTGTCGGTGGAAACAATACTTGCATACAACAAGTAACCCTGGAGCTCACGGTTACCAGATATGCGATGCCCGGGAGCATTCCACAGCAGCCTTGACTGTTCAGCATCAAGTAACTTCCATTCGAAAGTAGCCCGAATGCTGGAGTAATCACTGCAGCTGGGGCACCGCTCAAATCACAGGATAGGTTCGCTCCAGAACCATTACAAGCTCCGTGCAGCATTATATCCTGGCATATGAGCGATCCACTTAAAGCGTTCTCACAGTTTGTACCGCTCAGAAACACTTCTCGATCCCCACTCCGACATCGAAATCTTTATGATAATACCCATGATTCCTTAATGTATTCCTTACCCATTTCGTCATATCTGCCTACTTGCTTTTGTTCAAGGCAATACTGAAACTGAAAATTAGTGACCGGTAGACTGATGTGGCCATGGATTAGCCATTCTGTGGATGGTGATTCCGCCACTGTGAATGCTAATCTATCCAGTTTTTCGATACGCAGCATTGTATATTTTGCTCCCCTTTGTGCCATTTCTATCTGTTTATCTGTTAGATTGTATTCAGAAAACAGAGACGTACTGTTGATATAATGCCAAGGCACATAGCCTGCAGGCTCAATTACATAATAGAACGTAACTGTGATTGTCCGTGTTGTAATATGGCCAAATCTTGTTCTAGTATGTCTATCGCAGAAGATACAATGTTGCCTAAGGAATATATCTTGGAGGTCAATGTAGTTAACCCATTGTCTACCACTGCTAGAGATTTTTCTAGATTTATAAGGTCTATATACCCGTAACCTCTCTGCGGCCTCTTGTTGTGATATTTTCCATATTTCATTATAGACAGCATAGTAGAAACGTTTCTGACGTGGCTTCCTGGGACCCATTAAAAAATCCCTAAGATCCACATCCTGCGACAGTAAGGATAAGTGTTGTTTCACCTGTGTGAGTGTTGAGGTTTTTAGCCAATCAAGGCACGACTTCCCAACACTGTAGGATGTCACTACCCCTGGATGTTGTCTCTGTACATAACGTGGATCTGGCCTATGGAAACTAAACACTTCGGTCCTACCCATGAATCTAGCTTGACAACTATTGGTGTCTGTGGGCCAAATCAACCATTTCTTCCAATCGGGGTCAGATCTGTTGTATTGTATAATGTCATCTAATGTAATCCCTTTTTGTGATGTTTCGTTACCCTCGGTGTGTGATGGAGTCGGCAGCCGAGGTGTGTTCAAGTCTTTGTTCTTGGCTAGTCCAAGGCAAGACATCTGTTGCACTGTCACGTTCAAAAACATGATTTGTTGAGGGATGAGGCATGCTCTAAACAAAGCTTCTGTCCCCTGCACCTGCCATTCTCTAGTACCCCAGACTGATTTTAAGTCTATGGTGTCTTTCCATAAGTCGAAACCTTGTTCATACAACTGGAAGCAGGAAGCAGAGTAAATCTGTTTGGTGTTTGTCAACATATTTTTCTGTGCTGATGTTGGTGCAACCTTATAATAATATGAGGCTGGGTCAGACATATTGAACCCTGAAAATATGGAAACTTCTGTGTAAATGTTTTTGAACTGCCTTTCGGCGGTGTTGGACAATGTTCCCACTGGTGGTAAGCGAACACATTTCTAGGATTTGTAGATTTATGCAGAAAATGATGACCATAGTGTTGATAACAATACATACTATCGAAATCTGATGTGCTTTCCAATGTTTCACTATTAGAAAATGCAGCAGATTTTTCCACATCAGTCAACATGTTATTAACAGTTTCAAAATCCCAATCATCGGAAAATGTACTGGAGGTAATGATATCACTTAATGATATTTTAAATAAATGTGGAATTTTTGAAAAGTCCGGTCGGGCCAAATATATATTGAAATCAACCTTGTCCCACACTATACCGTCAGGTATAGGAACTGCTGTAATGTTCACTGATGACAAGTCTCTTAGTTCTCGATGAGATGATTGATGTGGTTTTAAAATTAAATTCACCTTTTGGGCTGCATAGCTTTGTCGAATGTATTGTCCATTAATAAGCATATTAAAAACTATCACTAAGCCTAACCAGAAAAGAAAGAAATGCACTCCGGTAATTATCCATAGTTCTACCCACGGTGATACCAGGTAAGTTCTTCTAAGAAAGTTCAGAAAGTCTTTTACTTGCTGCTTGTGTGATTTTTGGGCTGGCGTTGTTTCAGGTTCACTTGGATCCAAAGAAAACGTATCAAAGTTTATGAAGTAGCCACAAGCAGTTCGATCAATTGTTGGAATTGCATCAGGATTTGTTGAAATCATACTTTGCTCTTGTCGAGGCATGTTGATGCAGACATCTGTATTTGGTCTAACAGCAATTTGTCTTTGATTTTGATTCTGAATTTGCACTTCAGGTTCAAGAGGAACGAGTTCCATAGCATTGTTGCATAGTCCATCATTCCGTACAGGGAACTCTTCGAACGTGATGAGTCTTTCCGTTTGAACTTCTTGGATTGTAGCGAGAGGAGAGCGTCTGCTACTTAGGAGTCCACGTGGCCTACTGCTTAGTATCGGCCACATAGTGTGGTTTGATTAGGTCAATTGAGACAAATCTTTTCTCCTTTATTCCGGCAAGAGGCGGCAGAAGTACATTTCTTGTTCCTTCGACTGCTAGGACCGGTACAGGCTTGCTGTAGGGTGGCCCAAATTCTTTCTTGTCCGCTATTTTCTCTCTGACCAGATCCCCGACTTTTGGGATCCAGACAGGTCTTGCCGTGACTGATTTGACTTCCCCAGTGGCGGTCTGCTTCAGGTGGACATTACTTTGTTGTGTCCTGGATTCATTTAGATCCTGTAAAACAGCCAAACGATCATGGATGTCAAAAGGTTTTACATCCGCCACTGCGCCTTCACAATCAAGATCAGGTACCCACATTCTTGTCCCAAATAGGACCTCATAAGGAGTGACACCCCCTAGAGAACTTCTTGGCATGTTGTTCAATGCTCTCTGGACTCCATACAAGTGTTTTACCCAACTTTCACCCGTGCCTAATACTCTAGCTGTTAAAGATTGCTTTAAGTCCCGGTTTTTCCTCTCCACAACCGAATTTCCCTCGGGATGGTACGGAGATGAGTACCGCAATGCTACACCCAATCCTCGCATGGCCTCCTTGTAAGCCCGAGAGCTAAACGCAGGGCCCTGGTCAGAATGTAATGTGCCAATTGTGTATGTCCCTATGAAGACTCGCAAATCTTTTATAACAGTTCGAACGTCAGCCGAGCGCTGGGGCCACACCCATAGGAATCTCGAGCCGGAATCCACTGCAACCATGATATACTTGTAAGCCCCATCTCTTTTTAAGGGGCCGCAGTGGTCCAAATAAACACACGCTAGTGGTTTGTTAGATATTAACAATGGTGTCTGTGCTGGACGTGTTACAGTGGAACCTTTCATCTGCTGACAGATGTCGCATTTCAAGACATAGTCTTTAGTCTGCTTTGTTAACCCAGGCCACCAATAGCGTTGTTTCAACAATGAAACAGTCGCCGTAACTCCTGCATGTGCAGAACCTATCCCTTCGTGTGCTGCTAGAATTAAACCTAACCTACGATCCATATTTGGAATTACTCTATCCCCCTCTCCAGGAATCTGAGCAAATGGAATGTTATTGGCATCTAACTTGTAGGAGTACTTGAGTGGAAACTTCTTTGGTAATGCTTTGCTGTTTTTGCGTGAAGCAATGACAGCTACCATAATCTCACCGTCTATTCTCGTTTTAGAACGAGTGATTGCAGCTACAGAAGCCGTGCGTACAGCCCCCTTTGCGGTTTCATCAGCCAATGAATTCCCTTAAACGTGAACGCCATCACGCTGATGACTTAGTGCATGTATCACGTGAGCCCTTGGAAGTTCGGTTTTCAACTCCACTACCTGTTCCCATAGCATTTTATGCTTAATTGTGCCACCTTTTGCGTCTTTGAACCCATTTTGCACCCAGTGCTGCAAATATTCATTATATGACTGTACACAGTAAAAGGAATCACACACAATTAGTGTGGGGAATTCTCGATCCGTATTCACTAGTGCCAGTATCAGGGCTTTTAATTCTGCCAGTTGTGCCGTGCAGTCTCCTAGAGATTGCATTTCGTGCAACTTGGATGGAACTTTCCATTTCGCATGCGACCTTTAACGATTGCACATGCTGCGCTATATTGTTGCTTACTTCCTATGGCCGGTTGAGCAGATCCGTCAGTGTAAATAATATATTCATACTGATCTAGAGGCATTATTTCGTTTGGCAGAGGATATTCTTGTTCGTATTGCAGGAATGCTTGTGTCTTTAAATTTGGGTCGTACCTGTATTCTACGTCTGTTGCAGTGAGAGAATTAGCCCATTGTATCCATCTCGGATGTAAGGCTTTAGCGTTAGGAACGCTTGCCTTTGTCGCAGCCTCTAAGGCTGGAACTGGAGTCACTACTATTATTCGTTTCCCCTGAGCCAGTGCTCTTTCTCTCACTACCACAGTCTGAACCGCTGTTAGAATCTTTTCTGTAGATGCAAAACGCATCTCAGCATTGGTGTACAAATGTGATTTGTATGCAATTGGTACTGTTTCACCTTCATTATATGTCAGATAGGTGTACCCAGATTGACACGCAACTATACGGATCACCAGGTTGCGTACGTTTACGCTTGTCTGTAAGTGTTTGGAAGCTATCATGTCAGCTTGTAAGGAACGAAGTGTATCTGTGTGTTCCTGTGTCCATTGTCTTACTGAAAAATCAGGTTTTATTAAATCGTAGAAAGGTTTTACTCTTTCCGCATAATCTAAAATGTATGTTCTACCAAAATTTAGGAAACCCAGAATTGACTGTAAGCCTTTCAGCGATTTTGGAGGTTGGAGCAGCGCGCATTTTTCTAAAAAATTGGCTGCCAGGCTTTTCCCTTCACTTGAAAGATCATATCCTAAAAACAGGACACTGAGGTGGGCAATTTTTTTTTCTTAAAGTTGAATTTGTAGCCCTCAGATGCACAACCCAAAATTATGGTATTCACTCTGTTCAAGTGCTCCTCCAGGTCATCGTCCGTCAGATAAATATCATCCACATAGGACAATGCCTCTTCATCCAAATTTTGAAGTAACTCTGTTACCCTGGCCGAAAACAACCCTGGGCTGTTCTTATACCCTTGGGGGAGTCGGCAAAATTGCTGCTGGGTGCCTAGCGCTGAGAAGGCTGTTAGATACCTGCTTTCAGGTGCTATATTTTGGCAGAAAAATCCATTTGAGATATCAAGTGTTGTTTTATATTTTTCCGCACAATGTTATTCATTAATGCGGCACTGTGTGCATTTTGAACTGCAAATGTCTTAGTGCAAGTGTTTAAATGTCTATAATCTAAAACTAAACGATATGAATTGTCAGGTTTCATGACAGGAAACAAAGGATTGTTCATTGATGAGGTGCAATTTTCAATCACCCCTTGTTATTCAAGTTAATCTAAGATCTCCCTGACCTGTTTTTTTAGCTTCTTGCTTTATTGGATACTGCCTCTGTGCAGTTGGAGTATTTTTTAAAGGAATTATGTGGGGGGTTGAATCCTCATCCCATCCAACATGGTTTTTGTATAATGCAGGAGCCTGGGCTACCGCCCACTCCTGCGCATATGTATGTTGTAAATGTCTGGGAATATGGTCTGAGAATGCCGGAAAAATTACCGTTTCTCCTTTAGGGCAATCCATGACGAATGCTGGTGGCCAATCCTGTTCAGCTAATAAAATGTCATAGCCAAACGTTAGGTTCTCCCAAAAGAGACCTCTCACTGTTCTACATTTGTCCCCCTCCATCTGGAGCGTTATTTCATATACTTTATGTGGGACACTTACCCTTTTATCGGGTGTTTCTACCGTGATATAATCATTCAAGTCCGCTGTCACGAGAAATTCCTTCAGGTTCTGGCGAGCTATTGTTACTTCTGCCGCACTGTCTAGCATCGTCAGAGCCCATTCCCCGTTCAGTAGTCGAATCCTCAGAATTCTGGGCATGTCTGATCTTTAGACCTGCAACCTTCTTCTTTTTGAACTGTGGCTTTTGCTTTGGTTTTTCTTCTTTTTTAGAAGTGTAATCTTGAGCGTGCTGCTTGTCTCTGGACTTTGTACGCTCTTCTTGTCTGTCTGACCGTCCTTCCCTCTCGGAGTTTTTCGATGAACCCTGAAAGGAACGAGAGGAACGTGTATCAGTATCCTGATACCTGTCAGGTTTCCTAATATTATCCCTATTCCTAAGGTTATACCTCTTTTCAGAGGGCTCCTGTGGAGGAGATCTACCTTGGGATTGAGATCTATTTCCTTAAAAGTTTTGTTGTTTTTTATTGTCCCACTTCTTCTTTGTAGAAGTAGGTATCTGCTTGGAAGTGTCCTTTTCAGGACTGCCCATCAGTTGTGGTTTTAAAGCTTTCCCACCCAAACTGTTTCTGCCTAATTCTGCGTATGCAGTTTCAATTATTTTTGGTAGTTCTTGTTCCTGTTCTAAAGGACTGAACTCCCTTAGGCGTTGGTGGATAGGCACTGAAGCTGCTTCCCCTTTAATATTAGCTAGTATTATGGCTGATACCTGGGCATAGTTACCTAGTAACTTCACCCCTAAGTTTAGGGCAGGCTCTGCTCCGTACTCGTTCTGTATTTGTCTTAATACATCAGGTACTACTGCTAATGACGGGATACCATGAGTTTTGGTATAAATGGCAGCAAAGACTGTACCCCAAGTGGTACAATCCTCTACTTGTGGTGTTATCCCCATGGGCAAGCAGATTATTAGCATTCTGAGTTTTTCATACGGGGTAGTATTCGGGAATACTGCCTCTAGCTGTGTTATTTTCTGAGCTACCCAGAATGGTATTTGTTCACGTTTTGTGGGCATTTTACCCATTACCGCGTGTAATGTTTGCGGTGTCATTTTAGTTGCTGTACCCTGAATTTGAGTTCCATTTGTTGCAACTATTGCTGGTTGGACTGTAAATGTCCTCATGACGAATTGCGTCAAGTTTCTGTAGATTTTAATTAAATCTTTATGTTGTATGAGTAAGTCTCCTTGTGGCATTGTTTCAATGTCAGGATGTGGTGTGTAGGCCGCTAATATCGGCCACGTTGTCCCTTCTCCTCCGAGCAGGCCGAGTCTTACTCTTCTTCTTGTATGGGGTAGGGCGCCTTTAAACCAGTATAAGTGTTGCTGGTACGTGAGTGGAACCTCTATGTCCTCAAACCGGCAATATTCCGCTGGTGCATCTCCTTCTGTGTAGGAGTGAAATGTTTTTGTTCTTGCATTTGCTGCTGGGAATGTAACCCACAAATAAAATGCCTCTGTTTTGTTTGATTTGTGTGCCTTGATCACGAAAACTACTATGCCACCCCTAGATGATAAACCATTCTCTAGCAGTCTCAGGGTGACTGTATTTCTAAAGTTTGGTGCAATTTGTATAGCGCCTGTATCTTCCTCGTCTGTGAGGGGCAGCTCTTGTTGCAGTGGGTCTAAGACCTGGTTAGTCATTGTTTTTAGTACACTAAATAACTTTTCAAGGGAACCAAGATAAGGTGTTCTGCACAATTTTAGGAACACTGTGTCCTTCAAGCTTGATTAACCAACAGCCAATAAATAGGATTTTTAGCCTACTCAGCTGTGGCGGAGTTTGTGCCCACCCACTCCAGACGTCTCTGGTGTTTTGTGAGTAGGGGTCTCTGAGAATAGCACGACTGAACTACTCAGATTCTACTGTTAAATAAGTACCCAACCAACGTTGGCGGCGCCATGTCGTGTAGTTCCTATATACCCTATACAGGATCTGCACGTTTGGATAACATAAACTGTGGGTTTGGTGGCAGACTGAATCTGTGCACCCCCACCGGATACGTTAGCCTGTCTGTATCAGCTAGCTCACAGTGCCACTAGAGTCTCCTCTTATCGGAGAGAGAATAGTTCTTGGCAACCTCAGAACATGACAACCCTGATCCCTCAGAATCGTGGAAACAATATACTACCTTTCGCTCAGTCACTCGTGCTTACTTAGTTTGTCTCAGAGAGATACACAGAATGAACAGGCTGGGCGTTTTCAATAAGTATTTATTGAACAGTTGTTATTCTAGTGTAGAATAGATGAGCTGCAACAACCATTAGACAGTAGCAGAGATATATGATTAGCAATACTACAAAAGTAAAGGGATGGTATAGTTCTACCATCTTGCCGAAATCATGAATATATACATGTACAGAAAACACATGATAAAAAGTGCGTACTCCTATGATGCTTCCCTAACTAGATGTACCTAAATGTACCTAGCATCTATGTAGGTGTTATGCCAAGAATCCCTCTAGGATCTAGTCAACCCCATTACCTGAGAATGAGAGAATATGGGACCCCGTCCTGGTCTCGAGTTGGACACCCCGCAAGGGATGTTAGACCACTGTTAGCTGGAGTGTCTGCATGCAGGAACCTCAGCGTCTCTTGTCAGTGTGTCAGCCGGGAAGTCACGGTCTCCTCTGTCTTTCTAAGCAAGACATGATGTATATATACCCATAGGTCTCCCCAGGGTTCCTACCTTGCTGTGTTACTATGTCGGCCTAAAGGATGACGTTGGGCCTGAACTTTATACAGAGATATTATACAGGAGATGGTAATCCTACTGTTAGTCCTGCTGTGCTTCCAAGAAGCCTCATGCATAATGTATGAGAATCGAACCAGGGAAAAACCTGCGTTCTGAATGCAGTGTCATATCTTGGTAAAAGGTCAGTGCCTAAGAACCGTTATGTATGTAATGTAGGGAAGGATATAGGTGAAAGGTTGCAATGCTACCTGCGCCTATATAAGGTACCTATATGGAATATAACAGAAGCTGTTCCCCCCGATGTTCCTAGCCCTTCAGGATCGGTGGGGACCCTTCTCTGTCGACCTATTTGCGTCTCGCCTCGACCACCAGCTTCCCAGGTATTTCAGCTGGAGACTGGACCCGGGGGCGACGGCCACCCCCGCGTACCTTCAGGATTGTTCCCTGGAACGGGGTTATGCCTTTCCCCCCTTTGCCATGATAATGCGATGGACAACTCAGGTCCGTCGGCAGAAGGCGGAGCTGGTGGTGATCACCCCGGTATGGAGAGCGCAAGCATGGTTTTCAGTTCTGATGGAACTTTCTTGGGCTTCTCCAATCCGTCTACTCCCGCTCCCTCATCTCCTGATCAATCCAGCGGGCAACCCACATCCCCTAATATTGAGCGATTCCCTATCCCTGATGGCATGGAGGATTACCGGGCTTGATGGAAGGTCCCGGGACTTTCGGGACACGCTGTGGAGCTCCTCTCCCGGGCCTGGGCAGATGGTACGGTTAAACACTACCGGTCAGCCTGGTCTCGATGGATGGGTTGGTGTCTGCAGCGGGGTCTGGATCCCGTGGGGGCGGATGTTGTCCACATCCTGAACTTTCTAGCCCAGCTAGCTTCAGAGGGCCTAGCATACAGGACAATTAATACCTTCCGATCCGCAATCTCAGCCGGGCATGCCGTGGTGGCTGATCATCCGGTGGGGGACCACCCGCTGGTGAAGAAACTTCTTCGCGGTATCTGACTTTCTCTCCCTCCGGAGCCCCGATATTCAGTCCTTTGGGATGTCAAGAAGGTCTTGCATCAACTATCCGAATGGCCTAGCAATAAGTACTTGTCGCGCAAGCAACTATCATCCAAACTGGCCATGTTGCTGTGTTTGGTGTCCTGTAGACGGGTCTCGGATGTCAGGGCCCTGGACATTTCGGGGAGGTCGTTCACTCCGGACGAGGTCACCTTCCACGTTTCCTGTCGTACCAAATGCCAGTCACGGATAATTTCCTACCCGGCCTTCCCTGGATCTCCTAAACTCTGTGTAGTCGCATTAAGGCATACGAGGCCATGACTGCGGACGTGCGCCCACATGGAGAACGGCAACTCTTAATTGCCTTGAGGAAACCGTTTCGAGCGGTCTCATCCCCAACCATTGCACGATGGGTCCGCTGGGTGATGCTGGAGGCCGGCATCCATACAAAGGTTTTCTGAGCACACTCAGCGAGAGGTGCCATGGCATCCAAGGCTTTCATGCTAGGTGCTCGCTTGGAGGACATTTTGAATGCTGCAGACTGGTCATCGGACTCAACCTTCAAGAGGTTTTACTTTAAACCAGACACCTCCATTGCGACCCTAGTAGTAGATAAGCTTTGCACTAGCCTAATCCTCCGGGTAATTACATATAATGAAAAATTTCCTAGCTTTCGTAACGGAAAGTTTCAATTCTATTAAGGACACGGAGGCCAGGATTAGCCTGCCCTCAGGAAGAACCTGGTCCCGCCCAGGCTGATCAGACGTGCGCCAGACGTAAGTAAAGTGTTTTCCTGGTTGGCTATGTGTTTGCTATAACGCTGTGTACGATAGCCTTTTCGCACGCAGGTTATTACGACCTCTTTTCTGCCCGCAGGTGCAGAGTCCTCGAAGCAGGATTAAGGATCTTCTGCAGTTGGCTTTGTCGCAGGAAGAAAGAGGAAGTCCAGCAGGGATCGTTGGCAGTTATCATCCCAGGAGGTGCCTGATTGGTTGATAGACTCTGACATGAACTTGATGGTTTTGTCTCTAAGCTTCATGGGAAATGAAGTCTTTTGATGTTTACTGTTTGGTTTTGAATGGCTGCTGGTTAAAATAAAGAAGAAAGAACAGCCTAATCCTCGCCTCCGTCTCAATAGAATTGAAACTTTCCGTTACGAAAGCTAGGAAATTTTTCATTCTCTTCCACAGATTTGCCATTGTATTGGTGGACTATTATAGCAAGTGGTGGTAGGTGGATTTCATGGAGGACCCCAACACAGAGGGTGTCATCAAATTTCTCAAGAAAGTATTTTTTTTTTTATTTAATATTTTTATTAAAGTTTTATAGCATGTTGTACAAACATATCCAATGACATCAGTGCTGTAGCATAGGAAAAATAAAATTTAAGCATTAAAAGAAATAAAGAAAACATAAAAGAACCACTTCAGTGACTGTAACATCGTACATTGAACATGATCACAAATTATACATACATTGGCGATTATACATGACCATAGGCTTGAGCAGCATCCAGGAAAGGCACCTGACTCATGAGTCCATACCTTCAACTCCAATCGTATGGCTGCAGGGAATCCAGTTAAAACCTCGACTAGGAATCGGCAAGGTGTAAATATACCGAAATAAGGGAGGGAGAAAAGGGAAACAGTAAGAGACAAAAATACATTTCTGAGAGACACATGCTCCTATCAGTTATCAGTGGCTCAGTGACTAGCCCAATCCCTGCATCCTCAATCAGGTTACACCGACACATGATTCTCAAATTTGTAACGATGATCTACTCGGGATCATCTGACACCTTCCCTGCTAAGTAGTTGTGATATAGTCCCCAAAATGTTTTGGGGCGGTTATGGGGAGGAAGTAGTTCGGTATAGAGCTCCGTTTGAGTGTTGCAATAAAGCATATCATTTGACCGTTCCGCTAGGTTAGGAGACGGACCTCGCGCCCAGCGCATTGCAATTCTGCGCTTTGCGATCAACAACCCCATCTCTATCAAATGTCGGATATCTTTCTTTATCCGTTTCGAGTAACCAAGGAGGGCCAATAAGGGGTCCGGTTGTATTGGTGTCTCTACAATTCCGCTCAATTCTTGAAATATCCGGCCCCAAAACTTAGCTATATCCGGGCATAGCCAGGCTGCGTGTAAGAAGCCCGCTGGGCTGGCTCTGCATCTATCACACTCCGATGATTCCCGCAATCCATATCTATGCAGGCAGGCAGGTGTATAATAGACCCTGTGTAAAAATTTAAAGTGGATTAGTCGGTGGTGCCTGTTCAATGAGACACGCCGCGTTACGTCGCAGCAGTAGCTCCAGGTGTCATCATCAATAACCATATCTAAATCAGACTGCCACTCTAACCTCGATTAAGTGTAAAAGTTCTTGAGGTAGCCCTGGGCGATACCATAGATGCTAGACACTAGTCTACAAGGAGGCTCAGATCTTAAAATTAATGAGAAGGGAGTGACCTCCGGCGGCTCCGTCATGTCATCTCCAAGAAGCTCCCGCAAGGCATGCCGCACTCTATGGAAGTGAAATCTCACTAGTGGTGTGACATCCTGATTTTCAGCCCCAGTCTTGTCCCATTTGCGTACACTACCATCAAGGAAGAGATCTCCAATTTTAGTTATATTAATAGTCTTTAATGCCTTAACCACCTTCTATCTCTGCTGATAGGCAACCAGTCGCACCACTCTATCGGTGTTAGCGGGGAATATAGTATAGCACTCGCCTGTCTCTTCACCAGGTCGTGCCACGCATGGACCGTGGCATTGACCGAGTCCAATATACCAGTACGGCGGTCGGGAGCATGAAATAAACGAGAGGGGAGTGAGGTGGGGGCAGCAGCTATCTTCTCTATGTGCAGGTGAGGGGGATCCAACTGCTGATGTATCCAGTGGTAGGCATGCGATCTTTGTGCTACTCTATAATAAAGTTCCAGATCTGGGGCCCCCAATCCGCCCAGAGCGTAGGGAAGGGTGAGCACCCTCCACTGGACACGCGGTTGCTTTCCCGCCCATGCCAATTTCGTCAGCGATGATCTTATGGATTTAAATAAATGTGCTGGGAGAACCATTGATATGTTCAAAAACAAAAACAGGAACCTGGGGAGTACCACCATTTTTATCAGCGATATGCGCCCCAGCAGGGACAGAGGAAGGCGGGACCATCGTTCTACATCCTCCTCAAGTTTGGTGACTGCCTTGCCATAGTTCTCCCTGCAAACCATCTCCGGGTCTGTATGGATCTGGATACCCAAATAGCGCACTGGGTCATTTGACCAAGTCAGGGGGAAGTCTAGTTCAAAAGTCAGGGGGAAGTCTAGTTCAAAGGGAGAAGTGACCTCAGTCAATGGAAATATTATGGATTTGGTCCAATTAATTTTTAATCCGGAGAATTCCCCAAAGCGGACAACCTCCCTAATCACGGGAGATAAATTAGTCTCAGGGTTTCTGATATATAGGAGAGTGTCATCTGCGTATGATGATATTATTAGATTATAATTAGGGAATCGAATTCCCCTTTGTCCATGGTACTCCCTGAGGGCGCAGGCCAGGGGTTCCGCTACATATGCATATAGGAGTGGGGATAGGGGACAGCCCTGTCTAGTGCCTCTGGATATTTTAATGGGAGCAGTGACCATATCCCCAATCCTTATTCTTGCAGAGGGAGAGGTATACAAGACGGTCACCAGTTGAATAAATATTTCGCCGATACCCATTCTTCTCAATACCGTGTTCATGAATGTCCATTCCACAGAATCAAAAGCTTTTTCCGCGTCCAAAAAGACTGCGGCAGCCTTGATTTCGGGACTAGTATGTTGTATTGCCCCAAAGAAGGTGCATAAATTGTATGTTAGATTACGCCCCGGGACGAATCCCGCCTGTTCCGTGCCGGCCAGCTTTGGGACTAGCGGGGCGAGACGGTTGGCAAGAACCTTAGCATATATTTTGGTATCCACATTCAACAGCGACAATGGCCGGAATGAGGAGCACTCATTAGGTGGCTTACCAGGTTTCAATATAGTTACTATCAGAGCTTCTCTCATTGAAGGGGGCATCTCACCAGATTCACTGATTTCTTCGAATAATGTCACCAAGTGCGGGACTAGGAGATCTCTAAATTCCTTGAAAAAGGCAACTGTAAGGCCATCCTGCCCTGGGGCGCTTCCCGAGCGCATGCCTTTTAAGGCCTCATGTATCTCACAGGGCTCCAGAGGTCTCATTAGATATTCTTGGTGCTCATTGGCCAGCCAAGGTAGCTTGATGTGCTCAAGGTAGTCTAGAATATTGCTCTCATCTGCAGAAGTCCGAGAGCGATAAAGTTTGGAACAATACTGGCCAAATTGATTTGCGATGCTTTCAGGATCGGTCAGTGTCTCCCCCGAGTCTGTGCGGATTTCAATGACTGCAGAGGCCTCTCTCCTATTACGTAGCAGCGCAGCCAATGTCGCCCCCGGTTGCTCCCCCTCCCCATATACTCTAGCCACTGCATATTTACCCATATGTTTGACCTCACAGTCAGCCGCTTCTTGATATTCCTCTAATGTCTTTTTTAGCTCTTCTGCGCTATTGGTTCCCTCCCCGCGCAACATGGCCAGTTCTTGGTCAGATAGGCACTTTTCTAGGTTATCCAAGCGGTCTCTGATGGAACGTAGCACCCCCGAGTGCTTCAAGAAAGTATTTCTGTTTAAACCATTTTTATTGATTTTATAAGACGGCAAGAATATAACAAGGACAACGACCTACAACCACTGGCCGGTGGCGAGACATCTGGATGCACGTTCAATAGTAGGTGAGTCCTGAAATAAAAAAGTAACACAGAATAACATTGTAGGGGGGAAGAAACAAGCAGGGGGAAGAAAGGAGGCGTGGAGGGTGGATAGCAAAAGGAAGCCTTGTCTGTTTAGCGTGTCTGTGCTTCCTACAGGTACTTGCGGAGTGGGTGTGCGGTGTTGTGTTAGAGGCTGTCAGGCGCAGAATCCGCAGATATTGGGGGCATGTTACCTCGTGGAATTCATCTGCCAAGTACGTTATACACAGTTGCCACATCTTGTCGAACTGGGGCAGCTGCTGAGTGGCCACAGCCGTCAGCTTCTCCATCGCCAAGACTTCCCATACTTTATGCAGCCAGTCCTGATGCGTGGGTTTCTTGTCAGTCCCCCATCTGGCTAGTAGGAGCTGTTTGACCGCCCCTAAGGTTAGGGTGATAGCTTTGCCCCGGGGTGATTTCAGCGGGTATGTGAGCGGGTTGGGAAGGCCCAATAGCGTGTAACTGGGGAATTTGGGTATGTCTGTATCGAACATCGTGTTAATGGCATCCAGAACCTCTGCACAGAACTCCTCTATTTTGGGGCAGTGCCAAAGGAGATGCATGAGTGTGCCCTGCTGTTTGCATTGTCGCCAACGTAGCCCACCCTCTCTAGAGTCCCACTTGGCCACCCTTGCCGGTGTGAAATACCAATAATGAGCTATTTTGAGTAGCATTTCCTTGCTAGTGGTGTTAAGGGCGGGTGTTCGGGCCCGATGTAGGATTTCCCTCCATTCTTTGTCAGAGAAGGGGCGTTCGCACTCTTTTTACCATCTAGCCCTTGCCGGTGACGGCAATGGTCGCACAGGCTGTATCAAGAATGTATATATGTCAGAGAGCAGTTTCTTGTCGGACCTCCTCGTGATAAGACACTTTTCAAAGGCCAATAAGGGCCTACCAGCGTGGGGCTGGATCCATTGTCGAGTGACCCAGTGCGCCACCGCTATGTATTGCCATTTCGCCGAGTTTGGGAGTGGGTAGTATGTCTGTAGTTTGTCAAAGCCCATGAGCCCGTCTCTGTCGAATAAGTCTCCCACCCGTTTGCAATTGGCGTCCTGCTATACCTTAAAACCTGAGCCCTCCAGCGCCGGAGGGAAGTCCGGATTGCCTATAAATGGGGTCTGCGGGGATATCGTAGTGGAGAGGTTATGTCTCGACTGCACCCTGTCCCAGACGCCCATTGTCGATCTTGTGACCGGCGAGATGTATACTCCCACCGGTCTATGGGGCTTGGGCAGCCACTGCACCTTCCAGATGTGTATTCCCGCTATGGCTTGATCTATAAAACGAATTACACTGCTGGTGAATGGACACCAGTATACTAGATGCACTGCTTTGAATCATAGAAACAACCCTTGACTGTATTAAACACAGAAATAACACATTGTTCAATTGTTTTAACAAAAAAGAATATCATGAACATCGAGTATTGATAATTTAATCAATATTATTGTATTTTTACAAAAATTTAGACTCACAAATAGAAAAAATCACAGTCATATGCAAAAATCAATGCAATTTAAATCAAACGAAACAAAACTGTTACATATGTTAAACAAGTTGCCAGCCTAGCCCAATGCATTTCGGGATTGTATTCATCCCTTCTTCAGGGGCCACTGCGAAAAAAACATAAGCATAATCAATGTGATGCTAAACATTATTGTACAAAACGCAATAATACACACACCTGAAACGACCAGGTTGGTAGAAAAAAGAATGAACCTCAATATGAATTACGCAAGGCGATGCTGAAAAATGAAATCATGCATTACTCTACTGTATATGCAAAAACTTTTGGGGGGTGAAATAATCTGTAAGACTCAGCTGTGCAAATCAACAAATGAATTTGTGAACGAAAGATCAATAAAGTTTGAGCACCTCGTAATTGAAACTCCAGAAAGTGATAAATCAACGGTGTTGCAAGCAGGTGAAAGAGTGCCCCAATATAACCAGTGCTAATGAGAATAGTTAACTTGTGCTTTTGTTCTACTCGTGTTTAGACTGACAATATACACGAACAGAAAAACTCACTTCGAGCTGTCACAACCAGAAACCCATCTGTAGAACTCTCAAGGCGGTGAAAGCTGTCTATGCACTTATACGCACTGGGGGTCTTAGAATTTTGCATCTTCAAAAGTAGATTGTGCCTGTACCAAATTAAAATGCCCTGCGTGAATGCCCACAAACTTTCAAACAATCCTCTGCAATGCTAAATAAACATGTCTGGTAACTGCTTACCCCTATAAAATGGATACTGGTCACAACGATGAAAGACGCTACAAGCGTGAATCCGTCTCCCCAATGACTCTCAAAAATCTTGAAACTGCAAGTAGAAACAAGCGAATCTGGTAAAAAATGAAAGACCGTGTGGTCGAATCCGAGCTATTAACTATACGCTGTGTGCAAACCTCTGCTTACCTCGTATTCTTCCTGGCATCACCGAGAATTCTCCGAAACACTAAATGACTCTTAGTCCGTCAAGTGAATGAACTCAGTTCCTCCAAAGTGTTGATAAAGTCTAACGGTCCTGCTTGACGATGCTGAACGCGATGACGTCAAATAGAAATAGACAGAGGACTTCGACCTCAATCTTGATCTCTATCTTGAAATGGAGTGAAACCACTCCAATGCTATAGTGTATGTAACCTATGGCTGATAACCTGACGCTCCTTGTGTTGTGTGTATGAAACCTGGAACTGGTACCATAATGAATACCAAACCGCTATAACAAATGTGTGTGACCTGTAGACTCACGTGATGGTGGTAAACGCGATGACTTATAATCAAAATTAAAAACCTGCCTACACTTCCATCTTGGAATAATGTAAGACATACCAAAATGTGGAGATTGATGACACTGAGCTCAGTGTATTGCGTTACAAAACAAAGAAACTGGCGCTGTACTAGACTGTTTGCTGAACCTGTAAATCGTTAATGAATATGTTCAAAAATGTTTTAAACCTAAATGATGAGTGAAATGACAGTGAATTATAAAAAAGAATCCACGCCAACTTGAAAACCGCGCCACCTGACGCCACTGAAGTAATAACTTGTCCAAAAGGCCACTGCAAATTAAAAACTGCGCTGCGCCCTGAAATGACTAAGACAGTGTAACCAGAAGCTTAAAGCGTATAGTGTGGAAAGAACATTGAAAACAACGAATAGAACCAGCCTGAAAGATAAAAATAATAATGTGCACTCCCTCTACCACCCTTTAAGTCAGTGAATAATGAGAAAGAAATGAAAAAAAGGAAAAAAGGTTGTAAAATTCTATCACCATTTGATTGCCATGCGTAAATCATACATTTACAATCTAGTGCATCTGGTATACTGGTGTCCATTCACCAGCAGTGTAATTCGTATTTCGAGGCTGGCTGCCTCTCACTAGATAGCACGCAAACGTGCTTTACAAGCTTAAATAGTGTTGAAAGTTTTTTCAATTTCAGGAGTGCGCTAACTTTATATTTAATCATTTGATCTATAAAACACCAGTGCTTTTCAGTGAGCGTGCGGGACCACTCCACCATGTACCGCAGCTGTGCGGCCTGGTAATATTTACTAATGTTGGGGATCCCCAAACCCCCTTCTGCTGCCGCAAGAAAGGCCCGGGATCTGAACATTCTCGCCCTTTTGCCTTCCTAAATAAAGTCCCAAATCAAGTTCTGCAGTTTGTCCAGAGCCCGCGGGGGAGGCTGGAGGGGTAGGGTCTGCATCACATAGAGCATCTTGGGGAGTAGCGTCATTTTAATGGCTGCAAGCCTCCCCAGCCACAATAGTGTTTGCTGCTTCCATTTAGTGAGATCCGAGCGGGCCATGGCTAGTAGGTTCCCATAGTTGTGATCTACGGTGGCTTTAATTGTGGGAAAAATTTGTAAGCCTAGGTATGGGGCTCCCCCAGTCGCCCACTGAAGCGGAAATTGTGCTTGAAGGAGTGCTCGCTCTGGTTCCTGCAACTTCAGGTCTAGGATCAAGGACTTCTGTGGGTTAATTTTGAAGCCAGATGCACGTCCGAATTCCCTGAACTCCGCTATGGCTGCTGGCAAAGAGTCAACTGGTTTCGTGAGAGTCAAGAGTACGTCGTCTGCATATAACATAATCTTATGCTCTCTCCCGCCCATCTTAATCCCGGTCACCCTTGCATTTCCCCGTATACATGCCGCCAGGGGCTCCATGTAGAGCGCAAATAGAAGGGGGGACAGGGGGCATCCCTGTCTGGTTCCCCGCTCTATGGGATATGGGGCGGACTGAATACCGTTCACGCAGATGCTGGCTTGCGGAGCTGCATAACACGCCTGTACCCAGCCTCAGAACCGGGGCCTAGGCCCACCCGCTCAAGCACCCGATAGAGATACGGCCAATGCACGCGATCGAATGCCTTCTCGGCGTCAATCGTTACCATTAACGCCGGCATCTGAGAGCGTTGTGTTTTATCCATGAGATGGCATAACCTCTTAGTATTATCGCTGCACCCACGTTCAGGGATAAACCCAGCCTGGCCGGGATCGATGATCCCTTGCACATATGGCGCCATCCTAAGCGCCAGCACGCTAGTGAAAATCTTTGCGTCTACGTTCAACAATGAAATCGGGCGATAGGATGCACATTGCTTGGGATCTTTACCCGGCTTAGGTATTACGGTGATGAAGGCCTGGCGCATCGATTCTGGCAATGTTCCTTGTGCATCAAATGAATTGTATAGGCGAGTGAGTATAGGCGCTAGGTGGGCGGCAAAGGATTTATAGAATTCCCCCACATATCCATCTGGGCCTGGTGCTTTCTGGGGTTGCAGCTTATGTATAGCAGTGAGGACTTCCTGTACTGTGATGTCCTTCTCCAAAGCAACGTACAATGGCGCCCCTGCTTCACCCGAATAGACCCGGGACAAGTATGACTCCATCTCCCCCTCCTGCAATGGATCGGCTGTGTAGAGGGCCCTATAGAACGCACCAAAAGAGTCTGCAATGCCTTCGTCTGTGGCATGGGAAGAGCCGTCCTCTCTGCGTATTTCGTTTATCCGTCGTTCTAGCACCTGTGCCCATAGTCGGTGTGCTAACATGCGCCCTGCCTTGTTGCTTCCTGTGTAATATTTTTGGCGCAGTCACAGCAAAGCATATTCCGCTCTTCCCATGTCTAAGGCCTGTAGCTGTTTCCGCACGTTCGTCAACTGACGGCGTGAAGGAAGTGACACGATTAGGGCCACCCGGGTCACTCACGACCACCTTTCGGCCTTCCAAACAATGAAGAATCGATCAGACAGTAGAGAATACAAACCAAGTTATTTATTAGTATTGCGCTGCAGCGGAGCCCAGTCTGACCAGTCTCCTGAGATGACTGCTGAGGGACTGACTTCAGAACACTTGGTAAAACATAATATACATTTCCAAAACCCACAAGATACGCCCAGGCTGGAAATTTCCAGCTGGGACCAGTTACACAATGAAGAGACAGAGGGATACGTTTCGAGTCTGAGCACACACTATCTGTGCGCCAAGGTCACTCTGCCTGCCTTCACAGCTGAGCCAGTGAGAGCAGGCATCCATCTCATGGGAAAGGTATGCAGAAGTACAAAACAATGTATTCATCAGTACAGCGAGGCCCAAACTTGAGAGACACAGCAAATTCAGCACAGCTACTACTTGCAGAGCCAGGGAGCAATTAATTGCAATCATGGCCTAGAATTGGTGGCTAAATATAAAATGGTGCCACAAAGGCTAACTTAAGCATCATTATGTATGGTAGCACAGATCAGACTTTTCATTTAATTCCAACGGGCGCACCATCACGGCTCCCGTTCGGGCGTTTTCTGCCTCTAATTCCTTAATCTGACTTTCTAAGCGGTCCCGTTTGTCTCGTCGTTCCCTATTGGACCCGCAGCAATGCCAATAAAGTGGCCCCGCAAAACCACCTTTAGGGTCTCCCACAGTGTTGCGATTGGTGTGTCGGCATTATCATTGTGATCCAGGAAAGAGGTCAGGGCCCCCAGGGTGTCCGTACGTACTTTATCATATGTAAGGAGTGTGGTGTTGAGACGCCAAAGAAGAGGGGCTGAGGTCTGCCGTGGGGAGCGAAAATGCAAACGAATGGGGGAGTGATCGGAGAGGGCAGCCACCCCTATTTCTGCGGTGGTAGTAGCTTTTGTTATCCCCGGCGTAGTGAGGAAATAGTCGATTCGGGTATATGTGCGTTGGGCCGCCAAGTAGAATGTGTAGTCTACCTCTGTGGGGTGCAAATGTCGCCAAATATCGAGGAGGCCTGCTTCAGTCAGCCAGTCCTTAGTGCCCGTGGTGAGACTCCTGTCCTGCCCCGTCCAGGAGTGAGATTTGTCCCGTTGGCCATCTATGGTAACATTAACGTCACCCCCCACTACCATCTCCCTGTCCGGAGTAGAAAGTAGGTGCCCCGGGGCAGCCCGGATAAATGATTCCTGTTTATCGTTGGGGGCATAGATAGTGGCCATTGTGTACCTGGTGTCCTGTATCTGTATGTGCAATGCCAACACCCGACCCAGGATGTCCACCATGACCCCCTCCACCTTCCCCGCAAAATGTGTGGCGAGCAGAATGGCAACCCCAGCTTTCTTGGTGGAGCCGGATGAGAAGTACTGGCGGTCAAACCAACGGGAGCGCAACCACCGCCAATCTGCCTGGAGTAGGTGAGTTTCCTGTTGCATGCATACGTCGCATTTGGTATCTTTGAGGAATGAAAGTATCGCTAACCGCTTCACCGGGGAATTTAAGCCCCGAACGTTAAGACTAAGTACAGACACCATCTGTAATGACTACATAACTTGCTGTATGCTCCCGCAAGCGGCCCGCCACCCTGCCACCCCCCCACTGACGAGGGCAGGGGTAGATAGTAAGAGGGAATGAGAGGAAAAGATTACAACCATTAACACATACAAATAACATAGCAAAAACAAGGAGTCTATCATCTTTTCCCTCCCAGGAGTCATCTCACTCAACAATTTGAGGTCCATGTCTCGGCAGGGTGTGCCTGGAAACGTTGGGTCGAGTGGTTCGTTGAGCTCCACCGGAGTGGCCCTTAAACTGTGGTGCTGGGAGTCCGCTCCGCGAGGTCTCCTTGATTCTCGTATGGGGAAACGGCCTTGGTTGCCTTGAAGTAGCGGAAACATAATCGCTCGATCCCTCAGTGATCACCAGGTATGAGTCCGTCATTATTGCCTCCTTCTGTCTGTAGTAGTGCAAGCATGTGAGGATGTCTTGGGGCTGGCTCGGCCCGGTCGCCGGCCTCCCGGCCCGATGCGTATGGTCCAAGACTATCTCCTGATCATGCAGAGAGGGTGTCACATGTTTGAAAAGACGGATCACGAATCCTTCCAAGTCAGAAGAGATGGCCCGGGCCGGAACACCCTTAATACGTATGTTGGAACGTCTAGATCGGTTCTCTAAGTCTTCTATCTGATAGCGTGGCTACGAGTTCTGGTCTCGGAGTTCTAAGAGCTCCCTGCGGTGGTCCTATACCTCCTCCTCTCGGGCGTCGTGATTCCGCTCCATCGAGTCCATCCTTTGATTGAGAACAGTGACATCTTGCCGAATCCCCTTGATGTCCGAGGCAATGTCGCGCTTGAGCTCCGGCAAAGTCATCTCAGAGGGTACTGAACAGACGCTCCATGAATGCCTGGGTGAGCGGGGGTTCCTCCCGGCTTCCCTCCCCACCACTGGCCTTCTCCGAATCCCCCCCGGTCTTCGTTCTCCCGCGTTGCGTCGGCCTTCTTCGTGTTCGAGCGGGCAAACATGTCCTTTACCGAGGCGACCCGGTCTTCGTTTGGCGATGTGTGGACATGTTCTCTAAAATCAGCGTCTCCCACCGCAGGACGACCGGCTCGCTCCTTCCAGGAGCCCAATTCCGCGGATTCCGCTGGGCAGGCTGACGTGAGCAGGCCAATCTCCACACTCAACTCCACCTCCTATGAGGCGGGCCAGCCCGCAGCAGTAGGCTGCTGTCTCGCGACCTCGCCTCACGCCCTGGGATCAGCACTCAGCAAGGGGCCCTCCACGGACCCGAACAGGCAAGGCAGGGGGTGACTCCACAGGGGAGGGTGCAGCCAATAGTCCGAGCGGGCGCTGAGGGCTGGGGGAAACAGCAGCGAGCGGAGAGCTTCCCGCGTCCCAGCAAGCTGTAAGCTGCTTCCCCTCCCCCGCGCCCCAGACAAAGCGTTGTCACTCACCGTTGCCGCCGCTAACTGGGGGGGCCGCAAACGTTCACCCCCACACTTCACGCGGTTTGCGACCCGGTTCTCGGCCCCGATCACGGGGGGCCGCACCGAGGCGCGTCGCTCTCCAGAGGGCCTCCGAGCCAGACCCCTCTCGGCTCCCGGGCCGGCTCCGCCCCGCCGTCGGAGAGCCGCGTTAGTCCAGGTTCCGAGTCTGCTGTAGGTCCAAAGCACTCGCCGCTAGGTGCGGGTAAGCACGCCGACCCTCTCCAGTCGGTCCGGACGCCAGACTCCCTTGCCGGGATACTTTTGGCCCTGAGGAACGGCAGAGCTCCAAGAAGTGCGACTTACACCGTCGCCATCTTGGACACGCCCCCAAGAAAGTATTTCTAAGAGAAGGGTGTCCCAAAGAAATAGTGTTAGACAATGGTGTCCAGTTTGAGTCTAAAAAGATGAAAGAATTCTTGGAGAAGAATTCCATTAGACATAGAAAAATTGCTCTCTGTCATTCACAAGCTAATGAACTTGTGGAGAAAATTATTCACACGTTAGTGGCATGTGTGCAGTGGGCGGTTCAGAATAAGATTGATTTGCTGGAAGGGACATTGCAGTAGCGAAACCGGGCTGAGTACAGGGTCTCCAGCCCCCACCATACATCACGCCAGGAGACTCTGACAAACTGTTTTCCTGGCTCACCATTGCGCTCATTAGCACTCCTAATCTCCCATTGCGCAGGACATTGCAGTGGCAAAACCGGGCTGAGTACTGGGACACCAGCCTCCACCGTACATCGCGCCAGGAGGCGCTGACAAGCTGTTTTCCCACCTCACCATCATGCTCATTAGTGCTCTTTCTCTCCCGCTGCGCAGGACACGTGTGGGCTAAAGGTGAGCCTGTCCTGCACCCATCAGCGACAGGAAGAGGCAGGGCAGGGCCACCCACCCCCCTTGGCTCCTCGTTCGCATATTCGGCACCAGATATGGTAAGAACTCCTCATAATCTCTGCAATTATTTGCTAACATTGCACTGACTGCTCTGGTTGACGTCTACTTGGAAAGTGGGCCACATATGCTGGGAATCAAAAGGAGGAAATCTGCTGACACTCGCAGCTAGGCTGATGCCGTAGACAGAGGTTTAAGGCCACAGGTCCTGTATAGACTCTCTAGCTGACCTATTAACTAGGCCAGATATCTTTATACTGTGAGACGTGCATGGTTGCTAATATTACGGGGATGAGGATCACAAATACCATCACGCCGGATACCAATTAAGCCTTTGTCGCTTTGGGTGCTGTATATACTATCTTTGCCTTCGCAGGCTGGCGCAGGTATTCAGGCCCATTGGCATAAACTCTGACTGATTGAGGAGCCTCCTCCAGTGGCACTTTGACTGGTTAATAGTAGATTTGGTCCAACACGATTGAAGACTATTCTGATTGGTATACTGCCAGTCCTTAGGCATCACACTGGACAAGACAAAAACTTGTCAATGAAGGATCACATCAAAAACTGAGCCAAAGAAGGGCTTTACACACTAAAACACCTCAAGAAAATTAAACCATTTATTCCCCCGATGTTTTCAAGAGAGTAGTTCAATATCTAGTCCTCTCTAAACTGGACTATGGAAACGCAATCTTCCCAGGGACGCCACAAATTCACCTTGGCCCCCACTATGATCAGTTCTAAACATGGTGGCCCGGCTCATAACAGGTGTTAAACGGTTTGAACACATCACACCAGCCCTCAAGATCATCAACTGGCTTCCCATTGAAGGAAGATGTATTTACAAGACTGCCTGCATCACACACAAAGCCCTTCACACACATACCCCCAACTACCTAGACTACCTAGACAATAAACTTACGAAAGCAGGAAGAACCAGAACTCTGAGAAGCTCCAACTCACTTCTCATACCTTCCAAACTGAAAAGGAAATCCACCCAGACTCTCCCTTTTTCTGGAAATGCACCCAGAATATGGAACGCACTCCCTAGAGATCTCCGATGCAACCCCTCCTTCTCCTGCTTCAAAAGAGACCTGAAACTCCTTCTCCTCAACAAATACTTTACCATACAAGACAACTGAACTAGGCTCCAATAGCTCACTGTCTCCATGACTCGACTGTTTGTGATAGTTGGTTATTTGATTGTTTCAGCTGTCTCATATGTAATTCACTCCTTTAATTTATGCTGTTCTAATTAGTCCGCATACTGTAAACACACCTTTTTTTTCTACTGATTTTCTTTATCTCTATTTATGCTTGCTCTTGAATCTAAGTGTCTAGCATCATAGGCAGAGCCACGTTATTCTATTTCTCATTTTATGCATCCCATGTAAAGCTACGTTATGCTATTTCTTATTGTATATAAAGCGCTCTGATACCTTCGGGTCTAACTAGTGCTAAATAAAACGTATAAATAAATAAATAAATAATAAATAAATACCTAGGCTGCGTAGACTTCAATCCCCTGCATTCCTATTTAATCTTCTACCAGACACCCCTAACACCTTTATTCGACTCTTGTAGGTTTATTCTTCCTCCCTTTGAGACAGTTTTCCCATCTTTCTCTTCCTCATTCTTTCCCCTTTGTCTATTTTCTTTCTCTTGCTCTCAGGAAATGTCTGATTACAAAATATACCAGCAGCCGCTGGCTCAAATTAAGCACTGGATGTAGGTATTCCATGTGAAGTTGTTATTGATTGTTACACCCAAGTACTTAAAGGAGTCGACTTCTTCGAGTTTTGTGCTATTGATGAAAAACGGTTTCCTTCTTTGGCCTTTTGTCTTGAAAGTCATAATTTTGGTTATATGAGTGTTAATCTTTAGATTGTTAACCTTATGGTATCTTTCCATGGCTTTGAGTTTCGTTTCCAGGGTCCTGGAGTGCATGGAAATCAGAACTGAATGGTCAGTGTATAGGTGAGCCAGGGCCTTGAAGCCGTTAATTACCGGAATGACTTTGGCGGCTTTTCAGGCTTCATGGTAGAGATCATGAATATAAATGGAGAATAAAAGAGGAGACAGAAGAAAGTCTTGTTTTACCCATTGTGTATGTCTGAGTGTTTGGTGAATTTCTCTTGTTCTCTGTTCCCTTGAGGTACGAGTGGTGTGATAAGGTTTTATACATATTGAAGTCTGTCATTGACAGTTTAGAAGCCAGGTAATGCTAGGGTTGAGCAAATGTGAACATAGTTACTAGCCTGTATTTTGGCGTGTAACTAAGAAAAAAAAAGTATTTTACACTGAGGCATGAGAGTTCCACTGGTTGCAATACAACTTGTTTGCTCCCCATTATGATTACTATGGACACATACTGTTTGTGTCTTTGAAATTTTTAAGATATTTGTTAGATTTACATTTATTGTAGGATTTTTATGACCACTTCCAGTGATTTAATTTGGATTGAAGGCCATTTGATGTCACTTGTGATGTTGTTACAAACAATATGTGATGCCACTTGCTGTGATGTCATCAAGTGGAAGTAAAATCATATGATAGCCCTTTGGTACATCTATTTTTTGTGAAACGACACATGTTCTCTGCTCTTCTACTTTTGCATCACCTTCTCTTATTGCCTAGGTGATGGTGGTTGCCAAAGTAGACTCCCAGTCTAAAACGCTGCTTTATACTGGGAGGTGTCTTTTCCGTTCACTGGTGTGACTTTCTGTGAAGGCATTGATGTAAAATGTTTTACGCAAAGCGATTAAATAAGGTAATTGGCATTTCAATTTAATTCTTTATTCTCAACACAGATCAACAAATCATTGTTAACATCACGCAACCCACAGCAACATAGATAAAAACTTTGTACACAATCAAGAGATTTAAAAAAATAAAAAATAATTAAAATATATATATATACATATATATATATATATATGTGAAAAACTGATATACACCTGTGGCGATAATTTAAAAGTCTGTGCTTCGTTCGCTGTGGATAAACAAAACTTGGGGGAAAAGAGCATGTAAAAACTGTCTATGTTGCAGGTTTAAAGCATGTCAGACAAAAATTACATGATTAAAATCCTGAATTTCATGTTACATAAAGTGCAAAATACATTGTTGGTGCGCTAGTCCAGCCCATGCCCCAGTTACGACTCTTAAAGGGTGCTAATACTTCTATGAATGTATAAAGCGTGCATAGCTGTCAGTGTACATTGGCGAGGTGCCACCTTCTTTTTACTTCTATCCACCAGCCTGACAAACAAAACACCTCCAGGCATAGACTTAAATGATTCAAGAAAAGAACAGGTAGTAGTGTTCCCTAAAAGGGAAGTAACTGCACATCCAAAGACTATAACTGTGTTCAAAGTATCAGTACTATGCGTGACAAGTATCTGTGTTGCTATATTAGCAACCGGGTGCTATATCAGCTTCAAACACCTACTACCTGGAGGTGTCGCCTGCACATTACAAATATAACATGCATATATCGAAACAAAAATCAAAGCTATTGCAGCACAACCATTCAACCTAACTTATTTAGTTAGCCAAAAACAATCTTGGTCATAGGTCAAAGTAATCACTTTATATAGTTCTAAATCTCTTGAGTAACGAAGATGATAAGGAAACACCAGTCCGTTCAAAGGAATCCAATCAGATCATCAAATAGAGTTTTCTTATATACTTTATTATAGTCCCAACATTTTTTTTAAATTCCCAGCACACGATTAGCCGACACGTGTTTCGTCTGATACACAGACTTTTTCAAGGCACGGTTTGGGAATATTGGCAAACTGTACTGTATACGCAATCCGTCACTGCAGTGCATCAGAAGTAAAAAGAACCAGGTTCCAAATAAGGATACTGCAACCTATATGATAGAACATTGATAGGAAGTCACAATGCTGGCGCTGGCCTTTCGCCACTCAGTAGAATCCCACAAAGCGCACAGCTGTACTGGGCCCCGATATGGCCCAACACTAAAATACCAATCCTTCATAGGTAGAAGGAGGAACAAACATCATATTGATGGTCACCGTAGCAATGATAGGCTTTACAGTCACCCAGTATTGTCGGTCCAGAGTGGTTAAGTATCACCTGGACACTATGAGATACAACCCTGATAAGTTGACCCTCCAAATACAACACGTCTCCTCTGCAAACGGCCGCGTTACTCTTTCGCCATTACTCACACGGCCGTTTGCAGAGGAGACGTGTTGTATTTGGAGGGTCAACTTATCAGGGTTGTATCTCATAGTGTCCAGGTGATACTTAACCACTCTGGACCGACAATACTGGGTGACTGTAAAGCCTATCATTGCTACGGTCACCATCAATATGATGTTTGTTCCTCCTTCTACCTATGAAGGATTGGTATTTTAGTGTTGGGCCATATCGAGGCCCAGTACAGCTGTGCGCTGTGGATTCTACTGAGTGGCGAAAGGCCAGCGCCAGCATTGTGACTTCCTATCAATGTTCTATCATATAGGTTGCAGTATCCTTATTTGGAACCTGGTTCTTTTACTTCTGATGCACTGCAGTGACGGATTGCGTATACAGTACAGTTCGCCAATATTCCCAAACCGTGCTTTGAAAAAGTCTGTGTATCAGACGAAACACGTGTCGGCTAATCAGTGTGCTGGGAATTAAAAAAAATTTGGGACTATAATAAAGTATATAAGAAAACTCTATTTGATGATCTGATTGGATTCCTTGAACGGACTGGTGTTTCCTTATCATCTTCGTTACTCAAGAGATCTAGAACTATATAAAGTGATTACTTTTACCTATGACCAAGATTGTTTTTGGCTAACTAAATAAGTTAGGTTGAATGGTTGTGCTGCAATAGCTTTGATTTTTTGTTTCGATAGACTTAAATGAAGTCACTCGCTTTCCAAACCTATATCACCCTCGTCACCCCCAAAGTGTTAATGCTCCATTCGCTTTAATGAGATTGCTCTCTTTAACGCCTTACTTCCCAGCATTTTGGAGTCGAGAGGTTCACAGGGCTGAACTATAGAGATGTGGTAAGAGAAATCATAGGGCAATACTTCCAGCCATCATAACAGCATTGATGCAAGCTCAACACCTCGAAAGCATTAGATTAGATGGTTTTAAAAGTAATTCAGAACAGTAATATTTTTTTATGTAAAATAACGTTGTATTTTAGGTTCCTGTCCTTATGGGAAAGGCTATTATGTGAGGGTCTAAACGTTCTTCATTAAAAACAAACTTTCAGCGCCGTCCTCGGAACGTAGCTAACCTGCTTCGGACGGGAAAAACACAGGGCTGCTCTCTTGGTGTCCTACAGACATCGTCGTAATCGTAAAATGTATTGTTTAGTTAGTTAAAACCATAACAAAAACCAAACAAGTTTTAAAATGTGAGACATCACTTAAGATTGTATCGCTCCAGAAAAAGACGTTGCAGAGGGCACACTGGCACTCTCCTGCTGTCACCGGGCTCAATGACAGCTCGAGCACCGACCAGAAGCTGGCGGCCCGGCGCACGGGTACCACGTGACGTCAGCACGCACCGCGCAGCCGCAGACTGACCCTGACTCAGTTCAGAACTAGTAGACAGCGGCCCCGGCCGTGTAGTGGTTTGGGGTCGAGTGCCTACCGGGCACTGTAGGCGGCTGCAGAGGTGGACTCTGCGCGCTCCCTGCTGACCCTGCACGCCCTCGCAGGTCGGGTACCCCGCCTGCTATGGCCCATGGCACTGGCCACTTGCTCTGGGACGTCCGGAAGCGATCCCTGGGGCTCGGAGATCCCTCTGAGCTCCGCATCAACTATCTGGGTAAGCGTCTGGCTATAGGGAGGGGGTGGGCTACTAAGGAGGGGGCAGGAGGATGGTGTGAGCTGGCAGCTGCTCTGTTCGTGCAAGGCAGCTCGGCAGGAGCATCACCTCTAGTCCCCACAGTAGGGCACAGGAGCGAAGCAGACTCCTCACTGGCTACTTAGGTGTTTTAGTTGCCCTTACCTTTGAGAGCAACTTAGGACACAGAGTGTGAGGTCAACAGGTTAAACGAGTCATTAAAGCCTTCCACAGGCTCCTAGGTCACAGCGAGCATTGTGCGCCCTTCCTACAATAGCAGTCAGTACTCTGTGTGCGCTACACACCTGTCATACTCAATCATAGATGTTATTCAGCTTAGAGTGTACACTGTAGACCTGCTCTCTCAAGTAGCCACCCCTTATCTGTTTGCCCCTCTCCCTAGTCACCGCTCTTAGATTCTCCACTGCCCTACACCTTCACTGTCATCTAGCTCGTATAACATATTGCACACTCACCCTCTCAGTATTGTAACCTCTGTGCATTACATATCTGTTGTCCTCAGCTTGTATTGTCCCCAGTGGCAGCATGCACTGCACACCTGCCCATCCTCATCTATCCGGGCTGTCAGCAGCTCAGAATACACCCTAAACAGCTGTCCATCGCCATCATTGGTGTATTCCAGCTTGGATAACGCTTTTCTTCACCAGTGCTTCTATCTACATTAGAACTTTCACTGCCCACCCGCCTTGCTGTGGTAGTGCTGTCACCAGCTCTGAGTTTGCACTGCGCACCTCCCATGCTACATCAGTGCTGCCCAAATCCCAGCCGTACACTCCACACCTGTCCTACACCATCCGCGTTACAGTTCAGCTGGAGGTGTGCATTGTTCTATCCATGCCGTCATCACCTATACAGATTGCACTGCACACCTGCCTCGCTCTATCCTGGCTGTCATCCAGCTCACAGTATGCATTGCTTCTTCGGTGCTGTCAACACCCATCCAGATTGTATTGCACATCTGCCCTGGTCAACAAGTGCTGTCTCTTCCCTCAAAATGTGTACTGAACGCCTGCCATGCACCTTCAGTACTGCCATCTACCTCGAACGATGCAGTGGTACATCAGTGCCGTCAATACCCATATTGATTGCATTGTTGTGCCCATTCTCAGAACGTGCAGGGCATCACTTCTGCCACCTAGCTCTGAGAATGTGTGGCTTTATCAGTGCTATCTTCAACTTAGATTGTGTACTGCACATCTACAGCACTGCTTCACTTCTGTCACCAACTCGGAGCTTGCATGCTCACTTTCCCGAATCCATTAATGTTGTCTGACAGCAGACTGTGTATTGTACACAATCCTTCTTCATTACGTGTCTGTCTTCAGCGTACATTGTACAACTGCTCTTCTGTACTACTACTGTTGCCGTCATCAGTCTATTCTGATGTATGTAAGTGCTTTTATACAGCTGATAGCGTATAATGTTTGCTTGCCCAACTTCGTGAGGGATGTCACCGGCCCAACTCAGTTCATGCGCTGTACATTTGCCCTGCTGCATTAGTACAGGCAAGATCTTTCAAGAGTGCCCTGAGCACCTCCTTCAGTCCTGTTACCCCCGACCGGCAGCTGAACCTCAACATTGCCAGTGCATCTTATTGGCCATTACCCATGTCAATGGTCACCTTATTGTTTATTTGGGTCCACCCTTTAGTTTCACGAAAAATGCTCCAATTGTTTCCCCTGATTCGTATCTAAATCTTATGTCGGAGTGGGAATGGGGTGACAGAGCTGAAGGCTTGTGAAATCTCTAGGTTGCTGGAGGTGTCTAGTCCCAGTAGACTCTACAGGATTAAACATGCGGGTTCTAATTTATATTTATTTATTATGGGCTTTTGCAAAACACCATGATGTCGGTTTCTGGCCACTTCATAGCGCTGAAGAGTCAGGTAAAGCAGATCAAGACTGCATCTTCCATGGCCGTTGCCAATGGATCTGGTTGACGCCTCAAGAAGTACAGAGACGACTCTTGATCGTAGTTGTGAGATTGGCCCGTCAAATAACCAGGTCCTAAACTGGACAGGTCTCAGAATAAAAATTAGCTTTATGAATTAGTTCATGAAAGGAATGAGTTTTTGGTTTTTAGTTAATAAAATTGCATTAATCCGTAGTGCTTTGATGATAGTCCAATATTGATGGAGGCTGAAAGATAACTCGATGTTGAAACAAGTGAGCCAAGAGTCACATGTTTATAAAGTCTCGTGTTGGACATTTTGTGCAACTACCTGGGTTTCTATTCAGGGTTTGTCAATCTAGTTACCGAATATAGTCTTCATGCTAATACATTTTTTTTGCAATGTTAGGATCATAGTTGCCTATTTGCATTAGAATTGCAGTAGTTGTGGTGAGTGTTGATTGTTTTGAGTCATTTTATTGTGCACGGAATAGACACTAGACGTTTGGTGTATGGAGTATTTGTGCAGGTGTGGCTTTGTAATGTTATACATTTTGCTTACTGGATGCTAGTGAGACTTCCAGTTAAACTGGCTAAAATTCATGAGTGTTGTTACTCTGAAAAGAAAATGAACACTTTTCTCAGGGATTTAATGTGAAATATTAATCTTCACAACATATAAAACCTTTCACTGTGCGCTGTTTTCTTGTTTCAGAGATACCTCTAACTATTGTACATTATAAAGAGCAATGTGAATATTTTATTTAATTATTTATACAGCGCAACATTCATCCGTAGAGATATCACGGCGCTAAGGAGAGCACATCTTAAGTGAGGGAGGGATTCTGGGAGAGGGTCTCTAGGTTGCTAGTCAGATCTTAGGAAACAAATGCGTTTTTAATTTTTTCCTGAATGCCAGGTAGTTGTTGGTAAGCCGAAGTTCTAATGGAAGTTCATTCCAGTGGGTCGCTGCTAGGTGTGAAAAGGAACGACCCCCTGCCCTGGTCTTCTTGACGCGTTTAGTTTTTGCTCGTCCCTTGTGGCGCGATTTCAAGTTCCGTGTGGGTGCATAAAATTCAACTCTGTCTTGAAGAATTCTGGGGCCAAGATGGTGTAGGACTTTGTGCGCATGGCTTAGCAGTTTGAATTTGGCCCTTTGTCGCACAGGGAGCCAATGGAGCATCCTCATGCATTCTGATGCTGAGCTGTACTTGCTCTTATTGCACACCAGCTTGGCGGCCGCATTCTGGACCAACTGCAGTCGGGTGAAGAGGTAGTCCGCCATGCCCACAAAAAGTGCATTCCCGTATTCCAACCTGCTCATGAGCAAGGCTTGGACGATGGTTCTCCTACACTCCATGGGAATCCATTGAAAGAGTCTTTTTTAGCAACTTTAGTGTTGCAAAGCTTTTCCCACAAAGTGCACGTACATGGTCCTGCATGGTGAGTGCACTGTCAACAAGTATGCCCAGGTTTTTTGCAACCTGTTTGGGGGCGGGTGCATTACCCAGTGCTGAGGGCCACCAGGTTGCATTCCAGACTAAATGTACTCCTCCAAAGAGTAGAATCTCCGACTTGTCTGCGTTCAGTTTCAGACCGTGGTTGGACATCCAGGCTGCCATTTCCGAAAGGCAGCTGGTTAGTCTGATCCTCGTGTCTTCGTGCCCATTGAGAGCAATCATCAGTTGTGTATCATCTGCATAAGAGCAGATATTGATGCCCCATTTTTCGCTGATCTTAGCCAGTGAGGACACGTAAACATTAAAGAGGGTAGGGCTCAGGGAAGCTCCCTGTGGAACACCATACTTAATGGGTTTAGGGTTTGAGGAAAAAGTGCCCAGTTGTATGGTCTGTGTTCTATTACTTAAAAAGGAACAAAGCCTCTGAAGGACTTTAGAGTGTATACCTTTTACATGGAGGGTTTTCAACAGGAGGTCGTGTGAGACAGTGTCGAAAGCCGCCGACAGGTCCAACAGGATCAAGGCGGCGGCTCTACCCTGGTCGACCACAGACTGATGTTGTCTAGCACTGCCAGGAGGGTGGTTTCAGTGTTATTAGTGGCTCTAAAGCCGGTTTGGGGTGGGTCCAGGAGCTCATTAGTCTCAAGATAGTTGGATAATTGTTTGTTTACCAACTTCTCCATAACTTTGGATAGGTATGGGAGCTGATATATTGGTCGAAATTTGCCGGGTTTTGAACATCTGTGCCCGCTTTTTTTAATAGGGGAACCACCGTGGCTTTTTTCCAGATCTCTGGAAATACTGCAGTATGTAAGGATTGGTTAAATATGTGGGTAACGTAGGGGCATATAGTTGGTATTATCGGGGAGGGGAAAAAATAAAATGAGGAAATGGGTCTAATGGGGACCCTGATTTAACTTCGGCCATTGCTTTTGCAACCTGCTCCTATGTAAAGGGGTCGAAGTTACTGAGGTAGGACTAGGCATCAGGGTGAAGGTCTAAAGTTTCCCAATCTGTGTCATCTGGTAAGTGCTGATCTCTGAACGAGGAGTAAATGACAGAGATTTTATCGGCAAAAAATCTGCTAATTGCCTCACAACCCTCTAATGAGGGGGACAAGACTTGAGACAGGCTGGATGGATTGCATAGCTCTTTAACTATTTTGTAGAGTTCTTTAGGTGAGTTGCTATTGTCGTTCACACGCGCTTTGCAAAATAAGACTTTTTGGCGTTTTTAATGGCATTATTATAGATTCTCATTTCCGTCTTATATGACTCTCTGTCTATGTCTTGTTCGGATAGTCTCCACCTGTGCTCTAAAGCTTTGCACTTTCTCTTCAATATTTTAAGATCTATTGAGTACCATTTCTTGGATGTTGTTCTTCCTTGGGATTTGTTCCCTAATCTGGGGGCACATTGGTCCAGTGTATTGGAGATTTCCGCTTGGAAGTTTTCTGCGCTCATTTGTACGAACGGTGGCATCAGGGCATTTGGGTTGCTTAAGGAGAAATGGCGCTCAAATATGTCAGGGGTTACAAGTCTCCAGGCTCTTTTTACCGCTGCAGATGCTATTTGAGAGCGGTTTAATTTCACTGTTGTACAACGCCCAGATACCCGAAAGGGTCGTGTTCACACTATTACCTCCGAGAGACTGTGTTCCTGTGTTCAGATTCTTTGTTATTTTCCATGTTTTGCCACTGTAACTATTACTTCCATGATCAACACCATATATAGATTTGTTATTTATCGCTTGTATCTTAACTACCTAACTCTATACTATTGTACATCGCTCTGATCCCTGAAAGGGTCTTGTTCTCGCTATATAAATCTCTATATATAAATAAATGAAACAATAGTGTACTGTAGATGAAGACTTCTTGCTTGTGAAATAGCAGGATGAAGTTCCTATAGCATGCATATCATGGGTTTGAAGTCCATATGGTTGGGAGTGCCATTGAGTTGTGTAAAAAATTAAACTTTTTATTCCCTGCTATATGAAGCAGCAGGCTATAGGATTAACTGCTATATGTTAATCACAAAATTAATATTGTAGCACATTGGATTTAAAAGCAGAGGGTCTGAAGCAGCTGCTGGTGTTAAATTCAAGCTGGCTTCTTACTGCCAGTCATGCATAGGATCTTGATATATAGTCTGGCGAGAGACACAAGTCTTCTAAATTAAGCCACTCAATACCAATGAGGACATGCACCCAATGCTTGAAGATATCTGCTGCATAGCTTCTTGTATCTTATATGTCTAATATACTCCATGTGGGTCCAACTCTCACCCATCCTAGCTTCACGAGTGGCCACTCTAAAGCATTATAAATTATTTTAGTAAAACAACATGTTACGCTAGTGATGACTGTAATGCAGATCATCCATGCAGCTCTATGTTCTTTCTCGTTCTCTTGACCATACAGAATTTACTAAGTGAATGTCTTATTTGCTGCTTACAGTACACGTTGTCACTTAAAGGCTCTATAATCAACAAAAACTCCATATTGGACCTGCAGAGTAACTCGTAGCAGCTATTTAGTCTAAAATATATGAGCTCTGACTTTCACTTGTCTTTCCCCTAGTTCACAGTTGCATGCTGCAACACAATGCAGGATAAGAACGCCACTCCTGTCTCTCATGCATAACACTAAAATGTTTCCCACATAGTCCTTATTGCAAGTACAAAACCCTTCCAACCAAGTACTCACCCCTAGTGTAGCATGCTACTCTTCCAATAATGTGCTGCGGCGCCAACCAATAGGTTATGAAGTGCTGTACAAATGCAATTGCAATTTCAATCATCTATATCTTGTTGAAAAACAGTTTAACTAATTAGGTCTTTATTTCTTAATCTGAATTCTAGTTTTCTTTTGAGTTGTGCTACCATACTGATGTATGTTTATGTATGAGTTACCACAAAAGAGGAGCTATTTATGTTCTTACCCCCATTTGAACAGCCTCGCTATGTAGGTCGTGTCACTGTCAAAATTGTGTTTTGTCTAAAAGGGTGCCATTTTCACATTAGCAGGGTTTTTCTATTTAAAAAAAAAAAAAGTTCCAGTGTCGGGTATTTTGTAGTAAATAGAGGGGGGAAACATTTACCCATCAATTCATTACTTATCCAAGACAGTATCACCAGTCTGACAATTCTTTATTGGAGCACTATTGAAGGACAATAAATGCTACAAATGTTAATAGCTAAAAGCAAGGTGATGGAGAAACGGATTATTGTATAGCTGCCTAAATTAGTCTGAGTATATGTTGAGAATATATGTCTTTACATCGAATGCACTGCAATGCATTCCATTGAAACGCAGTCGTTACAACAACCGCGTTGTTAAAACGCGAACCATTACATTGCAAGTCGTTACAACGACTTGCTGTAGGGGGCGCGCTGGACTTGGGAATAGTATAATTTACTATTCCTACTCCAGTTTGTGTAACAGCAGGGAAGGTGTTTTTAAAAAAAATAAAAAAAATTTTGTCCTCATTACACCATGGTTACTGCCATCTGGGCCAGTACGGAAATGGAAACGAAACACCCTTGATCCTTCTTTGGTCCAAGCAGTTACATACTATGCCTTCCACGGCACCCAACTGTCCTTCAATAGAAGGGCACGGGGGGGGAGCAGTCTAGCCTGCTCAACACCCCAGTCCATGGCTTGAAGTAATCATTGGACTAAGTTTCCGAATCAGATTTCCGAATTTGTTAGCCATGGGTACCTTTCAATTCAGCCAGTTCAAAAGGGCTCCCACACCTCGGCCGGAGTACTTTTATCCCTTTTAATATCAAACCTACATGTCCATTTAACCACATTCAACCAGGTTATTGCATTGGGGGTTGAGGGTCTAACCAATATTTACAAATTTCCCTTCTGGCCAGAGGATCAAATAAAACAACAACCCCTCTGTTTATATCTTAAGGCCTGTTGAGTTACATAGTCCACTCCTAGGAGTACCAAAGTTTCTGTTGAGGTTATATTTTCTCTGTTAGAACTGGGGGTCTCTAGTTGGCAATGGTATGTACCTTTGTCCAAATAGGGACCCTTGCTTCTAAGTCAGGGAAAGGGATTACACACCTGGATAACCCCTGCTCACCCCCTTGGTAGCTTGGCACGAGCAGGCAGGCTTATCTAAGAGGCAGTGTGTTAAGCATTTGTGAACACATACAGTAATACAGTGAAAACACTACAGATGGACACCACACAGGTTTTTATAAAAATAAGTATTCTTTATATAGATTTATCACAAGACCACAAACGACAAAAGTCCACAATACTGTAATCAATAATACTTCAAGATGGTAGAAATGGTTTAAAAATAGGTTCTTCACTTAAAAGCAGTCTTTAGCAACAAATAACCCCAACTGGAGTTATCACGACGTCGAGGTCAAAAAAATCCCAAAGTACGGCGCCGACCCCGAGGTGCGCGGCGTCGGGCCCGGAGTCAAAACAGACCCACAAAGAACAGTACCTTGGAAGAGCGAAAACAAAGACAGCTCACGGCGTCGGGGAGGTGCGGCGTCGTTGGCGCGTTGCGGCGTCGGTTCCTTGCTTCGGAGGAGAGGATGCGTCGGGACCTGGATGCTTGCGCAGGCAGGGGAGGCGTCGGTTCCGGACCGGAGAGGAGGTGACGTCACGATGGCGCCGATGCCACGGTTCCGTACGATGTCACGATGTCGATAGATTCTTGACCACCCACGTCGACGATCGGCTCCGCGATGATGTCAGCTTCGGAGTCGATGCGGCACAGCAGCAGGTGTCGGGCCAGCGTCGTAAGTCGGAGCAGCGCTCACGGCTATAGCAGGCTTACGATGTCGCTCGCTGGCGTCGAGGTGGCACGGCGGTCGGCGTCGAGTCTTCGTTGCAAGTCGGAGCAGCGCTCACGGCTTCGATGCAGGAGACGGCGTCGCTCGCCGGCGTCGGTGTTGCAAATTCCTTCTGTAGCACCAGAACAGCAAGTTCCAGATGCAGGCAAACAGAAGGGGGTGAAGTCTGGTATCCCTGAGACTTCGGTCAGGAGGCAAGCTCAAATCAAGCCCTTGGAGTAATATTCTGCAAGATGATAAAAGTTCTTTAAAAGTTCCTTCTCCTTTCCTTGGCAATGAAGAAACCACTGCAGGCCAACCCAGCAAACAGCACACTTGGCAGAGGGGCAGTCCAACTCCTGCAGCTTCCTTGGTTCTTCTCCTTGGCAAAAGGGTCGTCTTGTTGTTCCAGAAGTGATCTAAAGTTCTTGGGTCTGGGTCCCAATATTTATACTACTTTTCTCTTTGTTCTCTGAAGGCAGAGAGGCCTTTGCCTAGTCAAAACCAGTTCTGGTTAGTCTTGGAGCACTTTGTTGACAAGACTCCTTCTTTCCTTTCACAGTGTAGGCCAGGGACATCAGACACACCACAGGAGGTGGAGCCAGCATTGTGGAGGGAAGGCACAGCCCTATTCAGGTCCCAGGTGCAACTCCTCCCTCCTATCTGCATGCAGATCTCTCTATTCAGCCCTGTGCTGACTCACCCTGTCTCCTGGCAGCCCCCAGCCCCTGTCACTCAAACTCCAGACAAGGAATACACAACCTAGCAGAGGCAGGCTTGATAGTTAGGCAAGAAAATACCCACTTTCTAAAAGTGGTATTTTCAAACACAGAATGTTAAAACCAACTTCACTAAAAGATGTCTTTTATCATTCTGAGTTCAGGCATACTAAACTCGAATTTCTACCTGGTTCCCTGAGTCAGTTAGGATTATAAGATGTAATAATCTAACTGCCCATTCTGGCCTATGGGGAACAGGGAGCCTTGCAATAGTGAAAAACGAAAATGGCTGTAATTCACTATTAGGACATGCCACACACATCAGGGCAGGTCCTACCTTTACCTACAATGCACCCTGCCCTAGGGCCTACCTTAGGGGTGACTAATATGCAGAAAAGGGAAGGTTTAGGGACTGGTAAGTGGGTGCACTTGCCAAGTCGACATGGCAGTCAGACTGCACACAGGCTCTGCAATGGCAGGCCTGAGACACACTTTACAAGCTGCTTCTGTGGGTGGCACAACCAGTGCTGCAAGCCCACCAGCAGCATTTGATTTACAAGCCCTGGGCACACCTGGTGCACTATACTAGGGTCTGACAAGTAAATCAAATGATCCAATCATGGATTCACTAATCAATGCATCAATTTACCATAGGGAGCACTTGCACTGTGGCACTGAATAGCAGTGGCACAGTGCCTAAAGCATCTAAAACCAGCAAACAGATCAAAAACAGAGGAGGCAATCAGAAAAAAATGGAAGGGAGACTCACGCCAATGATACCAGGTCTAACACGTGTCCCCTCCAGCTGAAATGTGGGGAGAACTACCCTTCCCCTAGGGAGTCCTCTTCACTAAGGCGAAAAAATCTGGACAGACCATCAGCATTGGCGTGTTCTGTACCAGGGCGGTGTTCCACCGTGAAGTCCATACCCTGTAGGGAAATGGACCACCTCAACAACTTTGGGTTCTCATCCCTCATCTGCATCAGCCATCTGAGGGGCCTGTGGTCGGTCTGAACCAGGAAGTGAGTCCCAAACAAGTATGGTCTCAACTTCTTCAGTGCCCAGACCACAGCAAATGCCTCACGCTCAATTGCACTCCACCTCTGTTCCCGTGGAAGTAGCCTTCCTCATTAATCTGTGATAGAACAGCCCCCACACCATGCTCTGAAGCGTCTGTTTGAACAATGAATTCTTTTGAGAAGTTGGGCGCCTGAAGCACGGGTGCTGTGCACATGGTAGTCTTCAGGGCGTCAAAAGCCTTCTGACAGGTGTCAGTCCAGTTCACTTTCTTGGGCTGCTTCCTGGAAGTCAGCTCAGTCAAGGGTGCAACAATGTTGCCATACCCCTTGACAAACCTCCTGTAGTTCCCCGTGAGTCCTAAAAAGGCTCTCACCTGTGTCTGAGTCTTTGGGGGTTCCCATGCCAGGATGGTATCAATCTTGGGCTGTAGGGGCGCCACCTGGCCGCTTCCTACCTGGTGCCCCAAGTACACCACCGAACCCTGCCCAATCTGGCACTTACTCGCCTTGATTGTGAGGCCTGCCTTCCGCAGCGCCATCAACACTTCCCAGAGGTGGCGCAGATGTTCTTCCCAAGTGGAACTAAACACCGCAAGGTCATCCAGGTAGGCGGCACTGAAATCTTCCAGTCCGTCCAACACCTGGTTGACCAACCTCTGAAAGGTGGCAGGGGCATTCTTCATCCCAAAGGGCATAACCCGGAATTGGTAGTGCCCATCTGGTGTGGAGAATGCTTACCTCTCCTTGGCCCCATCAGTTAAGGCAATCTGCCAGTACCCAGACGTCAAATCAAACGTGCTGAGGTACCGGGCAGCTCCCAACCGATCAATGAGCTCATCAGCTCTGGGGATGGGGTGCGCGTCAGTCCTGGTGACTGAATTGAGTCCTCGGTAGTCCACACAGAACCGGAGTTCGGGTGTGGCACCAGGCGCGGCAGCCTTTGGGACCAAAACCACTGGGCTGGCCCAAGGACTGTTAGAGGACTCAATCACCCCTAAGGCAAACATCTTGGAGACCTCCTCCTTAATGTAAGCTCTGACCCTGTCAGTCACTCTGTAAGCCTTGTGCTTCACAGGAGGACTGTCCCCAGTGTCCACATCATGGACGCACCACTCAGTGACACTAGGAACCAGGGAGAACAAATCAGGGAATTGCCCCAGCAGTTGGCGACAATCTTGCTGCTGTTCAGGGGTCAGTGTGGCAGAGAGGCCAACACCATCCACTGACCCATCTTGCTCCGCTGCAGACAGGAGGTCAGGAAGAGGCTCAGTCTCCTCCTCCATTCCATCATCTGTCGCTAGGAGCATGCCCACTTCGGACCTTTCTAAGTGGGGCTTCAGGCGGTTAACATGCAGGACCCGCAAAGGGTTCCTGGGAGACCGCAAGTTCACCAGATAGGTGACATCACTCTTGCGCTCCACCACCTCAAATGGACCGGTCCACCTGTCCTGGAGCGCACAGGGCTCCACAGGGGCCATGACCCAAACTTTCTGTCCAGGCTGAAGCTCAATCAGAGTGGCATTCTGATCGTACTACCGCTTCATCTCTTCCTGGCTGGCTTCCAGGTTCGCCTGAGCAAGTTCTCTGAAACGCCGAGTCTGGTTCCTGAAGGCCAGCATGTAGCTATATACATCCTGGGAGGTTTCCTGGGAGATTTCTCCCAGCCTTCCTTGACCAGACTCAAAGGTCCTCTTACCGGGTGACCATACAGCAGCTCAAAGGGGCTGAACCCTAAGGACTTCTGAGGCACCTCACGGTAAGCAAACAGGCATGACAAGAGGACGTCCCACTTACGCCTCATAGGTTCCTCAAGACCCATAATCATGCCCTTAAGGGTCCGGTTGAATCTCTCAACCAGCCCATTACCTTGGGGGTGGTAAGGAGTGGTGAACTTATAGGTAACACCACACTCCTTCCACAGGGACTTCATATAGTTAGATATGAAGTTGGTACCACGGTCTGACACCACCTCTCGGGGAACCCCACACGGGAATAAACCCCCATCAGTGCACGTCCCACCACGGGGGCCGTCACTGTCCTGAGAGGGATGGCTTCCGGGTACCGGGTAGCATGGTCCACCAAGACCAGGATAAACCTGTTGCCCATGGCTGTCTTGGGGTCCAGTGGCCCCACAATGTCAATGCCCACCCGTTCAAAGGGGGTACTGACTACAGGGAAAGGTTGGAGAGGAGCCTTGTGCTTCCTTCCACTTTTCCCACTTGCCTGGAAAGTTTGGCAGGTCCTACAATGAGTATCTGAACTCTTGCGCATCTGGGGCCAATGAAAATGGGAAACAAGCCTTTCAAAGGTCTTGTTCTGCCCCAGATGTCCAGCTAAAGGAACGTCATGAGCCAAACCCAGTAGGAAGGCTCTGAAGCGCTGGGGTACCACCAGCACACGGGCTGACCCAGGCTCAGCAACCTTAGGCTCGCTATACAGGAGGTCGTTCTCCCAGTAGATCCAATGTGATCCAGACTGATCACCTGCTGCCTGGTTTGTGGCCTGTTGCCTCAAACCCTCAAGAGAAGGGCACTTCCTTTCCTCCTCACAAAATTCCTCCCTGGAGGGACCTCCTTCTTGCTGCCAATGGGTCAGCTCAGGCAGGTCTCCCAGTTCAGCAACTTGTTCCCCTGTAGGTTCCAGGACATCCCCCTCAAGGTCTGCCTCCTCCTGGACCGTGGGAACTATGGGGGCTGGTTTCCCACGCCCCCTACCTCTTCTCTTTAAGGCAGGGGTCTGGGCCATATTTTCAGGCTCCAGAACCTCTTGATCACCCTTACTGGCCGCCAGGGACCTAGTGGTTACACACGCCCACTCAGGCAGACCCAACATCTCTAAATGAGACCTTCTCTCCACCTTAGCCCAAGGGGAGTCCTCCAAATCTTTGCCAAACAGACAATCAACCGGCATGGCTGGCCTCACAGCAACTTGGAGAGTACCTGAGACCCCCCCCCCACTCAAAGGGAACTTGAGCCACCTCACACTGGCTCTGTGAGTTGTCTGCAGCAACAACAGGGAAGAATGCATGGGGGACAACCTGCTCTTTGGACACCAACCGACAACTGACAGCTGTCACACTTGCACCGGTCTATAGAGTTCTGGGGTCAAACCATACCTTGTCATCAAGGCTTCCTTCATATGGTCATAAGACATCCTATTCTCACTGGGTAGGTCTAACAAAGTATCCCTCCCCTCACTCACAAAGCGGCCCCACAACCCAGCTCCCCAATCCTTCTCAGGGACCCGGTGGGCCAACATTGCTATTTCATAGGCTGCAAACCACTGCCCAATATCTTCATGCTTATGGAAATCTTTGATGACATCCTTGGGAATATATACCCTGCCTTCTGAAGGCACAGATGGTGCGCTGCCACCAGAGGGATTGAGTTCTAAGCCCTGTGCTTTGATCTCTAACTCCCTCAACATTCTCTCATGCTCTAATCTCATTCTCTCTCTCTCTCAAGGCTAACTTGTTAATTTCAAACTCCAGCTTCTTATTCTCTAGGTCCTTTTGACCCTCCATTTTGAGCTTAGCCATCTCCAGCTTGTGTGCCCTATTTCTCTCCCTATCCTCCAGCTCTCCTGGGGACAGGTCTTTGGAAGAAACACTGCTGCCTGGCGGGGTAGGTACTTTCTCCCCCCTTGGGCCCAGGGGCCCATCTAGCTGCCCTTCCACCTCCTCCACAGGGTGCTCCACATTTTCAGATGCATTTCTTGCTTCCACCCAGGCCCTTAGCGCCTTGTGGAACTCATCCTTTTTAGTGAGGCCTGGAATAGCAACTTTAAATTTTCTACAGAAGGCTTTCAGCTGTTTGGCGTTATAGGTATCCAACCTCTCTTCCTCAAACTCTGGATCCATAGAGGCAATAGATGCTGGTGGACTCATGGCAATACGAATTGGCAGTTCTCAGAAAAATAACAGTCCAAGGAAAGAAATTCTACCAAAAAGTATGTGGTCGCGTTTGGTCTGCACTCACTAGTAGTGTACACCAATCACTGTATATGAGTCACAAATGCAGGTCCAAATCCTCACCGCTGACCACCAATGTTAGAACTGAGGGTCCCTATTTGGACAAAGGTGCATACCATTGCCAACTAGAGACCCCCAGTTCTAACATTCTCCTAGAAGGGAAGGTGTTGAATTGTAAATCCAACACCTTCTGCCCCCTACAACAAGTCGTTGTAACGACTTGCGATGTAATGGTTCACGTTGTATATAATGTAAAGAAAGCGGCCCCCTGCTACTGGGATAAGAGTTCCTTAAGGCAGGGATCAATAAATCAATGTAAAGACTTAAGGCAACACAAATAATATAATCACACAACAATGGCACTTAAATAACTAAGAGGAAGGAGAAAGAACCAACAGATACTGTTTTTATCAAAGAAATAAAAATGTATTTTTAATAATGATGTAAAAAGTAATAACATAGCCCATTCATACTATCCCAATCGTGTCAACAAGCATACCTCACCCAAAAAGTTGACTCAATTAAAACCATTGTCACAGCATTAATAGCAACTACATTTTTTTGATAATCAAATTTCACATATATAATATAACAGAACAATGTGGCACAAATTCGATTGACAGTTGTTATATTCTACGCGCGTTTCGGCGCTGAAAGGTGCCTTCATCAGGAAAAGGCCACAGCTACATCAATGATGATATCTGGAAATGAAAAAACTTAGGTAAATGGTTCTTTCTCAAAAGCATGATATGGATACTTTATAACGAGATGTGACACTTGTTTGCATTGGCAAAGAACGTAAGAGCATAGGGCATGTGATAGATAAATATAATTCTCTAAATACTACGTGCTCGAGTCGAATTTGCCTGCACAGTTAATCACGAAGATAAGGGTTCTTTAAATGCTACGCGCTCGAGTTGCGTGTTACATAACCTGTAGATTATACGAAAAACGAGACCATTCAAGTTGCATCGCTGTGAAGACATGAGTACTTACATGTTCACTATGGTGATACTCTCAGTACCTATCACACCGCAGTGTGCTTTTAGGGAGCAATGTATACTTTTTTGTCTCTTTGTTTATTGACAATTCATCTGTGTAATCTGTATAGCGTGCCCGCTGCCATTGTTCAGTTTAAACTTAAACTGTTAAAAATCTGAATATACAAGACGATCTATCTACACTTGGGCTTTTATTATAATCGCAATCTCAGTGTCTCACTACAGAGATAAATATCTGTTACATAGACGCTATGCCATCGGCGAGCAATTCAGACATATACAAATGTGCCGCTTTTCTTCTTCTTTTTTATCTTACAGAATCAATATTCATCGTAAACTGGTCTGTCTTATACGGCGTCAGTATCATATATATTCTCATCATAGAGTAGGCAAATCACGCTATGGCCTAATATATTATATATTTAAACATCAATATCTACAATTAGGCAGAAACTAATTGCACTTCGATCAGTACCTAAAATGAGAAGGATGTAGTTCATAGTGCCTCCAGATTAAACAACTGGATTGAATTCATAGCTACAGTTAGAAAGTCTAATCTGTGTTCTTTGAGGCACTGATCATAACTTCACAGTGAAGTACTCTCTATCCAACTTAACAGTACAGGGTATGTCTGTGTGTACATATATAGTTGGATGACAGGACGTTAATATATCTGGTAATCGAGATGAATTTTCCCTTCTTTTCCTGTTGCAGTATCCTTACATGGATGAACTTAATCAAGCATTTAGCACCAAATCTATAGTGCTCCTTCCAGTCGCAGAACATCCTTTTCCCAGCGGGGTATGGTTTATCAAGGTACATAACATCACAAGTCTAGACAAGTAAAGATACACCGACATGAAGGGTTTAGCTGTTGATATTAACAGCTGTTGTTTTTCCTTATAGTTTGGACATTGTGTTTCTAGGAAGTGATCCAGCTGTACCATCATTAGATGCAGCATGGTCATTATCAATGACAAATATAGGGTAAAACCATGTCTATTTTACTCTTTTTACTAGGTCTGCACACGGTGATATGTCACAATGAGGTCCTAACCTAGACACCTTTGGATGTGGCTTTTCTATTTTCATTCATTATTCTTATTCTTCTATTTTTCACATCCATATTCACATTATGGTTGTAATATGTTTGCTACACACTGTATATATGTCATATTTTTTTAAACTGATTATATTTATCTATCACATGCCCTATGCTCTTATGTTCTTTGCCAATGCAAACAAGTGTCACATCTCGTTATAAAGTATCCATATCATGCTTTTGAGAAAGAACCATTTACATAAGTTTTTTCATTTCCAGATATCATCGTTGATGTAGCTGTGGCCTTTTCCTGACGGAGGCACCTTTCAGTGCGAAACGCGCGTAGAATATAACAACTGTCAATCGAATTTGTGCCACATTGTTCTGTTATATTATATATGTGAAATTTGATTATCAAAATTTTGTTGTTGCTATTAATGCTGTGACAATAATGGTTTTAATTGAGTCAACTTTTTGGGTGAGGTATGATTGTTGACACGATTGGGATAGTATGAATGGGCTATGTTATTACTTTTTACATCATTATTAAAAATACATTTTGTATTTCTTTGATAAAAACAGTATCTGTTGGTTCTTTCTCCTTCCTTAGTTATTTAAGTGTCATTGTTGTGTGATTATATTATTTGTGTTGCCTTTAAGTCTTTACATTGATGGTTCACGTTGTAACAACGCGATCGTTGTAACGACTGCATTGTAATGGAATGCGTTGTAGCGCATTCGATGTAAATTGTCTCCCATATGTCGATATATGTGGCTACTACAGCCTCTACTTTTGTAGTGAGTACAGAAGTTCCTGGTTTTCCCACGAGATGCTCCTCAGAGCCGTGTTAGAAATGTTCTCTATTCACCTCATGGAAGGCAGTGGGGCAGGAATTTCATGGTTGATTGGCCACATGTGCTTCTGTCTGTATTTCCAACAATATTGATAATTCACAAATACTAACAACGTAAACAAACTGTTTGGTTGAGCCGTTGTTCCAGCCCTCTATTCCCAAACGAGATTTACATAACATTATACTGAGTGAATATAATTGAAAATTATTCGAACTATAGATCCCAACAGCTATAGCTCACATCTTTACTGCAAATCTGAGAGTTCAACTTGAAACAGTATCAATCAGTAGTAATGGCTATCTGATGTCAAAATAAACCTGTCTGCGATCGTTCACCACCCTAAAGAAAAATTCATAGATTTACTCTTCTCAAAGGCAGGATTAACCCTGTTCGGAGGGTGTGAATAGGAAGTTAACAGTCCCGAAATTACTGGGGTGGTGAGCAAATGTCTTCTAAATAGAAGGGAAAAAAAGTTCAGTTGCACGTATGTAGAGAATTACCACTGACCGGTAGGCGCAGCCGACCCTAGAGGGAAGGTGGCTAATGCCCCCGTGGGCGGCAGACACCGGCACTGCAGCAGCAGGGCGTGAGAGCGCACCGGAGTAAAGGGTAAGCGAATGACCAGCGTGTTTGGGTTCAAAGGACCCAACCAGGAAGGAGGGGCGTGACCGTAAGCACGGCCATAAAGGCGGATGGGACAAGCAATCCCCAGCTTTGCCGCCATAAGAAAATTTATCCCACCCACACCAGAGAATGCGGGCGTCGCAGCCGCAGTGAGATGAGGTGGCAGGGAGTCACGAGATTTTACCAATAAAGATCTTCACCGAAGGAAGTAAAAGCGGAATTGCCCAAACAAGGCCCTTGGGATGCCTTAACGGCTGGGACTCTAGAGACAAGTGCCCGGACAAGGTCTTTGGGATGCTTCACGGCAGAGATACTTGAGGGCAAGCAAGAAATGGTCAGCGCTGGGCGGACGCGGCACTTGCAGCCCAGGCATGGACACAGGGCCACGAACGCCACACATTCGGTAGCAAGTTGAAGCCTTGAAGCCAAGACACGCTGTACCAAGTGACAGAAGTAGAGCTGTCACTGCAATGGGAAGCAATTTGCGACAACCTCGAAGAGACAGCATGGCTGTAAGGTTGGCGCATGGAAGGGTTAGGCAAGTAAAGGTTACCAACATGCAATAGAATATAAGAGGTATACAGTATAACCTGCTATAAAATGCCTTATGGAGAAATCCAAGATAAGCCAGGAATGAATATGTTGATGACCAATGCCATCATGACAGGTGTGTAACAACTTACAATGTGAATAAACTGCGGCCGTTCTAACTCCACAAGTGTCTAGGTGTACATAATTATGATTGTGGGGAAAGGAGGAACGGCGGTAGGGCCGGTGAGATGCTCGCACAGCTGGGTTTTTTTTTGTGCATTTTCGATTATATGCAGTGCACGATTACGCACTTGCAACTTCCCTTGCATAGGAATAATTAGGAAACCCAAAACATTTTCAAGAAGTACTCCCAAACACCTGCAGCTTCCATAAGTTCTCAGGGGCATGTTTGGAATAGTTTGTAAGTTCTTGAAATTTGTTTCTCTACACTCATGCTAAGTATATATTTAAAGACACTTCCAGTCCACACTGGTAAAGGATCTGGGCCAGTTTCTTTTAGGGAGTAAAGTTGTTTTGTGCTTCAGAAATTAGTTCAGCCATTCTCACTGGTGCCGTGTTCGGCAAGGTACTCAGCAAACATTTGTAGAAAATCTGTCACAAACCTTCATGTCCTCAGACTTGTCTCCGACTGCTGACACTTTGAGTCTCTTTCCTTGCTTTCTCTCAGATCGCCATTTATTTTCTTGCTTCGTTTCTGCCATGATATTTTACTGTTGTGTTGAAGTGGTTATATCCCACGGCTATGTAGCTTTTCGTATTGCATTCAAATCTGCTTTTCTTTAGCTCTCTCAGAATATACCTTTTTAGCTCCTTTCATTGCCTTTTCTCTCCACATGTGTAATCGTTGCCATAAAATCCATGCCTTCCTTCTTGGGATTGCTTCTTTGGCTGCAGTAACGTTAGTGATTTTGCCCCTAAGCAAACAGCTTTACATGCATCTCCGTTAGCCTCTGTGGATGGTAAATTGATTTAATTAATCTCGAGTATGTGAGTTCTAAATCCCAGGTCCAGGGTCTAAGCTTGCTGGTCATTGAGATATCCACACACTCGTTAGGCTCCAGTGAAGGATCAGTTTCTGGACCGTGGTCGGCGGTTAAGATCAAATGCCGTCAGTGTACTTCACTGGAATGTATGTTACACAGGGACTTCGACAAAGGTTGTGGTGCTGTATGAAGAACTGTGGCAAGACCGATAACTCATCACCTTCAGACACTGGATGATTCAAAACAGTTATTATTTAATTCTGCTCTTCTAAAATGACCATATTTGTGTGTGCGTGTTCGCAATTTCAAACCAATATAAAGATTCCCTTTGGTTTGACAAAAATAAGATTTAAAAAAAAAGTTTCATCTACAGTCTCCATTAGCGGTCGACAGGCAGACGTGTTTCCAATACATCTCATACACCTAGAGTGGGTATTGAGTCAGCTCCGTGCTCATAATTGGATGGCTTTGTTGTCCATCTCTAGTGTCTGCTTATGATTCACTCTTTTCTCCCCATTCTTGTGTTTGTTCAGCCTAGTGAGATTTCAGTGTTTTTACTGGAAGAGTTGTATTTTTCACTGCTGCCTTTCGAGGACTCATTTTCCTCCCTTTGTGTATGTTTCCTTGCTCTTCCCCACTTCTTCTTTTTAGGTCGAGCATTCGAGACCTCTTGTATATACTTTAGTATATACTTATATGTGTATGTACTTTGTGGGCTCTGGAGATCAGCCCTAGGACTTGTCTGCTTCCGCTTAGGGACTTTTTTTTCTGTTCCACTGCCTCTATTTAACTTTCTTGATAGAAAACGACCAGCAGAGGTCAGTAAAATACCAGAATCACTTTAGCATTCTCTAGATTCCAGTCCATAGAAATTGTCTTCCACGAGCACCCGTAGACAATAATATTTTTTTCAAATCTTGTATCTTCAGTGATATGACCACCGAAGGCCCTGATTTTATATTAAAAACAGAGCTTTGGACTATACCATTTCCCGCTGAAAGGCAATATTTCTCTCCATGTGTTCCCATACCTGGCGTGGCACGCAGTTTGGTGCTTACTTTCCCTCCATGTTAAAGAACAGTAGATGTTTCAGCACCCAGGCTAATGTGCTGCATAGCTAAATACATATAAGGTCCCAAAGGCGAGACCGATTGCATTGCAAATGCTTGTTTTTTTTAACAAGGGCCTGGCAGCTGGAAAGTGCTCCGCAGCCTTCACATGCTTTGTTCTTAACTGCCTTTGCTCCACGCTTCGTTTGTTTTTTCCTTGGGGGCTGGTCACCCCTTGCTATCCCCGTAAGATCAGCAATGTATGTGCTCCACTTGCCTCACTCTTCACTTTGTTGCTGCGTTAGGTGACGTTTTTGGGTATTAGGAAGGTAAAGTATTCATGGAGTATGCAGTAGAGCCATCTAGCATGCCCCTAGTTGGTATGTGGGAGGGATGAGCTCTGTTCCTTTATGATTCTGTTGGTCTACATCTGTTGTCTTTGGCAGAGAAGCTGTGTTCTGTTTGCTTACATTTTCCTGCCTGTCTTGGTTTCAGTTGTTTCCTCTGACCTGTGGATATGTAGAGCGTGCAGGAAGCAAGGGGCTGACACCCTGCTCTCGTTTGCTCTCTTTGATCATATTTGTAATTTAATACTGTGGACATGTAGTTTGGCTTTCCACAACACTCTTCTTCTGTTTGGTTATCACAGTTCCCCAGAACCTTATCCCCAATTCGCAGTCCAGCTAGCAGACTGGTGCTTTGTGCTCTTAGCTTAAATTTCTCACATTTGGTGGTACTTAGTGCCTCTGCTTCACTTCGGACCGGGTGCCCCATTGTTGTTGCCACGGGTGTGTGTGTGTGTGTATGTACGTGTGTGTGTGTGTGTGTGTACTCCGTACACACACTAGGCTCACGGGCCCTCTGTTGAATCAATCCTCTGGCCCCTTAAGCCCCCTGCGTGGGCAAGCGTTTGTTAGATCCTGCTGCTTCTGCTCCAGTTTCCTTCACAGTAGGCGATGGTCTAACTGTTCTTTCCATGTCGGTTTTGTTATCTGTCACACCGTCTTCCCGTTAGGCATTTATTGTTAGGTTGCCTTTGCTCTCTGAAAGTAAGACTCGTTTTTTTCAGCAGATAGTTGTGTTTTATTGCTCTCTTTTAGTACCGATCTCACTGACTCAGTTGGACCAGTCACATGGGCGCTCTGGAGACTTAACAGTGGGCACTCTCAGTTTCTGCTTTTAATTTATTGTTTCTCTGTTAAGTGTGTTACATTATCGCTAATTCAGGTTATGTGGTATGGGTCTTCCATTCCGCTATTTATTCAGAAATCCTTATCTTTCTTAAAAATGCTGTATGTGATGATATTGCCTAGATTTGGCCAGAAGCCACAGAGCAAGTTGCCCTTTTTAAGCAAAGGGTACTCCTCGATAAAGTGAGTGCTAAAACAAAGGCAATCACAGCATAGAGGCTACAAGTGTTCCTCGGAGGCCCCTACCCTTCCTGTAAGCTAATCTTTAGTATAACTTTATTTTAAAGCAAAATCGTCGTGTATCTCTCCATCTTTTGGCAATAATGTTTAACAACGCCAGGAAAATGCAGAACAAGCAAAGTATTGATGTGACCATAGCAACTGTGGCTACAGTTTTAATGGCAAAATAATTGGGAACGTACATTATGGGCTACCATCATCTATCCTGATTAATCTAGAAAGGAACTGTAAAATACAGAGTACCATATTTATTTTATTTACCATAAGTTACTCTTTGGACAAACCTTCTCCACCATTTGTTTACTGTTTGGTTCTTTGCCAAACATAATTTACTACGTAAAAATATTTTAACAAAGATTATATGCTGCTTTTCTGTGCCCCTGTCTTGTGTGCTTTTAATATCACTTGTCTATGCAGACTCCAGGTGATTAAACAACGTAGGCTCCTTTTGCCAAGAAGCATTATTTGAACATTTATCAAAGGGTATGCCATTCCTGGGCAGTTAATGACCGGGGTGAAGTCAGAGGGACAGAGGTCACAAAATTGATTGTTAGACGGTGTGTTTTTCATGAAACTAGTAAAATGCATTGTATTGAATGCCTGTTTTTGGTTGTGACAAAAAATGTTATAAAAAGCATGATTAGTTATTTTTTCTACCAAACAATTCACTTATTGGTGGTGCGTTATTAATTTTAAGAACTGTGGTGACTGCTACGGGACGTAACCCTATGAAAAATGCTGATCGGTTGCTGAGATTTGATGAACCATTTTTGAGAGTAGACCGTTTTTTAATGGAAATTATAGTTGGGTCTCCAGAAGCTACCATAAAGACAAATTTCTTTAAAAAAAAATCCCCCCAAAAAATTCACAAATATCTTTTTCATCCATGTGAGAAAAAAGTCTGCTACAGCTCTAGAGATTGTTTTACTCAACGTGTCAGTCAGTCAGTGCTTAATTTGAGCCGGCACTCACGACAATCTGCCACATGGTGACGCTGTATGCCTAATTCAAAGATCAGGAAAACAACAGATGTTTATTAATTCAATATACTTTAAAAAGGATAACTACCTGCCGCCAGAGCCATTCTTATAGCTTTGGGGGCCTGGAATAGGCTGAGGGCCCCAGCAATTATGTTTTTACAAATTAAACACTGGTGTCAGTCTCCGTTGATTCCGCATTGTTATACTAGAGATTCAAGTAGATTTCTATAATCATAACTAAAGGCACTTATGACCTCCATGTTGCTGGAGTAGGTGCTGTAGAATTGAGAGCATTTCCTAAGAAGGAGACTGCAGTAAATTTAAAATATGAGGGGTTTAACTTTGCCATATTTAATATGTTTCTGCTCCAGGCAGTTTTTATAACTGCTCAGCTATCTTCCTTATCCATGTAAGAAAGAACGTCCAGCATGTTGAGTGAAACGTACTTTAGCAGCAGCCTATCATGTAGCTTTACCACAGAGTTCTAGAGTGTTAATATTCTATATTATTAACAAATGTGAAACAGGCTGAAATATATGAGCACTGAGGGGTTAATGCAGGTTGAAAACATGATGTGTGAAACAATAGTAGAGGAATAATGTTGTTTTTTGTTGTTGTCATTTGTGGCTATATTTTAAAGGGCTAAACATGGTTAATGAGAGATCCCTATCTACGTCCAGCACCCCTTCCCACATCTGTTTCCTCGAACTATCCATTGTTTCCGTTGCTTAATACTGCATTAATTTTAAAACAGTAACATTTTGATAGAGACATTTTTATTTAATATTCCATTCAAATGCATGGGAGTACATTTTTAGAGGTCCAGGAAGGTATGTGCAAACTCATCCCATATTTAAATTGAAGAGATTTGTTCTCTTGTGGTTAGTAAGACGCTCTGAATGATTTGCTGTTTGTACATTTCATTCTTTTTTCTTCTCTCGCTTCCTTTTGCACTTTAAAAATATATATTTATTGTTTCTAAAACATCTCGCTGTATATTTTTAAATGACTATATTCAAAGTTAATTAATTCAGCCATATTTTAAATTAAGCAATATTGTGAATCGGACAGACAATGAGGCAACTATTTTAAAACACAGTGTAAACTTATATGGACGGTACAATTTTGACTAAATGTGAAAACTCTCTTACTAACATTCTCTATATAATATATAATGTTATTTATTATTATTGTTGAATGTGGGAAGAACAATGACTCATGACAGGCGGAGCCTTGGGTGGGTCCAGATGCCCCTTCACTCCCTCATCACTGGTAATAAAATAGCATTTTATATGGTTTATGCCCTAGCATTTTTTTATGTACATTTTGGTTATCAAACTTATTTAACCAAGCCCAGGATGCAAAGGGTTAAAGTATGTTAAAACCACATGACAAGGAACCTGTAAATAAATTGCATTCTACACTTTAGACCACTTCAAGCTTCACTTTTGAATGGATTCTGTAGGGCGCTGCTAGGTAATGATGTTTTGAAAATCATCCTGCGTTGGTCGGCCACCTATTTGTCAAATCTTTCAAAATCTTTTACAAGTAGCAGATCACTCCTGATAAATTAGTCTATATTTTGAAATAATCTTTTAATGTCTTTGGGTGCTAGTATGGATGTAAAAGGATATTGTTGCTTATATGTTCGTTTTCCCTTGTACAAACTTACTAGAAGTAGGTTTTGGGCTAGATTAGGGACCTTACTGGTCTGCATCTTCCCTTAGCAATGGAGGTCCTATTATATAATGCTCCACCTTGAGATTCATGTGATTCTGCACCACTCTTAGTGACAATAGCCCTCTTGGTTGCAGCAAATCTGCTCTAACTGTATTGGATTTTCTTCTTTGAGTTTGTTTTAAAAATAATTATTTTGCTCTATTTACTGCTTGAAATGTGTTCATATTTGCAGTGCAATTTCAGATGGTTTTACAGGTCAATGCCAATTTAATTCAGTGATTCTCTTTTAATTTGCTAATGCTCATTATATAGCAAAAGAGTCCATTAGTAAAAATACTTAAATAAATAACACTAAATGCTGCACATGTTCTTTAGATTTGGTCTCTATTACTTTCACCAGAGTATCTGTGTAAGGATGCAGCATGTACTTGTTGCAGTTCTATATAGTGCCAACTTAGCCCAAAGGTATTGGAGCACTTTACATGAACATCAGATTACATTACACTTTTCTTTGAAGCATGGGCAGATTAAGTGATTTGTCCAGAATCAGATGTTATTCAGCCTAGGCCAGGGCTCTACCCTAGTTGCCCAGTTCTAAAGTCCTCTTCTCTGCCTGTTGGCACCTTCTCCTTTTTCTAACTTTTCTAGTACTTATATATGAAAGTATATGGTACTTCTATAGTGCAAACCTAGTCAAAAGGCAGCATAGCGCTGTGCATGGTCATAGACAAGCTCAAGCTTAAAGTCTATTAATAAGAGGAGAGGAAGCTGGGTTGTAGATAGCTAATGAATATCCTATTCCCTTGTTTTTTTTTTCTTTTTGAACTTCTTAGTCTGCAGTCTGATGCTGTCCTGGCTGCGGGTGTGTTTCGAGAACCACCAGTGATGGCGAGCTTGTCCGCAAGATAAGCCGGGCCGGGGTTCTGGTTGTGATGGCTTTGTAAGTGATGCAACCACGTTTGTAGTTGGTGGGGGCTAGCAAGGGGAGCCAATAGAGTTCCATGAGGACTGGTGATGTGAGCACAAAACCCATTGTATCTAAAGTTTTATTACTTAACTCCCACTGTAGGGAAAAAAACAAAAACCCTTCAATTCTTTCCAATTCACTACCCTATGTCTCATCCTCTACCTCTTTCAATATATTCTCTACCTCCACTCTCTGACTCATCCCAAACTTCATTTTACTACTATGATCTCCTAAATAATCCTTTCTAGACTCTTCCATCCTCTATTTCTCCTTTGACTCATCCCAAACCTCATTTTACAACAATGAACTCCCAAATAACACTTTCCAGACTCTTCCCTCCTTTATCCTCTTCAATAAATCTAACAGACTCGCATGCCCATCACTCCAATTAACAACTTCTATTTCCATATACTAATCCACTTTGAGTTCCAGAGTAGCGTGCTACTCACCGAAAAGCGCTTCAAAGCCTCGTCATCGGGTAAGTAAGCGCTATATAAATACAATTACAATTGAAGTTGCCTCCTGACTATTAGGAGGGATGGTTTCCTGTGTAAAGTAATTGGTACATGCAACCTGTACATGTCTTTCTTGTGTCAGTGTTGCTGGACATTGGCAATACACCTTTGCACTGTAGTAACAAATGTGCCAGTGTGTGTTGGTAAAGTTGCTGTAATTGACATGAGTTATTGGGCCACGTTTATTTTTATTTTCATGGCACAAGCACATAGATATAACTAATAGGAAGGAATGTTTTCTGGGGCTCATTTCAAAAAGTCATAGCGGCAGAGATGAGAACCATTTTCATGTAAATTTGTAACATTCTGCACACGAAGGTGAATGTCCCTAAAGCAGCACTTGTATATGCATTCTGTGAGCTACGTGAACACTCTAGTTCTTTATTAGAAATTTGTGATCTATGCAGGCGGCTGTTAAGAGGAATGAGGCGTAGTGATATGATTGGTTAGGTATTCCTCTTTCAAATCTCTGCATGAAAGGGGCAAAGCAGAAGAAAATACACCTAATATTCAACCTCCCTCATACCACAGTAAAATAGGCCTTAAACTGCTCCAATTAATTGTTCTTACCCCCAGAGACAACAAATTCAGACTTAACGCTGCCCACAAAACCTATTCTGTCGTGCAGAGCAATCTGGCTAATCTAACACTATAAAGGGGAAATTGTGTGCACCATTAGAAGTCAAGTAAGGAACCTTTGCTGTAATGTCTCAGTCTTTAAGCTGGAATTCTTTCCATAGGGCCTGATTGAAATGGGAATAAAAGCCTCTCATTTCACCATCCCCTTTATCCTATTTTGCATACTGGGGCTTATAAGTTCTGCCAAAATGTATTTCAGAAAGTCAAAAACAGATGTTGCATGAATTATAGCGCTCAATTAAATCTACCCAAACTCTTGCCTTTTGTGTAGCGATAGGGACAGAACATATCCACCAAGGCTCTCAAAAAAATGGGTTTTGTAATATTTCTTATATTGATGGGGGACCGCACCTCACTTCTATAAAATATTGTTAGTACATTCTTTCTCGTAGACCTGTTTTCATTTTATTGCATAGAATTCTAAAATCTTTCTTGCCAACTAGTCATCCATGGTCCTTGAGGCATATAGTAAAGAGTTGTCCAGAATATGAACCCCATGCATAGTAGCGTGTCACAGTCGAAGGAAGATGGGAGGTATTTAAAACATTGTATTTGCGGATGTTGGGTTAACTACCTTGAAAAGAAGGCATTGTCGTTTGGGAATTGAGAAGTTTATTGTAAATCCAGGAGCCACACCAGCGGCTGTGCTGGCAAACCTCACCTTACAGAAATGGAAATCATACATGGATCACAAAAACTTCATTCAAAACGATAAAAAACACATTCTGTAAAATAGTTGAAGATTAATTTTATTCGCTTCAGAGCTCTTAATCTCACCATTTCAGAAAAAAAGAAAGTAGAAATCTTAAAAGTGGAAACCGTCAAAAACAGACACAAAATAACAAAAATAAAATACAAGAAATAGTTTCTAACGCAGCCAAAACCAAATGTGAAAAGTTTGGCAAGCAGTGTAGCCTCACACTTCTGTTTAAATAAATCTGCTACAGGAACTCCAGTCCTTGCTAAAATACCATTGCTAATCCCACTATCCAAAATCTCTGACCTTGTCTGCACGTTACGATGATCATTCCCCAATAAACTCACTATATCGTTTTTATCACTCTCCATACGTGGAAAACACCTCCTGATCATAAAGGGGTGTGCCCCCAACAACAAAGTTTCAGTCTTTAAAACCATTTTTGAAAATCTTACTGAACCATTGAATCTGCTTGCTTGACATCTAACCTGTCTGCACTACCCATTCAATAGCCTGTAGATCTCCCTGAACCTCTTTCTACTTATTCATCCAGGCAATACATAATGATGAAGCATTCTTCTGCATCTCAATAATTTTTAAAAGAGTTTGTACCATGTTAGTATCTTAAAAGAACATAGCATAGAATGCTAAGTTTCAAGCAAAGGTTTTTTTTTTTTACTGTTACTACCCATTGTACACATTAAACAATCATCAGGTTTGTGCTTCCTACTAATTCACTGGCCTTCGGTAATACAAGCTTATACCAATGTCATGTATATTACACCGTTTCAGGAAATATTTTTACTACACAGATGAGTTGTGCACCATTATCAAACATTTAATTAAAAAAAGCTTCTCTAGTAATGGCAGGCGTAAAACATAATTGCTGTATGGGTAAAAGGTGATGGTTCGGCACAGCTTCAAACTTAGCTTCCATCTGATGGTTGAATATGTCCTTGACTGTGTCCTCTGCATCATTTGTTGGAGCTTAGCACTGGATAATGGTGATGATGTGTCTACCTTTTAACCTGGCTCTTATGAGTCTACTGATGACTGGCTTCCACTCAATTAGGCATTTCGCTGTTCCCTGGCTCAGGATGAAGGCTGCTCCTTTGTGATGTTGGTAATTGTCCCTTCCAGAGTACAATACTCTCTTAACTGTGGTTGTTTTCTTTCTGCCAGATCTGGTCCACATACTTTAGCTGACCCCCCCTGTAGGTTGTAGCATCTCGCCTCAGATGTTACTTTAAAAAAAATAAAAAAAATTAGCCTTTGAAAACAGATTTTATTCCAAATTAACACACACATCAAAACCATGCAGGAGTCATTTACAGCCTGTCCAGTGCATATGATAACTTTCATTTCTTCTTAACACATGGGTAGAATTGTAGAAAGCATAGTCATCTGATTACATGATTTCTAATTCCATATGATTAGTTTATTTATTATGAGGAATATGCATATCCGAGGGGGGCGTGGCTAGGCGTCGATGTGAGGGGAAGCGGACTCCGGAGCTCCGTCCGTAGCTTCCCCCCGCCCGCAATGATCCTGATGACCTAGTGGGGTCTCTTACCGCAAAACTGGTGGCGGAAACACTGGTGCCGGCGCTGAGCAGCTCCAGAGGGGCGGCGGTGCCCTGGCGGCGGCGAAAACGCCGATCACACTCCTGAAGGCTCCGAAGGCTCTGGGCGAGGAGAGTTCAAAATGGCGGCTGAGCACTAACGAGGCAGCCTTCACCGTGCACCGCTGAGGCGAATTGGGGCTTTCCGTGAGTACCGCTTGGCGGCTGTGACACCTGCAGGCTGGGGGCCGGCACTGGGGGGAGCGGAGCCCAGACACTTGCGGAGAACAGAGCGCGCTCCCCAGGACTTGGAGCCGCGTTGCCTCCACAAAATGGCGGCCGTGGACGGCGCTGCCGGGTCCTGACGGACGTAGTGCTGAGAGGCAGCCTGCGATGTACGGAGCGGGGGTGGCAGCTCTAAATTGACCCGCTTTTGACTGCAGATCAGAGGAGTGCTGGGGTGACCACCCCGGGTTCTGTGCTGGGGTGCTGGAGAGGAGCTGGGCGGCGGTGTGCTGGGCCTGTGCCACGAAGGACCCTGACAGAGTACTGCGGGACGGAGAGCGGTCGACGACGAGACGGAGAGAGCGCACTGGATCCGCTTGTGTGCTGATTAAGCAGTGTGCAGAGGGCATTAATACTGCGGGAAGGCGCTGCTCCGTTTGGACGTTCCCCTGAGGCTGCCTCGTGTAGGTGGCGGTAACTGTGAGGAGGCATTTCCCTGCACTGGTGTGCCGCGCTGAGGGCCCGTGCGTGCGGAAGAGGGCTCCGAACCCAGGACCTGTGGTCTGGAGGTGCAGCTTCGCCCGCCCTACTGCCGCTTTCGACACCGCTGCTTGGAGTGCCTTGCTGTTGCTGCACCGGAGACCCCTGCGAACCTACGCACCCATTAACTATGGGGAGGGTGTCCAGAAAGAAGGGGTTCGCTGTATTACACGTGGAGGAAACGGGGCAGCACACTGATGATGAAGATGAGGTGGTGGCGAGACGGAAGGATGGCGCCCCGGAGGGCCCCACTTTGGTGGATATCATGCAGGCCATCACTTCTTTGAGAGAAGATCTGGAGACGAAGATGGATTCCATAGGGGCGGACCTCAACCTGCTGAAGGACGACCATCGCAAACTCAAGGAACGAGTGAAACTTAACGAGAAAGCCCTGGAGGAAGTCCCGGAGGCAGTTACCGCACTGCAGCGCTCTCTGAAAATAGTAGAAGCCAAGGTTAAGTTGCTGGAAATGAGAGCAGAAGACAGCGAAGGGCGCTCCCGCAGGAACAATCTGCGAATCGTGGGGGTCCCGGAACGAGAGAAAGGGGACGATGCAGTGCATTTCATGGAAAACTGGCTTAAAACGGAGGTGGCCCCAGAGGGCCTCTCCTCCTTTTACGCACTTGAGCGCGCTCACAGGGTCCCGACTCGACCGCCCAAACCTGGGGCTCCCCCTTGGCCGATGGTGGTGCAGCTGCTTCACTACCGGGACAGGGATCACCTCTTGCAACAAGCCCGGGAGAAGCGGAACTTGCAGATTGGAAATGCCAGGGTGATGATCTTTCCAGACTTCACCAGGGAGGTACAAAGGCAACGTGCTTCCTTCCTGACTCTTAAGCGGAGGCTGCGCCAGTTGCAAATTCCCTATGCCATGTTGTTCCCGGCACGCCTCCGGGTGGTCGATGGAGCCGAAACTCACTTCTTTACTGCTCCACAGGAAGCTTGGCACTGGCTGGAGACACGGAAGGCACAGGCAGCGGGTGCATCGCCGACGGCAGCGCAAGGCGGACATCGGTCACTCCCCTGCGATCTCCGAGGACTCCTACACCAACGGGGCGCCAATTGGAAAGACACAGGGCCGTGCAGGCCGTCGCGGAGATTAGCCACGGAGAGGCTAGTCCGATCTCGACTAAAAGCGACCACAGCAAGGGCAGATCTGAAAGCTCGCGTCCCAGTAGCACGAACGGAGACTCTGAGACTGAATTGCCCGACGTCACACCCCAAACAGCGGATGGCATCATATGAAGCTCGCACGCCAAGATACATGAGGAGTGGCTGTCATGACGGTGGGAGCTGAATATTGAAGAGGCTGCCATGGGGTGGCAACAGTCCGCTGGCACCAGAGCAACTGATGGGACTACCATTCAGGTTACGGGGTGGGGAGGATGGCCGGGGGGGTTCTGGGTCCGACAGGGCCAGTCTACGCCTCACCACTTTTTCTGTCTTGTAGTTCACATTGCTAGTTTGGATGGGGACTTGTTGGTTTGTACCTGTCCTGGGGAGGGGGAGTTGGGGGTGGTTTGGTTGTTGAGGGGTTTTTGTTTGGGGCCAGGCATGTCGCTGTGGGGAGATGGGAAGGAGGACTGACACGGTCTGTGCAATGGGTCCCCCCATAGGAATCAAATGCATCTCCTGGAATGTTAGGGAGATGCACACTATGATGCGTCGCCATAAAATACACACGTATCTGGTGAGGAGAGGGGTACAGATTACCCTATTACAGAAAACTCACTTAACGCAGAAGGAAGGGGTCGCATTGCAGAAACGGTGGAGGGGGCAGGTGTTTTGCACTTCGTATTCGGCCTATGCCAGGGGCACATTGATCTGGGTGCGTGCGGGAGTCCCTTTTCAGAGTACCAGACAACTGATAGACCCAGATGGCCGGTATGTGGTGGTCTCAGGGCGGTTAGACGGCAGGGACATAGTGATAGGGAGCCTTTATGCCCCCAACGTCGATCAGCCTGCCTTCTTCGCACACCTCTCGAGGACGCTGGCGACCATGTTAACGGGGGCGGTGCTGCTGGGGGGAGACTTTAACTGTATTACTGACATAGACCTGGACCGCTCTCACCCTCAACTCCCGGATGCTCCCATACACAGACTGGCAGCGATCAGGCGTGGCTGGCAACAACACTGGGGGCTGACAGACACTTGGAGGGCCCACCACCCGGACGAGAGGGATTATTCCTATTTCTCTGTGTTACACGAACTGCACGTTCGGTTGGATTCGATTCTATGTTCCCCAGACGTGCATGGTGGGATCACACTCAGCGAATATTTAGCTAGAACGATTTCTGATCATAACCCGCTCCTGGTGTCTTTAGCCTGGCTACGGGTTAGACCTACCATACCTAGTTGGCGCTTGCGACCGGAGACACTGGAAGATCCAGTGTTTCGGGCCACAATAGGGTCCGTTATTGATGATTATTTTTTGGATAACGCCGGGACTGCGTCGAGTCCACTTATAGAGTGGGATGCCTTTATAACGGTCGTCAGGGGGCGCTGCATTGGAGAAATGGTTGGAGTGCGGAGGGTGCTGCTGCGGGACGTGCAGACTGCGGAACGCAGGCTTCGGGAATTGGAGAAAGAGAGGCCGGAGCGAATAGATAGGCAGGCTGAACTCCTCGCGGCTCGAGAAATCCTAGCGACCCCGGGGACTGATGGGCTCCCGGTGGAGTTTAACTCTACATACATCGATGTCTTGGCCCCAAGGCTAGTGGCACTGTATAACAGAGCGAGGTAGGAGGGCTGCCTTCCTGCTTCAACGAGGGAAGCGGTAATCGTCCCACTCTTAAAACCTGGGAAACCGGCTGGGGACCGGACTGCATATCGGCCCCTCGCCATGCTCAACTTAGACTACAAAATATTAAGCCGTATATTGGCCAGTCGGCTGTTAGCCCATATACCAACGCTTATTCACGTGGACCAGGCAGGATTTATCCCAGCCAGGAACACGGCAATGAATGTCCGTAGGCTCCTGCGCATATTGGGGGCGGACACTTACTGCAAGGAAGAAGCATGCATTTTTACGGTCGACATTGAGAAGGCTTTTGACAGCCTAGAATGGTCGTATCTCTTTAAGGTAATGAGAGCGTTTGGCTTGGGGGTCCGCTTCGTGGAATGGACGGCGATATTGTATAAAAATTCCACTGCCAGAGTTCGGACGGGGGGGGTTGATTTCGGGGGCCTGCATGGTGGGCAGGGGTACGAGACAGGGCTATCACCCTTGTTGTTCGCGCTGGCAATGGAACCCGTGGCTGTACACGCCAGGTCGGGCCGCTATTACCAGGGGCTGGTGGTGGAGGGACAACTACAGCACATAGCATTATATGCGGATGACCTCCCACTGTTCCTGGCCAACTCGGAGGGGGCCTTACGAGGAGCCAAGGAACTGCTGGGTCTCCTGGGGAGAGTTGCGGGGCTCATAAATTGGGCCAAATCGTGCCTTTTTCCTGCATGCTCTGGTAGAGACGGGTTAATGGAAGCAGAGGACGTGCCTTGGGAAACCAGATGCTTGCCCTACTTGGGTACTCGGATATACCATGACCCTGTAGATCTTTTAGAGGGTAACATAGGACGCGCCGTGCGCAGCACCAAAAGCAACTTTGAATTCTGGGGGACCCTTCCATTATCTGTGGCGGGAAGGGTGGCATTGGTGAAAATGGTTACGTTACCCAGACTTCTCTATTTCTTTGGGGGCGCTCCCAATCTGGATCCCACCTAAGATCTTTGCTCAACTCAATACAATGCTCACGGGGTTCTTGTGGGGCACCGGGAGGCGGAGAGTAGCTCTTACCACCATGATGAGACCCAGGGCGGAGCGGGGTTTCGCAGTGCCGGATTTCGAGGCCTACTATCATGCTGCACAGCTACAGTGGTACACGAAGTGGATGGCACGAAGGCTCAAAAATACAGAAGACCTTGGTGGTCCGGACCCGAGCCTGGGCCTTCTATCCCGGGTACTACTGCGTCTGCCCATAAGGGAGGGGAGGGTTCCCTCGGACCTCTATACGGTTCGCCAGTGTTGGAACCGATTAGCTAGACGAGCACAAGTACGGACCCCCTATGCGCCTGAGATCCCGTTGGGCGTTTGTGAGGCACTACCGCATGTTGGGGATTGGAGCAGGTTGCGATTATGGAGTGAAGCTGGGATCTCTACTATACTACTCAATGATCTGCTGGAGCGCCATGACCTCCCTAGAGGTGATTTCCTGCTACATGCCGCTCTGATGGCAGCCATCCGAAAGCATTGGTGGGAGGGGATGGTGGAACCCCAGACCTCCCTGGCGTGTCAATATGTGGTCATGGCGGCTGGTACTTTCAAAGCAGTCACTTGCCTCTATAGGCGTATCACTCAGGGAATGCGACGACCTCTAGCGACATTACGTCTCAAATGGGAGGAGGACCTGGGTGAGGTGATTGAGGAGAAACCCTGGGAGAAACTTGTGGAAAGGGCCTGGAAGAGCTCTAGGAACACGCGCTTCCAGTTAATTCACTTCTATGTCTTGCATAGGGTGTACTTTACCCCAGGCAAGATTAATGAGTACTTTGGAGCCCGGACTGGGTGCCCGAGATGTAATTTGGAGGGTGCAGGGTTCCTCCACATGTTCTGGGATTGTCCACATCTGGGAGAGTTCTGGAGGGGGTGACAACTGGATTGGCGACCACGACGGAGAGGGAAATAGCGTTGACGCCAGGTTGTTGTTTGCTGCACTGGTTTCCCCACAATGCCAGGAATAAAGTCACTAGTAAGTTCATAGATCTCGGATTGGTGTTGGCTAAAAGGGAACTCACTAGTCATTGGAAAGCGAAAAACGCCCCAAGTGTGACACGATGGACAAGGGAGCTAGTGAAGTGGGCGAGATTGCGAGGGGCCTTCCGATTGCAGATGGCCCACTGCACTGGGAACGAAAAATCACTTGAGATGGCAAGGGCATGGGTGGCGCTGGTGGACCTGTTGAAACGCCCGACTGACGACGCTGTTGACGACCATGAGGGGGCGGATCCTCTAGCAGGAGACTGATCTCGGGGTCACCTTGTTGCCCTGGGAGAGCCCCCTTGCTGGGAAAGGCTGACATGGTACACATTTCCCCCCCCATTGCACCACTAACTGGAGATCAGGGGCATAGAGCCCTTGATACATTGTTGGACCGACCAATGCCCAAGTACAGATGCTTTAACGAATCAGCGGCATTCCTGGGGGGTGGGGAGGGAGGGTGGTTTGGAGGAGGTTGGGAGGGCGGGAGGGGGTTTGTTGGGTGTTATTTACACAGGGACATTGGGTGGGATTTAGGGCTGACGGAGTTCACTGGCGCACACTGCAGTGTATAGAGATGGGGGTGGGCACTGGGTTCAGGTATGCAGACCCTTATTTCCTCAACAGGTGGACTGACAACAGATACTGAAGGATTATCCTGTATTTATTGTGTTCAAATGCACTGAATATTGAGATGGACGTTATGTCTTGCCGCAACGCTCTATGGGCTGGTTTATCTGTCCTATTGTGATTCAATAAAATTTGTTTACAAAAAAAAAAATTAGGAATATGCATATCCAGAATTCTTTTTTACATTTTTTTTATTTATTCATCAGCTTGCAACTTACAATTACAGAGTTCCATAAAGTGAACCCAGCTATCATACAATGTCCATATGATGCGCAAGCAATTTTCAAGATACAAATAGTAAACCTAACCCGACGCCCCCCCTCCAAACTTCCCCTAATCTGCAATTACTGTCAGTTTGACATGTTTACAACTTTCACATTTCAATTTCGGCAACAATCCTGAATGGCATCTGATACCATCAGTCTTTTGACATAAACAGTTGTTCATTATGTTTGATGCAAGTCCGGGTTCTCAAGCAAATAGATGGATAGCGGTGCCCAGAAGTCTTTAGGCAGAGAGGCCTCAGGCAGTTCTTCTGCATAAATCCCCACCTGCTCTTTGCAATACACTAAATCCCGATCCCATTTCTGAATAGTTGGGCTGGCTCTAGCACCCCAACACTGTGCTACAGCACGCTTGGCAAACAGGGTACATATTGCGACAATACGTATATTACATGGTTTAAGCTCTTTTACCATACCCAACAAACATAATTCAGGGGTGCATGCAACTCTCTCAAGAACAACCCCAGCGAGCACCTCTGCAACGCGCCTCCAAAATGCATGTATTCTGGCACAACCCTATGCAAGATGTATAAAGTCCGCATCATCCTGCCCACATCTTATACATCTTGCATTTTCCTTCAAGCCAAATGTCTGCAACTGACTGGGTGTATAATATAGTTGGTGCAAATATTTAAAATGAATAATGCGGAGATTGCAATTTGCCGTTAACCTACCAGTCAGTTCACAGCAAACCTTCCACTGTTCCAGTGACATTGGGGTCAAAAGCACATCATTCCATTTTTTAAGCGAAGGGGGTTCAAGCATTTCGTTCTCTCTCAGGGAAGCCTTATATAACCTTGTAATCAGACCTTTGCTTTTATCCCCTCCAGCACTGCCTGCAGTGCCTTCAATGTTTTCGGCTCTGCGGAAAAGTCAGGAAATATAGACCTGACAGCCTGTCGCATCCTTATATATATGAAGCCTAACTATAGTCTTGTCCTGCTTGAAGTTCCGAGAGCGACTTGAATGATCCATTCTTATACAAATCGCCAAACTGCTTGACCCCAACTGCCCGCAGAACCCCCACAGCTACCCGTTCCTGTGTCGCAAAGATGTCTGGGTGTGTAGCAATCGGCAACGCTGGGGCGTACAGGTAATCCAGCTGAGCTCGCTTGGCCAGAATCTTCCACACCCAGGCAGTACATTTAACAGAGTTAATTTCATTCCTCGGGGCTCCCCCCCCCCCTTCCGACACTACAGCCGCCACAAGTGGAATTGGATGCACAGTATCTGCCTCAATCGCGACATGTGGCAGGTACTGCTGCAGGAAGTACCAGTAGTGCGCAAACTGTGCTTGAGCACATAGATAATATAATCGCAAATCAGGTGCCTGAAAACCTCCCCGATCAAATGGCTGCGTTAGCATACCCCAGCTACATCTTGGCCTCTTGCCGGCCCAGACAAAAGACAATAAAGCCGTCTGGAGCGCATTAAAGAGCGCCATATTGAGTCACATAGAGATATTTACGAATAGATAAAGGAGCTTAGGCAATATTGTCATTTTCACCACTGCAATTCTGTCTGCCAGCGAAAGGGGTAGTCTAGTCCATCGAGAGGTTTGCTCTGTGATTTGCGTGATGGCTCATCCAAAATTCATGGAGAGTATCATGTCTGGGTCCCTTTGAAGCCATACTCCCAAATATTTCACAGGGTCAGTAGACCATGACAGTGGAAAGTCCAGCTTCACCTCTTGAGTGCCAACAGACAATGGGAAAACCGTGGATTTCGCCCAATTGATCCCCAAGCCTGAGTATCTCTCAAATACCACATACTCTTTCAACAACGCCAAAAGATACGTGGAAGGTTCACGCACATACATCATATCGTCTGCGTACAAGGAAACCACAAGGGGTCTCTGTCGAAATTGTAACGCGGCCTTTGCATGCTTTTGTCAGATTTTGCAAGCTAGGGGCTCCAGTGCAAGAGAGAATCGCATTGGGGACAGAGGGCATCCCTGTCTTGTGCCTCTTTTAATTGGAAAGGCATCTGAAATCCATCCATTGACACGCACACGTGCCACTGGTTCGGAATATAGTAATTTGACCCATTTGAGGAAATAAGGCGGCATGCCCATTCTCTGCAGCACAGTGAGCATATATCCCCAGTGCAAGGAGTCGAAGGCTTTTGCTGCATCCAGCAGCACTGCCACCGCCTGAAAATCTGACTCCAAATAATGCAGCGTGGCAAAAATAGTACGCAAGTTATGTGCCATAGATCTCTTCTGCACAAACCCTGACTGATCCGGGAGAATTCATTTGGGCACCAGCGGCTGTAGCCTATTTGCGGTCATTTTCGCTAGAATCTTCGCATCTATATTAATTAGGGATAGAGGCCTATAAGACTCGCATCTATTCGCCGCCTCTCGGGTTTTAACAATGTGACAATGAGTGCTTCTTTTAATGTGGGAGGTAGTGTTCCCTTTTCATACGCCTCTGCGAATACATCTAATAATCTGGGTGCGAGCTCATCTATATACGCCTTGTAGAACTCACTCGGGAGTCCGTCGAGACCAGCTGATTTGCACGTGGGAAGGCACATTATGGCTGCCTTCACATCCTCCACATCCAAGGGTTGTGTCAAATATTCTCTTTGGCCCTCTGAGAGCCACCCAAGCGCAATATCATCCAGATATGAGCAGATCGCAGCCTCAGGCACCTGCGGCCTTTCAACGTAGAGTTCTGAATAAAAGTCCAGCAGAATCCTGCTTAACTCTGGCGTGGAGTGTCGCACAACTTCATCTCTATCGAGTAGCTCAATAATAGCTTCCTGACCCCTTGGCAATGTTATCCTCTGAGCCAGAGAGCGACTGGGCGGGCCTCCCTCCCCATAATACCTTGCTTTGCTCCGCCTAGATCTGTGCGCCAATTCCTGATCTACAGTTTGGTTGTGCTCAGTCAAAAGATCCCTCATGCTTGCGAGTGTTTCTGACGAGGGGTTCAGTTCATACTCCCGCTCCAAAGCAGATATTTGTGTCGACAGCTTGCTAATTCTGCGCCTAAGGTCTTTCAAGACACCCGCTTGCACACTTATGCACTCCCCACGAATCGTCACTTTGAAAGCCTCCCAAAGCATCCCCGCACTGTCTACTGTTCCCTTGTTTTCTGTGAAATAATTTCTGATTGCATTTCCAATTGTGCTCCTAAACACATGATCTGTCAAAGAGGACTGATGTAATCTCCACTTAAATGGAGGTCTCGCGCATTCAGGGACAAGCAGCTCGAGAAGCACCGGGGAGTGATTAGAGAACGTCCTTGCTAAATGACTAATTTTGACTACCCAGGGGCATATCCCTTCGGACACTAACCAATAATCCAGCCTGGACCATGACCCGTGCACTGAAGAGACAAAGGTGCTCTCCCTTGCCTCAGGATTGTAGAGTCTCCATGTATCTTTGATACCACCAGCGTCCATCAATCCTATCAGAGTATCTGACGCCTGCTTCCCGCGTGCCCCTGTGCAACTCGATCGACCCAAATTCGCATCCAAGCATATATTAAAATCGCCACCCCAGAACACCTCCACAAGAGGGTACATAGAAATACGTTGCCAAACATCGCTAAAGAAGGCGGGATCATCAACATTCGGGCCATAGATGTTGACCAGCAGTACCGTCACACCACCCAGTTTTCCCAAAATCAAGTCCACCCTGCCCTGATCATCTACCTCTGAACTAATCATGGTAAATGGCATGCCTTTTTTAATGAGGATCATCACCCCTCTGGAATAGGAGGAGTAAGAGGCTGCAACCCTCACTCCAGCCCAGCGGACACCTATGTTTTTAGGTCTCGCCTAGCGATGCAGCGCATGCGCTGCTCGCCTTGGCGAGACTATTGTTGTCGGTTTGGTGCGCGAAGTGGGACAGGACATGTGCGCGCCCGGACAGGCGATGTGCACGCGCATGGCGTCTCCTCTCTGCCTCACACGCCTCCCACCGCGCGCTTGATTTAGCTTTCAGTTCATGTGCGCGCCTGGACAGGCGTTGTGCACGCGCATGGTGTCTCCTCTCTGCCTCACACGCTCCCACCGCGCGCTTGATTTAGCTTTTAGTTTCACTGTGCGCTGCAACTTGTCTCTCTGCCCCACACTGAGTCCTGCCACCTAATTTTATGTTTTTGCCTCGCTGTGCCTTTCATCTGCCCCGCACTCTGTGCTAATGCGCGCTGCAACTATACAAGGCAGACACATACTTTAAGAGCTCAAGCATATCAACATCTTTTTTTCTGTAGATTCGCGCGCTTGATTTAGCTTTTAGTTTACTTGCGCGATGCAACTATACAAGGCAGTATTTAGTTTGCTTTTGTTGTCTTAACACACAACAGTGCCATGTTCTGTATCCTCTGCCCACGCTCGCCGTGCCTGTCTCTCTGCCCCGCACTGAGTCCTGCCACCTAATTTTATGTTTTTGCCTCGCCGTGCCTTTCATCTGCCCCGCACTCTGTGCTAACAGTTATTCTCATATTTTTGACTACTCGTGCCTGTCCCTTTGCCCCGCACTCTGTCCTAACACTTATCCTCATGTTCAAAACTCGCCGTGCTTATCCCTCTGCCCCGCACTCTGTCCTAACACTTATCCTCATGTTCAAAACTCTCCGAGCTTATCTCTCTGTCCCGCACTCTGTCCTAACAGTTATCCTTATGTTCTTCACTCGCCGTGCCTTTATTTGTTCCGTACTCTGTCCTGACAGTTATTCTCATATTTTTGCATCCCCGTGCCTGTCCCTCTGCCCCGCACTCTGTCCTAACACTTATCCTCATGTTCAAAACTCAATGTGCTTATCCCTCTGCCCCGCACTCTCTCCTGCCACCTAAACATATGCACACGCTCTACCTTTGCTTGCACCTAGTTGCTCACTCCCTTTTTGTCTTTATTAAGTCCCTCGTGTTTTATTATGTGCCACATAGTATTTACTTTGCTTTTCTTCGCTTTTGTTGCCTCAACACACAACAGTGCCGTATTCTCTTCCCTTTGCCCCGCACTCTGTCCTGCCACTTACCCGCATGCTATTAACTTAACGTGCCTGTCCCTCTGCTCCGCAATCTCTCCTGCCACCTATCCTTATGTTATTGCCTTACCGTGCCTTTTACTTTGCCCCGCGCTCTGTCCTCCTACCTATACTCATATTCTTGCTTCGCCTTGCCTTTCACTCTGCCCCGCACTCTCTCCTGCCACTTATCCTCATGTTCTTCACTCGCCGTGCCTCTCTCTCTCCCCGCAATAAGTTCTGCCACCTAATATCATGTTCTTGCCTCGCCGTGCTTTTCATCTGCCCCGCACTCTGTCCTAACAGTTATCCTTATGTTTTTCACTTGTCGTCCCTGTCCCTCTGCCCTGCACTCTGTCCTACCACTTACCCTCATGCGTTTCACTCCCCGTGCCTATCCCTCTGCTCCGCACTCTATCCTAACAGTTAGCCTCATTTTATACACTCGCTGTGCTTATCCCTCTGCCTTGCACTCTATCCTGCCACCTACCCTCATATTATTGCCTCGCCCTGCCTTTTACTTTCCCCCGCGCTCTGTCCTCCTACCTATACTCATGTTCTTGCTTCACCCTGCCTTTCACTCTGCCCCGCACTCTGTCCTGCCACTTATCCTCATATTCTTAACTTGCCGTGCCTGTCTCTCTGCCCCGCACTAACTCCTGCCACCTAATCTCATATTCTTGTCTCGCCCGCCGTCCCTGTCCCTTTGCCCCGCACTCTGTCCTGCCACTTATCCTCATGTTTTTCACTCCCCGTGCCTGTCCCTCTGCCACACACTCTTTTCTAACACTTATCCTCATGTTCAAAACTCGCTGTACTTATGCCACAACTATCTCTACAATTCTTTAAACTATTCACTGTAAATGTTTATATGCTATAACAAAAGGTCTAATAAACCAATATTAAACAACGACAATTGTACTGCATAAGTTCATGTACTATATACCAACTAACTCAAAACAACATCAATAAACAACACAAATATACTAATCCAATAACTCTAACTCAACCTAATGCGAGACCTGTTGCATTGCAAATGCTTGTTCTCTGTGAGTTTGGTTAAGTGGGTTTCCTGTAGGAAAGCAATTTGTACATCCATCCTGTCTAGATAAGCTAATACAGAGCAAATTTTCTTAGGGCTGTTGAGCCCGCGTACATTCCATGTGATGAATTTTATATTACTGCTGGAACCTGCATCTCAACTATACCACAATATATGTTGCCCAAGCATATCGCACATTTCAACTGTATTGTACCCAGCATGGTGCCCTTACAGAATTGCAGCCTCCCGCTGACCCCCCCAACCCAACATCCCACCACCCACTTCAGCACCCCCAACTTGCTAAAGCCATCCCCTAGTGAAAGAAACAACCCCCCCCCTGAAACAAAATATCATAGTAAACATACGGGGTACTCCCAATGGGGAGCGCCGGAGTGCTACTTGCCTCCCATAAAGCAGGAGGTGGCCGATCTGTCCTATATTAATTGCTATATTATTCCAGTTATATTTGTAGGACTCTAGTGCGACAAAGCGGATAACAGTTCAGTTTATAACCATTTCGGCCCAAAACAGATAAAGAAAAAAAAAAAAGATCGACACAGTGGACAGCTGCCCCAGACGGCACCTTACATATCCGCACAAATCACTGCACAATGCTAACAGCGGCCATAAACATTACTGTTCTTCGTTATCTGGGACATTGGAAGATTCACGCCGCCGCCTCTTCAATGTTTTAACATGTTCGAGCGCAGCCTTTGGGTTGGTGAAGATCTTGAAGGCCCCCTCCGGGCCAATTCGAAGGCGAGCAGGATGCAGCATGGCATATGGAATATCCTCCAACTGTAGTAGTTTCTTTACAGTTCCGAATTCTCTCCGTGCTGCCTGCACCGCTACCGTAAAGTCCTGGTAAAAGGCCAGCGTGTTCCCCTGGAAGTTGATGGTGCCCTTTTCTCTTGCCATCCGCAGAAAAGCATTGCGATCCCTATAGTTTAAGAGTCTAGCAATAATGGGACGCGGCGTTGCTCCTGGGACCGGCCGTGCCGCTAACGAGCGATGCGCACGCTCAACAATCAGTATAGGGGACAAATTCTCTGTGCCAAAAATATCTGATCAATAACTCGACAAAAGTTTCCATTTTGACTGTGTTGGTCGACTCAGGTAGGCCAGTAATTCTGAGGTTATTCCTTCTAGAGCGAGCCTCTAAATCTTCGTTTTTCGCCTGAATTAGTGCCAAGACTTTTTCCATATTTAAGGCTTTACCGGTAACCTCACTTAGTCCGTCCTCAGTGTTGGAGACCCGCTGTTCAACCTCTCCGATTCTGGTATTTTGTTTTTCTAGTTTTGCAGACATGTGATCCATTCGTAAATTTAAAGCGTCAATCTTTACGTCTATGGATTGTAAACTGCGCTGCATTGCTAGAAGCGTCGTTTCGAGTGATGTGGTGGTCTCCCCTTGGGCATCTGCCTCCGAGTCCGATGTTGCCTTTTGTTGTGACCTACTAGGCTTCCGTGCCGCAAATGTGAGGCGAGGTTGAGATTTATCTGTTTTCTCCATGTTCGTATTCCAATCACGCAGTAATCCTTGTCTCTTTCTGTTTAGTCGAACCTACGCTTTTTACGTCTTCTTTTGGACAATTCCAGAATTATAACACGCGATGCCGACAGCAAACCAGGGATTTATTTCCTCTTATCTTGTTGGTCCTTGTGTTAGCAGTTACACCAAGACTGACCCGCTCACCCTCATACATTGGACGCTGCAGCCTGTTATCGTGCTGTTTATGCGGAGTCCTCTCTATGTCGCTACCAACTACTGCCAGTAAGGCCGTGCCCCCAGTCAAAAGTTGCTTTTCATACACGCCGTGATGTTGAAATGCTTGTCTTCAACTTTACGAGGCTCTATTTAGTATGCACGCTCTTTATTCCCAAGCCACACAGTATTTGTTTAAAGCGCCATCTGTCCGTGGCATTTATTCGATAAACTTTGCAGTGTAGCACGCCAAATTCAGGTTGAGGATCCTGATGCGCGTCTTCCCCACTGATTTCCACCTGGTCCCGGTCCGCCGCTAAGCCAGCCCCGCCGTCCGCTCCTTCATGCAGGTCCGCAGGCCGTAGCCTTTCACCCGGGCCCGCACCCACCTCCGCAGCCACAGGCCAAGCCTCAAGCCCACTCACCGCACTCGATATTCACCCTCCGGACTCAGCAGGGGCCCCGCCAGGCCGGTAACAGGTTAGTTCTCCGCCGCCTCTTACTTCTTTTCGCAGCGATCTCCGGATGACACGCAGCAGTGCAGCCGCACCTCTCTCACGCCACGCCGTTCAGCTCCGGGCAGCTCTCCTCTCAGCAGGTTGAATCAATGGGCCGCAGTCTGCTTCCCGATCTCTTCTTGCTGGCCAACGGCTGGGTCCATCTGCTTGCCGCTGTTCTCACTTGTGCCGTACTTCCATCGGCCAGCCTGTCGTCAGAGTGCAATCGCTGCCTCCCGGGCAGAAACAGCCGCCATCTTACCCTCGCGGAATCAGCTCCCTTCACCTCCGGGTTTTCAGGACGTGCCCGCCAGCAGTAGTGGTAAGAAGCCTCAAAGCTGCTCTGGGTTGTCTAGAGTCGCACTACATCCCCTTTTGCAGACTCAATGTAGCGTATTTTTGACAGATTATGGATCGGCCAGGCAGAGCTGCACTACATGTCAGCCATCTTACCGTGCGCCCTCTAGTGCCCCCCTCCTCAGATGTTACTTGAGCCAGTTTTCTTGTGCATTACATAGTCTGTCTGATATAGACTCTGATTCTGGTCTTACATTTGGCACTCAGAACTTGGTCATCCTGTCAGTAGTTTCCTTGCAGCTTTGACTACTGCCAATGATGCATGTCTTATGCAGAGACTCTGAATGCCCTCGGGCGCAGAAGATGTAGTGGTTCTTTCTGCTGTTTCCATAACAAATGCTTTTTATGGGACAAGGTTGTTAGACTACTGTCAATTGGCGAGTGGTCTCTGGTTGCTGCTACTCTCAAGTCTGGGTGAAGTACCCAATGTTTCAGTTGAGCTTAATGGTATCTCTTTGACTTTGTCAGGCCAAAGTCCTGCTGGCAATTTTCAAAGGTGAGGATATCCCATCCGTGGAACAAATCAGGAATGGTAAGACACTCCCTCTCCCTCTAAGGATTGAAAGGGCCAGACATAAGTGCGGGTGGAAAGGCAGGGTTGAAGTGAATAGGAGTGAATGGAGAGGTGAACGTGGCCCACGCAGCCGATCGATTCACATCATCCCATGCTTTAAGGGTCGTTTTTGTAGGTGTGCTAAGATATGCATTAAGGGGCCAGTCTGCCTTTGTAGTGAGTTCCTACTTAGGCTCACTGTAGTTTTCCTGTATTTTAGCCTAACTACATTTTGTAGGCCACATTTGCTTTGTAAGCCACACGTAACACATTTATTTTTGCGCCACAATATTATTTTAGAAATGAGCTGCATATGTTATTATTGTTATTCAGTTCTTCCGCTGGGATTCAGTCTGAACATTTCGTACAAGGTCAAACAACATTGTGCTCTATTTTTCTGTGCTCGGTGAAGCAAAATCTTCTAACATACAGACACAACAAAAGTGCAGCTGCTGTTTTTCAACACAGCACTTCTTATCATATAAACGGAGACGTGACCGTTGAAAAACCGAGAGGAGGATTCTTGCAGAGGAAAAGGTCTTGGAACGGGAGACCTAGCTTTGCGCAATGTGCGATGCAGACCAGCTAGCTAAAAATGCCAGGTATGGGGCAGATTCTAATCCCAGAGGTCACTGATATATCACTGTGCTCACATAGTGAGCATGGGCTTAGACAGATATATCATTAACCATGATAGGGCTTTTCATTGTTTATAGTTTACTCTTAATGCTGATTACTCTGCTCAGTTGCATATGTTTTCTAATTGCAGCACAGTTGCTTCTTGATAGGGAACGATGGTTTCAATAGATATTGTAAACCGTCCTTGTGTCTTTTTTTTGTTTATTATGGACATGCATGAGTGAGAAAACGAAAGGTGACAATCTGTTTCCACGGTTCCCCTGGGAACTAGAGAGTTGTGTTCTGGGGTGCCTATTTACCTGTTACTCTGGGAAGGATAGGAGGGCAGGTAAGGCACTATGAGCTAGTCGGATTTGGGACCATAGGTACTGATGTGGTATGGCGACTCTTTCCCTACATTCTGACGTCCTTTGATCCCAGGCATAGTTCTGCTTCCAAACAGAATCCCTGCAACACCTTTGGCTTTCATAAAATGTCCCATATATATTAGCCTACCATGGCCCAATCCATATGGAGCCAGTGTTTATCTGATTCTCTCAGTGACCATTTGGATATCACTCTTAGTTGTGCTGCCTTATAGTATAAGGGAAAATCAGGAAGAGCCAGCCCACCAGCCTGGGTAAGCGCAGTTTATAAAGGAGGTGGGATCTATGATTCTGCCAAATAAAACTGGTCACCAGAGAGCGGAGCGCCCAAAAGAATTCTCGAGCTAGTTCAATTGGGAGTCCCTGAAAAAGATATAGAAACCTTGGTAAGCCAGCCATTTTTATTGCATGAACGCGACCAAACCATGATAGATGCATGGGAACCCATCTTTTAAGGTCAGCTTTAAGTTGTTGATGGAGCATGGGATAATTTTCACGATATGGATCAGAAACTTCGGGAGTGATTTTAATCCCAAATAGGTAAGGTCTTTTTTTAGCCCTTTGGAAAGGGGTGGAGCAGCCCGCCAGCGTCTCCATCTCGGATGTGGGTAGGGTCAGATTTAGAAGGAAGGATTTGTGAAAGTTAATAAGATGACCTGCCACTATCTTATAAAGTGCCAATTTCTGCTGTAGAGCTGCAAGGGATGTCGAGGGGGTAGTTAAGGAAAGCAACTCCTCTTCCGTAAATGGCAACATTTTGTGTTTAACAGATCCAAATGAGAGGCCCTGAATCGCAGGCGGAGCTCTCACCTTGGCTGCGAGGGGGTTCCATACTGAAGGCGAATAAGAGCAGCGAGAGCAGACACCCCTGACGGGTACCCCACTCTAACTTAAATAGGGCAGAGCCCACTCCATTCACTAGTACGCGTGATAGTGGATTTGCGTAGTTAGCGTGGATCATGTTTATAAATTGTTTGGACATGCCGAATCGACGGAGAGTGTGAAAGACGAAGGACCAATCTACCCGATCAAAGTCTTTTTCAGCATCTAGTGCCAGGAGGACCACCGGAATGTGTTTTTTTAGTAGCCTTTTCGACCAGGTGGACCACCCTTCTTAAGTTATCATGTGCCTGTCTCCCTTAATAAATCCCGGCTGATCTGGCATAATACCGTCCAGCCGTGTAGCAAGGATCTTAGTTTAGAGTTTGACATCCAGATTTAACAATGCAAAAGGTCTGTAGGAGGCAAAAAAACGTGGGTCCTTCCCTGGTTTTGGAAGGACTGAAATCAGTGCTTCGCTCATTGAATGTGTGACCTCTCAGGAAGTAGCTATATGATTGAACAGGACTGTCTAGGTGGGCTACCAAATAAGAGCTGAAGGTCTTGTAATATTGGACCGTGAAGCCATCAGGCCCGGGTGATTTGTGTAGTTTAAGGGCAGAAATAGCGGCTTGAACCTCGAATTCTCCAATCGAACTACCTAAAGCCTCATTTTGATCAGCTGTCACTTGAGGCAGGTTTACTTCCTGCAGGTAGCCTAGCTGTTCAGCTTCCTCCGATGGCTCGTATGTGTATAGCTTTTTTATAAAAATCCTGGAAGGCTTTTGCCTTATCCTCTTCTGACGTTGCCACCTCCCCACCTTCCAGATTAATGTGACTGATGTATTCCTTCTCATGCTTGACCTTTAGTTGTTGTGCTAAGCGGGAGCTCACCTTTGTTTACCTGATCATATATCCCATGTTTAAAGCGTAGCAAAGCAAATTCTGCCCTATTCGTGTAGATCGCAATTAGCTTCCCCCTAAGTGCAGTGACCTTCCTTGAAATGTTAGTGATCGATTGTCTTTGTGAGCATATTCTGCTGCTTGAAGTTCCGCTTCAAGCCCCAAGCTGTCCTGGCTTTTTCGGTTTAGTTAAACTAGATAAGAGCAAAATGCAATTTCCCCTAATAACCGCCTTAAAGGAGTCCCACGTGTTCGACATATTGGTATCTTGAGGGTCATAAATTTGAAAGAAGTCTCTAATAGTCTTGCGCAATTAGTCTCGGAAGAGACAGTTCCTAACAAGAGGACATGGGAAGAACCACCTACGATACTTAGGCGTTGGGGGAGCCCACTGTAAAGTGAGTGCCCCTGGGGCATGGTCTGAGAGAGAGTGGCAGGATGAAATTCGAATGCCATAATGGAGTGTTCCAGTTATTTGGCTTATGAAACTGTAGTCAAGTCTGGGATATATGCGATGTGAATGGGAAAAAAAATATATAATCCCATGTATCAGGGTGGTTGGTCCTCCAGGCATCTATTAGCCCTACAGACCAGAGCGCTTGTTTCAGGGCTTTAGAAAAGCCACTGGTGGAGGACCGATGTGGGTGGGTGCTGTCTAACTCCGGATTCCATGTGAGATTGAAATCCCCCATCAAAGTGATCGCTCTTTCAGCAAACTCTCCCAGAAGATTAAAGGAAAGCAGCCTGGGCAGTATCGACCCACTATGTTGCCTTTCACCACCAATATTCTCTCCTCCTTATCAGATTTACAACCCGCAGCTTGAAACTTTAAAGAGGTGTGAAAAAGAAGGGCTACCCTGCTTGGAAGAGCAGAGGATCTGTAGATCAGGGGATATGCTTTATTGCGCAGTCTATGATCCTCGCTACGATTTAAGGTGTGTTTCCTGTAAGGCTATTATATAGTGTCTCCTGTCTAGGATGTATTTCCATAATTTAGGAGGTTTGGCCAGAGTGTTTGGCCCTTTGACATTCCAAGTGAGCATTGTTAACACCATAATAGTACTAGGTAGATAGACTCAAGCAATGGCCCCAGAACTAGATCCTCATCTCATGCCCGCACCCCCGTCCTCCCGCAGCACATGTAAGTAGATAGAAGCCACCCCTGGGCCCTCTGCCACCCCCTCCTACCAGGAGTATCCCATTCATGGATTGTAAACATATACAACAAAGAGTAACATTTCGGAACTTAGTTCCCCAACAATGGTATACGTCAGTTATAAATCGCATAAATGCGAGCAAGTAGGACACTTACCGCTAAGCATTCTAACATTGAACACATAAAGCAAGGCAAATTGGCATCAGGTAGGTATTGTAATCGTATAGAAGAGCCTCACCTTTTCAATGGGCAGTCAACCATTCTCTTAGAGAGCTGTGGAGAATTGCACCTGATCAAGTAGCACTGATTCCAGAAGGGAGCCTATCATACAGGCTTGAGTCAAATATCCACATATTTAAAGGATATTAAAATCATACTCCCCCCTGCAGTGTAGCTTCGGTTGTCAAGGCAAGGGGACCTGTTTCAACTTGGGGCCCAATATTTCCCTTGCCGTTTTGGTCGTCTCTGCAATAACCATTTTCCTTTATCTGCGCCTGTCGTTAAGCTGGTGGAAGGTCTCTCTTGGTTTCCCCCGGCATCTGCATTCTGGGGCAGGTATTCTAAACAGCGTCGCTGCCTCCGCTGTGTCCGCGAAGTGATGTGACTTGTTTTGGTGTTTGAAGGCGAGGTCAAAAGGGTAGGTCCACTGATATTTGATATGTTTGTGGCATAGTTTATCAGTAACAGGCCGAAATTGTAGTCGCCGAGCCAGAGTAGCCGGTGCAATGTCTTGAAACACAGAGCATGTCGCTCCTTGGAAGGAGACCGTCTCCACTTTCCTCGCTGCTTGTAGGATCGCTTCGGTAAAACATCTCTGGACGCTAGCCCCCACCAGGTATTAGTGGGCCTTCCTGGTGGACACGTTCCACTTTGACCTTGGCCTGATTGTCCCCTAGAAGCTCAGAGAACATGCCCACCACAAATGCATTAAAGTCCGGGCCCCCCCCTCCTTCCTCCAGGCTTCATAGATGAATGTTATCTTGCCTTGAACAATTTTCCAACTCTTCACATTTCAGGAGCGTAGCCTGCAGGTGGTCCTTAAGTTGATCAGAAGAGCCTTCTAGTCGGTCTACCTGTTGCTCCAAGTTCTGGAATTTAGTTTCAAGATCAAGAGTTCGAGCACCCACCAAGTCTTCATCCTGCTGCTATGTCGAGAGTCTGGCATTAAGGTCAGTGCAAAGACCTTCCAAGGATGTGGCTAGGTCCGCTTTTAATTCCTCTTTCAACTCTTTTTTTTTTTTTTTTAAAGACTTGATGTGAAGAAAGGAGGCGTTCCTTAGTTAAGGCCATTACGCCATCCCTGGTAGTGGAAAGGTGAACGTCTCTTGTTTACGTTGGTTGAAAGTAGCTGGACACCTTATTAGATTGTGTCTTTTTCGGAGGCTTGTAGGCTACTGCCAAGGGCCAGGTAAGCGATTTGGGGAAAAGAGCGACAAAGTGCATCCCCTAGTAGGCTTCCGGCAATCAAGTACCTCATAAGATTATCTCCATTAGCTCACCTTGTCACAAGAAGTGTGGCGTTGGGGGTGAGCAGGTGGCGATAAAAAGTGTTGCCCTCCTTTTCGAATTTTCTTTGCACTACAAGCCCAAATGTATGTCCTGCACGGGGCTGTAGCTGGGACCCATGTGCGTAGACTAGCCGGGTAGTCAGTCTAAGCCTCTATGCATAGGCTCCATAGTCGACCCTTTACTTCTGTACACTCAGCCGCCATTGTCATCTTTACGAGGCAAGGTTGTGTTGAAACGTGGTGTGGCCCCAGACTTCAGAAGTGGCTGCTTTTCAACACCTCCGCGAAGAAACACATGTGGAATGGGCTCGGAGCAGGAGTCAGCAGGGGAGGGCGCTCTTACCCAGTTGTCTGCTGGAAAAGGTGTGGGTACGATATAGTGCGGGGTCCCGTGCTAGTTTCTCTGCTCAGCTAAAAAGTGAAAGACATACAAATGATGGACGGAATGCCGAACAAATCAAACATTCACTCCCAGTCAAGAGATCTGGGTTAAATCCATCATTCTTTTGCTCACCATGCCACCCCAGTTTAGTCCCAGCCATATGCAAATCAGTCTCGACCCTGCTCCTCATGGGAACAGTCCAGCCCGAACTGCCAAGCCAGGTCCTCCCTGGAGCAGAAACAAGCATCCTGGGACCGGTTTCAGGGTATGACCCCTCATCAGCCAGGCTAGCTTGAATCCAGTGGCCATGTGAGCGTGGGACCCATGTCTGGGCATACCAATCGCGCACTTGGAGCAAGAAAGCAAAAGTGTGGCTCCTGTATTCTTTTGCCATGCGGGCCCCGATGTGCTCTACCGCCAGGGTGTCAGGTACGCAGGTGGGACTCCGCAGTTGGGCTTTAATAAACATCTGTCCCGGTTCCGATATGTGCGCCATGCAGCAACAGTGCCGCATAAGAGAGGTGAGGGGGATACAGCGTAAATTGCCAGTTTCTGCGCTTACTCTCACCCGTGTTATACTAGTGGTTGTAATGGCTGCTGCAGCTCGGCCATCCCATGTCGTTGGGCCGAGTTAGCTCATGTGCTGAAATGGCAGACGAAGGGTGTACCTGGGATCACTTTTAAGGCTGCTAGCCCCACGAGGCTTAAAGCATGTCTGCAGGTCGGGAGCCCCTGCTGCCTTGATTTCTGAGAACGAATGCAGCAGAGTTCTGGTGGTTCACATCCACTCGGCCATGTTGGCTGGCCAAGCCCCCTCAGTTTGTTGATTTTTAGGTACTGCAGACTGTAAGAGGGAAAAATACTGGTAACATTTTAAGATGGTAGTCCTGGGAACCTGAAAATCATCCCCTGCTGGAAGCTATTTATGGTGCTTTCATAGGCACCTTTGCTAGTGACAGCAGCACCTTAAGTATGGGTTAACACTGATTGGGTCTCTTGGCCCTTCCTTCTCTCTGGATGTGATAACTGAAGGCATGCGCGCAACACCCATAGGGCTAAAAGTGCCGTAGCCCCCCCGCCCTCTTCATGTGTGCTGCTGTGGGCTTGGGCTGTGGGCTTGGCTGGGCAGTGTCTGGAGTCTTATCTCCACCAAACCTGAGTTTTTCACAGGTCTTTAAAAGACCATTTACATATTTCTATGCATTTGTGAACTCGTTAACGAGGCTTTGTGTTTTTTCACTGTTTCGGGTACTCCCTGGGTCCGCACTCTGCCTTTTCCTTACATTTGTATTTTATTTTTACTGCCACTGTGGGCGAATGCATTTCATGAAAAGGCATCTCACGAGTAGGGATGCCATCTTTCCAAGAGAAAAATACGGGCCATTTGGTATTTAAAGAGTCGCCTTGACAATAAACAGGGCTGTAAATAAAATGGTATGTATTAATTTGTAACATGACTTTTATGTTTGTGTTTCCTTTAATTATTAGTCTTGGATCATTCATGCAGCTTGATTTCTTGGCCAGGAGTTGGCAGATGCACAGTGGGCTTGTGCATTGGAAGAGGTGCATGGCGTCTCAAGGAACTCCCTCATGAAGGATACTCAATTTAGCAATGTCCACCAAACATATCTGACCCCAGCGCACATATATCACATCTTCTCGGCTGTCCCTTTGGAATGCCTCCGATGCCCCTGTTCCGAGGCCAATTTTTACCACATGGTGTGGGACTGCTTGGAGATTGCACAGTACTGGGGGGACACTGTTCAAGCCTTGACTGACATCATGGACCATCCCCTGCAGTGCGACCCACTTCACTGCCTCCATGGGCTGATCATGTGGATGCGCAAGAATAGATATGGTGTCAGGTTCCTTGACTTGGCGTTTGTACTTCTGAAGCACCGTATAGCCATGACCTGAAAGTCCACTGTAGTGCCACCACTGTCACTTTGGCTGAAAGACCTTTGTAAATGGGCAATTGCTGAGACGGTGATGTGGAGAACGCTGCTCATGCGCGGGAGGAGAGCTGGATGCCTGGGGTGCGTATATTGCTAAATTGACGTCCAAGATAGATGTGAGACCCCCCTGAAGCTTGAGTGGGCGTTCAAGAACATTATCTGGCCTTGTGTGGTTTCAGTACAATTATGTTTCCATCCACGCCGTCGGGAGTGCGCCCTCACACAAACTGTTTCCTCCTCTGTACTTCAGCTGACAGCGAAGCGGAGGTTGCCCCCCCCCACCCCACCGGCAGTGGTATTGCCAATGGCTTTTAGCGATGTTTTACAGCATGGCTAAAGGTAGGCACACCACACATGCGCACGCCTACATGAGCCTGTTTTTTTTCTTTTTATTTACCAGTCCAAGTTGAATCAGTAAATATAAAAGAAAAAAGTAGTCAAATTCGTTTTTTATAAGCAGGTGGGGGAGGGCTTAAGCAACACAAAAAGGGCGCAGGTGATGGGGGAAGTAACACAGAGACCTGGGGGTGGGGCGCAGACAGCAAAAAAAAGGATTAGGGGGTTAAAGCAACACTAAGGGGTCGATTCCGAGTTCGGGCCGGAAATCTCTCCGACCGAGCCGGACCCGGAGAGATTTCCGACCGACCGGGACTCGTGCAGTCCGACCGAACGAAGTCCGATGCATTCGTATGCCACCGGACACGAGTCGGTCGGACTCCCATTGAACTCAATGGGAGCCGGTCGCACAACGCGTGACGCGGGCTCCCATTGCCTCAATGGGTGCGAGGCGGACAAGGGCGCTCTACAGCGAGTACGCCGCGGAGCGCTCAGCGGCGCACACGCACAGGTAGGGGGACCCATGGGTCCCCCTGTGTGCGCCTCGCACGGGTACGCTGCACAGGGGGTCCGACACGGACCCCCAAAGTACGGCTCCGACAGCGAAGCTCGAGTCGGACGGCGCGAGTCGGTCGGAGCGGTCGAGGTGCGCATCGTACTTACCCGGCCGGAAAACGTCTCCATTGCGCGGTGCGGACCGGGTCCGAGCGAGTCGGTCGGAGCGGTACGATCCGGGTACGAAGTCGGTCGGAGCGGTCGGGTCGCCCGGACGAGTCGGTCGGCGACCCGCATCGTACTTCGCTCGGGCCGGACCCGCGTACGGTTCGGTCGGGAAACAGGGCTCCGAATCGGATCCGGTAAAGCCGAATCCTATTCGGAGCCCTACCGGCCGAGATCGGAATCGGCCCCTAAGTGTGTGGGTGGAAGGAAGCAACACGGAGAGTGAGGGGGCGAACAATATGGAGAGTGGTGGAAGCACACGGAGGGTGGGGGTAGAGATAATGAGACGGGAAAAGCAGCATGGAGTGTGGGTGGGAAAAGAAAAGCATATGGGCGAGAGAGAACGACACAGAGCTGGGTTGGTGAAGCACATGGGCGAGAAAGCAATATGGGGTGAAAAGCTTTTGAAAGCAAGCACATTACGTAGGGGAATAGGAGAGAAGAGCACAAGCGAGAGAGAGCTACACGTAGCGTGAAGGGGGGAATGAAGTACACAAAGAAGACCCAAGTAAGACTGATAGAAAACACATGTGCTCTCTTGGAGTGCTTAAGCAAAAAGAAAAAAAGGTAATACTTGAAAAGAAAGCTGTGGAAGGACGCAAGTAATAATGCCATGCTCCAGGAGAGAGACAAATGAAAGAAGAGGAATGAAAGCCTACGCAGGGTAATGAATAGAAAGCAAGTAAATGAGAGTGACAATAAAGCCACCAATAGAAAGCAATGGACGGGCTCCAAATCCAATGTAAGCTGACAATAGCTCTTTTTTGCAAACGGACAGCTTGCCCTGTCTGGTAGGCAAGACTGAAAAGTAGCTAGTTTCTTCAGTGATCCTTGGTGGAAAGGGATCCAGCTTGAGATTGCATATTGGAGAATAGGATCTGCCCTATGGAAAAAAAAGTTTGCCCTGTCTCCCTTTTCCGGAGCAAAAACATCACTAGTGTGATTGGTCCGAAGAATTCATGCAGATAGAACTTTAATAGGCCAGAAATGCCAGTCCAGCCATTGTGATTAAAATGATCAAGAGAGATGGAAAAAGGCTTTCACGATAAAGTGTCTCTTAATGTCCTTTTAGCAGCGCAAGGGTGCCTGATGTAGTGAACCATTGCCTCAGATAGAGCTGTTGAGACCTCGCCCTAAAGAAATTTGCTGAAATCAAAAAGTTGAAAGAACTGGTGCAGGCAAAGACCCAGGAGCACATTTTTTTTGTGTGTTCTTTACTTCCCCTATCTATACTACTTCTCCTCCTCCTTATCTATATTACTTCAACCCCCTTTTTAGGTCTCGCCTGAGCCAGCGCATGCGCTGCTCTGGCGAGAGTTTTAGTAAGCGGGTTTTGGAAGTGCAAACAGTGGCTTTTGCTGGCGACTAACCTGCGTTCACGCGCGATCAGGCGCCATATGGCTTCCTCGCCATCTGGACGCTCGCGTGAACGCAAGCTGGTCGCCAGCAAAGCCACTGTTTGCACTTCCAAAACCCGCTTACTTTCACTTTCACAGCCGCGCAGCCGTGTCAGTTTCACGGCCGCGCGGCCAATGCTTGTTTTCGTCCCTGTCAGCCGGCCTGGTATCCCTTGTAGCGCAAGCTAATTTAGATGTGTTTGTTTCTCCAAAAGCACTGGAAGTCTTCCGATAAAGCTGCCAACGGTCTTTTTAACTGGGCAAGGTTTTTCTAAAGTTGCATAACAGTTTTAAGGAATTGCCTTGTATCGGGTTACCAAGTGCGGCTACACACACCAGGCTAAGCTCCAGGGGAACAGCAGCGGGGCACTGTATGTGGGCACTTAGCATCCACAGATATCAGTGGAACAACTATGCATACATTATACAACTTATATACACTATGCCTGGAAAGTATTAAAAGTGCTCCGACAACCCCTCAGACTTAAAAAAAAAAATGTATTTATGACTTTACATTTATTGCTCGGAATTGGTTGGTAGGTTGTGCATCCTGGAATGAGTACCCGAATGTTGTCTTTTAGATTTCTAACCACACAGAAACCACGTAAAATTGAGGTAATGTTTCGGGCTACTTAATACCATCTGCAATAAATATATCCATAAATAAATAAGCTTGATTTGTTTTCCTTTTTGATCTTCTACATAATTGTGCACAGGCGAGGCAAGGCGTGCTGGCTTGGTACTATGGTGGGCATTGCTTATTTATTTTAGTGTTTTATATAGTGCTTGCTACACCCGAAGGTATCAGAGCGCTTTACATGTGATTTCTCTTACATCGAAAACACATACCCATGGTTTCAAGCCCTCCCCTTGCCTTGTTATAATTTTCATATTTAGATGTGTTTTCTTAATTACTGCCAGACGGCTCAGTCCAATGCCGCCCCGTCCGCTCTTACACGCCGCACTCATTTAACCTCCAGTTGTGAGATCTTTTAATAGGGCGCACTTTGGTGACCCATCGGGATTGGGAGGTGGAGGTGCTAACTCAAGGCTGAGTTTCTCCGGATACATTGGGCTCAGCGCTAACGTTTGCTTTGCTCTTAAACAGGCTTTAAGTGTTAGGCCCATGCCACTCCACCGACATCTTAAAAGGCTTCATCCCGCCCTCCCTTCCTCACCTTTTTTTCTCTTCGTCGTCCTGCACGTCTTTTACACCTTTCTCGCTCCCTCTTTACAAAAAAAAAATAAAGGTTTTTACTTTTCTTCTTTGAAAGCCCAGACAATTTACGACGACAGAAAGCGCTCGAATGCCCTTGGACTCGCTTTCGCGCTATTTAAATCTGCAAAAAGGAAACAATGGCGCCGCAGTCACATCCTGCGCACATTGTTTGTGCCTCATGCACGGGTGTGCAAACAGCCCCACACCTTTTCTTCCAGCTCTGCGAGGCTGGGGCATTGCCCCTATTTAGGGACACACGCTGCTCTGGGGGATCTGTTCATAGACCGCCGAAAATCGCGAAATTGTCGGAATAGTTAAAAGTTACTGGCTAGAGAAAGAAATAATCCTTAAAATAATAGCTTCTTTTGATGGTGGGAATTACTTGTTGCCTCCTGCTAACACGTCATTGTCCTTCGTCTTACATATTCGATCGCCTCAGTTCTCGTCTCTGAGCGTTGGGGAGGGGGGTGATTTCTGGGAGCAAAACCTCTCAAATAAGACGTGCCGGTCTATAATTTGAAGGCTTTGCCAAAAAAAATGCAACGATGGAAAACAAGCACATTGGCGTGCAGCTCGGCTACTAACTAGGTACTTAAAGTTAAAGGTGGAATCAGCTGTGGCTGGGGAGCAGGAGAGAGGCCTCCTGAGCTCTGAAGCTCACCAACTTCCGGTCTTGGGACCACCTGAGAGGCGGTAGGGCTCTGCCTCTAGCGTTCAGTAAGAAGCACTGCAACCTCTCCAGGGAAGGCTACGTGTGAGTGTGTGGAGCCCCAGAGAGAAAACAAGCATTGGCATAGCCAATAGGTCACGCCTTTGGGACCTTATAAGTGTTTAGTTATCCAGCACAATATCCTTGGTGCAACAACATCAACTATTGCATGGCTAAACACTTATAAGGTCCCAAAGGCGAGACCTATTGGCTATGCCAATGCTTGTTTGTTGGTAGATGTAAGTCAGTTGTCTGGTGAGCGTCTTTTAAGATAGCTGTCTTCAGTTTTAATTGTCTTGACGGGTCAAAGGGCTATGTTGTGTATTAGAGCTAAAAAGAAAAAAGAGTTTGATTGAATACCCGGATGCACTGCCGTATGTCGTCCCAACCACTTTGTCCTTTACCCCTAAAAGTCCCTCTGTATTTCTGCCTTTTTGCAATTAACCTTTTGTTCTGAGAGACCCCATAAACTGTAAATTGCATCTCCTCAGTCATTGTTTTGGACTATGCAATAATAGCTCTAGAATGGTTGTGGTATAGGTCACTTTATCGTTCCCAAACCACATGTACTCTACTCCCAGGGCTTACCATCCCAGAAATACCCCAGACTTAATATCATAACATAACAAAGGAGAAGCACTCAATATGTGGAAATCTGAAATATGTACATTTGTATTGTCATAACTATACGTAAACACAATTTAGAAAGATTCAAATCAACGAAAAGTTGTTTTTGCTGATAAAATCAATGGAAATTAGAATCCAATCTATCTATGAGAGCCAATCAGCCGAATATATTCATATCATCCAAAACCTTTGTGTTTGTTAATGCACAAGCGTTCCAATTTGTTAATCAAGGCACTACGGACAAATATGTTAAAAAGTTAATTCTTTATTTCCGTCTTAAAAAATGCAATATGGACATGGACACAGCCAACGTTTTTCGTCCTTTATATATTGGAACTCCTTCAGAGCTGTTAAAAATACACTGACATACGCCAAATACAATGAACAGACAATTGCAAATATGTATACAAAGCACAAAAATGCAAAGCACAAAAGACCTCAATTTAAAACAGAAAACACAGTATATAAGAAAACACTTTGTACTTTTGTGCTTTTCTAAATTGTGTTTACGTATAGTTTTGACAATACAAATGTTCATATTTCTGGATTTCTATATATTGAGTGCTGCTCCTTTGTTATGTACTGTTTTGGAATACCCTGAAACACTGTAAATTGGTCTTTCCACTTTTTTGTGTCTAAGGGGAAGCCACATTTGGCTCCCTGGCGGCTGGTTCTATATTATTTTTGGGGTACAGATAAGTCCAGAGGCGTGAGGCAGGTGATAGTCCCTTCATATTTATTGAGTAAATGTGATATTTCTGAACATTATGTGAAGAGCAGCTACTGTAACCATCACAAACATTGCAAAGAGTGCCTATAGTAAAAGCTTTGTGAAAATTGCTATGCAGTTGTCATTAGGGTTACGTTTTATTATTAACCAACATGTACTTTTGTAAAACAATGACATTTGCAAGATTCAGGATGAATGCTAGCCAGAGATGGCAGCTCTGTATCCCCATTTCTTCTTCCTCTATTGTTACATGGACTATTTTGAGGAAACACCCAGGTTTCCTGCCAGGACAGCCCACCTGAAAGATGTGTCTGGTTTTCTGTACACAGGCAATAACCAGAACAGTACATTGGCATACGATTACCTTTCTTAAACTCCTTTCTTAGGAGAATGATCTGTGGATGAATTGTGCAGATTTGTAAATGCACTGACTCAAACTGGTAGTTGACTGCTGCCCAAATGCCCAAGACTTGTTATCTTTGATGTGAAAATTTACTGTTGTAAAGCTCTCTGATACCTTCGGGTCAAACTAGCGCTATATAAAACTCTTAAATAAATAAACATGCGAGCTGGAGCTTCCCTCCAGTTGTTGAACATCGTTTGGGTCTTTACCTGTGTAAATCCTGCTACTTTTAGTATTCCAAAGAGTGCAGCTGAGAGATGTTCACTTCATCTTGATTGGTACCAAGCCTGAAGCCCCTTATCTTTAAAATACTTAAGTGCAGAAATGAGAAATATCATTATCTATCTCTGTTTCTTGATAGTCCTGTCTTTTATTATTTAGGAAAGTGCCTTACATGGCTCTGTGAGCACAGTTACGAATAGTTTTATACCATAACAACAACCGGGTAAAATCAGAAACGCAACACATCAGGATGTAAAGGAGGGAAAAGAAGGATAGGTAGGATAGGCAGGAAAGCACACTGGAAAGAACAGGTGGATGGGGAAACGCATGAAAAGAGGGAAACAGCCCTCTGCAATCACCCATCCCCAATAATAGTCCATCTGAAAGAGTAGTCTCCCCCCCACTAGTGATATCAATTTAGTTTCATCTGGAGAACTGAAACAGGGAGATCTGGTCTGAACATTCAGTGCAGGCTGACGACCACTTCCAACTGTTCAAATAAGGAGGACTCCTAAGAACTTAAGTAAGTCTGTACCCTCTTCCAATGAGAAAACACAAACACCTTGTTGTTATTCCATATTTTCAGTTCTGCATGATTTAGCACCTTTGTTTGAAGAACCATTTTCAGGAGTTCTTCCACATTGACTGGAGTCGAAGTCTCTTCTAGGCATCTGGAGAGCTGGGGAAGAAGGGGACGCATTTGCCACCAACATTGAGGGATTCCTTCAATGAATTACCTTCTGCAACACCATTACACTCGAGGCAAGGTCTCGTAGAGTAATATTGAGGACACTGACATCGTTATCGCCATGGTAGCCTTTGAGTGAAGTTGGTATGCCTTGTGTCCAATTTCATCTTAATGTTTGCCCTCCACCGATAGATGCTCATCGCCTCTATAACTATTGTCACACAGGTTTTTGGGGGAAAGCACAACACCCTTACTGTGAAAGCTCTCCTAGCATGCTCTAGATCCTCCATCTTGTTGTCTTAAAGACACATTCCACTGACCACACTTTCTCTGAAACTCTCAGCGGCCTTTAGCCTCTCCTTCACTCTCCCATCTCCAGCCTCAAACCCTCCTCTCAAGATTCCCATAGTGCGCCCTTGTTTTCAACTCCTCTCACTCTGGACTCCAGTTCAGGTTTCTTACCACTGTGGAATGACTTACTTCATGATTGCTCTGTTCATTGCTTTGAGGCTGTAAGAAATCTTTTTAGTTCTCCTTTGTACTTGACCTACGATGTGTGCAGCTTTACCTCCCAGTCCTCAAATACAGTAGATAAGCCCTACTCAGGACCCATAGTCGCATGCAGTGTCTCTCGGAGTCTGCTGTCTTCACTGCCACAGCCCAGGTTCCTGGACAAGGAATTGCTGCTCCTGCCAGCCCTGGGTTATGCTGGTGTATTATAAAGCAGGGAGGGCTCCTCACAGATCTTGCTCGCAGCTCTGAAGTGGGCACTCTGTTTCACAGGCCACAGCCACACGCCATCTTGCATCATCCAAGGGTCTCCGAGTAACTCTCCCATCTCCATTCACTTCACCTCAGAGGCTCATATGTTGTAGGAAATGACATGACTCCTTAACAGTTCCGAACTCCACCATAAGCCTCCGCTAAGCCGGTAACACCGCATTGCCCACGCAATGCTAAAGAAGGACAGAGACCCGTGCATGGAGCTCCAAGGGACAGAGACGGGCAGATTACCTGGAAGTTACCAATAAAAAGATATGCTTTTAATAAAAATGAAATGCTGGTGTACAGACTTGTCACATCCGTTTTATGAGTAAGACCTGCACATGACTGAAAGGCGATTTATAGAAGCACATGAAAGCAGATGTAGAAAGTTCCGTGTATTTACAATAGGTGAGCAAAATTTAGTGCACGAATGTTGCTGGTTGCCCACCATGTTTTGAAGAATATCACCCTGGATAATAAAGTAACGTTATCTAACTTGTAGGCAGCTAATTCTGAATTGATATTTTTGAGATCTAAAGCCATATCATATCGTCTATTAGTTTGTCCATACACTGTGTTGTAATCTAAAAGTTTTTTGCAGTCTCTTCGATACAGCCTAACTTTGGCAGTGTAGACCTTCTCTACTTGCAGGAGGCTGGGCTATGTGCAGACGTAGTATGTACGGGACATCATGCTCTGGAGGTAGATTTCCTGTCCCTGGAGTGGCGGTGTACTTGTATCGGGTTGGTGTAATGGAGACAGTATTGGATGTGATTGCAGTACAAACCATGCCTCCACCATTAATGGCACTGCTGGGTTATGTAGCAGAGATTCCAGTGATTATTTGTAAACTGACGCATATGCATTATTGCTCGCAAAGAGACCACTAGCTTTACGTTGGGATAAGGAAACTGCTCCTAAAGAACAAGGCTGAATGAAAAAAATCTATTACAATGAAATGTCTGATCTAAATAACATGACCTTGTTCGCTGCCTCCAGACCTTGAAGTATCTGGACCCCAATGACTATATAGAATTCCAGTATATGACATTTCCTGTAACTGTAGTTGACTGTTAACTTGGATTTTTTAAAACTGAATAATAAAATAAAAATATCCATAGAATACAGATTTGCACGTTTGGGTAGTGATGAGCACATCATCGCAGGGAACTGGTATGAAAAAATTATTTTACTCTCTCTTTCAAAACATGGGTATGTTTATTAAGTGGTTATTTCCTAATACATGCCAGTTGCAACAATGAAATTGCTAAAACTTTGTCCTCTGGAGATAGGAAGAAGTAAGGCTAAGTAGTGTTGTGCTGATAAATTAATTTTGATCTGTCGTGGTCTGATGCGTTGGAGTATTGGATGTTTTGGCATGTGTTTGTTGCTTTATTATTGATGTTTAGCTGTTCTGCTTGTGTTCCATGCTGTTAAACATCAGCAAATTGCCAACAGAATGTATGACCTTTGTTGTTGGTTGGTTGTGTGAGCATGGCTGCGGAGGTGTAGGATTGATGGAATCAGCCCGAATGTTCAGTCAATAGTACCAGATTCTTTTAAATAATACAAATATGTGTTCTTGTGAACTGGCTCCTTATGCACTGCACTTGTTTGAAACTAGTTGCAGCGACTGCAAGTGCCATGCCTCTTGGATAGTGTGTGTGTTAGTAGCTGCATTGAAGTTGCATCTTTTTGTCTTCCTTGTTAGCCCACAGGTTCCTATGTTAGAGTGTTTCTTGTGTACTATGCTCTAAATCCTCAAAGGATAACCTCACGATCAATGAATGCTTGTCGTTTGTGAACCAAGCTTCATCTTTGAAGAGCACTTCTAGGTGTACTGTGGGGGAAGAGGTCATCTATATCTGAATGGTGTTCTTATGCTATCATCCATTGATTATCATGCAGCATCTATCTCAAGCGGGGGGGAAGTTGATTACTTCTTTTTTTACTAGATGTGTCGTCTGTTGGTTGTAATGGTAGTTCTTTATAATGGGCAGCAAAATATAATCTATGGAAAGCATAATGTTACTTCAAAGGGCATTATTACAGTAGGTACGTGTATCATTATGCTATAGATTTCAACAGTAGCTCAGGATTTATCATCATTATGTCCTTAATTAAGGAAAGTAGTAATTTAGTGTTTACACTTTATTTGAAGTAGTAAATAGGCTGGAAAGTAACAATGATACTATGCCCCCCCTAGTTTACACCTCCTCCTTATTCATCACTTTCACAAGACATATTTGTTCACAACTCCTTTTTTGATACCTGGCAAATTTGGGGACTAGAAGCTGATGCTCACCTGATAGTAAGACACAAATATTTGAGAGGAGTGAATTGAGAGTGGTGCACACAAGATAGGAGTGTTTACCCTACACTCCTAAGATGAGACCCCCTCTACGGGAGCCCTGTACAGACATAGGAAACCTTGGGCACACACCAAATACAAAAAACGGATGAGTTCTGTACAGTAGTAACTATTAATTCATACAGTAACATGGACAATAAAGTATTGCTTCATATGAATAATGCAAACATCCAAATATTTTTGACGTCAGCAGAGATCTTTTATTTGCAGATCTTGTTCGCTGTTCACGAGCCAACACGTGTTTCTAGCATCTACCCGAACGGTTCGGCAGAACTACTTCATATGTGGCCTTATCGTGCCTCCAGACAGACCCTATAGTTATACTAACAACCCTGACGAAGTCGCTAAATCGTCGAAACACGTGTTGGCTACGTGAACAGCGAACAAGATCTGCAAATAAAAGATCTCTGCTGACGTCAATATTTGCATTATTCATATGAAGCAATACTTTATTGTCCATGTTACTGTATGAAGTAATAGTTACTACTGTACGGAACTCATCCGTTTTATGTATTTGGTGTGCACCCAAGGTTTGCTATGTCCTTTTTTGATTTATTTAAACAGGAGGGCAGGTAAATGGAAGGACCTTTCGATCGAAACAGCAATTCCACAGTTTGTTGCTTTAATTTCGGACTTGGTAGAGGTTATGTAACCAAATGATCCCGGGCTCATAACAGTTGGCGCGGGTATGAAACCGGCACTCCTTCTTTGGAAGTGTGAATTAAAGGATGGCAGGAGCACAATCGAAGTCTTGTATGAGGGTTCTCAACCACTAGTAGGATCAGTAGTTCAGGCTGTGCAATACTATTTTCATACCAAGATTAAAGGGGGTGATTCGTTCTCAGTCCATAAACATAGATCGGAACACTAACAACTCATTGTTAGTGAGAACCACCGAACCGCCTTGTAAGAAAAATACTTTCAGGGGTTCCGGAATGTAGTAACCTGAAGAAACAGGACATGAGGTTCTGAACTTACACACAGTATTTAAGAGACAATGGTTTTTCTGAAATTCTACACTTTACCATTATTCTAACCTCTGCTGCACAAGATCCAATCCTTTACTCTTCAAGACGTCCTTGAAGCACTGAATAAGGTTCTATCTGGAAAGATCCAGGACCTGATTGGGTTCTAATGGATCTTTATAGAAATAAGCCTCTAGAATGGGGGTGTTTATATTTCGAGTGGCTAACTCAATGTTATGCAGTAGGATGATTCATGGGTCCAAGCTATAGCTCCACCAATTCACAAGAAAGTCTTTCAGTCTGCTCATGGACATTTTTACTCAATATCTTTATTTTATCTTTTAATAAATGGGCGTACATTTTCTATTTGTGGGTCGTTAAATAGTTCACGTTCACATCAAGCAGCTTATTGGCCAGTTTACTTAGGGAATCTGAGGTATTTAGAGGCCAAGCTTTTTCATAATTTACTCTTAAAATCAAAAGCCCTCACCAAATCGCCTCAGTTTGACAACAATTTCTGGGAAATCAGTTCTGGATTTCTAATTGAAAGAATTACACAATTGAATGTGAATACAGAACACTTTTTATGCTTGCTTTTGCCTAGCTTTGTTTTTCATGTCTGGCCTTTCCCTCAGTCGATATTTACAATTTTAAATTCAATTTTGTCCTGTGTGGTAGCTACATTTTAATTTCAGTTTGCTAAGGTAACCACATATAGTTTCTCCAAACAACCAGTGCTTCCAAAAGCCTTGATATTTCAGAAATACATTTCTAGCTGTGATTATAGCATCATCTTTATTTAAGACTCAATTTGGGGCCAGGCCCTGTTCCTGCTAAATCCATGGCAATGTATTTTTTTGTTTGCAGTTCCTGGCAAGTTAAGTTACCTTAGAGTACATGTAGATGTATAGATAGGTAGGTAGCTGTCAATGACAGGATTGTTTTCCACTAATGGATTCCAAGTGACAAATGGGCAGCGTGGGTGAAGTGAGAACAGAACATGGTTATTTACACCTACTCCTCTACAGTGTTATATTATGTGTGGCCCCAGGTACCTCTCCCCTGCTGTACAGGACGTAGGAGTAATGGGGAGCCATTCACAACAAGGCTTCATCTCCCTCAGCGCTCTTCCAGTAATTGGAATTTAAAAATATCCGATACCTAGCATCCTCCTTGCCACCTCCATCGCATTTGTTAGTAATCTCTCCTCCCCAACAAAACCCATATTTACCTGGTATCCTGCCACCCTCGTATGTAACCACCCCTTCCTCAAAAGCACAACATAATCCGCCATCCTCAACACCCTTACCCCTTTGTCCTGATATTTAAAAAGTAAAAAAAAATCTTAACGTTAAACCACCCTTCACATGACCCTTCGTAATCCCAAACTAAACAAATATTTAAAAAAATAAAATGTAATACCTGTTGTTCTGCCATTTCCCCCCACCACCCTCTGCATATTCTTGCCACCTCTGTACTGTACCTACTTTGAGAAAGCCAGAGGAGCGCTGGCAGATTTGTGCCTTCATGGCCCGCAATTCCTTGTCACCTGCAGCTGACCGGGAATGTGGCAGTTGGCGCCACAAGTGTACCACTCTCATCACACAGCCTCAGTCGAGTATGTGGAGACCCGAGAGGCAAGAGAAGGTAAGCCAGAGGGCAGACAGTCATCTGTCATCCACCGCTTTGCTTAGATCTCTGCAGACCAGGAGAAGGCAGCGGCCTAATGTCTGCTAGAGGCGAGGATCTGGAGCCTGGTTATTCACTGCTCTGACTTCAGAGCAGTGAAATAACTAAACCCTTTTTTCGTGGTCTGATGTAAGAGCATGTTAAGTCGATAAGAAGGAGAAAGGTATGTGGACACTTCTTTTATTCAAGTACAAGCGGAGATGGGGCCATCACATCCAAAGTCCTCGGTAGGCCTCAAGTAACCGCCAGCAGTGGAACACAGATAGTAAGCCCCACAATGACCTAACACATTCCATACTACATAATATCCCCTCGTGACCACATGAGTTTAGTAAACACAACACAGCAGTGAATAATGTGGTTTCAAAGCCTGTGTTACTGGTAATAGGTTCATGTAGAAGCCATTCATAAGAAGAATGTTTGTAATGATCATGGAGCACGTACTGCTATATGCATGTGCCCTTGGTGGTCCATGATATTTAGAATAATGCAGACTTCCAGTTTGCATCCTTGGACCCCTTTAATTTGAACTTTTTTTTGCATCTTGCAAAACACAGTCTTCAAATGTCTAGTGAATACAAATGGTCATTAAGTTAATCTTCCAGTAGGCCCTCATTCTTACTTAGAATCCCTGTGCTTGTGAACTGGAGGAAGGCATTTCAGGGGCTTGCAGCGTATGGTTACAAAACGCTGCTGTTGTTTGTATGCCTTAGAATTCCTACAATAAAAAAAACACGTAACTTGATCGTAGGTAGAGAGCACACGCAGGCTATATTTAGTCGCGCGCAGATGAAGAATCTGTACTATGTCTGATGAAAGTTGAATGCTGTTTGCTGTTGGAGTGAGAATGACAGTGCTGTTTCTTTGTACCCTGCCCTCAGCCCATTTACCTCTATTTATTTAATGTTCATTGGCATCCTACCACCTGGTCAAGTCCTTTAATTCCTTATGTTGCTTTATCTCATTTATTTGATAGGCAGTTGTGTCCATTTCCACAGCTTTGTAGCAGTTAAAAATTATGAAACCCCGATTTAGAAGAGCGGGTTGAGTAAGAGACGAAGGAACTGAACTGACAATGAGGAAAAAACTCAGTAATTTGAACTGTTGCGGGCTTTCACTGTTTTTCACTGCATGCTGTGCAAGAGCCAACACACGTTTGCTAAACAGTTTTTTCGGATGCACTTACAAACGGCATGCTTGTTAATACACTGACTACGGTACGTGTTTATCCTGCTCATGCCTATTGAGAACTGAGGCCACAGTCAAGCCGGACAGAAAATGTTTTCCTTAACTGTAAAGGTCAGAACACGAAGTGCTCCCGGTATTAGAGATGTATTTCCCACCAAGCGTTGGCCACGCCTCAGCGTGGAAACGCACCGACGCTGGCTGTTTAGTACTTTCTACGGACTCGAACTTGCCTTCTTTGTCATCTGACTATTTCTTACACATTGTGCCGGTGCAACGTGTGCAAACCGTTGGGTTTAATTTTACATGTTACGATTTTTTGGGTCCAGGAAAAAACATTATTTTAAAACAATTCAGTGTTTATCATTTTCACACCAGCCCCTCAGTGGATCTGGCAATTAGAAAACTGGTTTTTGTAATGCAACAAATATTTTCCAAATAAGTGACGTGGAAGGCGGCATCACTCATCTCATGAACGGCCAGCCATTTAGTTAACCGCCAATGTGCGTCAGAACTGCGACTGTGCAAAGCAAGGTTACTTACCCTTGCCCTCTGAGTCTTGCTTTCATTAGGTCACTCTCTCTGGAAACGGTTATGTTCTGGTGGGTTGTCCCACCCAGCCATATTCTGAGGGGTGTGTCTTGGGTTGCACCCGGGACACTCCGCATATTGGTAGGGCCCATGTAAAGGAGGGGCCGGAAACAAGGTAACAAAATAAAAAGGGGTACCGGAACCTGAGGCGGGATTCCAGTACCGCACAAATGTTCTACTTGTGTGCGTCCCTTCATTGCGCTGTGTGCTGGGCCTAGGCCCGACAACCACGATTCCCCTATGAGTGGCTCGAGCACTCAACAACTGGCGAAGAGGGTGGTCGAACCCCAGCGTTGCTGACGTGCCCTACCTGCCCTTGAGGTCAGCAGTCTCCACCCTGCGTGTCTCCTCCCGCTCTGCTCATACTGCCGAAGTGGGACGTGGTTCCTGAGGAGGGTGACATCTCCGGTTCTGGTCAGGTGAGGCCGTCGGTGCCTGCCGCACGTAGCCCTGCCTTTTACCGCCTCGACTTCCCTGCGGCTCATCTTCACGGAGGCCGAGCCCGCGCGGTGGCGCGCTATTGCCTGAGCGGCCGGCCGCATAACCCCGCCCCCTCCCAACGCGCTGCAAGCCTCAGGTCCTTGGCGCCCCACGTGTGCAGCGTTTGTGGCTAGAGACACCGCCGCCCAGGCACTGTACTGGCGAAGAGCACAGGCAGGCACGATTCCCCCTATCATTTTCTCCAGGAAGCAGGACACTGAGCAGTGGAACACTGCTGGCCATAGAGTGAAGTGGCCCAGGGCAAGGCCCTGCATAATTGCACAGCCACCAGGGTGCGTGCTCTGTTTTGAAGAAGAGGGAGATACCCCAGCCACCACTACCCAGGGCAAAAAAAAAAAAAAAGAGAAAACATACAAATAAAGGCAAATGGACAGATACAAGAGGGAAAGGAAGTGTCGTTGGACGTTTCCCTCACAACCAGAGCCACAGCAACGCAGCTCTACACCTACCTAAGTTACCCCAGACCCATCGGCTCCTGCAGAGTATAAGCAAGATGGCTACGGTACCACCTGTCGAACCTTTCCTGCTAGATGGTCCGCCATCCGCGCAAGTAGCCAAGTGGAAAGATTGGCTGGAGCGGCTGGAAACATACTTCGTGTCAGTGGGTCTGGAAGCTGAACAATAACGCCCAATGCTTTTACACCTGGGTGGCGCTGCCATACACAAACTGGAAAAGTCGGTGACGGAAGCTGGCCCAACCCACACATACGCCACGTTGAAAGCAGCCCTAACCGCGCATTTTGAGCCGCTTGCTAACCCCGACTAGGAACGTTTTCTACTGAGGCAGGCGAGGCAACTTCCTGAAGAGTCTGTGGACAGTTTTTACGCCCGGCTCTGAGAACTGGCGAGCATGTGCACGCTGCCAGATGCCAACGGCGAGATACGGGCGCAATTTATTCAGGGATGTGCGTCTGCAAAACTGAGAGAACATATACTTGAACCTGCTATGTATGTGGAGGGCCGTTCCCACACCATGGACCATGCCCTGACCAAGGAAAGAAATGTTCAGCATGCAACAAACTCCATCATTTTGCAAAGGTATGTCGCTCTGCATCATGGAGAAGACCGCAGAATAAACAAGTAAACATCGTGGGCACCTCCCAAACCATGGAAGACGAAGAGGACATGGATGACGATGGCGTCGAGGGAGCCGTACACGTGATCCACGGCATGCAACCAGACGGATGTCCAAAGAGGCGGATCCCGAAGTGCAACGTACTGGTTGCCGGACACCCAGTTCAGGCACTCATAGGCACTGGGGCATCAATTAACATCATGGCGAGCTCCCTGTTACAGACCCTCCCCGCACCACCAGCTCTGAGACTAACGTCAACCCAAGTGTTCGCTTATGGATCAACCGCCCCTCTTCATTGGCTGGAGTTTTCACCACCGACATCTCCCATAACTCTCGCTCTACTCGAGCCAAAGTCTGTTACCGAGGAAGGGTCTGGAATGCTATTAAGCTGCCGAACTGCCATACATCTACAACTGGTGGCGTTTGCCTTCGCAATTCACCAAGAGAGTGTAGAATCCCTGGTGGACGAATTCAAGCTCCTGTTCGAAGGGATCAGGTGTCTCAAGGATCACATGGTCCGTCTGCACGTGGATCACACTGTTCAACCAGTGGCCCTCAAGCATCGACGAGTGGCGTTTCATCTACGGCCAAAGGAGGAGGAAGAGCTGAAGAAACTAGAGCAGGCTGACATCATCGAACTAGTCGAGGGACCGACTCCCTGGGTATCACCCATTGTCGTGGCAAGGAAGCCCAAGCAGCCAGGCGAGGTGAGAATCTGTGTTGATATGAGGCTACCCAATCATGCTATAAAGAGAGAGCGTCCTCTGACTCCCACAGTCGATGACATTGTGGCCGAAGTGAGTGGCTCTCGGTGGTTCTCCAAAATGGATCTACGAGCCGGATACCACCAACTTCTGCTGGACCCAGAGTCAAGGGCCATAACAACGTTTTCAACACATGTGGGACTCCGAAGGTACAAACGACTCAGTTTCGGAGTCTCCAGTGCTGCAGAGGTCTTTCAAAACACCATTCGAGGGGTTCTGGCTGGCCTAAATGGGGTTCTCAACGTCAGCGATGACATTCTTGTGCATGCCCCCACCTTAGAAGAACACCTAGACCGCCTAAGAGATGTTTTCCAGTGCTTGCGAGACAGTGGTCTCACTCTTCACCGAGAGTAATGCACATTCCTCCAGAAGGAGATAGCCTTCTTCGGATATCATTTCTCTCAACACGGAGTGTCACCTGACCTGGCCAAGGTCCATGACATCCAGATGGCTCCGGCCCCCACCTCCGTGACCGGAGTGAGGAGTTTCCTCGGTATGGTGACGTACTGTGGGCGTTTCATCCGAAACCTGACCGACCTCACCGTTCCCCTGAGGGAACTCCCGAAGACCACCACCAACTGGGAATGGGGCCCCAGCCAAGAGAAAGCATTTCAAGATACCAGGAGCGCCCTGTCGGCTGACACCACCCTGGTGTACTTTGACCCAGCCAAAGAATCAGAGCTGTCGGTCAATGCCAGTCCTATTGGTTTGGGGCTGTGCTGTCACAAAAGCAGGAGGACGGAGAACGGGCGCCCGTGGCCTATGTGAGCCGTGCCCTGACAGATACCTAGCAACGATACTGTCATATAGAGAAGGAAGCGAGTGCAGTCCACTGGGGATGCCTGAATTTCCATTTATACCTCTACGGACAGCCATTCACTGTACATACGGACCACAAGCCTTTGATCCCACTGTTCATGTGAGCCTCCTCAAAACCTCCACCAAGGATTGAAAAGTGGATCCTCCAATTACAGGAATATCACTTCACGGTGGTTTATCCCCCTGGTGCACAGAACCCAGCTGATTTCATGTCGAGACATGCCAGACCAGCTACGGAGGAAGAGGCGTCCGCGGCGGACGAAGTGGAAGAGTATGTAAAATTGGTAGTAGAGCGATCCCGTCCCCGGCCCATCTCATTAGAGGAAATTGTGAAGACCACAAAAGAGGATGAGTGCTTACAGATGGCCATCTCTGCCGTGACGTCGGGAAAATGGCACCTGTTACTCGACAAGCTGACCTGCAGGACTGAAGAAGCACGCACTACACTGAATGCAATCCATAAGGTCCAAGGAGACCTAGTGGTATCCACTGAAGATTGCCTCATGAAAGGATCCCGTCTAGTGATTCCCAGGATTTTGCGACAACGGGTGGTCGATCTGGCACATATAGTACACCAAGGAATTGTGAAAACAAAGTCTTGTCTGCGCTGTAAGGTATGGTTTCCCAGCCTCGACGACCTCGTAGAGCAAACTGTTCGTGACTGCACATTCTGTCAAGCGACTGGCCCAGCTGAACCCCCAGCTCCGATTATCACTAGAAGATATACCACCGCACCCTTGGCACCGGGCGAGTGCAGACTTTGGGAGTCTCCGGGATGGGAGACACATGCTGGTGGTGATCGATGATTTCTCGAAATATCCGGAGTTTGAGATCCTGGAGTCAACGACGGCGAGCAACACCATACCACGCTTGAAGAAGATAATGGCCACTCATGGCCTCCTCAAAGAGCTGCGGACAGATAATGGTCCTCCCTTCTCTAGCCATGAAGTGGCAGAATACTTGCAGTCGAGGGGGGTGCGGCATCGGAAAATCACCCCAAGGTGGCCTCAAGCCAACGGAGAGGCAGAGCGCTTTATGCGCATGCTAAATAAAGTTCTTCGGATTGCTTTGGCTCGTGGCCATAACCTGGAGTGTGCCCTATACACTTTTCTACGTGAGTACCGACTCACTCCCCATTCTACGACTCAAGTCAGCCCTGGATCACTGTGCATCAAAAGGGTGGTGGGAGATGTTATTCCCCATGTGAATCAGCCGTCGAATCTACAACAAGTATCGGAAAGGTTAAAACAACGACGAGTCCAGAATGATCGCAGGTCCAGAATCCGTGGAGCCAAGGAGAGACCCCTGGTTGTGGGAGATTCGGTCATGGTAAAGAATCGGAATCCACGTGGGAAATTTACACTCCCATTCAAGTTAGATCCTTGGACTATTCAGGCAGTAAAAGGAACAATGGTAACTGCCAGGAAGGCTGGGGAGACCATCACGAGGAACATCTCCTGTTTCAAGAAGTACAGACCTTCGGAGAACTCAGACACTGGGGCACCTTCCGAAAAGGAGGACTTGGACACAGAGTCTGGTGACATTTCACTACCGTCAGTACCCTGTGAGGGGTTAGCATCCTCACCTGCCAGGGGGGACCTGGTGGCTGCCCAGAACCCAGAGACTGTCACAGGCCAAATGTTGGGGCCGGCACGCCAGAATGGTCCTGAGGAATGTCAGCAGCCCGAGTGATCCATGGAGGTGATGGTCCGGACCGTGAGAGCCGTCGCGGGAGTGGGAGGTACCACCTCAGGCCTAGTCCGGCAGCCTCTTCCCGTCTGAGGCATTATGTGTTAATCTGATGCCAAGTTTAAGAGAACATGTTTCTGATCTCTCTCTCTCTCTCTCTCTCTCTCTCCTCTCTATATCTCTATCTAATTTTCCGTTGTGTTACCGTTATGTCATGCATTAACGTTTTACGACATGTTAGAATTGTTTTTGTTCTAAACAAAGGAGAAATGTTATGTTCTGGTGGGTTGTCCCACCCAGCCATATTCTGAGGGGTGTGTCTCGGGTTGCACCCGGTACACTCCGCATGTTGGTAGGGCCCATGTAAAGGAGGGGCCGGAAACAAGGTAACAAAATAAAAAGGGGTACCGGAACCCGAGGCGAGATTCCAGTACCGCACAAATGTTCTACTTGTGTGCGTCCCTTCATTGCGCTGTGTGCTGCACCTAGGCCCAAGAACCACGATTCCCCTATGAGTGGCTCGAGCATTCAACAACGGTCACCCTCACCGCAGTCTGTCGAGCACACTCTCGGCGATGCATTTCTATATTCCAGGTCTATGCCTTACATTGATAAATCTTACAAAATCTTGCACGGATATCCTTGTCAATCGTGTAAACTCCCCCACTGTATCTCTAGTCCCAGAGACATTCTGTAAGGAACCGCGCAGGTCAAAGCAGGAATACAAAAATATTTAATAATGTGAAAGGTTCCTTGATGCTAAAATGGAAAACGAGAATTGTCTCTTTTAGCTAACAACACAGCTCCCATTAAGATTTTCAGGGTATCACTTAATTGGCATAAACCGTGCAAGTAGAATAATACTGGTGCATGAAGCTGGCGATCAGAAATAACAGACAAAGTATCCTGGTGTGAGATCTACTTTAGTGATGGAAAGACCAGGTGAAACGAAGGTGGCAACAGTGTGAGGGGTTGTATAAAGTAACTGTCTTAGTATTGTAAGCAGTGCCGTCTTAACGTATGGGCACGCTGGGCAGTTGCCTGGGGACCCCACGAGCATAGGGGCCCCATGAAGAAGAATTTAACACAAATTTTCTGTTAAACATTTTTATTCCTGTGAGTGGTTGTTAGGCAGGGCGCAGTGCACTGCTTTGCCCTGGGAGCCTGTAATGCTGTTAAGACGGCCCTGAATGTAAAGATCACACGTACCACTTAGATGTTCCAGGACATTTACTTACTCAGAGATGAGAAACACCCAACTGCGTTTCAGCCAGGCACAGCTTTACCCAACAGTCGTCTTATTCAAATCTGGGAATGTTAACTTGTCATCTATTGAATGCTCATGTGTCACTGTAGTCTCAGCCTAGCTGAGACTGTCTAAGTACAATATGACACATCTCCTTTCTTTACAACTTGTAAAATGATAATACGATGTGAACTTAACTTATTATTGCAATAACTGAAATGTAAATCTAAAACAAGAATTCCACTTGACCAACCCACCAAAATACAAAGACGTTTACGTGACAAAGTAGACCACAAAAAGCCACAATATTACATGAAAATCCAACAACATTAAACAAGGGAAGACCAAGAAAACCTTAAAATCTAGAAACATGCAACTAACAATACAAAGATAACACAGAGAACTATACCACAATTACATAAGCATGATGCTATGCAAAGAAGAATGCCACAATTAAATAAGCATGAAACTATGCAACTCTACTCATTTGTTTACCAATATCAAAATAACAGCGTGCTCAAAAGTCACAAAATACTCTAACTGCAGACATAGTCCCCCAAATAAACAGGAGTTTCCCTTATTCTTACTTCTCTTTCTGCTTGTACTATATTTTCTGGTTCAAACGTTCTCGCTCTCACCTGACCCTCTGTGTTTGCTTGTGACCTTGTAGATTCATTGTCATTCATAAGTAACCATGGGGAAAGTTGCAAAGAATCTGAGAAAAGGTTGCTTGTGGGGATTGGCAAAATGGAAGGAAATCAACATGTAGTGGAAGCTGAATATGCTTTGGAGAAAATTTGTTTAGATTTTTTTGGTCTGTTCAATTGCTTTCATGATGAAAAATATGCTGCTCTTAGTATGCAAATTGCTAATAGGAGATGGTGAGGAAATTGGGAGAGACTGTGGGGTTTATTAATATACATATGGAGAACCTTTTGAGTTAATCAGCACCTTTGTGCTGTGTTTCCCATGGTGTCTCTGACATATTGCAGTACTTGCCCAGTAGGCACCAAACATCCCGTCTTTTAGAGACCAACATGGGGATGGGCATCATTAGCAACATTGCCGATAACCCAGTCACTGACAACATTCACCCCCATAATATCCGGTCAGTCACCCAGGTTGCTCCACCTAACGATCTCATTAGCAGAATTTCCCCTCACTTTAACCCTGGAAATGTTGATTCTGGACCCCCAGGGAGGGAATCCCATCATTTTGTCGATGCTGCTCCAGGGGTCAAACCATGTGGTGTGGTTACTCAGCTGCTTCCAGCATCCACTTCTATGGTATAGTTATGACTAATGTTCCCCCTCTTAAGGATAAGATAAAGGAAAAGCTTTCAGCAGTTTAAGAATAAAGTTACACATTGGTTGACCAGCAGGGTTAACTTTGATCAACCCTTATTTGAAGAGGTTATCATGGTTCTGAGAGTAGGTTGGTTATTGAACTCTCGCAAATCAAGCACAGGCGACTACATAGTTGTTAACTTTTGTAACACTTTGAGGGCGGGCTATATTCTTCATAATCTTAGGAGTAGAACTGTTCCGAATAGTAAAATTTCAGTACTCTCATTAGGCATTTTCTACCAGCCTGCCAAGATCAGGCCTCCTCTGGTCTGGGCGGGGGGGGGGAAGGGTGTATGAACTCTGGGCCGAGAGGTGGCACAGTCAGTTCACTCCATCCGGGGCAGGGCCCTTACCTGCAGCTTAGCAGTAGCTTTGAACCATTGACTAGACTTGAGCATCCTGACTGACTGGCCCGGTCCCTGGGGACGATAACTTTGAGGTGTATAAGGTGTCACACTCACTCAGTGATCTTGAAGTGTAAAGTTGGAACATAGCTGTGGTCCGTGGAAAAATCTCTGATGAGATGTGGATCAAGATTCTCAGCACCTATGATATAATTTGCTTTCTAGAGACTTGGAATTCACGGGTGGGCATACATCTGGATGGGTACGTTACGTTTGCTGTTACTCCTACCTATGGTGTGTTGGGGGCATGTTGAGCAGAAGAATGCTGCCACCCTCACTTAGTTGTATTTTAAAAGGAAAGTGCGTACTCCCACTGTAGTACAATCCTGCCTCCACCTTCAGAATAGTGATTTGATATCACAACATAGAGGGTGATCTCAGAAGATCCTGCTTCTTGTTTTATTTACAGTTGCTACTCATCCTCAGATTCCTCAATGTTACCCCTTGCATAAGCAACAGCACCAGTGCTACCGGAACAAGTTACATCAGGAGACTCTGGGTTGATCGCTTTTCCTCTCACCACCAATCAAGCTTACTCTATTTACACTAGCCCCCGATTTTGGGGGAAGCTATAGCTGCCATCTTAGATTTTTTTCAATACCACTGGAGAGAGGGAAATACAAATAAGCACAAAGACTTGTCCATATCAGGACCCTCAGCATTGGGATTCCTACCACAGGTGGGCTGCTCCTTCCACCATCCAGTGAGGTCGGGGAAAGAGTTATTGCACTTTATTGCCACCAGGGATCAGTCTGAGATGGAAGCTGTGCTGGAGCACAAGAAATGGCAACCACTGCCCCGCCCCAACCTCTTAATATTAGACTAGCTTTTTGCTGGTCTAGATGTTGCCCCCATTGCGCTGGAATGGGTGCACAGGGTACCGGCGCGACCCCCTAAACCGGGTGCTCCCCAGCGCCCAGTTATCGCTCGCCTGCTCCACTTCAGGGATCAAGACCATATTCGGTCACAAAACTGGCAGAACAAAACCCTACAAATTGGAAATAGTAAGATAATGATATTCCCGGACTTTACGAGGGAGGTGCAGAGACAACGTGCCTCCTTCCTGGCTGTGAAGAGACGTCTCAGGCAGCTACAGATGCCATACGCAATGATGTTTCCAGCCCGACTGAGAGTGGTCTCACCGATGGGAACTCAGTTCTTTCACACTCCCCAAGTTGCGTGGAACTGGCTTGACACTGTCCAGACGAGGAGGTCACAGGAGAATTCCCCTGGAGCAACCTCCTGGAAGAAGCAAAGAACCCCGGATAAAGTTAGCACACCATCATCAGCGGAAGCCAGAGAAGAAAGACATAGGGTCCTTCGGGAGGTCGAAGAGCTGAGCCAGGCGGACTCTAGTCCTAAGTCCATGCGGAACGACAATGTGGAGAGAACACCAGACGGTTCCCGGAGTTCTAGCTCGGCGGAAGACTCCGATACGGACCTTCCTAAAGTCACCCCAAGTCTATAGACGAGCTCATCTGAATACAGGACCATAAGAACGACATGTGCAAATGGACAATAACTCTTAACTCTTGTATCCTTTTGGCCCTACACAAAGGGTAAACACAAACGCCGGTGGGGACATCTAACAATAAAGTGAGAGAGGTGTGGGATACATCTCCTACATTTATGGAGGGGGGAGACCCGGGAGGTGGGGGGCCCAGATACAATAAGTCGAAACTTCACTCCCAAATACAACTGCGCAGGTACTCTGCGGAACGATACCAATTGGTATCGAGTTTGGATGGGTAATGGACTGTCGCCTGTCCTGGGGAAGGGATGTTGGGGAGTTTGTTTTTCAAGGGGTTCTTTAGGTGGGACTAGGCGTGCCTGGGCTAGAGTAATCAGTAGGTTAATGCTGACACCAACCCAATGGTTTCCGTCGTAGACGTTAAATACCTCTCTTGGAATGTGAGAGGAATGCACACCATGACTAAGCGCCATAAAATACATGCATACCTGACTAGGAGGGGGCGTACATATAGCGCTGTTGCAAGAAACACACATTACTACTAAGGTGGGCGAGGCCCTACAGAGAAGATTGAGAGGTTAGGTGTACTATACGAATTATTCCTCTTACGCGAGGGGGGGGTGCTTATATGGGTGAGAGCAGGAGTCCCATTTCAGTGCAGTAAACGCATAATAGACCCAGAAGGGCGTTATGTAGTCCTGGTAGGCAAATTAGATGGCAGAGACATAACTATTGGGACTATATTGGGCCGAATACAGATCAGGTTTCATTCCTAGCGGTTCTTTCCAGAAAGTTGGCCCCGCACTTGACAGGTTTGGTGATTCTGGGTGGGGACTTTAACTGCATCACAGATATTGAATTAGATCGCTCCCATCCACCCCTGAGGGATTCCCCCATTGTTCGAGCGGCCGACGCACGGAAAGCGTGGCAACACCAGTGGGGACTGATAGATTCTTGAAGGGCATTGCACCCAAGAGACGGGGACTACAAATTTTTCTCGTATCTGCACGTTAGACTAGACGCCATACTTTGCTCCCCAGACGTACATGAACACGTGAAGTCAAGCGAGTACCTAGCTCGGACGATTTCTGACCACAATCCTCTGTTGATAGGGCTTCAGTGGACAAGAGAAAGACCGAGCATCCCCACTTGGCGATTAAGACCGGAAGCCTTGGAAGACCAGGTCTTTCAGACAACAATAAGGACGGCAATAGAGCACTACTTTGAGGCTAATGCAGGGACTGCTTCTAACCCAGTGGTTGAGTGGGATGCCTTTAAAGTCGTGATCAGGGGGAAATGCATCTCTGAGGTGGTGGGAATTAGGGGGACACTCCTACGAGACCCAATAAAAGCTGAACAACATCTTAGTGAACTGGAGAAAGCGAGACCAGACCATAGAGAACTGCAAGAACAACTTCTGGCAGCCAAAGAGACAGTAGCGGAACATGTTGAAAGACTTCGCTGTTTTGATTATAAGAACTACATGATTCGAGCCCACGCTGAGAGGGACAAATCTGGGGCGATGCTAGCATGGCTAGCTAATCCGGCTAAAAGAGGGTCGACTATACTCGAAATCAGGGACGAACTAGAGGGGGCATCATATAAACAACAAGATATTAATAAGGTGTTCTTTAAGTACTATGCTGAATTGTATAGGAGTAGGACGATGGGCTCCGAGACTGATATCGACGACTTCATAGGACCTCAGGCCATACCAACTATAGATGAGGGTGCTGCTGAAACGCTGGGAAGGGATATAGAGTTACAGGAGATTAGGGCAGCTATTAAAACTATGGCCAGGAATAAGACACCGGGCACAGACGGCCTTCCGGTCGAGTTTTATTCGATGTACGTAGACATCTTTGGACCTAGACTAGTGGAAGTTTATAATCAAGCAAAACAAGGGGGGGACACTACTGGGCTCTGCAAGGGAATCACTGATTATCCCGCTGCTAAAACCAGGCAAGCCAGCAACAGACAAGACCGCATATAGGCCACTCTCAATGCTGAATTTAGACTGTAAGATTTTGAGTAAAATTCTGGCTACGAGGCTATTCCCACATATGGCAGACCTAATGCATTTAGACCAGGCAGAGTTTATTCCAACACGCAACACGGCAGCAAATATTAGAAGATTAATGCGTATCCTAGAGTCAGAATCCTACGATAAAAATGGAGCAGTCATATTTGCGGTCGATATCGAAAAGGCCTTTGATAGCTTAGAATGGCCTCTATCTATTCAGAGTAATGAAGAAATTTGGCCTGGGCTCAGATTTTGTAAAGTGGACGTCCCTGCTATACTCAGACTCTAGGGCTCGAGTCAAGACTGGGGGCTTGATCTCAGATGCCTATCAAGTGGGGAGAGGAACGAGGCAAGGGTGCCCGCTCTCCTGACTGTTGTTCGCTCTGGCCATGGAGCCCCTTGCAGCCAAGGCCAGAACGGGTCTTCAGTATAGGGGTCTGGAGGCGATGGGTCGAACCCAACATATAGTGCTATAAGCTGATGATTTATTATTGTTCCTCCGGAATATGAGAGACAACCTTGAGGGGGCAGGGGAAGTGCTTGCATCGTTGGCGAGAGTATCGGGCCTTAGAACTAACTGGAGGAAATCGTGCCTCTTCCCCGCTAAAGCTGGGCGTGAGAAGCCACCAATGGAAGTGTCTTGGGAGAGCAGGTGTCTCCCATATCTAGGAGTTACCATCTACCATGATAGGGCGGATTTACTGGAAGGTAACATAGGGAAAGCAATCAGTGGGGTGAAGGCGAGTTTTGCCTTCTGGGGACCATTACCCCTATCAGTCATGGGAAGAGTATCTTTGCTGAAAATGGTGACACTGCTGAGACTACTTTCTCTGTTTGGGGTGTTGACGGTCTGGATCCCAGCGGGAATGTTTCGCTACCTGAAGTCACTAGTAATATCATTTATATGGGGGACGGGTAGGCGAAGGGTGGGTTGGGCTACACTAACGGGGCCAAAGAGTGCAGGAGGCCTTGCACTACCGGACTTCGAATACTACTTTCTTGCAGCTCAGATGCAGTGGTTCAAGAAATGGGTAGCTGAAAGGGTGAGAGATACGAACCAGCCAGATGACGCAGTCCCTGGTCTGACAGTTTTGTTTAACATAGTGCTCCGATTACCTGCACGAAGGGGGGATGAAACCAATGAAGTCAAAGTAATGCTGGGTTAGGAGTCTCCAGAGGTCTAAAACTAAAAAACCATACGCCCCGGAGATACCACTAACCCTCTGCATGGTACTTCCACACAGAGGTAACTGGCAAGGTCTAGAAGTCTGGGCAGAAGCAGGAGCGACCACCATAGGCATGTTATACGAAGACGGATCCCGACTCCCCTTCAACGAATTTAGAGAGCAATATGACATACCCGAGGCCACTTTTTTACTCTATAATGCCTTCACGAAGGCAATACGTAAACATTGGGGAGAAGGCCTCTCGGAGCCTCTCACATCGGGAGGTTGCCAGTATGTGGTGTCGGCCTCCGGGACTTTTAAAGCAGTTACTGATGCCTTAGGAATGAAACACTGCCTGCTCTCACCCTGTTACGGGAAAGCTGGGAAGAGGATTTGGGAACGCCTATTGAGGAGAAAGCATGGGATATCTTAGTGGAGAGAGCAACAAGGATCACTAGAAACGCCAGGTTCAAATTAATAAATTTGTACGTGTTACATAGAGCTTACCTCACACCAGCACTCATCAATAAGCACTTTGGGATACGAACAGCCCTGTGCACACGATGCGGAGAGGTAAATGCAGCATTTCTGCACATGTTCTGGGACTGCCCTAAGATAGGGAACGTCTGGAGAGAAGTGGCAACATTAATAGCGGAGATAACAGAGAAGGAGGTACAAGTAACACCAGGATACTGTCTATTACACTGGTTTCCACACACCTCAAGAGTCAAAGTAACAAGTAGGTTCCAAGATTTTGCATTCCTGATAGCCAAAAGAGAGATCACTAGAAACTGGAAATCCCAGGGGGGACCAGGGGTGGAGCGGTGGAAGAAGGAATTCACAAGATGGGCGACATACGAAGGAGAAGTAAGACTGGGTGAAGCCAGACGAGGCAGGAGATCTCTAGAAATAGCCAGAGCTTGGGAAGCATTGGTGACACTACTCAAGCGCTAACCTAGCGAAGAGGACGAAGAAGAGCAGGGCGAGCTCTTGGGAGAGGGGTGTCAAGGGTGATCACAACTATACTATCTCAGCATAACTAACAGCAGGCAAGTGTCTAATGAACCCAGGGAATGAACCTGCATAGGGCAAAAATCATAGAATCTCATAATGTTAAGGCATGCCTAGGGGGAGGGAGGGGGGAGGAGAGGGAGTTGGGTAGTTGATTGATTTAACAAGAGCAAGCAGATATGTTCCAGAAAGACGGAGCTAGCAAAACTAATGGTTATATAGGAGAAATAGACAGGACTTTCATACTAGGTAGCACAGAGGATATTGTGACAAGCAAAATATGGGGATTTAGGCAGGCCTAATGGTAAACACTGTATTTATGAAAATTTTGCAAGGCTTCATTGTATAACCTGTATTGTAAGAAGATATGAAAGAAAATTTAATAAAATTTGTTTAAAAAAAAAAAAAAGATGTTGCCTGCATACGAAGGGCACTGGCTGGTCTTGCTGCGATCGAGTGGGCTTTCAAGGGAAAGTCATAGCAATGTTTTCTGTTGAGAAACACTACATAGATTTTTTTTTTTTTTAAACAAATTTTATTGCCTTTATGTTCAAACAGGGTTGCAGAAATCAAGACAACATTGCATTCGGACCATTGTCGCGTTATATTTCCGTGGACAGTTTATACACTGCCTCACGTTGCCCTCGTATCGTGCAGCCCCTCCCGCCTTGTTCGGTAGGGATAGTGCTAATCCGGCCCTGACCCCTCCCCCCTTCTGCCTAACAAACCTCGTAACCTAGTCCCCCCTCCCTCCCTCCCCGCACTGCTGTCTCCCGTTTGCCCCACTCGGATGCCAAGGGTCCCTTCTCTTCTATCCAATCATTACGCGCATGGGCATCCTATATATGTGTATATATACTACCCCCCTCTGTCCCTACCCTCTCCTGTTGGAGTGTGTTGGACGCTCCCCACCCTCCGGGGTCTTCAAAACTACTCTGATCTGTCCTGGCCATTAGGGATGCTTTCACTGTAGGGGCCTTTCAGGGGAAGAGGCGTCGGATTCCTGCCCGTCCCTTTGCAGGTCACCCAGCAACCCCTCCCATGCCCTGGCTCGCGAGAAACACTACATAGATGCCCAGTGGAACGGCAGGTGGAAATGGCTGCACAAGTGGGAAAACAATTCACTCATCCCTTTTTTCTGCCTTGGCAAAAAATATTTCTTTGTGTAATCCCTTGCTATCTCGACATTAATATCAACTGCCGTGCATTTCTAAATTGAACATGAGTGTCTTTTAAGATAAGACGGGTCTGGTGGAATGATAAGCTGAAAACATTTTCAATTGTTTAAATTTAGATACAAAGTATCAAGTAATCCGCTACTTAGATATAACCTACTCTCAGAAGTGTTAACTAGATTGTCATCAGTTATTGCTTGAGGGATTCCTAACATAACTTCTCTCTTGCACATTATACAATAAAATGTATTTTTCATTCCTTTCTGTATAAATTATTTTAAATTGATTTACATGCAGCAAATCATTGATCAAAGGATATGGTGGAAGGAAGCTGTAAGTCATCAGTTAGTATTCAGGTGTGGTATAAATATTTATAATGGATAGCTGAATCCAAACCTGATGTGGGATTAAATTATACAGAACAAAGAATTATCTTCACATTATACTGGTCGCCGAATAAAATGGTAAGATTGGGACAATCAGGTTAGTCCAGTTGTTGGAACTGAAATGTGGCTGTTAGTATTGAGGTTCACGTGTTGTGGCATTGTCGCAAAGCTCTCCGTGTTTGGAATGAGATATTAGAAGTTGGAAAAAATGGAGTTGTGCACTAATAGTTGTCAAAAAGCATATATCGACAGTATGGAAGACAAATCTGTTTCCCTTAGTTGAAAGTTGATTCTAGATAAGTCTCGTTTTCAAACGAAAGAAAGTGAATTTCACAAATTTGGATATAGAACACAAATATGAGGTAATCGGGTATCATTTTAAAGATATATATGATTATTGTTGCTAGATAGGGAATTGTTTTTTCTTTTTTCTTCACTATCTCGTCTCTGTCTCATTATGTTGCCACAATTTGCACTCTTATGTGGAGAGTGTCAATCTTTTTCTGATAATGTCATTATTACTCATTTAGATATAAGTTCAATCCGTAGAAAATATATATATATTTTTTTTATTTAAAAAAAAAAAAATCTTTTTATTAACATTTTGCTCAAATGACCACAGACAATCATAATTATTACAGTAAGCCCCCAGTTTCCAATACAGTCCGATCACATGCAATTCTCAGCAGGACAGAAGGTCATCAACAGCATTCTTTTCAGTAGGTATAGAGCCAATCCATGTGTACATAGAGCTGGTAAAACCCCCCCGGCAGTGAAGACTGGGCTTCCTTGTCTCGTGTCCCTGACTTTATAATTGATCGTCATCTAAATCCAACCCCAGCCTATATTTACGCCATGGAGCCCATATTTTCTCCTACTTTTTGCTACATCCTCTCCCTGGTGTCTCTTCTGCCCTCTGGCACCAGTCCATGTCACACTTCCACTCTCTCAGTGAGGGCGGTAGGGGTGACCCCCACCTTCGTGCAATGTTCCTTTTAGCGATACCGGCCGCCAGAGCCAGCCAGATTCCCGTGTACCTGGACCAATCTGAATCCCCTTTGATCATCAGGAGTAACCATTTCGCGTCCATAGGGACACACTCGCCGGAGACTCTGGACAGTATGCCTGTAACTAACTATCCTCGGGCATTCCCACAAGATGTGAAAAAATGTACCCTCTTGCTGACATTCCCTAACGCAGAGCGCTGAGTGTGTTTTACCCCAGGTGTACAAATGTGTGCGCGGGTAGTATGTGCGGTGCAGAATTTTAAGTTGCACTAGCCTGAATCGCGTCCGGATTGCTACTTCCCTCGGACTCTGCACTTCCTCCTGCCAATCCGTGTCGTCTAAGTTTCCCAGGTCCTCAGTCCATGCCGCCCGCAGCGCAACTAGGGGGTCTGGCATGTTATTGATTAACTTACGGTAAACAGTGGAAGTGGGCTTTTCTACAATGGGGTCGAGGAGTAGCCGGTCCTCTAGCGGCGAGTAATCCGGAAGTGAGGTGCCGTGCTGAATGTGCCTCTGTAGAGCGTGCATGAGCCGGAGATAATGGTATTTTTGTGTGTTGTGCAGGGCGTATTCTTGTTGCAGCTTCTCAAATGTGAGTGGTGCCGCCCCCCTCCACACATCCCCCAGACGTTCAATCCCTATCAATTTCCACTTCCCAAAGCCTGTTAAAGTGACTACTTCATTAAGGAAGACACCCTCCCATAGCGGGGTTTGGCCAGTCAATTCCCCAGCCCATCCCAGTAATTTATTTGCTTCTCTCCAGCAGTCCACCACTACTTTTGTATGTAACGGGCACTCCAGCTTCCTCTTTCGCGAGTACAGCGTATCGGCCACCAGGCATACCCGCTCTGTCGACTCTGTAGGCCGGTTCGCTCTCGTCCATATATACCCAGTCATTAATGACCATGAACTGGGAGGCCCAATAGTATAATCTGATATCTGGAACTGCCAGTCCTCCATCATACACGCCTCTCTGCAACTTAGTGAGTGCAATTCTTGTGGAGCCTCCTTGCCAAAGTAGCACTCTAACTTCATGTGAGATCCTTTTAAAAATTGTTGGAGGGACTCGATACGGGGTGTTTTGGAGAACATACAGAAGGCGGGGCAAGGCCATCATTTTGTACAGCGCTGCCCTTCCCATCAATGATACCGGGAGGGTGCACCAGTGATGTACATCCGTACTGAGGCGTTCCAGCTGGGGCTCGAGATTTGCCCACAGAAACCCGTCTGGGTCTCTCATTACGTATATGCCCAAGTATTTGAACCCTTCCAAAACTATTGGGGCAGGACAGCTAGCTGGTACCCTGGGCGGGGGGCCCGAGAGTGGGAATATCACCAACTTGGCCCAATTAATTCTGTATCCAGAATAACTGCTGAAGAGCTCAAAAATATGAAGCACCCTTCCCATAGAGTGGTATGGTCTCGCCAAGTATAGGAGGATATCATCTGCGTACAGCGAGATGCGTTCCTCCCATCCACCCGGGGCAACTATCCCCCAAATCATCGGATCCCTTCTAATCCAGTGCGCCAGTGGTTCGAGCGCAAGGGCGAAAAGCAATGGGGACAGGGGACAACCCTGCCGGGTGCCCCTGCCTAGCCGGAAGGATCTGGAGACTACTCCATTGACTCTCACCTGTGCACTGGGACTCTCATACAATAATCTCACCCACTGATTAAAATTGGGGCCAAAGCCCAACTTACGAAGAACTTCGAATAGGTAGGGCCATTCTATACTGTCGAATGCCATTGAAGTGTCCAATGACATTACTGCCGTCTGTTGAGCTTCCGGGCTGCCCGTGAGGTGGAGCACTCCGTAGAGTCTCCTGAGTTTGTGCCAGGTGCTTCTTTTAGGCATAAATCCCGACTGGTCGAGATGTATTATTTCAGATAGAACTGGCACCAATCTGTTAGCTAATGCCTTGGCGAGCACCTTCGCCTCAACATTGATCAGAGAGATCGGGCGGTAGGAGGCGCACTGGTCTGGCGGCTTCCCGGCCTTGTGTATAACTGTTATCATGGCTGCTCTCTGATCTGACGGAAGCGCACCCTTCTCCCAGGCTTCCTCTAACATAGCCAGCATTGGCGGAATTATTATGGAGGCTTGGTTCTTGTAGATCTCAACCGGAAGCCCGTTGGGACCGGCCGCCTCCCCGAGTTAAGGTCTTCTAGGGCCGCACTCAATTCCTCTCTTGTGAAATCTGCCTCTAGAGCAGCCCGGGAGTCCGCGGATAGCGTGGGCAGGGAGAAGTCTCTTAGAAATTCCTCGCAATCGCTCCTGCTTCTAGTACAAGCCGGCGTATAAACACCTTCAAAGTGCGCTGCCAAAGCCTCTGCTATACCCGGACTAGTAGTCTGCAGCACTCCTGTCTGATCCAACACTCCTGTCACCCAAGAACGCTCTCTGTCTCGTTTCTCCAGCCAAGCTAGGAGCCGCGCAGCCTTGTCCCCTATGTCGTAAAGCCTATGTTGCGTCGCGAGTGCATACGCCCGCGCTGCCCCATCTGTGAGTGCTCGCAAGTCATGCTGTTTCAGTGCGAGCCTATGTCGCAGGTCCCTCGAGGTGTCTTCCACTGCCTCTTTCTCCATCTCCATGATCTCCAGCTAAAGGGATATAGCTTGAAGCGCCTCTTCCTTGTTTTCCCCCCCAAATGAGTGCCTGTGCTTGTCCCCTCAGGACTGTTTTATACGCCTCCCATAAAGTGATGCTGGAGGCGACTGAGCCTGTATTCTCTTGGAAGTATTGCTCTGAGCACTTCCGGATCTGGTCTCGAAGGTCTGGATCTTTCAGGTGCCAGGGGTCGATCCGCGGGAAGGCCGCCCTATTAAGTACTGGTCCCTTAATGGCCACCCCCACTGGAGAGTGGTCGGAGATACCCCGAGCCATCTGTTTTGGAGTAGTAAACTCCTCTACCTTATCGCTCCGTGTAAAGAGGTAGTCTATCCTGGAGAAGGAGTTATGCCTGGCTGAGTAGTATGTGTATTGCCTGGTTGTGGGATTATGTGCCCGCCATATGTCTATCATGCCAAGGGCCAACATAAAGCCGGCCAGGTCATGCGCCCCCCTGTTACCCACCCCGGCAGCGTAGCGATCAAGTTCCTGGTTCATAACAGCGTTAGTGTCGCCACCCAAGAGGAGGGTGCCTAGGGGCAACCCGAGCAAGAAGGAACTGATCTTGGGAAAGGTTACCCTGTGAAGCCCAGGGGGAATGTAGAGTGAGCAGAACACTATCGCACGCCCCTCCCATCTACCCACCGCCGCCACCAGGCAGCCCGCATCGTCTGTATGTACACTAGTGACAGTCAGAGGGAAGGCATTACGGTGTAGGATACCCACCCCCCGCGCCCCTGAGGAAAACCCAGAGTGGGCCACCAGCCTATAGCCAAATCTGTCCAGCGCTTTACATTTGCTGCCTTTCAGGTGTGTCTCTTGAAGCAGCACTACATCCGGGGAGTGCCTCTTGATGTACTGAAGGACCAGAGTGCGCTTAATTTTATTACCTAGTCCGTTTACGTTCCAGGTCCATACGTTTAGGTTAGTCTGCTCCCCCATGATGTAGAGTTTGAGTTGTACCACCCGTGACCCTCCCCCCTGCACGGCTCCATCGTGTGCGAACTGGGTGCATTTTTGTGATTATATTGGTCCTGAGCAAATCTGCAAACATGTTAAGAAACATTGAACAACATACCCAACTCCCCCCTCCCTGCACCCTTGCTTGGTGAGTAAAAACCTCCCACCCACAAAGAGTGCCTGTCGCCCCAAACTGTGTCATAGTAAAACAATAAGGTAGGGGCAGCATGCCAGCCGCCAGTGCAGATCGCCTTACATGTCCAACAGGATATACCTGAACCCCATAAATACGCTTTAGTAGCAACCTAGATCTATTGATGCCCCAACACTCCATTCTCTTCTTTCACAGGCGATAACTCAAGATAAGGTCCCAGGAGTACCTTTGAATGTCCACCCTTAGTGAAAAAACGGACCTCTCTGCACCCTCCCTCGGCCCTCCCGCCTCTGGCACGGCCCTAGGTCCTGGAGGTTTCAGTATGCAGTTACAATACTTGCGGGGGAGAGGAGAGGATCTGCGTTGTCCCTCGTTCAGTGGTCCCTCTCAGGGCCATCTGCTTCCTGCGCCACCTTGCTACCCTCAATGGCGTCTCCTGTCTCAGGCGGCCCCCGAGGCTTCCCTCCTCTGCAACCAACTTTGCGCCAACCTTCAAGCCAGTCACTTACTTCTGCAAGGGAGTCGAAGAAATATGATTTTCCCTCGGCTATAATTTTAAGTTTTGCCGGGAAGAGCATCATATATTTCACATTGGTGTCTCGCAGACATGGGGCTGGACATGTAGGGTGAAATCCGGGAAGAAGCGGATAGTCGCATTCTCGAGATGTAGATCCACATGTTGACGTGCAGCCTGCAGTATGGCGTCTCGGTCTCTAAAGTTCAATATCCTCGCTAAGATCGTGCGTGGTGGTGCTCCTGGCCGCGGCCGGCCTCCCAACGCCCGGTGGGCTCTCTTAATGGAAAAGAGCGAGGATAGGCGCGTGGGCTTCAGCTTATTTAGGATTAAGTCCTCAAGGAAAAGATATACCGACTGCCCCTCCATTCCTTCCGGCACACCTACCACTCTGATATTGTTACGCCGGGCTCTCCCTTCCTGATCTTCGAGCCGGGCAGTGATCTCCGACTGTGTCTTAGTGAGGCGTGTGACTTGTTCTTCCAAACGTTTAGTTTTGGCCTGTAGTCCTCCTATGTCTGCTTCCGCCGCCGATACCTTCCCCGACAGTTTGCGAAAGTCCGCCCGGAGCAGGGCCACCTCTTCAGTGACCGAGTCCAGTTTGGGTTCGAGTGTTCCCCGCAGGTCCGTGATCGCTTTCATAATGTCTTTTAAGGATGGATCCGGGAGCCGATCTTCCAGGTCTCCCGGCGGTTCCCCGCCCGTTGCACCGTCATCCCGATGCCTGGCGACTGTGTATTTGTCGATCTGATTCGTCTGACCTGTCGCCATCGCTTTCGTGCAGCCTATGCCCGCAACGCTTGCCTCACCCCAGTGAATTCTATGGAGGAGAGCCCTGGTTCACACGTGAAATAGGTCTAGGGGGTGAAAGTCGTGCGCCCTCTCCGTTCAGCTCTGGCTGTGGTACGGAACAGGTCTTGTGTCGTAAGGCCGCTTACACAGCCAGCCGGATGGGGCAACCTGGCCGAAGGAGTGGTGTCTGTTTGTATTCGCGGGCCTCTACTGCACTACCCTCCAGGCTCAGTGAGGGACAGGTGGCGTCCCCGTCGGTCCCTCGGTCCGTCTTCGCCCCCCGGGGTCTGCAGCAACTCACCAGGCCCCCTCTGCCCGGGGAACGAAAGAGGAATGGAGGCCTGTGTCCAAATCAGGCCGCTGCGCAGCCACACTTGTCTGTCAACTCCCCTCACTGCATGCGTCGTCTCCAGAGCTACTGCCCGCTCCCCGTGGGGTCACCGGCCCCCCACTCTGTAGCCTCCACTGCCGCCGCGGGTCCTCGTGGACACTGGTGCGCTGGATCGCCGCCGGCAGTAGCTGTGCCGGCACCACCGGTCAAGTCTCAATCCTTAATTGGGGTTCAGTGCAGCCCCCGGGTCGCCAGCCGGCCACTCGAGCTTTCTGCGCCCCCGGGAGGCGCCGCTCCCCCACCGCTTGTTAGTGCGCGCCGTGCCGCCGTAGCGCGGCTACCTTGGTCTCCCGTCTGCTGGTGGAGTCTCTCGCACTCCAGTCGGCGTGTGCCTCACTCCGCACCTCCGCGCCTGGGCTAATCTGCTGCCTGTCCTCCGCTCGGCTGCTCGGATATTATTCTCGTTGAAGGCGCGTTGGAGCGTTAGGGCCGCGCCATCTTGCCTTCCCTCTTTGCCTCCCACCGCCGTCTGGCCGCCACTGCCGGCACCGTGTCGGGAGCCGATTACCGTCCCCTGAGCTCCCTGATGTCGTCGCGGTGGCCCACTGTGTACTGGTTGCCACTATGGGTGCAGATTATGTCGGATATTCGGGTTCGAGCGCCGTTGGCTAGCGGAGCTCTCCTAGTTGGCAGCCATCTTCCGCGGCTGCTAGCCCTTAGAAAATATTTTTGACTTAATGTGGGTTATAATTTGATTGTGTTAGGTATATTTTAATTAACATCATCCAACTTCGAATGTTGCGTATATGTATGTAATAAATATGTTTTCCCTAACTCAATAAAATAATATAAAAAAAGTTTGAATTTTCTGCCTCGAAGAATAAGATGTATATCACATATATTCATTTTACTGTTCACATTGCAAATTAAACTAGGTATTAAAAGTCCCTAGTGCAAAAGTTTATTTTTAGTGTGGTCCATTGTAAACATTTTGCTTAGTAGAATGCCCCCTCTTTTGCTTCATTTTTTTTACCTTCATTGAAGCGTGTAGTCTTGTCCACTCTCCTTTTAGGTCTTTACCTAGTGTATTTGCTGCTGCTTGAATTGCCTTATTCGTGTGTCCCTTGTGTTCCTTCATGTTCTGCCCCCCTGGTTACAGTTCTAGTGAAACGTTCTTCAGAGCCACAGACAAAATTCTGTTTTGCCATTTGGTTCCTCTCATTCCCCTCACAACCAGGCCATTTCTTTTGGCGTTCTTTTGTGGCCATGTGGGGTAGCACTGTAATGCAGCTGAATAGAGTAGTTTTTAGGTCTCGCCTGGCGTTAGCAGTGCGCATGCGCTGCTGTCGCCATCCGAGGGCTTCTTGGAATCGATACGATTCCAGAAGCCGTGTCTGAGCTCCGCCCGCTTTTCTGACTGGTGTGCGTCGTTTGTCGTCAGTAATTATTCCTAATAGACTTTGTTGATTGTGCCGCAGGGTTTTTAGCCCCTCCTGGTTGCCACCCTGTCCGTTTTATGCCACACCCAGCGGAATTGGATCTTTTACTGGCGGCGGGAGACGGCGGGTTTAATATTGACTTGCTGCACTTTTTTTTTAAAACTATTGCATGCCTTTCGTTTGCGTGTGGAATGCATTTAACTAGTGGCTTTAACTTAATGGTTTTTTGGGGAGATATCGGTTATGTTATTAACGTGTGGTTTCTTGCGTGTGGTATGTATTTTGTTTATTTTACGCTCTTTTGCGTGTGTGATGTTTTGTTCAGTCTACACTACTTTGTTACTATAAAGGCGCTGTTAATTGAATTCGTCGAGTTTTATGGCGCGCTCACGCTTGCCTTCAGAGATCGCCCCTGGGCCGGATGCCGTTCTATTGTGCATTGTGTGCGCACGCATGCTGCTTCTTGAAGAGCTCGTGCGTGTTTTGGGAAGCCGAGTACTCTGCAGCTGTGCTGTGTTTCACATTTCCATTGTTGTGATGTGCTGCCTCGGCCGCGCTTGTTTTAATGTACAGATAATGCTTGGAATCTAAAATGGATTCCAAAACTTTGCCACCATGGTCAATTGTGTGTTCGAAAATGGCAGTATGGTTGGCACTACGATAATTTATTAAATAGTTCCTAAGGCCATTTCTAATTATAGTAAATAACATGAGTTGTTGCTATTTTCGTTTTTAAAGGCACTCACAGTATCGACTTGCAAAGGATAAACGGCTACGTTACAGTAGTTCTTTTTCGTGCAATCTTTTCAATACAGGCGACTCAAGTCTCCCTCAGCTAGATCCGTGTTTGTTGACTAACAATATCCCTCATTTTGACAGGAAGTCTCGCTGGCCTAAATCGACCAATGCCGAACTTTCTCTCAATGCCAGAATCTTCCCCAAACCTCATTGAATTGCCTTTTTTTTTTTTTAACTATTGCATGCCTTTCGTTTGCGTGTGGAATGCATTTAACTAGTGGCTTTAACTTAATGGTTTTTTGGGGAGATATCGGTTATGTTATTAACGTGTGGTTTCTTGCGTGTGGTATGTATTTTGTTTATTTTACGCTCTTTTGCGTGTGTGATGTTTTGTTCAGTCTACGCTACTTTGTTACTATACAGGCGCTGTTAATTGAATTCGTTGAGTTTTATGGCGCGCGCACGCTTTCCTTCAGAGATCGCCCCTGGGCCGGATGCCGTTCTATTGTGCATTGTGTGCGCACGCATGCTGCTTCTTGAAGAGCTCGTGCGTGTTTAGGGAAGCCGAGTACTCTGCAGCTGTGATGTGTTTCACATTTCCATTGTTGTGATGTGCTGCCTCGGCCGCGCTTGTTTTAATGTACAGATAATGCTTGGAATCTAAAATGGATTCCAAAACTTTGCCACCATGGTCAATTGTGTGTTCGAAAATGGCAGTATGGTTGGCACTACGATAATTTATTAAATAGTTCCTAAGGCCATTTCTAATTATAGTAAATAACATGAGTTGTTGCTATTTTCGTTTTTAATGGCACTCACAGTATCGACTTGCAAAGGATAAATGGCTACGTTACAGAAGTTCTTTTTCGTGCAATCTTTTCACTACAGGCGACTCAAGTCTCCCTCAGCTAAACCCGTGTTTGTTGATAACAATGTCCCTCATTTTGACAGGAAGTCTCGCTGGCGCTAAATCGACCAATGCCGAACTTTCTCTCAATGCCAGAATATTCCCCAAACCTCATTGAATTGCCTTTTTAGGTCTCGCCCTGAAAGCCAGCGCTTTAGCGCTGGCTCTGGGCGAGACATTTTGTAGTGGGCTTGCAGAAATGCAACCACTTTTTTTTGGGCTGGCCTGGAGCATGCGAGTGCGCGCACAGTAACGCGCATTCCTCGCATGCTCCAGGCCATCTGCCTTTCCTGTCACGCTCTCCCAAGCGCCTCGCTCTGCCCCTCCCCCACCACAGAGCGAGCGCGTCCCTCACATTGGTCTGCTGCTGTGTGGGCATTGTGGACTGGTATGATGCTGTCTTGGCCAAATGTAAGCAGCAGCGGCAAAATCAAGAAGCAGTGTACTGGCTCGAGCATAGCTTGTGAGACAAACAGTGAGCTCGAATGATTAAAATGTTCCAGTTTGAAACTTAACCATGCAGCTGTTTTTAACAGGACCCAATTTCCATTTGATACTTTGTGTCATATGTATTTTTTTTAATTAGGGTTGGCAATTGATGAGATTTCTTCAGCCTTTATTGCTGCTGCTAGTCCTAGTTATGGACTGTCGTTGAAACAGGATTGTCACAGCTCTCTCAGTGCACCTCAGATCTGTCCCTTCTGCTGCACACAGCTCTCCCAGTGCACTTGAGGTCTGTCCCTTACACTTCACGCAGCTCTTCCAGTACACCTCATAGCTGTTCCTTATGCTGCACACAGCTCTCCCAATGCACCTCAGATTTGTCCATCACGCCACACACAGCTCTCCCACTGCACCTCAGATCTGTCCCTCACGCTGTACATAGCTCTCCCAATGCACCTCAGGTCTGTCCACACTGCACACACCTCTCCCAGTGCATCTCAGATCTGTCTCTCACGCTGCACACCACTGTCCAACTGCATCCTAGATCTATCCCTCACGCTGCACACAGCTCATCCAATGCACCTCAGATCTGTCCCTTATGCCACACACTGCTCTCCCAGTGCACCTCAAATCTGTCCCTTACGCTGCACACACCTCGTTGTGCACCTCACATTTGTTCCTCACGCTGCACCCAGCTCTTCCAGTGCACTTCAGGTCTGTCCCTCACACTGCACACAGCTCTCCCAGAAAACACACAAAACAAACATTAGGAAATGGACACTAAACATCCTGGCATTTCATTTTAAAACAAAGCACCACATAATTATATGCTACATAATTACACTGCACTCAATGCAACATAAATACACTCCACATACCACTCAGTGCCATATAATTACACGCCACATACTTACACTCTACTCAATGCAACATTAATACACTCCACATAATACCACACAGTGCCACATAATTATATGCTACATAATTACACTGCACTCAATGCAACATACACTCCAAATACCACTCAGTGCCACATAATTACACACCACATAATTACACTGTACTGAATGCAACATACACTCCACACAATACCACTCAGTGCCACATAATTATATGCTATGTAATTACACTGCACTCAATGCAACATACACTCCAAATACCACTCAGTGCCACATAATTACACACCACATAATTACACTCTACTGAATGCAACATACACTCCACACAATACCACTCAGTGCCACATAATTATATGCTACATAATTACACTGCACTCAATGCAACATACACTCCAAATAATACCACTCAGTGCCACATAATTACACGCCACATAATTACACTCTACTCAATCCAACATAAATACACTCCACATAATACCACTCAGTGCCATATAATTACACGCCACATACTTACTCTACTCAATGCAACATAAATACACTCCACACAATACCACTCAGTGCCACATAATTATATGCTATATAATTACACTGCACTCAATGCAACATACACTCCAAATAATACCACTCAATGCCACATAAATACACACCACATAATTACACTGTACTCAATGCAACATAAATGCTCTCCACATAATACCACTCACTGTGACATAGTTACACGCCACATAATTACACTCTACTCAATGTAACAAATACACCCCACATACAACTCAGTACCACATAATTAAAAGCCACATAATTACACTCTACTCAATGCAACATAAATACACTCCATTGAATACCACTCAGTGCCACATAATAACACTCTACTCAATGCAACATAAATACACTCCACATAATACCACTCAGTGCCACATAATTATACGCCACATAATTGCACTGTACTCAATGCAACATAAACACACTCCACATAAATGCACTCTATACCACATACCACCAATCAACATAAATGCACTCCACACCATGACACAATTTCACTAAGCATAATTTCACTCAACACCACAGTTACAGGCCACACGATTCAACTCCACACATTTCCAATACACACCGCATAATTACACACCAAACAACCTATTTCAACTCCACAATCCACAACGTACCTCCAATCCACCCCATATAGTGTTACCACCTGAGCACCAAACATCATTAACCACCACCATTTTGCATCAGCGCACCACCTAAGCATCACGTCAGTCTGCCCTTGGAATCTGGCATCTGTTGATTCTCCCCTAGTGTCCGTCCGCTGCTCGTGTTCTAATTAAATTACTGTTTTACAACATCCACTCCCCCGTTATTTATGTCCCGCTCCCCATAACAATTTTTTTAAAAACAAACAAGCATGAAAACAGGCAGGAAGAAGTTGCCAGCAGTGCAAGTACAAAACAAGCATTGGCATAGCCAATAGGTCTCGCCTTTGGGACCTTATAAGTATTTAGTTATGCAGCACAATATCCTTGGTGCAACAACATCAACTGTTGCATGGCTAAACACTTATAAGGTCCCAAAGGCGAGACCTATTGGCTATGCCAATGCTTGTTTTTTTTTAACTATGCATGCCTTTCGTTTGCGTGTGGAATGCATTTAACTAGTGGCTTTAACTTAATGGTTTTTTGGGGAGATATCGGTTATGTTATTAACGTGTGGTTTCTTGCGTGTGGTATGTATTTTGTTTATTTTCGCTCTTTTGCGTGTGTGATGTTTTGTTCAGTCTACGCTACTTTGTTACTATACAGGCGCTGTTAATTGAATTCGTCGAGTTTTATGGCGCGCGCACGCTTTCCTGTTGTGAAGTGGCGGGCCCTTTGCAAAGGTTGACTGGTCACCTTTCTCACTGCTGCGGTTGTATGTTCCACTGGTACTAATAAGGAAAAATCTTTGCTGAGACTGTTAGCATGTGTAAAAATGTCAAAATAATAAAGTATCAGAAAATTTACAGCACCACTAATACCAGTGTAGGGTGTTGGAGCACTTTACATCACACATATTTCACAGAGACAATCAATCATACGTGTGTAAATCACTGTATAGGAAATGTTACATAAGACAAAGGACTACAAGGTGTAGGAGTCACATGACAACCATACTAGTAGGCAACATAGTTTAATAGTGATTGGTCTGGAGAAACACAAACTCAGAATTTAAAACGTAATACCATGCTTTAAGTTAAAGCCATTTGCTTTGCTATACAATACCATTAGCAAAGCAAATGGCTTTAACTTAACCAAAAGCGAGACCTATTGCATTTTCAATGCTTGTTTATGTAGCTCCTTCCCTGATAAAATAATAACTCACATTACAGATGTAAACCCCTGCAATAGTGGAACTTGACCTCTTCCACCTGACCACCGCATGTCATTTCTACCTCCGAAGCGGTGGCTCATTTTTAGTGTTGACTTTGTACTCTGCTGTCAGCTGTTTTCACAGGGCCGACTGCTTTTAAAAAATGTGTTATCTATTTGCATTGTATGTTCAGTTTGGTAAAGTTTTTTTCTTTTAAATTTTCTTAATTTCCTATTTTGGAGGATGCCACTCTTTCTTTGCACATGTAACACAACCAGCGAGGTTTCACCATGTTTGTATATTCCTGATTGAACTATTTGTTAATTTTGTGGACAATTATGCGGTTTTGGATTGCAGAATGCAACGAGTTGTTGGACAAAATTACACTGTTGATTCTTATTCTGTAGCACAGAACAATTAATTTGTACCAATGCCATCTATTCTTTTCATCAGGACGAAGAGAATTTATCCAGAAATTAAAACTTGAAGCTACATTGAGTGTTCACGATGGGTGTGTAAGTAAAACCATTTTCTTTCTGTTTTTTTGTAAATGTAGCATATGGGCTACACTGTTAGGATGGTGTTAAGGAACACAGAAAAATATAAAGTAGCATATTACGTTTCCAAGAGTTAAAGTTTCAAAGTTTGTAAACAGTATGATTTGTGAAGTTTTGGCCATTCTTGTCTGGTTTGGATTTGTCTACAGGTTTTAAAAATCTAGAACTCCGTTACAAAAATGAATATCTTGGCACATATGCAGTCAATATAAATTTCTAAGTTCAACAAAGAAAGCGTGTAATGAGAGAATGACCATCGTGTCTTGGTTCTTTCAGCCACTTCTTTAAGGGTGGCGGCTAACCTGGTGTTGTCTCTAGCATGTCGATTGCGCATGAACCCTGTTTCTTGGGGTGATATTAGGGTGGCCCAGATCGTGTGGAGCTAGAAGGCTATTATAGATGTGAGTTTTTTGGTGTCTGTGTTGAGAAGTGCAGTGGGTCAATATGCAGAACATGCAGTAGGCTCTTTCTGGGGTTTTAAGAGGAGATTAATTTGTGCCTCTAGCATTGTGTCTGCACGATTCCGCAGGTGACCGTATCATTGTAGCCCGCAGCCAATGGTGCCGCCAGGAGAGTGGCGAATGCCTTATAAAATACAGCAGGAAAGCCATCCGGTCCTGAGGTTTTTCGGGTTGGTAGGTTGCAAATTGCAACTCTGACCTCCTCTGCTGTTATTTTGTTCCTCAAGAGGCATAAAATCTACGAGGCTCACGGAGCAATGATACTGTGGACAAATAACCATCCTGCGTGTCCGATGATAGGCTATCCCCAGCAAAAAGTGAAGTGTAGGTTGTGGTGAACAAATCTAGGATATTCTTAGTGACCATGTGGGAGGTACCCTGCTCATTGTGTATGCAATGAATAGGATTTCTAGTGCGAGCTTGTTTGAGTCTATATGCCAGCAGTCTCTCATTCATAGTATGTGTGCTTTAAGTATAGTAGTTTTTTTGAGGCAGCGGGCATTAGGAGTTGTCCTAGATTGCCTCTAGCCTTACTTAGTTTCCTATGTGTGCTGAGTGAGTTGTCCTGCTTATGATGTTTTTCTAGGCATCGCAGTTTTGCTTCAAGTTCGTCTTTATTTGCTTTCTTAATCCCTCACGCTTTGTAGTATGGTAGAGGAGTTCTCCCCGTATTACTGCTTTTGCTGTATCCCAGAGGAATGTATGATGTTACAACGCATGCCATTACAACGCATGCCGTTACAACACATACCTTTCCCCCGACTTGCTGTCGGGGGTGCGCTGGAAGTTTGAATAGTATAATTTACTATTCCAACTCCAGTGTGTGCAACAGTAGGGAAGGTGTTGGAGTTAACTCCCAACACCTTCTACCCCCTGCAACAACCCTTTTGCGTTGTAACGACATGCGTTGTAATGGCATGCGTTGTAACGCTTAGGTTGTAAAGGCTGTTTCCCATCCCAGAGGACACTCTGGCTCACCTCACTGCTATAATTTTCTCTGAATGTTCTATTGTCTGTTTTATTCTGTCTCTGGGGTCCCTAAATGCTTTTTCGTTGAGGAGCCACGGGTGACGGAAGAGGGATAGGGTAGTGCAGTGTCTAGGTTCAACCACACTACTGCGTGGTATGAAAGCATTTTGGGGCCAATGTCTGTGGCCACTGTCTGAGGTCGGAATGCTGTGGTCGTCAGGAGAAATTAAAGCGTATGCATGATCTATGCACTTTGGAGTAAAAAGTGAAGTCCCTGTCCCCTGGGTGCTGCATTCTCCATATGTCATCTAGATTTAACTGATTCAAGTTTGTTTAAACTCTGGAGCAATGAGGGCAGTGCTCTCGTCTGGCCTGGTCATGTTGGGGATCTGTCCTGTTTTGCATGGAGAGTGGTTTTAAACCCCCCCCACACACACTCACAAGAATGTGTCCTTTGAATAAGCGTGCGATCCAAGGTATCGTGACTGCATAGAACTGTCTTTTGTCACCATTGGGTGTGTAGAGAGGGTAAATGGTAAGGCTGAGGCCACCCAGTCTACCCTGGATCCCACCCAACCCCACCTACCCGCATCTTGCAATTTTAAGCCAAGCTGCGAAAACAGGCCATGGCGCAACAATATGGCTACGCCTCTGGTTTTAGAATTGGCAACTGCATGACAGTGGGTGGATGAGCCAGTAGAACTGGAGTTTGGGAACTTCTTTTGGAAGGAGGTAAGTCTCTTGAAGGAGGGTTATATCCACCTCTTTGGCTTTAAGCCACTGTAAGAGAGCTCTCCTTTTAACTGGGGAGTTGAGCCCTTGTATGTTAAGCGTGACGACCGAAAACACCGTCATGGGGCAGAGAGAGAATTCCTCTGTGGATATCAGTCCATGGGGGTGAACCCAAAGAGGGTCGCGGTGGGGAGTGATAAGGTGCTGTAACACTCCTTATGTTGTTATTTCTGTAACATTGTTTTCGCTGTAACAGTGGATACACTGTATTAACAAAAACATGGAACCAGATAATAACTAAAACATAGCTGTGAACGTAGATAACTCAATCTAAAAAGTGAGCGTACAAATATGTACCTAAGCTTCCTGTTTGGGTGCAGCGCACAAAAGTGGGGTCTGGCTCCTGGGTCGTGTCTGAGAGCCGCAGCCGGTCTCTGAAGCAAGCATATGTAGTTTGGTGGATGAAATCAGGTCTGGAGAGTCTTGCAGCAAGCCATTGATAGTGCTAGCAAGTGATCCCAGAAGCAGACTGAGGCATACAACAGGGATGTCTGTCTCTGCGGAGATGGTTCTGTCTGGGGTTCAATAGAGACTGGCCCCCCTGCAATGTAACATCGCAAAATGATGACTGTCCTCAATCCTCCTCAGAGGAATCCGGTCTGGTCTGTTTGTTCCGCAACTGTCGCAGTCTTTTCCGTTCCCTGTGGGCTTTAGTGGAATTAGGTGTGAGCCAGCCTCCTTGGATGTCTTTTCTGGGAGTTGCCGCCCTCTTGTCAAGGGCATTGCTCGTACTCAGTAGGCCCAGGATATTTCTCTGTCCTTGTGGAATTCCACCAGAGGTGCCTTGAATATCCCCTTTAGTGATCACTGCAGAATATCAGAAAGAAAAATATTGTGTGGACAGAATATTGTGTCAAAAATATAGAGGACCAAAATATTGAGATAAGTGCAAATAGGTAAGTATAGATTTAGTATTCTTCACTCCACATCTACGTACCTCGAAGATATATATATATATATATATGTATATATATATCTTCAAGGTACATATGTATGGAGTTATATATAGTAACACTTTGCTTACCTATAGAAACTTACCTTCGATATCTTTTTGTCCTTGATATTCTTGACACAATATTTTGTCCCATGATATTTTTGTTTCCGATATTCTGTCTAACCACCCCCCTTTAGTGGCCGGAGGCTGAAGATCGGCATGCAACGTTTCTGTAGTCTCAAACATGTGGGCTGCAGCTGCTGGCTCCTGGCTTTGGGTCTTTTTGGGTCCTAGCGGGTGTAGTAGGTCACGGAGAGTCACTGCCTTAGAGGCTTTCTGTTTTGCTGCAGCCATGGTGCGAAGGAGTAGAAAGGGGGTGAGCGACATGCCAGGGCCGTTGAAGATGCATCTGTCTCCGTCTCCTCGCCTCCAGGTTCCGGGACTGAACAGTTGCACTTGTTTGCCTTGATCTGTCAATGCTTCCAATGAGTTGTTGCAATTTCATGAAGAGGCTAGGTGATATAGTTATAGTCCAAGGGTTAAGACTCGTCAAAGGCACAATTGTGGCGAGGGGTGAGGATGCTGTCTCTGGCCGCACTCTGCCTATTTCGATCAGGTCAGCGAAGGTTTGTGTTACACCTGAGTGTGCTGAATGTGCCGCCCCTTTCCCGCAGTTGCAGTTCGTGCACAAAAAGTGTGTCACAAAAGGAGTGAAAGGGGCATGGTTAGGTGCCACTTGTCTGGTGACAGGGCAGGAGTTCTTCCTCTGTTAAAGCCCCACTGCTGTGCAAGGCCGTTAAGGATGGAGCGGCTGCATTGCCAAGGTGGCCGCTGCCATCTTGAGTCCAATTGTTGGAGCGCTGCGGAGCTCCCACTGTGATTGCTCCTCACCCAGCACCTGAGCACCACTACCAGCGGCCCCCACCAACTTACTGATGCCCCAGCATCTGGGTCTTTGGCCGCCAACACCGCCTACATAAACCCAGACAGGAGCTCATATCTTAGAGTTCAAGCGGGACGCTTCTCGTTGGGTCTGCGCCTTGGCCATGCCTCCTACATTTGATTCTATACATGATAATCTTCCATTTTTGGAGCTATCCATCACGGTTTATTATGGTAAACTGGGGACCTCCTTGTAGCTTATACCTACAGAGCGCTGCACAGTGCTGTGCTATATTGCAGCAATCATCCAAGGGCCTCAAAAATGGTCTATGGACAATTTCTTCATATCCATAGGAACTGCAAGTGTTGCCATGACTATTTCAGAGGCGGGCCATCCATTCCAAAAAATAGGTAGACAGAGGTTACTGAAAACGATTGGTCTTAAGAGCTCTCAAACCGGTCTGCTACTCCCTCTGGAAGGATTACTGACCCCTTGAGAAAAACCTAAAACACTTGTATTGCTGTATTATGGTATTCAGTCCTTTCAGTGACAAAGTGAGCGAGATAATAAACAAGCATTTGCAATGCAATAGGTCTCGCATTTGCGAGAGTTTAAGCAACTGGCATTGTAAATGACAATGCATTTTATTTATGTGTTGGTTTTTAAAACATAAATAAAAAGCATTGTCATTTACAATGCAAATAGCTAAACTATCGCAAATGCAAGACCTATTGCATTGCAAATGCTTTTTGTTTAGCCACGTTGTACAGCAGCCCCGCTTCTATGCAGCATGGCTGAGTGGAAAAAAAGTTAAGAGAAAGTGTGAAAGATCGGGTTAACAGTTTTGGAGATAAGAATGGGGTAAACAAAGGGTGAGTAAGTATGGAGCGATTGATTAAGTAAGTGGTTAGGATACTTTAATAGGGTCAAAGTGACACCTACCTGTCAACCAGCGATTGGAGAGCTAGCTAGCACCCCACACACAGCATAGTTGAGTACATTTAAAATACAAAGTTTAATTACTTGAGAAATTATTCATCTTCAGTATTTGAAACTAAAACTGTAATTGTGTATAATGCATTGCATTTCAATCTAAACGTTTCTATTTCATTCTAAATTCTGCCTTTTCTGGACATTAAATGTAAAAATTTCAAACTTAATTCAGAGTGATGTTCGTCTTGGGTGCGCGGGGTGATAGAAGCATGGCGGTCACTGGTGCCAGCAGACTGGAAGGCATGCCGCCTGGTGCAAAGATGCTGGGGTGCAAGTAGGCTTGGGGAGTATACACGTCAGGACTGCCATCTCCGCATCATGACCATCACAGAATTTATGTAAATTTAACCAGGGAGTCATCAGGACGTTATGAAATGTCCATAACTATGAGAACAAGCAGTTACTGCATGCAGCTCACGTAAGCGTGCCGCGCCTGGACAGGAGATGTGCACGCGTATGGTGCGAGCAGGCGTTGTAATAACGCCGCGAGCCGTACGCGTGCACATCGGCTGTCTGGGCCGAAGCGCAAACAGACGCCGTGAGCATGCACATCGCCTGTCCAAGGGGGAAAGTGACTGTTACCACTTCCCGCTCACCTGCCAGTGTACGCGGAGCGTGCCAAGAGGCCACCGGTGGTCGGGAGAGCCATGAGTGCACCACAGCTACAGAAGGAGATGCCAGCTTTGCTGCTTTCAGCTCGGCCCCCAGTTCACACTGAGCATGCCAAGAGGCACTCGGTGGGTCGGGAGAGACTCAAGCCCCGGAGCAGGTGAAAGATGCCGGCATCCACCGCCAGACGGCCCGTTATCGAAAAAGTCAGGTAGGGGTGGTGAGCAAAGGGCAACAAAGCTGGAAAGCAGCCGCGGGCGCATTGAGAAAGTGAAACTGCATGAGGCTTAATAAAAATGCAAAGCCGTGCGCTGACGGAAGGGGAACAGGAGATGTGCACGCTTAGGGAGGATAGGAGATGTGCACGCGTACGGAGCACAGGAGATATGCGACCCGTACACGTGCACATCTCTTGTCCGCCGGACGCGTGCACATCTCCTATCTGCTAAGCTTCGGCCCTAAGCGTGCACATGTCCTGTCCCCCTTCCGACCCAAGTCGACAACAATAGATCTCGCATAGCGAGCAGCGCTTTGCGCTGCATCGCTAGGCGAGACCTAAGAAACGGCAGGTCTGAGCTGAGCACAAATCATGCACCCGTCCTCCTTGCTGAGTACATTTGGAACCTAACTAAGACAAGGGTTTGGGGTAATGGGAGATGCTGCTGATCGACAGCGACTACCTGTAACTCCAAAGACGAGGACTTCGAGCTGCACACCAATGTAAACAAGGAGCGCCGACCGGTGACTGGCCAGGCCGGCTGCCGCTTCGCTGCTTGTGCTGTCTCTGCCTCCCACAGTGATTTGTAAGAACGGCACTGTTTTGTCACGCATGCGTACGATCTAAGGCATCGCGCGCATGCGAGACAAAGAGTGCAAATCCATCCACCAATCAAAAAACAAACAAGCATTGAAAATGCAACAGGACTCGTATTTACGCGAGCCCTATTGCATTTTAAACGGAAGTGCGGGCATTAAAAAAAGCACGAATAGGAGGGGGTGGGAGGGTGGTTATGGTCAAAAAAATTACAGACTGCAGGAGGGAACAGGGAGAGGCAGGGGAACAAAACGGTTTTTAAAGTAAAGGGGCTGATAGCCTCGGAAGAATAAAAATGATGACATGGCTGCCAGGAGGCTGGACTAAGAATCCAAAAACCAATCAAAATGCTGAATTTATGATTGAAGCCAATGACAATTATGGACGGAAAGTGGGCGGAGCTTCCCCCAGCTATAGTGTATACTGCATGTCTCGCAAAGCGAACAGCACGTTGCGCTGCAACGCTATGCGAGACCTAAAGAAAGAAACCGCCAGAATCCTGGATGAAGTGTAAACGGATTACATCAACATGGAATGCCTTAGGCCGCGTTTCCCAAACTCTGGGCCCCTAACAACTGGAGGGCAGTCAGCCATAAAACAGCATTAACATTTTGGATTTATTTTGGTACATTTGCTATGCTTCAAATAGAGGTCAAATGCCAGGCACTGCTTTCTAACAATTGTGGCATAGAGTGTTTAAGAAATGCAGTGTGAGTACAGCGATGCAGAGTGGCATAGAGTGCATTGGTATAGAATACAGTATAGTTGAGTGGTGCAGTCTTGCAGAGTGCATTGGTGCATAGTAGAGTGGCACACAGTAGAGTCGAACAGAGCAGATTGTTTCTGAGCAGATTGGCATAGTGTGCACCAGTGAAGAGTACAGTGGTGTAGAGTAGTGTGGGGGTAGAGTGCATTGGCATAGAGTAGAGAGGCGTTGAGTGAAGCAGCAGTGTGGAGTAGCGCAAAGTAGAGTGCAGTGTTGTGGAGTTAAGTAGAGTGGGGTAAAGTGGAGTATGCATGGTGTGGTAGCACACTGCCATTACAGACAAAACATTGTCAATTGAGAGAAACTCATTGCAGAAAATAGTGCTTACAGACTAAAGACAACGTACCTTGTAACAACCAAACTAAAAGGGCCATCCTCATGGGAGGTTACAAATGAAGACAATGAGGTACTTAGGAGGGTCTAACAGGTCTAATAACGAATCAGAAGCCAGCATTTACGAAAGGACAATGACACAAGCCAATGACAAATATGGGCAGAGAGCAGGCGGGGCTCCAAGAACATAGTCCACTACAGCATGGCTCGCAGAGCAGCGCATGCGCTGCCCAGGCTCGACCCAAAAGTGGGGCACAGGGGCTCATTCTCCCTGCTAGCATTACGGCAGAGTGCACCTTAGCGGCAAGAAGTGGGAGGTAAGGGTGCGGCAAAATGCAGGAATCCATTTATTCTCAGAAAGGGAAGACGACCTGTCATGATTGAAGTGATGGCCTGGCGTTTTGTGGAAGGGGTGAAAAAACAGAAGAGGAGATGGTCCCCATACAGGGCCACAGCTATCATTAATGCAGCTGCTGCAGTTGCATTGTGGCCCAAGAGTGTAAGAGGATCTTAGCACCCAATAATGAACAGTGTTTTTGTTTGATGCATTTGTTCCGTTAGAAGTCTTAAATTTGTAAAGTTTATGACCTACAGGAAAGAGCCCATGAAATCTCAATCCCCCTACCCATTGTGATGAGCCAGGCCACTCCCCAATTTGACAAAGTGGGGGACTCTGTGTTAAAAAAAATAATGTTTTAAGACCTCTACCCTATAGGGACCGGGATTTAAGCCAAATGCCCTGCGTCATTCCCTCCTAGACCAGAGCCCATGTAGGGGTTCTCCTTCGCCCCACTTAAAACCCCGGCGTTGTTCCTTTTGCATACACGAAGCTAAACTGAGTTAGTTATACGCGACCTAAAAGAAAGAAAAGAAAAAAACCTTTCAACACTTGACTTCTAAGACGCGTTTGGGGGGGGGGGGGACGAACTACGTGCACCCGGAAGCACACACTGGTCCAAATATCAGCTCGCCCCATTTAAAAGGGCAAACATCGGGAAGTCGCCAGAGAATAGCATGCTATGCAGCATAGGGCAGATGTGGGATGGTGTGCAGGCAACCGCACAGCCGGTGGACACAGTACTCTGGTGGAGATTTAACAAGAAGGTAAAGGATGTTACGGGCGAGGATACGGACATCCGGGGCAGAAAGACGTGCCGCACAGCGTTTCCCTGCGTGTTGTTTGCAGTGCGACATCGACCGGAGAGCAGAAAGAGACAAGGTCTGAAAAATAAATTGCTAACCTTGACGCGTTCAGATTCTAGCTTTGCATCCTGAAAGATGTAGTCCTGTTTATCCTATCCAAATCAGAATTACATGTCCCAGAATGCATACAAAACAAGCTCTCGACATTGCGGCTCGGGAGCCCGCGAGACGCCGTGCGTGTGCACGTCTGCTGTCCGGCGCCGGGCACAGCTGTGAAGCACACGAGTCAAAGAGACGCCGTGCGTGTGCACGTCTGCTGTCCGGCGCCGGGCACAGCTGTGAAGCACACGAGTTAAAGAGATGCCGTGCGCGTGCCCATGTGCTGTCCCGGACCAAGCTGATAGACACGCCGTGAGCGTGCATATCGGCTGTCTGGGAAAGTGCACATCTCCTGTCCCCCTTCCAAACTAAGTCGACGACAATATATCTCGCTAGCAAGCAGCTTCGCTGCGTCGCTAGGCGAGACCTAAAAATGGGTCAATTTTACGACTCAATCAACTATTCGCAGAACCTCCACTTTTTTATGTAAAAGAGTTAAAAATCTCAGTCATCTGGTACGTTTCTTGAGTTAGAACCCTAAAGAAAAATCGATTCAAATACCATTCCCACCTGTTGGGGGTCTTCCTGCCTTTATTGGCCACTTTAAATGTCAGAACTATTCGGTCTGTGCACAAACCACAAAAAAAGGAATTCCAACATGATACTGCTACTCATACTTTAACAGTGTATACTAACTAATGTGCCAAATGTAGTGTACGGTATCTGGTGCCCATGTCAGCTTTTAAACATAGGCCAACCCTCACAAACAATCAGACTATAAATCATCCAGCATAATTGCAGGTTTTGCTGCAGAACCGAGAATGGCCCCTTTGTATCACGCTTCATTTCAAAGAACAATACTGAGACCGACTTACTTTGGCAAGTAGTAGAACAAATACAACTGCCTAATAGAGAAGGCAATTTACGACAACTGCTTATCAGAAGTAAATGCCGCTGGATCTCGAAATGTCATTCTATTAACGGAGGCCTTAATACTTTAAATTAATTAATTGAGCAGTATGTTTTGTTTGTAATCTCCCTTTTTGTTGTCTCTTCTTACAAGACCTAATTTGCATTGTAACATCTGACCTCATTTATTTTCTGCCCACATTAAGACGATTTATTCTGTGAACCATCCTTGGACAGACTCGTGTTATTCTGGGTTTCTCTTTATTAATTGGAATTTGAATTGTCTTGCTCCAAGACCCCAATTTATATATGTCCAGGTTATTAGCTACATTGTAAGCATGTAATTCACAGACTCGCCGATTATACTCTTCACTGAGGTTCTTCTTTTCTGCTATGATTTCACTGAGGCACTTCATTACAGCGAATTACATTTCCAACTGTTTTCAATGTAATTATTCCCCCGCATATTTTTGGTATCTTTGTTACATTGTGAGCCTTAATTGGTCACATGATCATATCATTGTGCCATATCAGTCTCTGATCTTCTCTATTGTTTTATTCTTCTTCTTTTTGGTATCCTGATTAGTTGCACCTTACTACATCCTTGTGACTTTACCATTGAGTGATATACACAGTCACACCTAATTATACTTGTAATGCATTAAAATCTAGTTGCTATTTCCCTGTTTTGTCAGGCCCTGTTGCAAACCCCTTTCTCAATAGTTCCTTTCCCTCTAATGAACGACTCACAATTGAACCACCCCTTTGGGCGGACACGGTTCAATTATTTACATGCCTTGACAGCTCCCCTATCATCATGTCAACAAGTGATGATGTCCCGATGCTCCAGTCCCTGGACAAGTCATCCTATTCGCTGGCAGTAAACAGGACGTTAGCTAGGTGTTCTCTGCCCTCACCAGGTGACCCAAATTTTCTTTCAGTTCTCCTCTCACCTGAGAGTATAGTAGTCCAGGCTTCCTGCTCTTCGCAGCTTGCCCCTGGAACTTTCCTTGCAGCCCCAGTAGACCTGGAATCTAAAAAGCTGTAGTCAAGAAGATCTTTTCGGCAGGGACCTTGGCACTAAATACACATGTGCTGTGGGATATGGTGAACCTTGTTGTCCTGAAACTGCCTGAAATTCTACAAGGGGATTTTTTTAGAGATAGTCCGGGATGGCCAGGCAGCATCCAGGCAGATTATTCAAACGGGTCTAGATAAGGTAGCCTCTATGTCGATCCCTTACTTAAGACTCCTTATTTCTCTTCGGATGTCCAGACCACCTTCATGGCATATCCTTTGACATCTCCAGTCATTTTGGGTAGAAGGATGATTCTGCCCTAGAGTGTTTTGAGACCAGTACAGCAGCGGCACACTCCTTGGGACTTCAATTTCTCCGAAAAAGATTAGAGACAGTTTCAGGAGTTTCGGGGTTTCTGAGGCGGGTTTAACTTTTCCCAATGTCGGTTCCTGCCCCCCCCCCCCCAGCCCAGCAGCAATCATAGAACCAGCTGCATATGAAGTATCGGGGCAGTGGAAAAGGCAGAGCCTTCTCCATCCAACAGGCCTTCTGCTCCCCAACCCACTCCCGAAGTAGCTCTAGTTCACTCCTGTCTGAGCACTTGAGGCCTGTGGGAGGAAGGGAGCCTCCTTTGTACAGTCCTGGAAGGCCATAGCTTCGCACTAATGAGTCCTTCTGATTTTAGAAAGGACGTATACCTCACCCTTCCAACCGGTCCCTCCACAGATCACAACTACATGTTCCTGTTTGAAGAGCATCTCTATATTTTGCAACAGGATGTGCCAGTCCTGCTGCAGAAAAGATCAGTGAAGTTTGTGCCAGGGCAGGAAATTGGGCAGGGGTTCTACTCACAATACTTCCTGGTTGGTCTGATCCTAGACCTCTGGATCATTAATCTCTACCAACACAAGGAGAAATTCAAGATGCTGTCTCTGGGTCAGCCCTTTCCCGTGCTGGAAGCAGGAGCCTGGATGGTGTCCCTCGATTTCTATGTACCAATCCTGCAGTCACACAGGAGGAACTGAAGTTTTGTGGTAGGATCCACTCACTGCCAGTTCACATTCCAACTCTTCGACATCAGCAGCATGACTCTTTACGAATGTGATGGCAGTAGTAGGCTCATCTTGCATGGCCGGGAATCCAGGTATTTCCTTACCTGGACGACTGGCTTCTGAAAGCCGGTTTGCTGCAGCTGGTGTTGCGCCACTTGCAGTCGACAGCATCCTTGCTGTTCGTTCTGGGCGTTTCTATCAACGAGCTCAAATCTCCCCTGGAACCTGCTCACTACCTCCTGTTCATTGAGACAATGCTGGTTACAACATCATGCCAAACCTTTACTCCTCCTCATCCAGATTTTGATGGTTCTGGAATGGGTTCGGACTTCAGTCCTGATGGTCTTATACCTGCTAGGTTTACTGGCTTCTTGCATCCTCCCAGTCAGGTTTGTATGCTGGCTGATGAAGGAGCTTCAGTGGTGCCTCCACAGACAGTGGAGATCTGTCAGATACCATTGTACTCTCTTTGGATACTTCAGCAGATCTGGTTGGGTGGAGAGTGAAGAAGAACCTTGCAGCAGGGATTTCCTTCCAATCACTGGCACCTGTAGCCACAGTGGTAACAGATGCTTCCATTCTAGGGTGGGGCACTAATCTGGTGCAGCTGGAGATTCAAGGCCTCTGAATTTCAGAAGAGCAGATTGTGCACAACAGCCTGCTCGAACTGAGGAGGGATTCGTTTGGCGCTTGACGTGTTGCTACCTTCCCATCCATCCTGAGCATGACAGACAAATCAATTGCGATGTGGTATGTGAACAAGCAGGGAGGAGCAGGGTCTCAGCTTCTATGTCGGGGTAGTGCTGTGACTCTAGACTTGAGCAGATCAGCATGGAGCTTGGCTGGTAGCTAGCCATGTGCAAGCTCTCTGAATTCCAGGGCAACACCTCAGTCAGGTCATCTTGCCAAACACAAGTGAAGTCTCCATCGGGAGGTGGTCCAGCAGCTGTGCCCAGTGCGGTACCCTTCACACAGACCTGTTAACACTCACAGCGACATGCATTGCCTGCAGTTCTGTGCCCTCCTGTATCTGTTGCAAGGAGTCTCCCATACCCTTGATTTCCCAGGTACCTGGGAAGATTTGCCAAGACTGGGACCAAGCCTCCTGATTGCCTCGGACTGGCCGAGAAGGATGTGGTATACAAACCTCCTGCACCTCTTCCTTTGTCCTCCCACTCCATCTTCCTCTTAGGACAGCCCTTCTCTCTGAGTTGGAGGGACAGGTTCTGCAACCCCAGCCTCCGGAGCCTCCACCTTCATGCCTGGAGATTGATCAGGGACATTTGATTTCATTCTAATTGATAGTGGGGGTGGTAGATGTTACTGTCTGCTTGCTGTGATTCCACCAAGACGGTGTACCTTGGAAGGTGGAATAGGTTTTTCGCTTAGTGTGCTGACAACCTAGATTTGTTGAATGCTCGTCTGTCAACCATGCTGACGTTTGCACTCTCTCTAGCGCAGCATGGTTGTGCTGTGGGGACTTACAAGAGATACCTAGTAGCCTTGTCGGCCTTCCTCTGACTTCCGGACTAACCATCCTTGTTACCATTGTCACAAATTTGTTGAAGGACTTTACGAATATTTTACTCCCTTTGTCATGCTGCAGTGGCCACTTAATGTAACTTTGACATTTCTGATGAGTTCTTCTTTCGAACCGCTTCATCTTGCCAGTTAAGGCTATTGACATTTGAAACTGTTTTTCTACTTGCTATTATTTTGGTGAGACACGTCACTGAGATGCAGGAACTGAGCATACGCCTATGTTTTACTTATTTTTCCCCAACAAGGAGGTCCTTCGAACCAGAGCTTCTTTGCTGCTTAAGGTGGTGATCGAATTCTATTTGGGTTCATTCCTTTATCCTCCTACCCATTTACCTCCCTCTACATCCCACTGAGATGGAGGAAAGGTTATTCAGGCTGGATCTAAAAAGGGCGGTTAGTTTTTACATTGACCGTACCAAGGATTTACGGATTGACACCAGCAAAAGAGAGGGGAAAGCTGTTCAAAAGAGGATCTTATTGAGGTGGATCTTCTTATGTATTAATATGTGTTATGTCCAAGCATATAAAGAAACACTTGAGGACATAAGGGCCCATTCCGCCAGGGCCAAATCTTGTACCTCGGCATTAGCAAAGGGAGTTCCTGTAGTTTAAATCTTCAGATCAGCAGCATGGGTGTCTCTTCATACTTTTGCTAAGCACTACTGCTTCAATTCGAAAGTGGGACGGGATGGCCATTTTTCTCATTCTGTAATCAAGAACGTCCTTGTCTGACCGCCCCGTCAAGTTCCTCCTCTAGATGGGTTACTGCTTGGTAATCAATTCAAAAGGTGAGAAATTTGAAAGTAGAATCATCCATCAGAATAAAAAGTTACTTACTTTCGGTAACAATATTTATGGTGTACTCTATCTACCTGCTCATTCCTTACCTATCTACCCTATTTTCCCCCTTGAAGGATGGTGATAGACGACGTTACCAAATCGTTTCATCGCACTGCACCCCTCTAGAATTGATGTTGTTGTTGTTCTTCTTCCGCCTAGTTGGAATGGAAAAATGCATGGGAGGCTGACGCCAGGGTCCCAGGGTGAGCGTTTCACGTCTCCAGTGACATTACACTGGTATGGTTTCCTGCTCAGGCACATATAATAGATTGCCCTGTATTTTTAAGGTCGAGCCATAAAGTTTTAAAACCTCTGTATTTAAATTATGGGATTCATAGGAGACAGTGTCACTGACCTGTTATCCAATATTTGCTTTTTAGGTTTCGCCTGGCGTTGGAGCGCGCATGCGCTCCTCGCCTGCGAGAGCTATAGTCATCCAGCAAGTTTCAAGAAGGGGACTCGAGCCCCGCCCCTCATTTTCATTGGGTAGCGTCAGCGTTTGTTAAACGCTGGCTTCCCATTGAAAAGGAGGGTTTTCGGTTGCCGCCCTTTCGCCTTTTTGGACGGCTCCCAAGGACTCGGTCGCCTGCATTACGGCTGTCGTGACGAAGTTTCTTATCAGAAGCTTCGTCATGCTGCCTTGCACGCGCCAGTCCGACTCTCTCATTGGGCGCTCTGAGAACGCTCGTCCTGTCTTAACAGGCTTCTTTTGGTAGGACTCCCGCATGTTTGGGCGTCTTTCCAAGGTGTGCATGGCTTGCGTAGCGGCTTATTTGTTTTTCTTAACAAAGGGTTGCGGGGTGTCGCAGGAACAGTGGGGGGTGCAGGACATCGGAACACGGTATTAAACTGAGAATACATCGGTCAGCAGTTTAGAAGAAACCGGTGTGTTATGTGGCCTGGCTGTGCGGGGCGCCGACGGCAGCTGGGGCTGCACTTACATTGAATGGCTGCGGAGCGTCTCTTTAATCCACCCTCTGCCGTTTCCTCTCTCCGCCTTTCCTTTCCCTGAAGTTCCCCCATGTGTTTTGTGTTCTAAAGTGCCCGGCCCCTTTATTTTATGGTACTGTCATAGAATCGCATTTAGTATACGTTCACGTGTTTTCTTTATCCTGTGTTTCTCCTATGCTAAATTAGATTGCATCATAAGTGACTTTCCCCAGCCTGTCTAAATTAAAACTCCACTTTCCGCGTTCTGGACCCTTTCTAGAAAGGTCAGCCGGAATTGTTTTGGAAGAGAGTTCCCTTCATTCCTTCTTTAGATAAGCACGCTGCAGCAGAACTCTGCCCTCGTGCCGTCCCAAAACAAGCATTTGCAATGCAATAGGTCTCGCATTTACGCCAGTTTAAGCTATTGGCATTATAAATGACAATGCCTTTTCTTTGTTTTAGAAACAAAACCAAAAATAAAAGGCATAGTTATTTGCAATGTCAATAGCTCAAACCCGCGTAAATGCGAGACCTATTGCATTGCAAATGCTTGTTTGATGTTGCTGTGGGGTTGGGACTTTTTTAAGATCAGTGAGAAACTTGAATAATTATGACTTACTGAGTTAGCGAAGTTGTTTTATTTGCTTATGTATCTGTTTTATGGACAAGAATTTAATAAACATATTTATTTACCTATACCTTCCCTGTGCTGGTACAGAGCCAGCATTCCCTAGCGTGGAAGAGCCATCGAAAAGTTTCTACAGCCAGTCTAGTGCCTCCGATATTCAAAATATTAGGAATCCCCGGGTAGATCGACTATCCACCAGAAGGATTGTTGCTGAAGGTATATAACTTTTTCTTATGGGATAGTGTGTGCCTTATTCAGCTACAGAGGCTCTAGATCGATACTTAACCTTGGGCCTTTTGACACCACCTTCCCACCGGGCTACTTTAAGCACTTTCCTGACAATTTTCCTGCAAGCTATCTGTGCCAAGAATTGCAAAGGAAACTCCTAGGATTGGCAGGCAGAGAGAAGAGGAAGAGATGTGCATTAGGAGCAGGGCTTAGACATTTGTGGTTCAGGAAGTGGAGAGTGCCTTGCCAGACATACAGACTGCTGCCCAGTCAGACTTCATTAGAAGTTGTTGAGAGATGGTAGTGACTGAGCTGATCTGGTTGGTAGTGGGTGATGTTGTGGATTCCAGAGGTACTCCTTTAAATTAGAGTTGTTCCATGCCATTTTGGGATTTCTAATTCAAAGCACCATGAGGGAATGGTGGGACCATGAGGCACATAAATCACATAGTTAGGAACTTAATTGGAACTTTTTTTGTATTAACATTTATTTTTTGCGTTATGCATATAATAAAAAGGGTCAAAGTGTAACAACAATTCCGATAGTTGTTTCCGGATTACAGTAGTAAACAAGGTTTAGTTGAGAACCAATTATAAAGGCATGACTAATAAACAAATACTCCAGGTATTGGAGCTCCTGCCATGACTGAGGCACAAAACTATCAAAGATTACACTGTTCACAGAAGAGCATGTTAACTTATTGGTGGGAACATAATAGCGAGTGTGGTGTGTGTCAGGGTCACCCAACAATAAAATGTTAGTTCTTCTTTTACAACACTTGATCGATCCACTGACACTTCAATATCATCTGGAAGAAAAGGACGGAGCCTCCCTATCTGCTGCAATTCATCTTTCTGCTGCCCGCCAGAGGAACAGTGGATGGCTTTTTCCATACCTGCCTTGCCTCTATATGCGTAGGACTTGATCCAATTTCTTGATCAGGGTCACAAAAGAATCCTAATTGAAACCTGCTGAACTTGGCCCTTTCTGCAAGGTCATCTCCAAACCTTTTGCCTTCACCTTCCTGTTTTCTGTATTTGTTTTTGTTGGCTTTAAGGGCTCTGTACACTTTACCACTGCTAACTAGTGCTAAAGTGCTTGTGTGCTCTCTTTATCTCCTTAAAACATGGTAGAATTGGCTTACACCCAAATGGCATATTTAATTTACTTATAAGTCCCTAGTAATGTGGTACCGTCTGTGCCCAGGGCCTGTAAATTAAATGCTACTAGTGGGCCCGCAGTACTCCTTGTGCCACCCTCTTAAGTAGGCCTTTAAACATGTCTCAGGCATGCCATTGCAGCCTGTGTGTGCAGTTTTAAACTGCCATTTCAACCTGGCAAAACAAACCTTTTGTCAGGCCCAAACATTCCTTCTTAATACATGTAAGGCACCTCTAGGGTAGCCCTGGACAGTCCTGAGGGCAGGGTGCAAAGTATTTAAAAAGTAGGACATGTACTTTTAGGTTTTAATAATAAACTCTTACATTCGTTTTTCACTACTGCAAGGCCTACCGCTCCCATAGGATAGCATTGCAGTTATCTTATTATATTTAATAAGCTGTAACTTCCAAATTGGAACAGGTAACCAGTTCATGTTGGGTGTCTTAGGAATTGTAATGAAAAATCCTCTCTTATGGTAAAGTCCGATTTTAAATTGCAATTTTGAAAATGGCACTTTTAGAAACTTGGCATTTTCCTGCCCTAGCCAGTTAGTGCCTGCAGCCTGTCACTGGGTCCCATGCCTGGGTGTAGTTGGCATTTGGGCTTTGTGCATTCCGCCTAGACAACCACACACAATAGAGATCTTAGGTGTGCCTGGATGAGCCATCACTGGCAGGGTGAGAGGGCAGAGCTGGGCACAGCCCTGCTTACACTTGAATGGGCTGTGTCCTGCCTCCACACAAATGGCTGCATGCCCCCAGTAGTTAGTCTGGAGCCAGGGCAAGGGAGGCAGGAAACCTGTGCACTTCAAAGGGAAACCTCTAGAATCTTCTCCCATTTCGAAGGAGGCACTTGGTATAAATATTGGACCTCAGACACAAACTGTTCAGTGCACTTCTGGACCTGTGGAGACTCTGCCTTCTGCCAGGAATAAGGACTGCTGTGCTGCTGAAAGGACTGCCACTCTGCTGGACTATTGCCTTGCTAGACTATTGCCTTGCTGGACTATTGCCTTTCTGGACTGCTACCTTGCTGGATTGCTGTCCTCCTCCCTGACCTAGAGGTATTGGACCGGCACCTGAACCCAGGACTCCCAGAGTGACTCCCAGAGCTAGTCTGCTGGGTGTGTGTTCAGAGCCACAGGGACATAACAGGCTCCCAACCACAGGGACATAACCGGCTCCCAACCACCTGTACTAGTCCCCAGATCCAGCTGGAGTAAGCCCCTCACCCTCAAGTGGTGTCCCTCAGGTCCTGGATGCTTGGTGTGGCCTCAGTGAAACTAAATTGAAGTTTTTAGGCTCTTTACGACCATGAACGGGCCCGTTGATGTCAAAATCGTGCTTGCTTGCAATGCTCGCCAACACAAAGTTCCATCAACTTGACTCTTCACGCTACAGCATCGACCGCTCGCAGGGAGTGCCACCTTGACGATCCGGCCCAAAGGTTGGTGATGACAACAGGATCTTCGCGCTACAACAATGATTACCGGTGATGCCAGGCTGCTCTCTGCGCGGCATCGAAGACAGTCTGGAAAGCTTCCCTGCTCCTTGCGGCCCCCGCCACTGAGAACGGGACTCCTTGCTCTGGACTGAGTTGGTAACTTTTCAGTGGGACTAGCATGGTCCCTGTATCTGACCTGTGCTCCATCGCGGTCGGCCTGAACTTGTGACTCTCTCCCTGTCTTTCACGACCATACAGCAGTGACTGATACTTTGGGCTTTTTTGCTATATTTTTACTCACATCTTTAAAACTGCATATATCCGGTTCTGCTGATTGGATTTTTGTTGTTTTGGTCGTTATTTATGTATTAAATTATTCTCTCTTTTTCTAAATTGGTGTGGGATGTTTCACGTGTTGTGTTTTCCCTTTATTACTGCTTGAAATGCTGCATAAATACTTTACACATTGCCTCTAAGTTGAGCCTGACTTCTCTGTGCCAAGCTACCTGAGGGTTGAGCAAAGGTTAGTTTGGGGCTTGCTTGTGCCTTGTCCTGACAAGGATTGTGGTTGCTGCTTGAGTAGGGTTTCACCCCTCCTCAACCAGTAACCGTATTTCTCACAAAACCAGTCTACATTTATGGACTGGATATATACTTTACCATTCTGTCATACTTTGCAGTTTAAAAAATGAATGCTCTTTATTTTGTTTACTAATACTTTGTGTTGTGCACAGGTAAATTCTATATCTTGGAATGACACAGGAGAGTATATTTTATCAGGCTCAGATGACACGCATCTTGTGATCAGTAATCCTTACAATAAAAAGGTAAGCTGATTATTTTTTTTTATTCCTTGACTGCAACCAGCCTTAATTTTCATGCTTTTGCTATCCCATACAGTAAATTTATTGGTCAAAAAATCAAGTGAGTATTTGTGTTGTTGTGTGGTTTCTTTCCTTATGTATCTGGTAAATATTTTAACTGGGATATTGACTTTTTTATCTACTTTACAAACAACTTTCATGACTGTTATAAAACCAAACACAGTAGCACTTCTTATGCGAGCATGATCCTTTATTTTGTTCCCACTGTGTTCATTTGCCTAATACAATGAGCATTACTTTGAATTATGTTAAATCATGCTTTTATTTATATTGCTGCCACGGTTTTCCATTTTAGTATCTCTGTAAATATCATAATCTTACACCAGTGGTATTAATTGTATCAGTCTTAGATGGACAAATAGCTTAGTCAATTGTCAAATGCATCAGCAAATTAGTGTACCATATAAAGACATGCCAAGACAGCTCCTAAGCAGTTCAAGGTGGAGTTCCAGATCCTTGATACATACAAAGTATGAGAATGTCTCTGTTCTTTTCTTTTCCTTCTTGCTGTTCTTTGTTTGAACCCTGGTAATGTTGTCGCTGCTTGTGTTGCCTGTGTTGCATTCACCACTGGCAAAGGGGGTCGGTGCACATCCACCCCATGAATGCCTCATCATCACCGTATTGTAATGGAAGCATTTTTATGTATGACTACATATGGATATGTGATGGAATGTAAAGAATTCGTGGTGAATCCACAAGCTGGTTTCTGCCCAGAAGTCAATTTCTTTAAAGATACATTTGACTCGTTTTTGTTTTGTGGTAATAAAACCCTTACTACTATAAAACCTAAACATTTTGGATTTGATGAGGTTGGTGAGAGGGGACTCATTCTTTGGCATTCTTTCTCATTAAATCAGATCGTATGTCAGGCTACAATTTATAAGATGTAGTCGGAGTGGAAATTCTTTAGAACTGTAATATATGTTGGTTATACTTGCCACAAAACGTATGTGTAAGCACCCAGCAATTGGAGGGAGTATCCAGGATGCACGACGTGTGTGGGTGTCCTCTCCATTGCTCCTTTCTGCAACATCGTTTCCATCCTAGCCATCTCTTATCCAATAATTGGGGATGCCTGAAAAATACAGGTATTTAAGAGCAGGTTCGCATGTGTCTCCCACTAAAATCTAAGCTTCATAATCCGGGGACCTCTCTGGAACGGGCAATGAAAGGCTGTCTTTGCCACTTATAAACAGTTTACTGGAGCAGATTCTGCTCCATATAAGGCCATATAGAGATGTGGCAGATGGGGGCGACACTCTGGAGGTCAGTACTACAAGGCCATGAGTCACAACACTCACACCACCACATTGAAGCCTGTGCATGGGCATGCTCAGATTTGAGGCATGCCCAGACTTGAGTGCTGGATGGGCAGCACTGTTGCCGACCTCGTAGCCACTTAATATTGAACAATGGACATCCAGACATTCACTAATGGGGAGAGGAGTGCCCTAGGAGCTTTAGTGCAGTTACCCCTGCACATATTTATATCTGACATTTCTTGTTTGTAGAAAATCCCAGTGAAGGGTCACACACATTGTATCAGTAGCACCAGCTTATTCAGGCTGCAGGTGAAGATAATACGTGGGACGATGGGCTTAACTGGTGACCCTTGCAGCAATTGAGTCTTGCCTCACACTGCATAAACCAAAAAAGGCCTGCATCTTAAATAAATCTCAGTGGATAAATATGAAACGACAGTCCTGGTATGATGTGGTTCCTGTGCACGCAGGTCACGAAAGTTGGTGGAACTCTGGCGTTGTTTTTCCAGGTAAGCACCCCTTTGAAAAAGAGGAAGCAAGACGGGGCAGCTGCAGACATTGAATCATCCAGACCCAGAGTTATAAATTGAGAGGAATGAAAATGTAGCAGCCTTCTATTGGCCCCTATAAAAATATGAGCAATAATTTCTGATCCTTGCTCAAGCCACAGATTGACCAAAGATATATGAGCTCAGTGAAGCCGGGGAGCCACTCAACTCAAGAGGTGCTGCCATTTGCTGATTAACCACCAGAAATCATGGTACACATGGAAGGCCAGATTCTCTTTCAACTAGGAAAAATCTTCTGCAGTGCTTCAAAGTATTTAAATTAGAGATGACAATTAAGATACGATAAGGATGTGGTAAGCTTGGTGTCATGGAAACAACATAGACAGTTCTTGGAGTGAAGTCTGAAACTGGGAAGATGCGTGAGCACGGCCAAGGTATGAAGAGCTTAATTAAGTGAATGGGGAACACAAAACAGTCCTTAGGAGCCATTCCTATTACAGTCACAATAAGACTTCGACCAGTCAACCACTCGAATCTAAAGCTGGCCTCAAATGTTTTGGGTGAGCTAGTCATGACAATAGGTATTTTCCTTTCAGGTGTGCCAGATCTCCCTGTCAACCAGTTTACGGCAACTGTCACTCTTGGGTGTGCATTGGCTTCCGTACTATCCATGGTAACTCAAGTGCTATTCGTTAGATTTTGCTTTCCCCGCAGAACAGAACCGATTATGTCAGAAATGGGCATACATTTCATCTTTTTCAGATGTGCATGTTTTTTGGCCATGTCCTTGGATGCAGTCTTTTTTCAGGTATTGCTTTTGTCAGTTCCTCAGCTGATCTACTGAAACTGGCTTGATCCAGGTACAGGGAGCACAGAGGGAATTAAACCCACACAGTTGCACTTGGGTTTTTAATTACTTCTACATGAAGGTAGAATCAGGAGATCAGCAGTGTGGGCATGAAGAGAGAAAGGGAGGGAGGCAGCAGCTATAACACTGAACCCTGTGGATCACCTTACAGCAGTATGGACCACATGCTTGGAGAGGCGCCCCAACATAGGCATCCCATCTCTCATGTACCATAGGACACTCAGACTCACCACAAACCAAAATAGGGGAAAAGAGCTCTGTCTTGATGTACTTAACAAATTTACCAGGGAGAACAAGTAGGCACTCTCCCACTGGTGTTCAGGTAAAAAAACAATACCCCACTACTCTTATCAGTGGGCACTGACCAGCAGTAGTGTATTGGCCTGGTCTTGGGGCTGTAGTCTCCATGTTAAAATGAGTAACACTTTGGGTTTACCCCCATTGCAACAGACAAACATCGTATAGATCCCGTGTCAGCAGTAACAAGCATGGAACTCATGTTCAAGAAAACATACTGGGTCACCTGGAAAAATATAAATAGGAGAATGTTGTCATGTGGACACAGTGCAAGGCACTTTTGGCCCTAAAGTCTCCGTAGCCCGAGCGATAGCAATGCTGTATATGAGCATGTAAAATCTGTCTAGCTCTGCAGCCTGTCATTGTGTGACTTGTGTTCGTCAGGGACTCAGTTTGGGACTGTTTGGGACACAGTCGGGGACTTGGGCAAAGGCAGGCGACTGGGTAGAAAACGTAAGCAGAAAGAGGAGTACATCGCTGCTCAGGATCACACAGGAATTCAGAGGAGAAACGGGATCCAAAGGAGAAGCCTGCACAACGGAACAAGATGGCTAAGACTCAGAAAGTATACAATAAATACATTGTGTTGCGCACACCTTAACTTTGTTTCGATGAAATCATTGAAAAACATTCTTATTATAATATGCGTGCAGACAATGACAAAAGATGAGACAAAGGTTCATTGAAAATGGTGAGAATGAGAGGGTGAACAGAACGAGTAACGCAAAAGTGATAATGACCCAACATGTTAACCAAGAATCTGTGAAAAGACATGTGAAAAGTGCAGAGCTAACAAATAGAGACACCTATCAAACACGAAACACTTAGTGCCAGCATGCCATTCAAACGAATGTGAACCACAATCTTCTATGAACCAGCGTGGATAGTGATCACAAAGATTACACCTAATGCCAACCTAATACCAACACCCTATTCAAACAAAATGTAATTGCTTACTGAATGTAAACCACAATATTCTATGGACAAACGTGAGAAATAATCACGAAGGTCAATGTGCACAGTATGGGCTTGGGATCTAAACAGTGAAAAAATATGAACACCCGCATTAAGGAATCAATATAAAACCCTTAATAATGCAGTAACACACGTGCAGACATGTGGGTACCTGAATCCTCTGACTGACAACGAAGTAGCTAACTTCACTGCAACCCAAAACTTGAACGTAACAGTAGACACTGATGTAATGAACACATGAGAAACTGTAAAAAACCATAGCACATCAAGAACTTGGGCTAGCACTCCCCAAAAAAGAAGCACCTACCAGAATCTGAGCGTATCTCAGCTGACCAACTTGCCAAACTCGCTCCGTGCTTCCAATGAAACTGCGCAATGTGAACGCTGTGAAATAATGCTACGTCAGGAAACTGAAAATGGACTAGAAAGTCTTTACCTAAGCATGGTCGCCATGTTAGAATGGTTCCCTGGAAGAGTGGCAATGATGATCACAACATGTAGGGACCTGAATACTGAAAACCGGGGTCAGGAGAACTTAGTGTAAAGATACTGCCTGACCTAAGCCACTCATACAGTTAAACCGACAGTGCTGCAACTCCGAAAACAAACAAACTGCGGCGTCTTTCGATGCCATGATGGTGTCAGGCGGAGATCGGTTCTAATGTTGCAATAGAAATCCAAAAAATCATGCCAAGAAGACACACGTACAACGGCGTGTTTAGACGCCATAATGGTGTCAGGCGAAACCGGTTCTCATTTGACTACTAAGCGTAAGGGATCGCTTATGCTTAGTAGTCAAATGAGAACCGGTTTCGCCTGACACCATTATGACTACTAAGCGTAAGGCTCGAAGTATCAAAAACAGACACAAGTTGCAATATTGCATACATCTGGTGTCCCTGTACAGTCCGCTCCAATGGATTGAAGGTCAAGGCCCTCATCCTTTCCATCAGGCCTCGCTGTTGTGAAGACCCCTTCCTCTCCCCCTAGCTAACCGTCCCAAATATTCTAATATTTCATGAGCAGGATTCAGAATCTTCGTTCTTTCATTTACAAGAATTGTGCTGTAAAATGCACTATTTGTCTCCATTTATTAACAGCCTTCTTGGGGTCGATCCGTTAAATCCCTCTGAAAAACATAAGGATTACATGCTCAGTGTGTGGAAAATTATGGCCCACCACTTACACAGCATCAAGGTGATGGATGGAATTCTTGAATTAATGCTCATCTGCAGTGGCACAGTGAGCACGGGACCTACGTCTGGGCATACCTGTTGCACTTAGGGCATCAACTGCAATAACAACATGGTGATGGATGGAATGGTTGTGTTAATCTCAGCTAATGTCAGTCGCTCAGGAACGCATCCCAATCTATTGTTTTCCACCCACCATGCCACTGCAATTAGGACACAGCCATAAGGAAATCAGTCTTGACCTTGCTTCAGTGTGAATCATCCAGCCAGAGCTGCTAGGCCAGGTCCTTCCTGACCCGGAATACAAGCAAACCAGGACCAGTTTTGCCCTGATTAGGGCTCACCAATCAGGTATAGCTCGTTTCCAGTGGCACAGTGAGCATGGGACCCATGTACCAGAGTTCAGTTTGCACATAATATATGGAGTACTTTCACCAATGATAACAGGCAAATAAATTCAAAACACCTTCAAATCAGTTTGTGTATTGACTCTTGTTTCTTTTTATCTCTTTCAATCACGAATAATTATGAAATCTAGGTCTTTGTCAACAAGTGTTGCATGAGAACACCTCTCTTCATTAGGCCAGTAATAATTTTTTATATATTCTTAGTTCAAGCTATGTTATGGTAAAGTGATCAGGATAGAAGAAATTAATGTATCCCTATAATCTGGTAATTGCAGATTTCAAGCAAAGTTTTTGTTAATGGAAAGTTGGACGCTCCCAATATGATACTATGTATCATACAAAGTCTAGCGATGTTCTCAGCAGCTCAGATAGATTCAGAACCAATAGATGTTTCCTTCTACTTTACCTTTTAAATTATGGTTTTAATAGTAACAGAGGTCCTTTGCAGGTCAGTCTCCTTTGGAGTTGCATACATTTCTCCTATTCGTATCCTCCAGATTACAATGATATGGGCAAACTCATATTTATACTATTACATACTGATTTATAGATGAAATAAGCTCAGGTTTAGGTTACAACTAAATTATCCCTTGTTTCTCGCATCATCACAAGTCAAGCTAGTACAATCTATTTATTTTATAGTGGAAAATTGCACTTCTTTCATGCATAAATTCTACCATATTCAAATGGTATAGAAGAAACATATGCTGCTTCGGAGTATGTTTGAGCTCCTGTGAATAAAGATCGACTGTGTATGATATATATTAACATCATGAGAGAGAACAATTTTCTATGAACAAAAACCTTGCTTGAAATCTGTAATTACCAAATTCTAGATCATATACTTTTTTTCATGCACATATACCGTGAGTTGTACCTTTTTGGGTTTTTCATTGCCCAAGTAAGCAGAGTTCCTTTCAGCATGTAATTTGTGTATACATTAAATAGAAAGAGCTCAGACAGGCAGACCTTCTTTACTTCTTACTTGGTATTTAATTTTGATGATAGTTCAGCGCCTGGATACCTTCATGGGTGACAAGCAATGCTCTGCATTTCCACCTTCCCGTACATTATGGTTTGGAGAAGTATTTGATCTAGTGATATTGTTTTCCAGTTCTGACCAAAGGAAGCTTTTGTCCACCTGATTAGATGTTGATGAAATCTTCTGGAGGGCAACAAAGGCAGAGGAGATACCTGTGCTTGTATGTTTAAACAGAAATTATTGAAGTAGGAGGACCTGGTTCATTGTTGACGGACCTGCTCTAAATCTGACTTGTTAGCACTGAAGATTCCAGAATTTTGCAGTTCCTGAAACAGGAATAAAGGTAAAAATATTTGACTGTGGCCAGTAGAATAATGTGTAGATACATGCTTGAGCCCTTCTGAGTTCTCTCTTACAAACAGCTGTAGCTGTAAGTCGGATACCTCATGTTACCAATCTAATGCTACATAGTTGCATCATACACGCACATTACAGAGAGAATGGACTTTTGGACAGCCCTATTCAGCCATTCATTCTTGGCATTTTTTAAGGGTTGCTGTTGGTTTGTTGGGTATCCTTGAAGCCAATTAATTCATGGAACGCTCCATGACTTTGCCATTATGATTTGCATTGTCTTTGTGATCGAGCGGGGTCTAAATGGTCCTCTGCAGTAACCTCTGCCCTTCCTTCACTATGTATGTGCAAATCCTCCATTCAGTATGTAGTCCTGCCTCTGTTCACTGCTGCCACTAGTGCTTTTGGCATTGCCAGTGGTTGTTGAATTATGCCACATACATTGGCCAAGCTAATAGCATCATCAGGACATGCAGCTTGAAAAAAGCATAATTCCAAAATGGCCACCAGGCATGCTGGCACATTTACAGCAGCCATCTTGTAATTACTTTTATTGTACCTTATGAAAAACCATTACAAGATGCCCACCAAGCATGTGGCAACAGTCATCTTGTAACTGTTGATTATAAAGCATAAGAAAAACTTTTGCAAGATGTCCACTGTGTATGCCTGCGCACAGTCAGCTGTCATCTGGGGGAATAAATACTGGCAAAGCCAATTAGTTGGCACAGGTATTAAAACTGAGATCTTGCCAATGGCTTTATGAATGCCATTTTCTCATGACTTTGTGATGTGTTGTTAAGGCAAAATAAAATTGCAGAATTTTAAGCGGTCTGCAGTGCTTCAAGATCTTTTCCTAGAGAGATCTTGTCTCTTCCAAAAGAGATTAAATATCTTCTCTGGTGCTGTGTTTGCAAAGTCCTTCCAATTATTTGACTAGAGCTGTTTTTTTTTCTTGCAAAACGTTTCTTATGGGTTTGTGATCTTACTTGATTCTGGATGGGCACTAAACCTGAGAGCTTTCTAAAATTTGTCTGCACTTATGTCAAACCTGTCTATGGCTTCTGGGTTTGGTTAGAAATTTGATATTGAAAACTCCTAAGATTCTTAATCTTTTCATGAAGAAGGCTTGTGTGTAAATCAAACGTATTTGTTCATGTCCACTTCTCTTTGGATAGTTATATATTGGTACTGTGGTCTACTCATATGCACCTATAGAAGACCTAGTGATGAAAATTTTACTTACCTATAACTTTTATTCTTCTTCTTATATTATAAATTCACATGCAGTCCATTGATTCCTTCTAACTGCATTTTTTAAAATATAGGGTGTATTGGCCTCTTCTTGGCTGTTACTGAAAATAAACTGCCACTGAAAGGCTGTGCCATGTATTGACTTTTGAATGCAATATGAGATAATGTATATACTCGTAACTTGATAGTATATTTGGTATTCAGAGAACAATTCTTTACAGGTTAGTAATTTTTCTAACACAGTCCTAACCTCATGTTAGGCAAGCATTAAAGAAGCTAGTAAGAAGGTGAAGACATCAGAATTTGAAGATATAATGTAATAAGTCTCATTTTATCTTGTGTGAATTCCTTTTATGCTTTATATAAATCACCTTTTTCAATATATTTTTGACAGCCTTGTCACAATGCAGCAGAAGGATGCATAGGTATGGGTGTGTGAAGTTGCTCTTTTTTTTCTTTTGGAACTAGTGAGAGAAATGTATGCACTCCTGCAACATTAGTAATTCAGTGCCTTGCTAGGCAAATAGAGTTTCAAGTGAGAAAACCTGGGCTTAACGCTGGTAGCTATGGCACAAAGCAACAGACATCCACTCACAGAAATGTGAGTACAGTACTTTAGCAGCATCAAAACAGCATTAAAGTTAAGAAACCAATTGATACAATTCACTTACCAATTTAATAAAAAAAAAACATGTTTTATGAATAAATACGTGCAAAATTGATAAGAAAAAATATAGGGATCAGGAAATATTAAGTTTTTTAGTAAATGTCAAAAAGCACCCAATGGAGATGTACAAGTCAATGTTGGTCTGTGAGCATTACCAAATCAGCTATCGGAGACCACTCTTGCACCAAAAACTGAAAGATATTTATCAGCAGACTGCACAGCTTCACACAGGCTGTAGGGTTTGCTGGTTGGTCGTTCAACTGCTGTCAGCTTCACAGTGCTTTTCTTGTACCATGGATTTTAAGGGGGAGCCAGCTTTTCTACCTCTGCTTCAGGACCATTGCAAAACATCCAGCTCAGACTTTTCAGATCACTGAATATCTTCCTTCTGGTCAGTCCTATAATTCCAAACCGGAATGGGACAGCCAGCATAACAGAGCACCAACATCACTGGGAAATGGGCACAACCACTTCTTCAGCCAAAGTTACACCACTGATTTTAGTTCTCACTGGTCTGCTGACACTTGCCTTAAAATGCCCATTATCCTTTATGACCCTTGAACCTTGTAAGACAAGCTAGTCTGTCCCTTGAAAATAACCTCCAAAACTGGGGTACAGGGAAAACCAGGTAAGGCCACAGTCACTGTCAAAACCAAGGCAGACACGGACAGCATGCTCTTCCTCTTCTGTTGTTCTTCAGGTCAGTTTTTGTTCTGAGGTCTTCTGTGTAGGAATCTTTCCTTCAGTATTTATGGGCTAGTGATTCTTGTTGAAAGCCTGTCCTAGGAAGATTTCTCACATTTCAGGTCATCTACTTTTGCAAAATGAACTCCCATTTTACTTCAGATAATCCCCTATTTCTAGGGGCCTTATTCAATTATGTCATAGCCCCACTGGCAATACTTGGAGCTCCTGCAGCCCTACCTGGTGTAGGCCTATTGGAAAAAAACGTTGCTACCTCACCAGTAAGAAACCCAGTTGAACTAGTTCTGAGCACATGCCCCTCTTGCGCAGGAGTAGGCAGCCAAGCAAAATACCATTAGACTGTTATAGTAGGGGATGAGACTGCATGAAAAGGTTTCCGAATGGAAATCAGAAGTTGTTGCTCGCCCAGCGAGCAAAATTCAGTGGTCATGTCTTCACACGTTTTAATGCATCTAACCACACATAGCTTGGGATGATCATTGAAAGTTGGCTACAAGATCAGCCTGGAATTACATTTTGTTTATTGGGATACATGGAAAGTAACACCTTTCGGGGTGAATACTCTACCGGTAACGTCGAGAGCTCTGACATCCTATTCACTTATACAGGATATCGGGCACAAAGCATGGCCAGCTTACTTGAAAGCTCCTTCCTGGAAAGTTACTTATTGCCCATCCATGACAAGAAGAGGATGAGCACCTTGAATACATCCCGCAGGGTCGGGTACCTCAGTTCAGGCGAAAGGGATAGGTATATTCCCCTCATCAGTTTCTATATCACCGGATGTTCCACTATTGGGGATCCTTCAATCGGGAGATGCCCTGTTGAAATGGCAGATCGGAATGTATTTCTCGACCTGCATTCCGAACCTTCAGATGCCAAAGAAAACAGAAAGTTCAAGATGTGCACAACGTCAGACCCCACGGGATACAAATCCCTCTGGATTCACCTGCTCACCCATCGCATCCAAGTGGACTTATTTCTCTTAGTTGTGCCCTCTGCCCAGGCTTCGATAAGAGCTGTTGAGCGTCCTGTGAAAGTCCAGGGATTTTACATTGTTCCTTGTAATCTTTCATGCCATAAGGTAGGGCTGTCCGTTCAGCACTAGCTGATTTGGGTTCTCCTGAGGGTCCAGGAGAAGATCCGGAATAAGAGGGAAAGGGATTGGAGAATTCCAAAAAAGTTGCGACCTCCAATTCGGTGTGATTACACCAAATCTGCTTTCTGTCTCTTCACTTGCGACGATAATCTAGTGATCATGGCAAAAGCTCTGATCCTGGAGAAAGGCATCCCCTGCTACCGCCTGAGAATCCAGTCTGCAGCTGAAGAACCTTTCCAATTGGTGATCCAGTCTTGACGCAAGCAGATCCACCATGAATGGCCCCACATATTCTCTATTGCTTTGAAAATTGCCAGGTGTAGTTTCCAAAAACTCGTGCCCTTAGGTATCTGGAATTCCAATCCACCACTTCGTTGTCCTTGCCGGGAAGATGTTCCGCTATCACCGAGATGTTGTTCAGGCAATATTGCCAGAAACGTTTGGCCAGATCCGTGAGGGTCTTCGACTTTGTCCCTCCTAAATGCTTGATATAGCGCATGGCTGAAATGTGCATTTCTAGTAAAACGCATCACTGTACCCTCCCTTGGTGCAGCAGCGCACTGCGAACCGGCCCACTAAAAGCTCCAGACAAGTTGATATGTAACTGTTGTTCCTGTGCAGACCATTGTCCTCCTGTGGAGTAATCGCAGCACTGAGCGCTCCAGCCGATTCTGCTGGTGTCAGATTCTATAAATATATCTTAATTGGAACTGAAGATTGCTCTCCCATTCTGTGCTTCCATGTGAGATAGCCACCACCTCATCTCTTCTCTGGCCTCTTCCGACAAGGGAATGCGTTCAGAGTATGTCAGACCTTTGCGTGAATTATGAGATTTGGGGTGTTGAAGGACCCTGTAGTGGAGTGGACCTGGAACGATTTCCTGAATGGATGACAAAAGCAGACCTACTACCCGTGCAGTCTGCCCCAGGGAGGTCTGTTCCTTGGATAGAGTTTTGCGGACTTCCTGTCTGATCTTTGCGATCTTCTTCTATGGCAGGCTCAACGTGACTTTGCGAGAATCTATTATGAAACCCAGAACGCTTTTTGTTTGAGCCGGAGAGAGCAGCGATTTCTGTGCATTGATGACACACCCCAGACCTTCTAGGAGTCGGACTGTCATTTGGTGTTGTTACCAAAGTCTCCTCAAGCATTTGTCTAGAAGGAGGACATCGTCCAAATACACGGAGGCAAATTCCTTGGGCCCGTAGGGTGCCCATGGCCCTGATGCAGGACCTTGATGAAGCACCAGGGGGCTGACAAAAGGCCGAAGGGTAGTGAGTTGAATTTCTATGTTTGGTTCTCCCGTATGAACTGTAAGAATCTGCAGTGCGGTGGAAAGATGTGGACAGTGAGATTTGTGTCCTTTAAGTCCGGCCGCCCCATCCAATCGAACGGCTTTAAGACATCCCTCAGGAGGTGGATCCCTTCCAATTTGAAGTGGCGATACACGAGCCACTCGTTGAATTCCCGGAGGTTGATTACAGGCCGTTGATCCCCATCTCGTTTGTCTACCGAAAACAGATTGCTGACAAAACCCCTTGGATGAAGCACAGACTGAGAAATAGCTCCTTTTCTGAGAAGATCTTCCACTTCCTGCGTGATCAGGAGAGAGACGTGTTTTGAAAAGTAAGGGGGCAAGGACATTTTCTTTGGCGGGGAGTCCTGTAGAACTCGATGTGTAAACCTCGAACTGTTTGTAAGACCCAGGCATCCGACGTAATCTTTTCCCAGTTGCGAGCAATATGATCGAAACGCCCTCCAACACCTAGTTGAGAAGATAGGAGAACACTTACCCGAGTTGGAGCCCTGGGACATTCCCCGGAATCCTCCCCTGACTTCATTGTGTCATTGTGAGCCATTGGAAGGGAACAATCCTCCGAATCTCGCTGGATCTTGCCACTGTCCGCGATGAGAGCCTTGGCCTGTTGTTGGGGCTGAGGAGAGGGAGCGGCAGGTCGAGCGCCCTCTGCCACAATGGGCCCAGGCGAAAAGCTTAGGAGAGAAAATGCGCTTCTGGGCTTTTTCTAAGGAAGTGAAGGTGGCCACAAAACTTCCCTAACTCCTTAGCAATGGGCTCCCGGAACAGTCCCATCTGTGCGATGGATCCTGCCTCTGAAGAAGCCAGATCGTCTTCTTTTGGCTCAACCATTATGAGTAGGGGCCTCCTGCGTTCTGTGGATAATGCACAGTTAGCATTCCCTAGAAAAATAATTGTGCTTTGTGCCCACCCCAACAAGATTTTCGGGGAAATAAAAGATCCAAATTGCTTGGCCTCTTTGACTATGTTCAGGATTTTCGTGAGTGGCCCTGTAATATCCAGCAGTTTTTCTTGGCAAGATTCCCATGAGCGATCGATGCCTTTCTTTGGATCCTGGATGAAGTTACAGAAGATCGTGGCAGTCCCAGTATCAATTTCTGGGGTCATGGCTTCCTTGCCTTTTAGGGAGGGGTGGGTGCATTCCGCCCGAAGGCTGGCGCGGGCCTCCTTTCCCAAGGGTTTCCGCAATCTGCTAGCAACATAAGCTGCTACTTTTTTGGCTGGAGACCATTACGAGGAAAGGGGGATGCAGTAAATCATCCGGGTCCAGCATATCTGACGTATCTGACTCTTTGGTTAAGAAAACAGAAGACAACTTCCCTCTGTCGATGGAAGCCACGTCCTGGAGGGGCTGAGTCACTGTCCGAATCATCATGAGAATCATCAGAGTCTAAGGGGTCAGGACTAGCTGGGGTGGATGGCGAGGGAACCGCCCCACTTAGGCCCTTGTCTGCTTAGGAAGGAATCAGAGTGTCTGGGTGCTCTGAGGGGGTTGGGGATTGTGACAAGAATGCCAGCTTTAAGCAGTCAAAAGCATCTGTATCCACGCCCTGCATGTGTTTACGCTTGCTCCCCACCTTTGAAGGGGGAGAGTCAAGAGATCCTGACTGTTGAGAGTGGAGTAGAGGTTGGGCCATAGGGTCTATTATGAGAAGAGGTTCTGGGTAGCAATAGCCTAACTGTAGTAATTTGCGTTCCAGAGGCACAATAGCTGAAGCGACCCCCTGCTGTATTGGCACATCCACTGCGTCACAGAACCTGTCATCAAATGGAAGAAAGGGAGGGGCAGTGTCCTCCTCCATATGTTTTGCCTCGGTGTGTTGCATATTGGAGCACTGGAGGTAGAATTTTCTCAATGAAAGAAGTTACAGACTGCAATGTGGAACTTGGGTGCAGCTGATATGGTAGCCGAATGCTCAATATGGGGCTCGCTTTGGGACAGAAGCGCCCTCTTGCTTTCACTAGAGCTAAACACCTGGACCTGTCCCCGCGGTAAACACAGACTTGATGCCTGTAGGATAATACAGACCCCAGTGGGGCGTCAGTTGAATGAGGTGTTGGAGATTAACTGCACTAATACAGACCCACCTGCGGGCATCATTACCGCTCAGTATTAATTTATTATGCCTATTGGCGTCAGTACTGACACCAGTGAGGGGCGTTACTCTCCAGGTGTCACAGGGGGGTCAGGCTCTCTCTGCGGTGGCGGCGCTCTCATAGCTGCCAAGATTTCAGATTGCTATGTGTGACATTTTCATAATTTCAGTTTAATTTGGAGTGACATTAGACGACTGGCGAACTTGTATCCGCAAGTGACATTGCAACGACTATGAGTGACACTTTCTTGTGAGTAAAATTAAGCAATGAAGACCAGGGAAACATATACATATCAGAAATTACACCCATTTGAGCAACGAGAAACTCTAGGAAGTCAGTGAACTAAATAAAGTGTGCTAACAGCAGGCAGCTGAAAACAGAGCAGAGTTGGACTTCGTGACTGCACAGTTCTTAGACTCAGTACACTACAGACTGGGGGCTCAGGCAGGTCAGAATGATTGAAGCATTCATTTTATTTTTTAATAGCAGCCATGACAAGTTAGCTAACTACTACATACCGGGGCTGCGGGCTCAGGCAGACGCACTCACTTCAAGTTTTGAGGCAAGCTGGCGCTGCAGCAATTGGCGGACCCTGTGGCGGCAACAACTCATGCTGTGGACCACTCCCCAGCGGCAATGATTCTGACTCAGCCGGGCCCTGCACTCACTGTCTCAGCCGATAGCACCAGTAGGGTCGGGTCCGGTTGCGGGATACCGGGGGCGTGCGAGCAGCGCCCTATGTTATTGTTGAAATGCTTGACTCGCTCGCATGTGTAGCGGGTTCGTCATCATGCTATGCTATTGTTTGTAATGTGTGACTTGCGCATGCAGCAGACACTGAGGGCGGATTCTAACTGTAACGAGTTAGTTGCGGTTGAACATCTGAACCAGCTGGACGCGGCTTGTTGTGAGCGATTGGATTTGTGGAATAAAGCTACCTTTTTGCACTTACTCTCCTTTGTGGACCTTCAACTTCATTGCATTTGCCGACTGATTTCCTTCTTTGCCCACTGTTGCAGCCACGCTTTGGTGACTTTCAGATTTTTACCTGGGTGTGACGGCTTCAAGTTTTTCCGCTGGAACTCCTGCTTGAGAAGCCGCCCTATCAGAGTGTGCTGTTGTGGAATAAAGCTACCTTTTTCCACTTCCTCTCCTTTGTGGACCTTCAACTTCATTGCAGAAACCACTGTGGCGCCTGCCGCTGCAGTCTGTGGTTCACTCAGCCACCTGGAGTCGCCCAGGTCAGGTCGCAGGATTCATTACCACGGGGTGAGCTGTGCTACCATTGCTGCCAGCAGCCAAAACTTCATTTTTTCTCAAACTGCAGCCCGCTCGTGCTGCAGGCGAGAGAGCGCGCCTTTTACAGAGTCTGACCCTCAATGTCCTCACCTCACTGGCTGACACTGTCTCCATAGTAGCCAATGGGCACTGACTACTGACGTCAGTGAAATATATTGCCGTGTGGAAATCCTATTGTGTTACATTTTATCAGCCAGCCGGGAGGCCGGGAGGCCCAAGTCTTCCCGGAGCAGCGCGCACGCGGCTGCCACTCCAGCTGCTTTCAGTCTGTAAATGGGGCATTAGCAGCCAGCGCTCCAGCTTGACGACTGAGGAGGCGCTATAATGCATGACTTTGCATTTCAGTGCAGTGATGTGGACCACCACACTGAAATGCATTAGTCTAATGCCTAATGCGTGGTACTTGTCAGGGATTAGCTCCAAATTCGAAATGGAATTTGCGCATGCCGATAAAGAGCTGATCGCGTCTCCATGGTGCGCGATATTCATGTACACTGAGCCCCATCTGGTAGGCGGAGGCCACAACAGCACCAGAGTGGCCTGCTGAGAAATTACAAATCTGCGCCGAAAGAGGAGCACTGAAATGCACTCCCGTGGCGTCCTCTGTGAAGGAGAAAAACAGTTAGTCATGTGACAATAATGGTATGCAAGTACCACAAAACACTGTAGCAGAAGAATTGAGAATGAAGAGGCACTTAGCTTATGGCTGCAGAGGAGCGAAGAAAGAGGGGGCCTGACAATGTGTTTCTTCTTTTCCTGGGTTTCATGGGAAAGGTAGTTTATTGTTCTTTGTTGAACATGACCGCTGTTGTAAAATAAAATGAAGAAAGCAAGCATAATCCTCACCTCCGGTCCTGAAACAGAATTAAAAAACAAATAAAAATACTTCACACACCCCCTACAAAGAGGCAGTTTTTTCTTAATTGAGATATATTTATTTTTCACGTCATGTTTAATTGACATTTCATATTGTGTTCTCACATCGTATATTTGTGCCCATTCTTACGAGCTGTTTTGCTCAGGTTCTCGAGGCCTCTTTTCCTAAAGATTATTTTGGTAAATTATATTTTATATATGTTTTGGGCTTTGTTGCTGGCCATTAGTCGACCACTTACTTGTTCTGTGTCTATTGCAGGGTTTCTGCGTTCTGCTGAATTAGTTCATGGCTGTTAGCATGACGAAATAATGTCAGTCGCGGCTCGCATGACTCGCGGATGGGGGCGACGCGTGGGGGGTGGTGTATGGGGTAATTTAAAAATACAAAAAACTTACTGCACCGGGTCCCGCGCCGCCTCCGCTCCTGCCTGCGTTTTCCTGATGCGCCTGCTTTCCTGCTCTCCTGCCTCAGGCAGGAACAAGAAGCAGGCAGCCTCCCTCCCCTCCCCAAGCCAATCACAACGCTGCAATGGCAGCATTGTGATTGGTCCGGACGGCGCCCAGCCAGACGCCTACGGGAAGGCCATTTTCTCTATGTAGGCTGCATGCAGCCGACATAGAGAAAATGTAGAGTGCGCATGACTGCTTTGGTCGGCCCCAGAGGAGTCAGGGCACTCTGAGTAGTGCAAGCCACCCTCCCGCCTGCCCCAAACCAGGCATACCCTGCCTTCTGCTTTCTTGCAGCGCGTGAAGCAGAAACATAAAATGGTATTTAAAATACCATTTTATGTTTCTGCTTCTCGTGCTGCGAGAAAGCAGTGGGGCAACGCTCCTCCGCCCTAATGGAGGAGCCGCCCCTGAATAATGTTCAGGAACAATAGGCTTGCGAAAGCTGTATTGACAATGATATCGGCCATTTGTGTCTGTGAGAATGAACACAAAGAAAAGTAAAATCTACTTGTGAATTACCTATTGCACATTTAAATTGGGAAAAGCATGCATCTCATCCAAGAACGAATTCCCTATATATGCTTGTGTTGGGATGAGGTAATATTTTGGTTTGCTATTTTGAATTCCACAACAAAATAGTGTAAAACAATATTAAATTATATAGTTTGTTAAAAAGGTACAATTGTAACAGGTGAATGTTTCCTTATTGTCTTATATTTGTATGCACATATTGTATTTCCTTTACATCAGTGTAAAACATCTTTTTGTTATTCAGATTTTGACAACAATTCGCTCAGGACATAGAGCAAATATATTTAGTGCAAAATTTATGCCACAAACCAATGACAAACAGATTGTGTCCTGCTCAGGAGATGGAGTCATTTTTTACACTCATGTTGAACAAGCGGCAGAAAACAGACAAAGCCAGTTTACATGTCATTATGGAACAGCCTATGAGGTACTGTAAACAAAATGTATTTGTCTTTTTCGATTGGTTTACATTAATGGATAGGAAAGGTTATCCCGCATTGAATGTGTCTGAATGTTATATGTGTCTAGTACTGAGAGAAAAGCGGATACAAGTTTGCTAGTCATCTAAGGGCCAAAAATAATCTGACATTGAAGGAAGTAGATGTTGCAGAATTTCCACTGTAGAAATTTAGGCACAGAGTGCGTTTTAGAGGTATAGGTAATAAAAATGGAGGCATGAACGAGGCAATGGAGACGATAGGGATCTAAGTAAATGTGAGATCAACAGTGTAAAAAAGGATAGAGAATGAGGTAAACTGATGAAAAAATAATTTGGGGATCGGACTAGAGAGTTTGAGGCAAACAAAAAGATACGGTTATGTGTGGAAAGTAATGGAGAGATCAAATGTTAAATGAGAGTGGGCAGGTCAGAGCAGAATGATGACTTTTTTTTTTTTTTTAAATTGGATTTTGGAATATGCTACACCAGCAAAGCAACAAGACAGCATGCAGTCAGGGAGTACATACGTAGTGGAGCTGTTCAATTAGACAATCCAATTCTCCATAATGCAACAGTTAAGTTAGGAACAGGGGTAGAGAGATGAGGGTGGAGAAGGAGATGAGGGTAAAGCAGAGGAGTGCAGGGGAAGAGGACAGAAAAAACCGAATGATGGCGGCAGTGGATGTTTGGTGGAGAAAGAAACAGGCAAGTATTGGATTTGTAGTGTGCAAAGTGCATTGGGACGAAAGCAAAGATGATTCATGCTCAAAAGAGGACAAAATTAAGTAACCGAGGCAAAGAGACCAACTCACTACAAGACCAATGTACACCTTACTATTGAAGAAAAGATTACGAGTGAGGTATATGAGTGTGAGACAAGTTATAGACACTGTGGCCATTTAGTGTCTGAACATTTAATTCAAATGATTGAAAAATCTATGCCCAGAAGAACTCCAAGACAGTGGGTTAAATAAGCATTAAGGTTGTCCAATGTAATCAATGTAAATGAGTATGATAATACATGAAAACCTTTCTGGCTTGTTTTCTGCGTTATTTTATTTATTCTAGATTCCTTTGTGGTGCAAATAAGGCAGCAATTCTTATGTGAAAGACCAAGAGCAGCCAACATGAGTTTTATCCGTTGGACTTTCTCAGGGCTGAGTAGGTCAATTTACAAAGTGTAGATAGAATAAGGTCTCCCATGCGTCGTCGCTGGGAATGATAACTTCATGTAAATCTTCTTGTGATCAAATTGACTAGGTATAGACTCTGCAGTTCCATGTATCAATGGTGGGCCTGTCAAACACTGTTAGTTCAATGGTCATCGGGATTCATCTTTACAATAGATAGGTCCTGGTGTTTTTTTGTAAGGATGGAACCCTTCGCATAGGTTCTATCAATTGAGAGAGGGTACACACCCTGCTGTGTTTCAGATGGAAATTGCTGACTCATTGTCACCACAAGGAAATCCAGAACAGCAAGGAAAGAGAAAACAATAAAGACCCAGTGATGGGGAATGCCTATCAGCGAACACCAAGAGGAAATGTATCCATAATTATAAGATGTTAAGAATTGCGCATCTGATTTATTAATGCAAAGCCTTTACGATTAGGGTACGTGTTCTTGGGAAATATAGTGAGCTATGAGATCAGCTTGCAGTACTGACAGTGGTTTCATTATAAAAATGTTTATGTGTATTTGCAAATTTTTAACTATTTGTGGTTATTTATAATGAACCTCTGTTGTATGTGAATGCACACAGAAGAATGAAAGCAAGATTGCTGATTGTGCAAGCATATATTTGTTCATGCAAAAATCTGCCAGGCAAAAAAACACAGTTTCACTTATTAAAATCTTTTTCTTCTTTTTTTCCAGTGAATGAATATTTTTCCCCCATGGAGAAACTCCTTTCTCTACACTCTCACCTTTTTTGTGAGGGTCCTGTACCTTCCCACTCTGCAAAATGTTTTCCTCATGCCCTTTTTAGTAAATTTCTGGCTTTTTTTCTGAGTGGGCGTGGGTTGCAGAGGACTTGGTGATTACCCTTATAGTTTTGTTGTGTATATCCACAAACTCAAATGGCATTCTAGCTCCGATATTACCAATTTCCATGTGCTTCTAGCTCCTATGAATAGATTTGCTCACATGAAAGTCTTCAAGTAAGTAAATCTTCTAGGAGTGCAAAACCAACTTTTGCATATATTCATCAAACTTGCACATATAAATAGGTTTGAGATTCAGAGGATGCCATGCTCTACATGGCGGAGTACAAGATACAAGGCTGATCTGGTTACTGGTGGCCCTCATCAGGTAAGTCGAATGGCAAGTCAAAGAAGGAGCACACAAAACATAAGCTGAGCTCAGACACTCCCACTCTTGGGGAAGGTCACGCTTTTGGTATTTGCGGAACCCAGCTCTGTCTACCTGTGTTGAAACCAGTACCTAATCTGGAGCCACTGTGCCCCAAGCTTCCCGGGCCATCATCAACTCTGCACAAGGTTGTGGCCTTCAAGGAGACCATGCTGAAGATTTTCAGCTCCTGTTCCCCCCGGCATGCTTTGTGGTCCCATGTAAACTTCAGGTCCCCCAGTTGCCTGTGCTGGTGCACCCTCCCCTGATGCCGACTGACCCTGCTCATTCCTCCACCACCACTGGCTTGTGCCTCTACTCCTATGCGAAGGCATCACCGGATGTTGCTTCATTGGTTCTGCCTTTGATTCTGACAACATGGGCAATGGATCTGTTGGTGCCAGCCCCAGATTTGGACCCTTCTTCAGAGTAGGTGCACCTCATGAAGCTCTACACAATCATTACAGCGCAGCATAGTGTAGAAGATGACTCACCTTTGGTTCCACTTCCCTAACATCAGTATATCAAGAGGATGGAAGCCATTTTTGTCTCTGATTATGACACAAATGAAATGCCTGACCTAGTCCAACACAATGAGAATGAAGATGACATGGAAGACAGTATGTTCGCTCTTCATTATGCTGATACTGTTCTTTATCTAGATTTTCTAAAATGCTAGTAGCCCATTCACTTAGCCTGCTTCTCTTCTGGAGTCTCTGCATGGACCATCTGCTGAGAAAAGTGCCTCCTTTGTGGTTTTTACTAGGAGGACTGTCAAAGCTACCTCTTCCAACTGAGACTAAAGTTTACCAATGTACAGAGCGCATTAAGACTGCCTTCAGCTGAGCCTCTATTGTCTTTCAACAGGGCTTTGGTTGATTCTATTTAACAGCCTGGTCCAAACCCTTTTCAGCTCCGGCAATGTGTTGTCCCATTAGTAGACGACATACTGCGGCACCATGGGACCCAGAGGTCATAACACAGCACCCTATGCTGAGAGCCTTGTGGTGCAAGCCTCTACTGGTAAACTCTTTCTCTGCTTCTGGCTTGCTTTTTCCACATCCTTTGGAAAAGGGCACATGAGGTCTTGTCAGCATTAGTGAAGGATCTTTGTGTATTCTTTACTCAGATGGTGCAGGATGAGCTGAGCCCCATCAAAGGGCATGTCCGGTAAAGAACCCTTGACATCGCCACATAATCTAGTGGCGCGCATCCAAGCATGTCTGTGCATGATGATACAGATTCCCAAACAGTAGGCAACCAAGTCAGTAATGTCCAGACCAGAGAGTAAGATCACCCTGACTCTGACTAGGGTTTACATACCGATCTAACATGGTTGCCACAATGTTCCATGGCTTCCTAACTCCCCCTTCACCTTGATCATCCTCTGCCCTGTTCGGTTTATATATTTTCCTTTTCCTTATCGGGCATCCAGTCTTAATTCCATACATCAGATTATTTAGACTGTATTAGCATACTGACTTCATAAACGGACTGCATAAGTCCTCCTACATGCCTTTTTATTAGCGCCCCTCACTTCCCTCCATCGCTCTTTTCATAAGTTGATTGGACCTTATCTAGTGCTGCTCTTTCAAACATAGACAACCGCCATGGCCGAAACATTAGTTCTGACTGCGGGGATCTATGAATCCACCCAAAACATTGATTTACAACATAACTTAGCATATATTTATGTTTTCTTGAGTGGACCATCTTGATTCTTACACACACTTTTTAACAATCCCACCCCCCTCCATCGATGTTTCCATTTACGAATGGACCCAATCTTGTCCTGCCCTTCCCTGCATAGCTGCCCACCATGACAACAATGTCACTTCTGACCGAGGGCAGCCTTCCAATACAGGCTTACAACATAAACTGAGTGGCGTATGCAATGTTTTCACAATGCATACAAACCGCAGGAGACTCCCCTTCACTAAGGACATTGCAGCAACATACTGTTAGAAAGACTTCTTACATACGTATGCCCATAATCCAAGGAACAGTTACACTGACTCTTCCCTCCCTTTGCTCTTATATTCTTTCTTGTGGTGTCCTTTTTGCTTTATTTTGAAGTCAATTAATCGCTTTCAGCTGCTTCAATTATTGTTTCTCTTGAGCTCAGGTACAAGACAGTTTTTAATTGTACTCCTTTTCCTTAATGGCACTTATTGAAGATCCCTGGGAGTGGGACATGCTACCCCTGTCGCTTTAATAAGGCAAATTAGAAATCCTAGGTCCATCAAAATCTGACCAATGAAGATGCATATAATTTCCCTTACAAGCCTCATTACATCAGCTAGTTGAGCTGGTCAGACCAGGCAGATGAACTAATATCTTTCCATAGCTTTAGTTTTAGACTGCTTCATTTATTTCTTGCAACCTGATTCCTCAGATAGACCTTTGTAACACTGGACCAAATACCTGGTAAACAAAAACGTACTCTTCAGTTGTTTTCCCACTTACAAGCCTATTCAAACTGCACTTGAGGTCGGTAACAACCTCTTTGTGGGACTATAACATACTATCCAACAGGGTACACCCCTTTTCACTGTCAATATTTGGTAAATCTGTTTATTGTACATTTGTCTTATGACAACTTAACAAACGCCAAACCCAACAATGGACCCCGTTGTTGCGGCATGTCCAACATTCGCACCATTATATTTGTCTCTTCGATAGTAGAGAGTCCAATATCATGACCAGACCCCGCCACTTCCTGAGACCCAGTCAATGACTTGCTCCACTGGTTTCCATCTATGTCTTATCCCTACGTGGATGCATCTCGAGGCCTTCCGACCTCCGTGTTTGTCATTATTCAATCATTGCCCAATCCCAGCCTTGGTCCCCACACCATGGTAAACTTATGCGGGCACCCCGTGGCTGTGTATACTAGCTCTTTAACTTGTGGCACCAGTCCTTACCATCTACCCATCATCGTATCAGCAGCATATGATGTCTCTGTTGGCAATCACCCGTGCTGTGTTACACAGTAGGAGAGTGTAGCGATCAAGGGTTAAATCTCCCCATATACCCAGAATTATTCATTGGAAGGTAAGTTGTACTGTTTCACCCACTGCCGATTCCACACTGTCACTGTTTGAAGTGTTTTTGAATTGTGGAAATTACATATTGTGGTTCCCCAAGTGTCCTCCACTTCTGAGTTCCATGCATGTTAATCAGTAAACCTGAACCTTGCATTTCCAGTACCAATCAATATTGAGTTCTTGATGTTTGTAATGAATTTTACATATATGTACCTGTATTCATAGCCTTGAAAAAGCCCCAGGCCAGCATGCCGTACATGCCTAAACACATGTTTCCTGTTCCTCATATACAGAACAGAAGATTTCCGCGAATTAAAGAAGCACTTTGACTCAATCAACTGAGCATCATTTGTTCTACAATGTTGCATTGCAACTTATTGAATCTACTTTTGGGGTACCTATTCTCTAGGTGACACAGTTCCAAACTTTGGATATTTTACAATGAGTGGGCATGGGGCATTACCCAGATATGGAATGCACCCTTGTACCATCATAACATTATTGGCAAACTTTTGCCATTAAAGTTCATAGTTAGGGCCATGGGAGCCCTTATCATAACCATTAACCTGAAATTGTCCGTTCCTAGGAGGATGAAGTGAGGTGCCTGCTGTGCCTGGGAGTGTTAGGGAGAGTGAGTGAAGATTTGTCCCCGGTCTGGACTTCAAAGAGCTGAAGTGAACAAAAAGTTGCTTGCAACAGAGGCACACTGCCCAGAGTACACTCAAAACACAGAAGAGAGCAAGGTTGGTGTGCCTGGGTTGTTAATATGCCACAACTAATATTGTCACCAGTCTTTCTTAGAACTCGAGCACAGTAGCTCAAAAGAGAAGCTCGTCTAGTATCCATATGCATTGGTAAACCTCGCTCGGGACTTACACTGGGACAGTTTGCTCTGTCCTAGCAACACGTGTTCCCCAGTAAAGCTTTAGACCCCTACCAGAGGCCGTAGAAACACCTTGTGACAGAATAAAAGCCACATTGGTGCTTTGGATGGGTTGTACATGAGCAGCCCAAAGTCTGTTGGCCCTCCACTTTTTGTGTCACAGCAGCAATTAGACACCAACATAGGTTTGATTGGTGTAAGTCAGTCTTTCAGCCCGTCACTGAGTAGGCGGAACAAATTACATCAACTGGTTCCTTCAGGGTAGAGGGGGCCTGCCATTTAGGGCTTGACTTTGATCGATGTGGTGGGCCGATTGAAATCCTGAAAACAACCCCAAATTGATTCTTCCCCTCTACAATAAAGAACACAATATGAAGATCTGTAGCTGAAACAATGTGATAAGTACTTGCCGTGCAAAGGGGTCTGCCCCAAAAGAGGTGGGAAACTGTACCAACGTCTAGGCACGCTTCACTAAGAAAATTCTGGACAAGAGAAAAGATAACAAGGTTAGCACATTCAAGGTGGTACTCAGTAGAAACAATCTGCCAACAACACAACTAAGCGACTGTAACTACTAACTACCTGGTGCAGACTTTGCTTTTGCTTAGGCCACTCGCTTTAAAGCACGTGAGTACAAGCGTTCATAAATAATTATGAATAAACCTCCCCGGTGCAAAACATCTCCTGCGCATTGTATCTTAGATACATACTAATGAATCTAAGGAAGACTGGCTGTGCCAGTGGTAAGTGACTGTGTCAACGTAAGATTATTTCCAGTCACACAAAAATAGTGTCGCAAAATCAAATACAAGTATGCACAACCAAGGTTTTGTCAGTGTGTTGGTTTGTTGAAACAGCTACACAGCAAGAGAAAAGTTGTAGCACAAGATAATCCAGGCTTATATCAAGCTGTCCTTGATTATGCTTAAGTATTTACATTTTTGCCTCTGAGCTATTTCTATGATGACTTTAAGGTACTTGGTGTTCACAGAAGTCCAAGTACTTGTTTCAATGCACTGGAAAGGCAACTAGAGGGATGAACACTGCTGGGGTTGTTGCCTCACTCTCTGTGATGACAAAAGCAAATGTGGCCAAAAGGGCAGGCCTCCCTCTTGAAATGGCTTTATTTCGACATAGCTGCCTGCTTTCCAAGAGACCTGCTGGACTCACAGGAATGTTCTTAAGTTCTGTGCCGTCGTTTCAGATGGACCTCCAGGAGCCTTCCAGATGCATGTTATGAGGAGGCAGACTTGTGTGAGACTGCCTGAGGTTGTGGCTTGTGGGTCTGTAGGGCAAGGTGCCAAAGGCTTGGAGATGAGAGAGCGCAAGTTACCCCAGTCCTGGGAGGAGAGAGGAGATTTGAGGAAATAATGCAAGGGGGAGTGGGTGGGACTGTCAAATCAAATGAAGGACATGGAAATAGGTGGCAGTCTCCCTGGTTCTGTCCTCAAGTCCACACGCTTTCCAGTACAATAAGTGCATAAGACTCCAGGACTTCCCTGATTCCAAACTGTGTATGGCCAACCACCGTTGGTGTGGGATTGGTGTAACTTAATACGTTTTCAGAATGGCTTGTGAAATACTGGGTGGGCTGGGAGATTGCTGAACAGTATCAGTTTAACTGCCTCAGTGATGTATTTTTTTCAATCCATCATGACCCAAAGTACCTCGGGTGCAGTTTCCAGTGTCCCTTGACCTGTAGGTTCTTTGTGGGCAATCGCACCTTGTGTTTTTTTTTGTATTCCGGAGCCTGATGCTGATGGCCATCTGCTTACTGCTTGTAGGCTTTTATGGCTTCTCTAAATTATTTTTTGCATCCTCATGGGGGGCATTGGTGTAGACAAATTCTGCCATCCGTAGCAACGGAGACCCAATCATTCACATACTGTAGGAGATGACTGAGTAGAGATTACTCCAGGACCTGTTTGGTCCTATTGTTCTCCCCTTTGGTCTGAGGATGGCAGCTCGATGATAGCTTACGTTGATCCACATTGGGACACAAAGGTAATGCATGAAATGTGAGACAAATTGTGATACCCCGTCAGTAATTAGGACTGATGGGACGCAGTGAAAATCTTTTTCTTTTTGCTTGAAGCTTTGGCTGGTGGCTGTGTACTCGATAGGCCTATAAGGGGAACATATTGGACCATTTTCATTAAGTGATAAACTACCACTAGGATGATATCCATGCAACACAAAGCGTTTTGACTGTCCTTTCCAGTTTGGTGTTCCCTTTTTTTTGAGAACCTGTTTGAGAAAACCTGAGTCGGCAGAGCTTACAACCCCATCCTCAGGCTAATTTGAATATGTCTGGATGTAATCTGAGGTGGCTTAGTGGGCAAAAAAAAGAGGGGTTGTAATGCTACCCCAGGCGGAAACTAGCGGTTAGACTCTTTGCAAGCATTCAACCCATTTCCTCTTGATTGTTTCCTGCATCTCCTATAGCATGTATGTCTTGCCCACATGCTCCTAGTTTCTGGAACCCAAAAGTAGGGATCGACCAAGAGGTACCTGCACAGCAACACTAGCCTTTCATTGAGAAGAGAACTGCGTGGATAGAAAAACAAACTGACACCTGAACAGAAATGGCTCACTTTGGCTGATGCACTTTTGTGATCCTCATGTTGCTCCCCACTTTTCTGCAATGAGAGTAAAGAGCATCCGGTGCACACAGGAAAGCAATTTAGCCGGACTAAGCCACTATGCTGTTTATCTGTATTGGCCCTGATAGCTTTTAACCACTGCAGGAAGTAGACAAGCATTTCTAACGATTGGTTGTTGTGTGGCTTAGTGTTAAGCCACAATGATGGTTGGGCGAGAGTGGCAGGATGCTTTGTATTCGTGTGGGTGGGCACAAGACAAGTAATAGGATGGCATAAGTTCACAGGTGCTATTTTGTATGGGGTGGATGTGAGGAATGTGAGAGAGAAGCCATGAGGAAGACTGAAAGGCAGGCAATGAAAATCCAGTATATGTTATGAACTGCACACCTTTGATTTACTTCTTCACCACTCGCATTGGTGGACTGTGGATTCAGGCAGTTCACTGGGGAGGAAGTATTACAGGGGGCTCTGTGTATAACTTCAAAATTGTTACTGGCTTGAAAATACACCATTTAGTATTATGCAGTTATCATGCATACTTCTTCCTGTATACTCCCCACATTAAAAAATATCCCCAGGGGCTAGAATGGCTCTGGAAATGTTTTTTTTTTGTTTTTGCAGTAGCGCTCCGACATTGCCGGATGACAATATGCTAATCGAGTTCTGGCTCTGCCCACCTATAAATTCATGACACTGGCCTATACATCGCACCACTTGGGAAGTTGGTGTCTGTTTCTTTTTCCATGCCCTACTGATGCTGGTCCAGAGTTCTGTGCTTTTCAACTCTTATTCAGCAGAGTTGCAAATATTTTACCTCCTTAGACCTCGGTGTTCTGGCCCTGACAAGGCTGTCGCAAGCACCTATCCTTGTCCGATCCCTTTGACATCTGCTTGTGGTGCCTAGGACCTGACCACAATCTGTTGATGTACGAATCACGGGCCTGAATTCCATCAAGGAGCAGGAAGTTAAGTTTTGCGTTGCTCAGGCCCTTAAACAAATCTCCAAACAGTCCATCTTTCCTCCTTCAGTTAAGTCTCTTAACAGGTAGCGTTCATACAAGGATACTAAAGGGGCCTTCCTTTAAAAACACAAGAAAAATCATAAAAAACACAAGTTCTCTTATTTGTTGTTGAAGAAACAGTACTGCTAACGTGGATATAAGGAAAGTAGGCAGCACCATTTCCTCACTCCATCTTTTTCCTTGGAGCCAATTCAGGTTCTCAAGAAGCTTCAATCAGAATTTCCTTCTCCATCTACTAATCCATCTCAAGTGGAGGCTTTTGGTAGGTCATGCTGGATCTTTTCAAGGCTACCCCTCTCTCTGCCCCTTCCGGCTCCCAAAGATGGGCTAGACCATTTTGACACAGCGGCTCCAGGTCCAACACAGCCTCACTCTTGGCTTCCACTAGCTTGCTCCTGGCATCCGCTTCTATGTTTAAGGCGCCAGAGAGATTGACTTCAGCGCCGTTCTCAGGGCTGTGCTCCACAATGCCTCAGCCCTTGTAATCAGTGGAAATTGTTCAAGTAGCTAGCAAGAGGGTTAAACTTCCTTTAAAAACCAGCATCTCTCTGACATGCGACCTAGAGTTTCACACCCATGGAAGAACTCTTTGGCTAAGTCATAATTTGGATTTCAGGTCCAGAGAGGAAGATGATTTGGAGAATGCATGTCCTCCTTAGGTTAATCCAAGATTCTAACAAAAATCTGGTTGCCATCTTTGGTGGCGCTGTAACCTCTTCAAAATTGTATTGGCTACTTTAGAAGAACACTTTTTCCGGTCCATCAGTTCACACTTAAATTGCTCAGCACTGTAAGCCCACACCTTCAGATGCAAAATTCTTGTTAATGCACCCTTCTATAGAGTACCTGGTGATTCAGGCATCTTCAACGAAATTGAATCCTTTACTGCATGATAGGCAAAGATTTCACTTCTGGGCTTATCCACCACAAATCCCACATGCCTCCTTTGATGGTATGTCCATTTCCTATGGGAAATGACAAAGTTGGTTACAATTGACTTCAAATGAAAGGTCTGTTTTCTCAGTTACTTAAAGACATTCTTGATACTTCAAAGCAGATTCTGAAATGTGGAGTAGACTGGGCTGACACAATGGCCCAGTCAGTGGCTACTACTGTTACTTTGCACAGGCATGCCTAGATGCGCTCCACTGAATTCTCTGGAATGTCCTAAGATGGTGACACTCTCCAAAGCAGATTCTTCCATGTGCATACAAAAGGGCAAGGTGGTGACCCAGATAATTACAGCCTACTATCTATTCCTGCTCAATGTGCAAAGTTATTTACAAGAATAGTTTTATGTCATTTCCATGAAGTGGGAAGGAATTCTCATATTCTTGCGTAGATTTTATATGTAAATGTGAATTAGGCACAATGCAGTGGCACTGGTGGTTACCCTGCCCCATTGTGATGGTGCCGAGCCACAGTATTGTGAGTGCATTAACTTTGCCACCGCATTTTTGGAGACTGCTTGATGCTATAAAATTATGTCCCATTTGAGACTGTTAGAATGACTGACACTCAATCAATCAATCAATCACAGAATTTGTAAAGCGCACTACTTACCCGCGAGGGTCTCAAGGCGCTAGGGAAAAAAAGGGGGGGGGTGCTGCTACTGGTCGAACAACCAGGTCTTGAGTAGCCTCCTGAAGGTCAGCAGGTCTTGGGTCTGTCGTAGGCTTAGTGGAAGGGTGTTCCAGGTCTTGGCGGCGAGGTGGGAGAAGGATCTGCCGCCGGTGGTAGTTCTTCGAATGCGAGGGACGGTGGCGAGGAGAGGTCGGCGGAGCGGAGTTGGCGGTTGGGGACGTAGAAGAGGAGTCGTCTGTTGAGGTAGGCTGGGCCTGTCTTGTGGAGTGCCTTGTGTGCGTGGATGAGGAGTTTGAAGGAGATTCTCCTGTCGACGGGGAGCCAGTGCAGGTTCCTCAGGTGGGGGTGATGTGGCTGTGGCGTGGTACATCGAGGATCAGGCGTGCAGAGGCGTTTTGTATGCGTTGCAGTCGCTTGATGAGCTTGGCCGGGGCTCCCGCGTAGAGGGCGTTCCCATAGTCAAGTCTGCTACTGACGAGGGCCTGGGTGACTGTTCTTCTTGTGTCTGTCGGGATCCACCTGTAGATCTTGCGAAGCATGCGGAGGGTGTTGAAGCAGGAGGATGAGACTGCGTTGACTTGCTTGGCAATGGAGAGCGTTGAGTCGAGGATGACTCCCAGGTTGCGTGCGTGGTCGGTGGGTGTCGGGGCTGCTCCCAGCGTCGTTGGCCACCAGGAGTCGTCCCAGGCTGAGGGGTTGGAGCCGAGGATGAGGACCTCTGTCTTCTCCGTGTTCAGTTTTAGTCGGCTGATCTTCATCCAATCGGCGACGGCCTTCATTCCTTCATGGAGGTTGGATTTGGCGGCGAGGGGGTCCTTGGTGAGGGAGAGGATCAGTTGAGTGTCGTCGGCGTAGGAGATTATGTTGAGGTCGTGCTGTCTGGCGATGCGTGCGAGCGGGGCCATGTAGATGTTGAACAGACACTGAAGTCTTAGTAGGGTCTTCCCCTTGTGGCAATTTCATATACAAACATAGCTGTATACTTTATTTGCTCTTTTAAAGGAGCAGATGCAGCTCGAAAGTTAGAATTTAGGTGGTTCACCTTTTTGGAATTAAATGTAAGGGGCGAAGCTCTGAGTTTGGTAGGCCATTTTGTCGTAAATCCTTTTACGGAGCCTCCAATGCCGAAGTTGAATTAAAAAAGTTAATATCTGCAAGCATTGCAGAATGCACTCAAGATGGCAACATGATGGTTATACATGATAAGAGTTGTTGTAGTTTATATATATGTTTATTAGCACACGGGGATAGCTCTTCAAGTGTGGAAATCCTGTTCGACAGGAAGACATATATATGCCTTGATATCCGTGTATGATGTAATTGTTCCATGGTCTGGCATTCCAAATCATGGAGGGATATAACAACACCGTCCAAAACCATTATTCACATTGTGTTTCAACGCCCATGTCTGAAAATGACATAATACTTGCTTTTAGCACCAGTACGTGGGATTGAACTGATATTGGCAATTTAGGAGCATATGGAATGCTAGTGAATTTGGACACCATTCATGAAGCTTATGCTTCATTTTTTAAGAATATTTTTGGATAAGTTTAAGTAATTTTATTAATGTGACTTAGTTGTTTTAGAAGAGACTAGTGTAAGTATTAGCGCTTGAATGTGATTGATATTAGTTTTTATTAGTGCTATGCATATTTGTTTGTTTTTATGGTTTGTTTTGTAAATGAGCGTACATTTAAATATAAGCTAGGTGTTTAAATAAAAACTAAAAAAAAGAATTTGATTGCACAGCTGTTGATTGAGACAAACATTCTGACAATTTGTGCATCCCTTTGCGGAATACTTAAAGAATAAAGAAAATTGATGTTATTATTTGTGGATTTGAAAGGGCAGCATTTTCTATTAGCACGTCTCTGTGTTTCAGTACAAATGTCAATGATTATATTCAGTGTAATAAATGTGGCAGCTGAATGTCAGCAAGTTACATAACAAGTCTCATAAACATGCGCTAAGGTTCAGTGATATCTATGTTATCTAACTTTTCCTTTGATCCTTTTTCCTAAATAATGAATTAAAGACACATTGCTTTGTCCTCAGATTATGACAGTTCCGAATGACCCCAATACCTTTCTTTCATGTGGAGAAGATGGCACTGTCCGATGGTTTGATACTCGCATGAAGACTAGTTGTACCAAAGAAGACTGCAAAGATGTAAGATTCAACCTCTACAAAGTTAACTCAAATAAGATACACCCCTGATTAATGTTAAGGGTTACTAAACTGAAATTTCTGTCTTTACTGTTGATTGCTGAAGTGACTTGTGATCTACAGTTATTTTTATAGATTTCTTTGTGGTTTAGATCTAGTTCCTAGCTGTTCACAGTAACTTTCCTTGGCATCTTTTTTTTAATTTAAACTTTTATACATCTCCCTTCTTTGGTACTACACGTGGTGTATAGATTTCGGTGTTCCTTGGATCCTCCTGCATGGTTACCTGGCCGCATGCAACAGATTTTGTCCCCAATGAGGGGCGTGGCGAGGTGAGGCGCCAAAGCAAAATGGCGCACAAGAGAGAAGCTTCTACTGAGGAGGGCTAAAACCGCTCAAAATACTGCGCTGATCCTGTGATCGGGAGGCTTCTGGTGTGTCGGATCGGCTCCCGGACTCATGGGGACGAGAGGACGAGCCGGAGCACCATTACTTGCCTGGGAGTGGTCGGAGGGACCATTGCGGGATTGTGTGAGCAGCAGAATGCGGCTGCCTGAGTTCCGGGCGCCAAGAAGCAGAGTGGCAACTCTGCCAGTGCACCGACCTAGTGGGTGCTTGTGAATGCAGTCGACCGAGGCGTGGTGCAGGAGGTCTACAGAGAGAAAAGAGGTGGAACCACCGCACCCTGCAAGGACTGGTGATGTCGGAGTTTGTTTGTGCGGGCCCCAAGGCGATCAGAGCCCTGCAGAAACAATCCTGTATGGTGGCAGTGGTGCTCCACCCCCAGCCAGGTAGGGGTCGGGGCTAGCCACGAACAGCAAAGGCGCCAGCGAGAGGGCTCCATGATGAGCCATGGTGTCTCCCCCAGGTGCAACCCCGACAGCACAACTCCTGCAGATTCCAGTCAGCGCCCATTGTGGTGATTCTTGGGTGGGCTCTTTCTGCAGTGAGCACAACACCCAAGTGAGATTGGAGAGCCAGGGTGCCAGGAGAGCCCAGGCGTGGCCATCCTTAGCACTGGCACTACGACAACGAACCCAGGCAGGCGATGACTGCTGGAACAATGCTCAACGGAGGACTACAGAATACCTGGAGAGGAGGCGTACACCCAGAACGAAGCACTAAGGTCTGTGGTTCTTAAGATACCTATGACTTGCGTGGGGCAGGCACGTATATGGTGTACAAGCCAGGGGAAGGGAGAAGTTTGGTGCCCTGTCAACTGATTGGCACTCACTTTCAGACTGCTGATGGGGTGGGGGAACCCTCAGGGGCAATAGGTGCTGCCATCGCCTAAGCTTGAGAAATATGCATTCCTCACAGATGCAGTGCACTGAACAAGAGTAGGAGGACCTGCTGCAATTGGCACTAGGGTGTACCCCTGAGCCTTCCATGAGAGACCTTCTGCAAACAGCAAAAGAAATAAAAACAGCACTGGAACATAAAATGGATACTGTTGCTTTGGATATTACCATTATCCGCACAGACCTGCAAAAGATCTTGGTGCGGGTGGGGACAGTGAGGCCACGATCGGGGAACACAGCGGAGCCAATAAGCAATTGCAAACAGAAGTCCCCCAGCTTAAGTAGGCTACCGGTCGCCTACATGCACAAGCTGCAGATGCTGCAAGGCGATCCAGAAGAAATAACGTGCGACTGGTGGGACTTCAAGAAAAAGTGGAGGGCACGAATGCAGAAGAATACGCAGAAACATTGCTGAAATCTATCCTTCAGCTGCAACACATCTCAGCCCATTTTGTGGTGGGGAGGGCCCACAGGGTTCCGGGTGTGGCACCTAATCTTGCAGCGTGGCCTCTGCTATTAATTGCAATACTTGTGAACTATAGAGACCTGGATGTGGTGTTGAAAGCTGCGAGGCTCCAGGCACCACTTATTGTTGAAAACCACACCGTCATGATCTTCCCAGACTTTACTTAGGAGGTGCAAGCCCAACGCAGAACATTTTATAGGGCCAAAGTGGAACTACGGAAAAAGGAACCTACAATATATGATGCTTTTCCCGTCAAAATTGAAAGTTCTGGCGGAAGGCGAATCCTGGTTCTTCACTGTTCTGAATCAGGTGCGCGACTGGCCGGAGGGCTGGAGACCAGTGGTCTGAGGCCTGGGTAGAGTGGGGTAGTCTGGAAAGGAGTCCCCTCGATCGGCCCACCACCGACCACTGGACACAGAGAGGTCACCAGTGATGGTGCACAGAGACGAGGCTTGGACTGCAGCCCCAGTGGGGTCATATAAGACTTAATTCTTGAACTATAGAAACTGAAACAAGGGTATGGCTGGAGCCGGGAGGGGTCTTTCACTAGAGCCACACAGATCCCACACACACCCATGAAAGGGGAACAGGTTTACCCAAGTTGTTATTATTAGTTGACTAGATGTTCATGGAGAGGAGGTGACAGACACCTCAAGCATTGGGGGGTGGGTAGTTTGAAACCCATCGCATGAGGCAGTAGGGACGGATAGGGGTTCACAGCGGCATCTTGGAGGAGATTGATTGAACGGAATGGGCACAATCAGGACGGCGTAAATGGGATGGTGGACACAACTATTAGGACAGAGATGCACTTACAAGGACCCATGCCCCTTATCTTAACACTTTAATCCTGGAATGTTAATGGACTGGGCCACAAGATGAAAAGGGGAATGGTTCGAGGATTGGTTATTAGGCACAACCCAGACTTACTGCTCCTACAGGAAACGCAGCGGAAGGGTAACAATTGCGCTTTTTTGGGTCAAGGTAAAAACGTTGGCCCATTTGGGTTTACGTCAGACTCTAGAGGAGTGGCAATCTTGGTCCGTAGATCCCTCCCCCTGTTGGTAACACAAAATGGACAGACCCGGAGGGCTGCTATGCAGCGAGATTGGGTAAATTAAATGGTGAAACAATATTGGAGGTCCCATAGTATGTTCCTGCAGGGCTGCAATCACTGGCTTTGAAACAAATGGGGAAATGGACCCTGCGAGCCCCAAATGCCCTTTTAATTATCGGGGGAGATCTCAATCCAACTATGGACAAGGACTTAGATAGAATGATGGCAATAGACACCAGGGGGAGGGACGAATATAGACTAAGAGATTTCACCTGGGCAATGGGATTACAAGATCTGTGGAGGGCGAGGTATCCTGACAGGAGACAATTTTCGTATGCCATTCCTAACTCCCTGGCGGGGTCGAGGCTAGATTATTTTTTTGCCCCCCACATACAGAGGGGAATTTTAGACCATGCACCACTTATAACCAGACTGGAGGCATCAGTTTGGACCCATCATCCCACGTGGTCCCTAGACGCTTGGTACATCAAAGACCAGGCCATAAGGGAAGGGCTTAGGCAGGCTACAGTTAAGTATTTCTCAGACAACATAGGATCAGTAAACTCTGAGGCCACGGTATGGGAGGCATACATGGCGGTCATACTTGGACATCTTATCTCTAGGGTTTCTGGGAAACGTAAAAAACAATGAGACTGGTAGGAGACATAGAGCAACTCTTATTGCAATGGGAGGACAACTCGACGCCGGAACTGGCGCATCGTATTGCCTTATTACGGGAAGAATAAAGGCATATGAAGAAGATGAGGCAGATCCTTTCCCAAAGCACTCTGGAATGACCTCCCCAGACCTCTTTGATAGACTAGGCTTGAAGTGTCCAAGAGGAGAAATGTGTTTTGATAATAATGGTCCAGCTGACAAAGCAACTCCAATTGGTGTATGCAGGTGAAGAAGAATCATTAGTTTGCACTGATCTTAATATTTCACAGGCAAATGAGAGCTCCACCTAAAGGTGATGTGGCAATAGAAGCCCTAGCCTCTCCAGATGGTTGTGTGACGTGCATGGAGTTCCGTAGGAGAAGGAATATTATTTTGTTTAAAGAAAAACATCTATTGACTTTTATATTTTTAACCCATTTACAATACAGTTCTTCTTTATCAGGAAAAAAAATCATCAGTTGATAAAATAACAAACCAGACAGTGCTGGCCACCAACCATTGCAACATTATGCAAATCGATTGATGTCTTTGCCAGGGAAGAAGCCGGCAAGCGGTTGATAGGCCATTTTGTCTTAAATCCCTACCCGGGATCTTAAAGATTTTTCTTCCGCTACTTGGGTCATTATTCCTCTTCTTCCACTTGGTACTCCTAATCTGTAGTAATTTCCTAATAATCACATCCCACTCTGCCTATACATTTCCACACTTTTGAGGGCTTCCCCAATTCTTAAATATCACACTTTCAAATTCCAAGCCACGATCCATAGCCGTGTGCTGTTGTCTTTACATAGGAGTAGTATGGTCAGTCTATTGCATGGCACCATCCCTTTCAGCCACTGTCATTACCAATAGCAAGGCTTTTGTAACGATGTGATTTTCCTTCTGCACAGGAGAATATTTGTTCGAAGAGAGACTGTTTCTTTCCCCATTACTTTTGAGACCACATTCAATATTTGCACTCAGCATGGATGAATAGATTTACATATATAGTCTTAGTATGAAGATTTCTGTCTGCCTCACACCTGCCCGTTGCATGCAGTTTGTTTTTAGTGTAATAAAACATAACACTTTCAGCAGGGTATTTCCTTTGAATCAATTCACATAAAGAGTTAATGGTGATTTCTCTGGAAAACATAAAAGAGTTTGTTTCCATTCTTCTTTCAGCCTTCTTTCCCTAGGTACCCCTTTGGTTCTGCTGGGGTTTGCTTAGAGGTGCTTGAATGACTCTGTATAAAATAGTGATTGGCTTAACAGGTATTGAGGGTAATCACCCATTACTACGGTGTTGGCCTGCCGGGTTTATCATTCTGGAAGTGGGAGTTTCTCCATGCTGCCATTGCTGCCCCACGTATCTTACCGTCATGTACAGAAACTGGTCTTCAGCGTTTAGCCATATTCTTTGGTCAGGTGATGAGAAATTTTAATGTCTGCTCCATTTATCAAAGTTGCCACTTTCATAATTCACTTTATTTCAGGATGTACTTCCTCCATTCCACCAAACTTTGGAAGTCCTCTTCATCGCAGGCGTTTGTAGTGTGGTTTTAGAATTCCATCCAATATTGTAGTAACCCTTTCCAAGACTTTCATCACACATATCACTCCCCTGTTAGTTTTTGGTGTGTTCTCTAGTTGTTCCATCATAGATCACATGGTTCTGTAGTTACCACCAATGTAGTCCTGCTCTGAGCTAGTCATTGCGTAATCTCTTTGCAAATAACAGTCCTTAATCACTATGAGCTTTGAGGCCCAGCGACGCTTACAAATATCTGCAAGTTCTAAACTTTATCCTAGACGTATTTTTATAGGGTTATGTTTGTAATTCTTGGAGTTTTATCCTGCCACAGCTGTCTCTGGACCTCTGTTTCCATCCTCTTGGAAAATAGTTTGTATGATCTCACTGGGGCAATTTTGAACACCTACAGTAATCGGAGTAGTGTGATTATTTTGTACGTGCCCGTCACATCTACGGTAGATTATGGGAGTTTCAACTAAATATTTGAGCCAAAGGCATGGTAGGCATTCACATCAGATTAAAATCTATTAATCTGGATCCATCTTTAATCACTTTGGTACCGGAGTCGTGATCTGTAAGCAACATGTATTCCCCCTCAGTTACTGGGTAAGTCACTGATTTATACTGGGTACCTCAGAATGCCTCAGAATTTCCCAAACATATTCACCAGCTTTGGGGTCGAGAGCATGGGTATTTTAAGCAGGGTTTCAGTATGTGATATCCTGTCCTTCCTTCTCCTTTTTCCTCTCAAACATTTCAAAATTGTTTTGTTTATATTCCACTCGGCCACAGCATCCGGTGAAAGTGGGGCAAGAGGATTGAAGAGTAAGAGCAGCCTTATCAGGGCACTCGTCCCAGTGTAATTCCGAACATTTCCTATTGACTTGTACTAGCATTTCTCCTCCTACGTAAAGAAAGTTGACCCATTCGGGAAACCGTAGTTGTATTTCACTCTTGTTCTGAGCCTTTTGTTTAAAGTCCCACTTTTTGGAAAGCGTTCTGTGCATCTGATGGACAGATTTCCCCCAAGTAGATGGGTTAGTCCAACAACATTACATTGTGTGAAATCATCAGTGTATATAAATGTGGAAATCACTCCAATAAGCATTTTTACTGATATTGTGGCCAGGGTTTTATAATAGTAATAATGGAATTGGCCTGTATGAGTTAAGGTTTCCTTTTATGGGTATGACCACAGCGGTTTCCTGAATAAAAGCTTTTGGATAGGTTCCTATTTTGTTACACTCTCCAAACATGCTAATAAGTTGATATGAATACCTCTCTAATCCTATTCTCAAGTTCCAGTAGGAATCTATTTGATCCTGGGGACATAAAAGTTTGCTTCTGGCTTAAGGTGCAAGCAGCTCACTGTTCTCTTTGTAATAAAAAAAAAAAACACATACCCACAGGAGAATATTTTCAAATTGCTTCAAGCTTTCTTCCCCTCTCTCTACACCAGTCCTGAAAACAATCTGAAAACCTTTCTGCAAAGTCTGTATCACCGGTTATTTCCTGACTGCTTTTGACCACCAGTCATTGCATATTTCTCAGTTTGACCTGCCACAGTGGACTCTTTCCATGTTGTCCCTGTATATATTCCCTTTATCCTATGTACACCAGGCATAACATCTTGCATCATCCACATAACTTTTCCTTCAATTTATCTTTCTCTGTGTATATTTCCTATGGTTGGTAATATTTTGTGCTTCCAGTTTAGCCCATATCTTCTACTGCTCAGAGTTGTCTGTTTTCTTCCCCTCCTTTACATCGCTAAGAGTGAAAATGCTTTTCTCCCTTATCAATGGTTTATTTTTATCCTCAGCCACTTCTCTATGATCACGCCCTTAATATTTTTTTTAAAACCGTAAGTATGTAGTCCACATTTTTTTCTTGATACCATGTGTTCATTTTTTTCCGGCATCTTAAATGTTGCTAGCAATAGAAAGTTATTTGATATTCCTTGTGAGAAATATTTTGCCAGAACCACCTTATGTGTGAAGAGTCAGCAAGGATTATGGAAAACCATTCTTGAGAATGAAGTGTGGGCCACAGAGTAAAAGGAGTATGCCCCCAGCCATTCCTGATGCATATGATTTTTAGTCCCAGTGATCTCATGAAAGTTTGCAATTACACGGGGTTCCTATGTTCCTACCCTGCATCGGTGAACCTCTCCAGCCAGGAATTCATTACATCTTTGAAATCTTCACTGACAATCCAAAGAGTTGGACTTTGTAAGTTATTACCACTTTCAGGAGCAAGAGATTTCTTATAGTGATTTTATCCCCATTTAGAGTCTATAAAATTCATAATGTTTCGTTTAGATATACCATAAGAGTGTGTGTTATTGGCCAAACAGAAGAACTTGAGGTTTAGGTGTTCAACGCCATGCTCTCCCTAATCTTATTCCCCAAGCCAGTGATGTTCCAGGACATGTGTTATAAGTCTGTTCTACCTCTTACGTTTCCTGTGTTTATTTGCACTTTAATTCCTGTGGCTATTATTATCCATGCTGCTGCTCATACTTATTTGTATTGTTCAGTTATTTTCTTATCATGAATTACTATGCACTTCTAATCTACAACCAGAACTCCTTCCTCTGCCTAGACTTTCTCCCAATTTTATTGGTTAAAACTACTGACTTTATAACCTAAAAAGTAGTAACCAACCTGGCTAATATTCTCCTTGCATGGTTACATATGAACTGACCTGTGCCTTTGCTTTATTTCTCCCACTTCCAACTTCTCCCTTCTCAATGTGTTCGATAATCCAATTCAGCCTGATTTAGATGCATGGCACGCCTGAAAGTCAGTGGTGAGAGGATCAGAATTTATAAAGCATTGGTGACACACTTCAGTTATTGTATTGTTCAGGCGCAGGCACTAGGTACCCCTCCACTGTGTCTCCAGTGTCTACAATGATCATGTTACTTTGCCTTCACTGCATCTAGTAATCTTAATCCAATTTTGCTAACTGCCAGGTACACACTTTCGCTTCACATTTCTATCCCTGGCTGTGCACTTTCATCAGAGTTCATCTTCCTCTGCTCTGAGCCACTTCCATTCTTAGAAGGAGCATGTCATCCAGCCTGTTGGCTTTGCCAAGTGTTACAGCTCTGCTACTTAGGACAAACACTACTCTGCAGTGCTACAATGGACCATGGTGATCAGCCTCTTTTACCGTCTCAAGAAAATGACACACACCTGCAGCCCCGTGCCCCGTTGCTGGTCACTGATCCATCCAATTGTGCACATCTTCTTGGATTTTCTTCAGGAGTTTTTGGAGATTGCTCCACCTTTTCCCACAACATTTTGCTGAGGATTGATTGTCTTTTGGCTTCGAAAAGCAGTTCTAATATTTGATGTTATGCAGGTCGGTGCTAGCGTAAAGCAGGATTATGAGGGTTGTATGGGAGACCTTCAAGCCCTTACATCTTCACTGCTTTGCTCCACCTTCCACCCCTTGAGAGCAAATGAACATTGACAAGAGCCATTCTCAGAGTGTCAGACTTGCTGCTGTATGGCAATTGTCTCTTGTAAAGGTGTGCATTCCAGTGAATTAGGCTTTCCTGTTTGTTATTTCAGCAGACAGAGGCCACTAGCAGGACAGCTGAGAGGAGCAGTAAGGCTGCCTTGAAGAATTTTATGTGTATTTATTTTTTACTTCTTGAACCATAGCATGTGGTGAGCTTGGCTATTGTGTTCTTTAATTTGTCTTCTGAAATGGAGTTCTGAAGATGATGATGTCATTGAAAAAAGGCCAGGTTAACTGACTAGACTGTTTGAAAATGAACACACATTCTCTTGATATATATATAGACGTCTATTATTGCAGAGAAGCATTATTTTGAGTAGCAAAATCGGGTCACTCAGGAAGGCAGTCCTCTTCTGAACTATGCATCTGCGTGTTCACAGTAATGGATGAAGATGTGTGGTTGAGGTTATCTTGAATACATCCTGCCAGATATTCAGTAGACAAAGGGGGCTGTGGTCTTCTGTGAGCATTGGATTCAGTATAACATTCATGCCTTTAGTCAAGAGAGAGTTGTGGTGGCTGGTGGGATTATGGAGAATAGATGAGGGCAGAATGGAAATAAAGTAATAATGTAATTTGGTACTTCTGGTTTTGTGTCGAAGGAGATCTACCAACTTACATACCTGAATATCTACTTGAATATGAAGATATTGTCTCAGCATTCTCATCCAAATGATTTATTTAACCCCAGAATGGAATGTATTGTTCAGAGGCAACGCACGCAGTCAGTCTTTCAGAGAAGCTGCGATGGAGCAAGCCACTCTGGTTGCTAGCCACCATAAGGTTACAAGTGAAGTGGAGAGATGGGAAAACCTAGGCATCCCTCTCCTAATCAATCAATCAAACATTTGTAGAGCGCACTAGTCACCCGTGAGGGTTTCAAGGTGCTGAGCGGGGGGGGGGGTGCAGCTACTGCTCGAACATCCATGTCTTGAGGAGTCTCCTGAAGGTCAGCAGGTCCTGGGTTTGTCGCAGCTGTGTGGGGAGGGTGTTCCATGTCTTAGCGGCGAGGTAGGAGAAGGATCTGCCGCCGGTGGAGGTCCTGTGGATGTGTGGGACGGTGGCAAGGGCGAGGTCGGCGGAGCGCAGCTGGCGGTTCGGGGTGTAGAAGGTGAGACGTTTGTTGAGGTATGCTGGTCTGGCGTTGTGTAGTGCTTTGTGGGCGTGGGTGAGGAGCTTGAAGGTGATCCTCTTGCTGACTGGGAGCCAGTGCAGGTCTTTCAGGTGGGCAGTGATGTGGGTGTGGCGGGGTATGTCGAGGATGAGGCGTGCGGAGGCGTTCTGTATGCGTTGGAGTCTCTTCTGGAGTTTGGCCGTGGTTCCTGCGTAGAGGGCGTTGCCATAGTCCAGCCTGCTGCTGACGAGGGCCTGTGTGACCGTCCTTCTGGTTCCGTTGGGGATCCATCTGTAGATCTTGTGGAGCATGCGGAGGGTGTTGAAGCAGGAGGAGGAGACTGCGTTGACTTGATGGGTCATAGAGAGTGATGAGTCCAGGATGAACCCCAGGTTACGTGCATGGTCGGTGGGAGTGGGTGCGGCTCCCAGGGCGGCTGGCCACCAGGAGTCGTCCCAGGCGGAGGGAGTGGATCCGAGGATGAGGACCTCTGTCTTGTCCGAGTTAAGTTTCAGGCGGCTGGTCTGCATCCAGCTGGCGACGGCCTTCATTCCTTCGTGGAGGTTGGTTTTGGCGGTGGCGGGGTTTTTGGTGAGTGAGAGGATCAGTTGAGTGTCGTCAGCGTAGGAGACGATATTGAGGTTGTGCGAGCGGACGATGTTGGCGAGTGGTGCCATGTAGACGTTGAAAAGGGTAGGGCTGAGGGATGATCCTTGGGGCACGCCGCAGATGATCTTGGTGGCTTCAGAACGGAAAGGGGGGAGGCGGACCCTCTGGGTTCTGTCGGTGAGGAAGGAGGTGGTCCAGTCCAGGGCTTTGTCGCGTATTCCTGCGTCGTATAGGCGTGTGCGTAGCGTGTGGTGGCAGACGGTGTCGAATGCGGCCGAGAGGTCCAGGAGGATGAGGGCCGCGGTTTCGCCGTTGTCCAGTAGGGTCCTGATGTCGTCTGTAGCCGCGATGAGGGCGGTTTCGGTGCTGTGATTGCTGCGGAATCCGGATTGGGATGGGTCCAGGATGTTGTTCTCCTCGAGGAAGTGGGTCAGTTGCCTGTTGACGATCTTTTCGATGACTTTCGCCGGGAACGGAAGAAGGGAGATGGGCCGGAAGTTCTTGAGGTCCTTTGGGTCCGCTGTGGGTTTCTTGAGTAGGGCGTTGAGCTCAGCGTGCTTCCAGCTTTCCGGGAAGGTGGCGGACTTGAAGGAGCCGTTGATGATTTTCCGGAGTTGGGGTTCGATGATGCGGTTTGCTTTGTTGAAGATGTTGTGAGGGCAGGGGTCAGATGGTGAGCCGGAGTGGATGGTGTTCATGGTCTTGATGGTGTCGTCGTTGACGTGGGTCCAGGACAGCAGGCGGTTGGTGAGGCTGGGGGGCGGTGAGTCTGCAATGTCGGTGGCTGTAGGGAGGGTCTGGGTGTTGAAGCTGTCATGAATGTCTAAGATCTTGCGGTGGAAGAAGGTAGCTAGGGAGTCGCATAGGTCTTGCGACGGCGGGATGTTGTTGGAGCTGGGGTTGGAGAGTTCCTTTACGATGTTGAAGAGCTCTTTGCTGTTGTGTGCATTGTTGTCGATGCGTTCCTTGAAGGAGGTTCTTTTGGTGGCTCGGATGAGTTGGTGGTGCTTGCGGCTGGCGATCTTTAGGGCTGCGTGGTTGTCCGGTGTCTTTTCGTGGCGCCACTTTCTCTCGAATCTTCGGCAAGTCCGCTTGGATTCTTGGAGGTCGGTGGTGAACCAGCTGGCCTTTCTGTCGGTGCGTCTGTTCGAGAGTTTTTTGATCGGGCCGAGGGTGTTGGCGCAGTCGTCGATCCTTTGTCTGAGGTTGCTTGCGTTGGTGTCGGTGGTGTCTGTCGGTGGGTCTCGGGCAAGGGCGGTGATGAGCTGGTCTTCGGTGACCTTGTTCCAGCTGCGGTAGGGGATCCGTTGCAGGTGGTGGTTCGTGGTGGGTTTCTTGAAGGTGAAGTGGACGCAGTGGCGGTCAGTCCAGTGGAGTTCGGTGGTGTGGCTGAAGGTGACGTGGTTGCTGGCGGAGAGGATGGGGTCGAGCGTGTGTCCGGCGGTGTGTGTGGGGGTCATGACGAGCTGTTTGAGTCTGAGGTTGGCGAGGTTATCGAGCAGAGCGACGGAGTTGCTGTCGTCGGCGTTCTCGAGGTGGAAATTAAGGTCTCCGAGGAGGATGTAGTCTGTGAATGCAAGAGCTTGCGTGCTGACAATGTCGGCGATGGCGTCGATGAACTGTGGCCGGGGTCCAGGGGGTCTGTAGACGAGAGTTCCTCTGAGGGTGGTGTTGGGGTCGGTGTGGATCTGGAAATGCAGGTGTTCGGCGGTGCTGGAGGTGTCTGTTGTGCAGGTCGAGACTCTGAGGGTATTCCTGTAGACAATGGCGATTCCTCCTCCTGGTCTGTTGGTGCGGTCCCTTCTGGTGATCTTGTAGCCGTCCGGGATGGCTATGGCGATGTCTGGTGCCGAGGAGGAATTCATCCAGGTCTCTGTTAGGAAGGCGATGTCCGGGGAGGCTGAGTCGAGTAGGTCACAGAGTTCGATGGCGTGCTTGTGGACGGAGCGGGTGTTGAGTAATATGCATCTGAGGTGGTTGCGTTCTGCTCTGACGGGTGGGGTAGGACGTGCGGGTGTTCGGCGGCTGGAGAAGTTGCAGCTATGGCAGGTGAAGGGTCCGTGGGTGTGTGTCGGGCTGGCCTGGAAGCAGTTTGATGATCGGCCGGTGTTGAGTCCGTGGAGGAAGCCGGCGTCGTGGGGTGTCGTGGCTATCGCGAGGACCAGGGGGTCTGGCGCTGGGCGCGGTCCAGGCGCGGACGGGCGCAGACGGGCTTGCCTTAGGCGCGCCTTTGGCGTGACCGCGCAGCGGTCGCCATATAAGTAGGGGAGGGGCGTGCGGCTTGGAGGCGGGAGCGGGGCGGGATGCGGCGGGAAAATAACGCAGATCAGCGTTATGGGCTGCGGGGTAAAACAGTCAGAAAAAGCAAGCCAAGCAAGCCAGGAACAAAAACAAAAAGAGCGTGACCCAGCAGGGAGAAGACTCGAACCCTGCCTTGGATGGGGCTGAAGTCGAGCGCAGTCAGGCGGAGCTGCGGGGGAAGAGCTGATCTCTGACCGAGGGTCAAAGCTGCAGTTTGTTATTGCAATAATGGATTACACTCTCTTTATATCAATTAGTTCTTAAATTGGTTGCAAAAGGAATTCCTTGCAAATTTGCCCATCTTCTGGGTAATTGTCTGCACAAAATGTTATCACTGAAACAAAGTTTTTTTGATTTGAAGTACTAATGTAATTGCCCTTAAATGAAAAGAATAAGTGGAATGCTGCCACTTTTGATATGGATCTGCGGATAGATCAAGTGGTCCATCCTGCTGCTATTCAGTAGTAGTTTACCGAAAATAACCTGCATATTTGAGAGTACCATTTACCCAAATGAGGTACCCTTAGAGGTTCAATCAATGGGCCTAACACAAAATATATAAAAAAAATTAGAATTGTTATTTAGGGAACCCTGCTGAGCCCTTATGAAGACACTACCAAAAAGCTGTCCAATACAGGAATCAAAACATGGAGAACACACCTGGTAGACACGACACTTAGATCCCCAAAAAATCACCAACAGACAAGAAAGGAGAGACTGTGAAATCTTCTCCAACTAAAGATTATCCCTGTCAAGTGCTGTTAAGTCCCCCTGGAAGGCCTGAACTACAAAGACTGTTTTGGATACTCCCAACAGATGTTTGTTGAAAAATCATAGTTGAGGTGCAAAAAAAAGGTCCCTACCCTACTGATGGATTATTACTGTGTATCTCCAATGTATCTACCGTAAAATGTAAAGCAAATGTTTTGTTGCACAGTGTATAAACTCAGCACATTGTGAAGTTTGAAGCCAAAAGTGGAGGAGATTGCTATAAGTTCTACAACGTAAGTACTGTATGTGCTCTGTTGAACAGCATTTAATTTCAGTAAAGTACTGTTGCCTTTCGCCACAGATAAATCTCTATCAGTCTTTAGTCAATTGGTGCAATATTTTACAGTAGGCGAGTACTGCTAGATAAAGGAAATGCCTCTATTTAAAGAATGATACATTGAAAGCGAAGCTTAATTCGCACACAAGTAACAAAAACCTCATGACATTTGACCTGATTGAGCTAATTAATGTTTTTGTCTTTGATACAAAGAGGAAAAACAGTCACTCATAATTAGTGTGCTGAGTAGTATATAAATCTATAAATGTTACATCACTTCAGGGGACCATATATAGCTCCAGAAACAAACATTAAAGAAAGGTCTGGGTTTCGTCACTTCTTGCTAAGAGAAGAGATGCATTGACTTGAGTAAAATAATGGTTAATATCTAAACATTTCTAGACCGCGATCCAGTCCAAATGATAAACAAAATGTATTTTACCATTCACTTTCAGCTTAACATAGGAGCTCCAGATTCCTACAGGAGGGTTCATTAGTAAGGGCTGGAAACTTGTAAAATGATTGAATCATCTTTAAATGTATTGCTGAAAGTACGTGATGTGGTTTTAATGTAAAACATACACTAGTTTGGTGACAATATTTTGGGGAAGGGATTATACTGTACAATGCCTGTTCCCGTATAGTAATCCTTAGAGTATATTCATTTACAGAATAGGTTTAATAAAATTTAATTCCCATAATACATTCTGAATGACCTGTTTTTTTCTTCAGGATATTTTAATTAACTGTGGACGAGCTGCTACATCTATTTCAATCTGTCCCCCATTACCTTATTATCTTGCTGTTGGTTGTTCGGATAGCTCGGTGAGAATATATGATCGTCGCATGCTAGGAACAAGAGCAACAGGTATGAAATATAATGGTATCACAAACCTTGTATGTTGTTCTTAATAATGTATACATTACACTTATTGTCTGTACCAATGAAACTACTTTCTCCACAATGCAGTGTTTGCTATCATTCATAAATGGTTAGGCATTCTCAATGGTCTAGCAGAATCCCTTTAAAATACATTTATAATGAGCATATATTAAAAAAATCAAAACAAAATATAGGCTTTGTTCCACTGAGAAATAGGGTTGCTTTTCAAGGTCATCAATCTTTTACCGTGCAAAATGCTCAGGGCATACCCAGGTTCTTACATCTATTTTCTGTCAAACAATAATCCTAAATTGTGAGGCTCTGGCCTCTTTTCTCCTTGTTAATTCTCCAGTGGCTCCAGAGGAAAGATACTGTTTTCTTGCTAAAATGGCACCCCTAAAAAGTGTGCCCGGTGTGGAAGAAAAGAGAGTTATACATTAATGGTGGACATTATTTAACTGCATAACATCATGATGCAGACAACTGCAAGCACTGCATTGGGCTGTTTTTCAGAAGATTAAATGAAATAGAAAGTAGGCTCCCGCAAGTAAACATCATCTTTTTATCTACTTATGCAGATATTCCTTCCAACAGGGAATCAGCTAGGCCCTCTACTGAAGCCTCTAAAGTATTATGGGAGTAAACAGAGTTCTCAGTCTCCTCCTTAGGAGCTGTGGGCATGTTTTAAATTGTCCCTTAAATACTGTGTGCCAAGAGATACTCAAAAAACGATTCCAGTACTAGCAATCTTTGTTTGCACCAGTTCCTCCTATTTGACATTTCCATGCAAGAATCAGTCTAATCTGATAGACTTCTAGCTGCAGATTCCTTACCTTTGAATTTCCCAGGCGTCAGGCTGGATCCGGAAACTTTTGCTGAGCAATACCCCTTGCGCTCGACGTCGGGTGGCTCCATGTGGCTCCGCGTGACGTCGTTGGCGTCGGTAGCGTCGGTTATGACGTCGCGGTGCCTACATAGGCGCCACCCAGGAGCGCGGACGTCAGTTCTTTTCTTTCCGCGCCAGTTAAGCGCCGATCCGGGAAGAGCTACCCCTCTGCTGCTTTTTGGCAGGCTTTTTTCTCGTGTAGCGACTTCGTGTGCGAGGGATGTCTGGTAGGAAGACAGGTTTTAAACCATGCGGGACTTGTTCCCGCATGATGTCGGTTACCGATCCCCACCGCGTATGTCTGTGGTGTCTTGAACGCGACCACGATTCGAAGTCGTGTTCAGACTGTCGGCGATGGCTCTGAAGACCTTGAGGGAGCGGGCGATGAAGTTGCTCGCGGCCCGGCAGTCGACACCGTTAAGCGAGACTCCGAGGAGGTCACGGTCCCGTTCGAAGAAGAGGAGGTCGCAGGACCGCTCACGGAGCCCTAAGTCCTCTTCCCATTTGAGGTCGTCTGGACACTCGGGGAAGAGGCACAAGAAGAAGTCCAAGCGGACTTCGACTTCACCTCAATTGGTGTCCGTCGTCGAGAGAGGTAAGGAGCACCGACGCTCTAGGCACGGTTTTGCGGAGCCGGAGCCTGAGTCTACTTCGTGCCTCTCTCCCTTTCCGGGAGCCGGAGCGACTCCTGCTCAAATTAAAGATTTGTATGAGGCCATGCGCCGCGTATTTGAGCGGAACGACCCCGTTGGTGAGCACTCTCGTCCCGCGGGGTCGGATGGGGCCCCATGAGGTTCGATGCCGTCTGCTTCGGTCACGGCGCCGGTGGGGCCTCAGGGATCCAATCCCGGATCAGGGTCGATGCCGGTCGTGCCAACGTGACCTCCCCGGCGTCAAACCCGAAGTCGGTGCCTGCGACCTCGCTGATGCCCGTCGGTGGCGCAAGCCCCATCCTCATTCCTGACGACACGGAGCCGGAACGGCGTCGAGCAACGCCGATTCCGACGTCGACAGAACCCAGGGGTTCTATGTTGTCTCCTGAGCACTTTGTGGACGTGCTGGGCTCAAGAGAGGAATGGGAGGAGTCTGGGGACCCATTCGAGAACCAGGATGTCTCTGAGGAGACTATGGACTGGTATGGGGAACTTGTGGAAGCCAGTGGTCTGGATACTTCCCCAGACACTGGCATGCTCTCTCCTCCTACAGTGGCTACGGAGGAGGGTGCGTCCTATGCCATGGTGGTTAAGAGGCCGGCTGAGGTCCTTGGACTGGAGTTGCCCTCAGTGCAGGTCAGGACTAATCTCCTGACCGAAGTGCTTCAACCTGGGGCTTCCACCTCTGAACCCCTATTGCCCTTTAATGAGGCACTTACGGACGTCCTTCTAGGAACATGGTCCAAGCCTAGCACAGGGGCTTCTGTGAATAGGACGATTGCAAGCTGCCATCGCCCAGCTCTGGGCGACCCAAAGTTCCTCAGCCAACACCCCACCCCAGAAAGTTTGGTGGTGCAGGCCTCTACTTCCCAGGGCGCATTCCCTTCCGCTCCTCCGGATAGGGAATCCAAGAGACTGGACTCATTTGGGAAGAAGATGTTTTCTTCTTCCAGTCTGGCATTGCGGTCGGTGAATACTGCATGCTTATTTGGCCGTTTCTCCCACTCTCTTTGGGAGACGGTTGTGCAGGTGCTGCCACAGGTCCCGGAGGAGGCCCGGGCTGTGCTCTCTCAAGCTGTCAAAGACTGGAGAGATGCAGCAAAATTCGCCATACGGTGTGGTTTGGATACGACCGATTTGCTGGGCATTTCAACGATGGTGGCCTTAAGGCGCCACGCCTGGCTTCGTACAACTGGCTTCTCTGGGGATGTCCAGGCCAATTTGATGGACATGCCCTATGATGGAACCCGCCTTTTTGGGGAAAAGGCAGATTCGGCCCAGGTCAGGTTCAAGGACTCTCGAGCTACGGCCAGATCCTTGGCCCTCTCCTCCACTCCGCCAGTCTTCCTTTTGCCCCTTTCGTGGCAACGGAAGGGGTTTCCAGCCGCGTCAGCCCTATCCCAGCCAACGTCCCTCACAGACTGCCCAAGCTGTGCTTGGACGTGGACGCGGTACATTCCGTCCTCGGAATGGAGGCCAGAAGTCGTCTACCACACTGCCCCCAGCAGCCGCAGCCTCCAAGCACACCTAGGCTGATTCTGCAGGACCACACTACTCCAGTGGGTGGGAGAATTCATCATCATCTCCCCCGCTGGAGATCTATAACAATGGACAAGTGGGTCTTGCAGATCGTCCAGGAGGGCCATTCTCTTCCTTTCCTTTCTTTTCCTCCTCCTATTTCGCCAACTCAGGAACAGCTGGCGGAGGATCATTTAAAGTTGCTCCAAGAGGAAGTTACAGCTCTTTTGGCCAAAGGAGCTATAGAAAGGGTCCCAGTTTTAGAAGTAGGCAGTGGCTGTTATTCCCGCTACTTTCTGATTCCGAAGAAGAACAAGGGGCTTCGGCCCATTTTAGATCTTCGGACCGTCAGTCTCTTCCTCAAAAAGGAGAAATTCAAAATGCTCTCATTGGCTCAGGTCTTGTCTGCCCTAGACCAAGGAGACTGGATGGTGGCGTTGGACTTGCAGGATGCATATTTTCACATTCCCATCCCGCCGGGTCACAGGCGTTACCTGCGGTTCAAGGTAGGCCACGAGCATTTTCAATTTACCGTGCTCCCCTTCGGTCTTACCAGCGCCCCTCGGGTGTTCACCAAGGTGATGGTGGTGGTTGCAGCTCATCTGCGCAGGTTAGGGGTTTTAGTCTTCCCCTACCTAGACGACTGGCTGTTGAAGGCGTCCTCACCCCAGGCAGTCATCTCCCATCTTTAGACTATGGCGGACCTCCTGAATTCGCTGGGGTTCTCTATCAACGTGCCGAAGTCACACCTGACTCCTTCTCAGATGCTCCCTTTCATCGGAGCTGTTCTGGACACAGTGCAGTTTCGGGCTTATCCTCCCGAACAGCGAGTCCAGGATATTCAAGTTATGATTCCGATGTTTCAGCCTCTATCCTGGATTTCAGTGAGGTTGACTCTGAGGCTGTTGGGTCTCATGGCCTCCTGCATCCTGTTGGTAAGACACGCCAGGTGGCGTATGCGGGCTCTGCAGTGGGACTTAAAGTTCCAATGGGCACAGCATCGGGGAAATCTCACCGACGTGGTTCAGATCTCGGAAGGAACTGTGAAGGATCTGCAATGGTGGTTAACGAACCGCGATTGGGTCAACGGCAGACCTCTCTTTCTTCCCCAACCAGATTTCACAGTTGTGACGGATGCGTCTCTTCTGGGATGGGACGGCCACATTGGAGAGGCGGCGATCAGGGGTCACTGGTCTCTGGCGGAGACGGGGCTCCATATAAACTTGTTGGAGCTCCGAGCGATTCGGTTGGCATTGAAAGCATTCCTTCCCTCTGTCAAGGGGAAGTTGGTGCAGGTGTTCACGGACAACACCATCACCATGTGGTACTGCAACAAGCAAGGCGGGGTGGGGTTGTGGACCCTTTGTCGAGAGGCCCGGAGTCTCTGGGCATGGCTGGAACAGCAGGGCATAACCCTGGTGGTTCAACACCTGACAAGTTCTCTGAACGCCAGGGTGGACGATCTCAGCCGTCGATGCTTTCAGGATCACGAATGGCGTCTCCAGTCGGAGGTGGCGCAAGGTCTCTTTCAACAGTGGGGAGAACCCTGGTTAGATTTGTTCGCCTCCGAAGAGAACTCGCAATGTCAGCGGTACTGCGCGCTGGAGTTTCCAAGGCGGCTATCGCTCGGCGATGCGTTTCGTCACGAGTGGAACTTAGGCCTGTTGTACGCCTTTCCCCCCATACCACTCCTGCCCAGGTTTCTGAAGAAGATCAGGAGGGACCGGGCCCAAATCATCCTTGTGGTGCCGGACGGGGCAAGAAGAGTCTGGTATCCAGAGCTTCTGAGCATGACTGTCGATCATCCGATCGGGCTGCCCCTTCTGGATGATTTTCTGTCGCAGCAGCAGCGGAGAGTTCTCCACCCGAACCTGTCAACTCTGCGCCTCCATGCGTGGAGATTGAGCGGTGGCAGTTGATGGCTTTTGACCTTCCTCCCGAAGTCTGTAATGTTATTCTGGCAGCCAGGCGGCCCTCCACTAACTGGCACATGCATCAAGCTAGGATTTTGCGAGTCCTTAATAGCGAATATTAAGGATTCGCAATTAAGGATTCGCAAAATCCTATGCATGTAGGAATCGCTATAATAATAGCGATTCCTACACATTCTTATTTGCGACTCGCAAATTGCGAGTCGCAAATAAGGAATGGCTTCCCATTCATTCCTATGGGCCTACAGGCCCATAGGAATGAATGGGAAATTATGAAGCGCTATTTGCGAGTACCAATAGGTACTCGCAAATTGCGCATGTAATTTCAAGGGTGCAGGGGTGTCAAAAGGACACCCTGTTGCACCCTGAAATTGATCCGTGCACATATGTTGCGCACACACATGTCCCAAGGACATGTGTGTGTGTGTAACCTTCAACTTTGAAAAATGCACTTTAGTGCATTTCTCAAGTTTTGCAATTTACCATGAAGTTCAACTTCATGGTAAATTGCGCCCCTAGTAGTGAAATCGCTAATTTTTTTACTTTGTTGCATTGCATTTAAGGAATCTCAATTTGTGATTCCTTAAATGCAATCGCAATTAAGTAATCACAATTTTGCGATTCCTTAAATTGCGATTTTTGCATTTGGGATGATGCATCCCAAATGCAAAAATACAGGTCGCAAAGGGGCAGATTCTGCGAATTTGCCCGTTTGCGACCCGATTTTCGGATGATGCATGGGGCCCCATGTCGGTATACGCCTGCTGTTGGCAAAAATGTGTATTATACTGTACAGAAAGGTCTATTGACCCTCTTTCTGCTCCTCTTTCTACTGTCCTTTTGTTCATTCTTACCCTTGCCCAGCAGGGCTCTGCTTTGGCAACTCTCAAGGGTTACCTTTCTGCTCTGTCTGCTTTTTTGCGGCTGCCAGACCAGCCTTCTCTCTTTAAATCTCCTATTGTAAATAGATTTCTGAAAGGGTTGGTTCATTTATTTCCACCTACACCCTTTGTTATGCCACAATGGGACCTTAATTTGGTCCTCACTTATCTGATGTGCGCTCCTTTCGAGCCTTTGCACAATTGTCCCCTCCGGCTGTTGACCATCAAAATAGCCTTCTTAGTGGCGATTACTTCGGCCCGGAGGGTGAATGAATTGCAGGCGTTATCCAGCTCGCCCCCTTATCTTATGTCCTTTCCGGACAAGGTGGTGCTTCGCACCAGGGCATCATTCTTGCCAAAGGTTGTGACCCCTGTCCATCTGGGTCAGTCCATTACTTTGCCCACATTCGTTGCTCCCCCACATCCCTCTAAGGAGGAGTAGCGTCTCCACCGACTGGACCCAAAAAGAGTGTTGTCGTTCTACCTTGACCGCACAAAAGAGTTCCGGGTGGATTACCATCTCTTTGTGGGGTATGTGGGAGCAAAGAAGGGAAAGGCAGTGCAGAAAAGAACCATCTCTCGCTGGGTTGTTCTCTGCATTAAAATCTGTTATGCCTTGGCGAAGAAGCAGCCCCCTGAGGGATTAAGGGCCCATTCCACCAGGGTAAAGGCTGCGACTAGGGCCTTGTCACGGGGTGTCCCAGTTCAAGACATCTGTCAGGCAGCGACGTGGGCATTACTGCACACGTTCGCATAACATTATTGCCTTGATGGTCTAGTGCGCAGGGAGGGGCATTTTGCCCGCTCAGTCCTGCAAGACTTTTTATTCTAGCTCATGAGTCCGCAACCCACTGACGGGATGGTATGGCTCGGGTATCTGATTCAAAGGTAAGGAATCTGCAGCTAGAAGTCTCTAGCAGATGAACAAGTTACTTACCTTCGGTGACGCATTATCTGGTAGAGACTCTATTCAGCTGCAGATTCCTTACAGCCCCACCCATGCCTCCCCGCTTTGCGGACTGATGTTGTAGGTCTAGGGTTTCTCCCCTTTCAGGGCCCTAGTTTTGCACACGTTTTCGTCAGTCACTTCGTGGCTCTGCACTTCTGGCGTGGAAAAAACGAAAAGTACTGGCGTCCGCGCGCCTGGGTGGTGCCTATGTAGGCACCATGACGTCATAACCGACGCCAACGACGTCACGCGTAGCCGAATGGATCCACCCGACGTCGCACGCAAGGGGTATTGCTCAGCAAAAGTTTCCTGATCCAGCCTGTCGCCTGGGAAATTCAAAGGTTAGGAATCTGCAGCTAGATAGAGTCTCTAACAGATAATGCGTTACCGAAGGTAAGTAACTTGTTCATCACGGTGACTTTGGTCTCTTTCTTGTCAATAGTCAAAGTTTTTCCAATAGACTAACCCAGCCTCAGAAAAGACCCACAAAGTGTGCCGTCAAGACATGGCTTCAAGAGTCCTGCAGGATACGGTTGTTTAGCAGGCAGGTCTTGACTATCTCTTATTCAGATTCAGATGAGTGAAATTCCTTATTTGCTGTATATGCACCTCAGATCATCTGCACCTTCACCTTTAGGTGATGTCATATCATTTGATGACATTCTCAGCAGGTCAGCAGAAATGTTAAATATAACTATGTCTGTTACATGTCAGAGCATCGGTTATACTTAAGGTCCTGGAACGTATGATAGAGCCTCAAAATAGGGTAGCTCTAATGCCAGACTTTATGGAGTTTGCATAGCAAATATTTTGATTCTACCTTTGTATGGATTGTGCCTTTAAAGGCTAGAGAGGAAGCACAAAGGTCCTTCTCAGGGATCAACCGTTTCACTTAGGCTAGCATACTGTAGGATTTAGAGTCTTTTCTGCAGTGAAGTGGAGATTTACATACCTTTCTCCTGTATTTTCTTCAGGGTCGGTCCCAGGACAAGAATATCGAGAGGGATAGACCTTTTAAGATAAGAGATCTGTACAACAAGAGCTCTGTCCATAGGCACGCCAAGCTGTGATACATGTTTAGGTAGACACAGTGGCTTCCTTTGGGTTAAGTTTGAAGGGTTGGTGCAGCAAAAAACTACCTGATGTAGATGCATAACATCCAAGGACTTTCTCTAAGATGGTTTGTTTTCTACCAGAACTTGGACGTGAAGGCAAGCAAAAGATAATTCATATTTCTTTTCTGTAAGGAATTTGTTTGTTTGCTAGGCAGACTAAGAAATAGAATGCAACTGTGACCTGACCTTAAAATCAGTTGGTCTTAGGTTAAAAAAGAAATCTTCCTCTGAATTAACCTTCACTGTCCAGTGGAATCAAGGTTATTAAAGATTTTAGACCGCTCAGTAACAACATCAAAGGTGACATTGGGGGCCATGACACTCCCCAAAAGGAGAAACTCCATTGTGTATATGTGCAAGTACTACATGTTGTGTTGCTCTGACACACTACTTGCTGTGCATTACAATATTTTGTACTACAGGCCATTCTAGTGGAAGACTTTCTCACAAAACTTGCCCGGAAGATTTAAAATACAAACTGTTAAACATGACCCACTGGGACGATTCGTAACCCTGTCATGATATTTGGAGGGCAGGCCACTGAATATTATGTCCTTCTATGTACCTCCAAGACTGCAATCTCCCACCCTCGCAGATCTTGTGTCACATATACTCAACCTACCCGAGGGAGAACTACTTATAGGGGGCGACTGTAATGTGGCCCTTAGCGGAGAATGGGATCGATGGCCAGCAAAACAAAGGGAAGCTCCTGGGAAGGTCCTCAAAGAATTTCTGAGGGCTATGGGCCTAGTTGATGTGTGGAGGGTGTATAATCCCACAGCCCGCAAGTATACTTTTCACTCTGGGGTTCATGGAAGTCTGTCCCGTATAGACTATATATTTGGAATGGCAGACCAGCTCTCAATGTTCGGGGTGGCTCACATCCCGAGGGGTATCTCGGACCACTCTCCACTTATTGCACTGTATGGTGGTGCACCTTCTCCCAAGGGACAGGGGATGACACTTAATCCTTGGTTCTTGAAAATACTGATTATAAGGGAAGGCTTAGCTGAAGCGACCAAAATGATTTCAATGAAAACGTGGGGTTGGTGGCCTCAGCCCAAATAATGTGGGAAGCATACAAGGCAGTAATCAGGGTGCAGGGGATCTCTTCAATAGCCGGTCATAAAAAAGAAAAACAGAAACAACTGATAGCAATAGAAGAGGAAATTTGGAAATTAGAATCCAATCTAATATTGACAGATTCCCCAGACATTAAACACAGATTACAGATTAAACAGAATGAATATAAAGATATTGCTGAAGAAGCAGCAAGAGCACAACATCGAGCCACTCAACACCGAATATACGAAGTGGGAGATAAGGCGGGTATGCTGCTAGCGTGGTTAGAGAAACAGGAAAAGGCTACCAGATAGATGGGTGTTCGAAATTACACCAGACGGGGGGGACACTACTTGGAGACAAGCAGGAAATAGCGGAGGCCTTCGCAACATATTTCAGTCACCTATATATGCCATCAGTGACGTGCACTCCGATTGGAGCCCAAGAGCTGCTAGCCACTCTCAGTCTGCCCCCCTTGGATGATACAGATAGGGAAAGTTTGCAGTCACAACTGACCCAAAAAGAGGTGGTACAGGCAATTGGGGCTTGAAAGGCAGGAAAAGCAATGGGCCCTAGTGGCCTACCAATTGAATTATACAAACTAACCGCATCCACAATTGCCCCATACCTGATGCGGATGTATCAAGAAAGCATAACACGAGGTACCGTACCTGATAGTCAGAGACTCGCCAATATTGTCGTAATACACAAAAGTGGGAAACCGCCCGAAAAATTTAATTCATACAGGCCCATATCCCCGCTGAACGCAGAAGTTAAGATTCTCGCCAAAATCCTTGCAACTCGTTTGTCTCCCCTGTTTCATAAATTAGTCCACCCCGATCAATCGGGCTTCATGCCGGCTAGAAATACACCACTCAACCTGCGGCACCTCCATGGAGTACTTGGGAGGGCTGGGAACATTAGGGAAGAGGCTGTTATAATGTCATTAGACGCCAAAATGGCATTTGCCAAGATTGACTGGCCCTTTTTATTTGCGGTTTTGGAGAGATTCGGATTTGGCAATAATTTCTTGTCGTGGATACGGCTTCTCTACTCCGATCCCCTAGCACACGTCACAGTGAATGGGGGAAGGTCATCGATCTTCATATTGCAGAGGGAGACAAGGCAGGGTTGCCCACTCTCACCATTAATATTTGCGCTGGTGTTAGAGCCGCTGGCAATATGGATTAGAGGTGATCCGCTCATAAGGGGACTCAAATGGACAGAGGATTGGGAGGACAGAATCTCCCTGTATGCAGATGACATACTACTCTATCTAGCTAACCCCTTCTCCTCCATACATAAAGTACTGCATATATTTACCCCGTTTCAGAAATACTCATAATATACCATAAAATGGGACAAGTGGCTAATATATGTCCTTTGCGGTCCTGGCATCAACCTCCACAAGGACTGCACGGCGCGAAGAGTAACTGAAGGGTTTCGATACTTGGGACTCTATGTCACCACAAACCCGGCAGTCTTCTACGAACACAATTTAGCTCCCCCCTTACGTCGACTACAGGAAGACGTGCAACATTGGAAGCCACTTCCCCTGTCATTACTGCGCAAAGCCTCCCTATATAAAATGATGGCTCTCCCTCATTTTGTTTCTATCCTACAGAACACTCCATATCCCGTCCCAATAAAGTATTTTCAAGCTATAGAATCAGAGATACGTACACTCCTCTGGGAAAATGGTATCCCCCGAATAGCACTGGCCAAACTGACAAAGAGCTGGTATGATGGAGGAATCGCCCTCCCGGCAATCCAATATTACTATTGGGCAGCTCAGCTTACAGTAACGAATCACTGGGTACATTTGCCACAAACAGAACCAGCTTATAGGATGGACAGACATAATATGGAACCTGGGAACTATCACAGAGCGATCTATGGTGGGAAACAGAGTGCACCACGATACACACCAACGTCGACAACAATTACACTATGACATACCACGTCAGTGGCACTGGGGTGGAAAGATAAGATAACTATGGCTTCTCCACTCTGGGAGTCAGTGCACCTTGGACAGTTAGCAAAACAACCTGGTTTTGACAAATGGGACCTCATCGGTCTCTCCAAGGTTGGTGACTTATGGGCGCAAGGGAAGACTATACCCTTTAGAGACCTTCAAAGGGACTATGAACTTGACTCCGGAAAAACGTTTCGATACCTCCAGGTACAAAGCGCATTGCAAAGGGCCATTCCTAGTGGCACGGAGCTCCCGGCCTCCTCCCCCCTAGAAGATAGGCTCTTGAATGATTATTTAAAAGAGAAAACAATATCACTAACATATAAGAAGATACTAAACAATTCACCTGACACCCTAGGGAGAATACGTGCCAAAAGGGTGGATGACATAGTAGACATGAGTGACGAGGAGTGGCAGGAGGCGCTGGCGTCCCCTCGAGAGGTGGCCATATGCTCTCGATTTAGATTAATACAATTAAAGATCTTACACAGAGCATACTATACAAGTACGACACTAGTTAAAATGGGCATCTCCAGCTCGCCACTGTGCCCCAGGATGTGTGGTCAGGTGGGAACTTTTATACATCAATGGTGGAACTGCCCAACAATCCGGAAATCCTGGGACAAAATAATATCAAGAATGCTAACACTGTCCGGGAAGGAAGTAGTGGCCTCGCGCCGATGGCGCCTCCTAAATGTCTGGCAGAAAACAGACCTCATGGCTAGATAAAGAACCTGGGTCGCCCTAGGATTTATGGTTGCAAAACGCAACATCGTGAGGACATGGAAGGAGGTGACTGGGCCTAGATATCGAGACTGGGAGGCCGATATGGATTGGTGTATGACGGCCGAAAGGGTGGTTTATGAAGGAAGAGGCTGTCCGCAAAATTGGTCAAAGATCTGGGGGATGAAACAAAAGCAGGGGGATGATATGCATGCCGCTCGATGGATTTTCCCCACATGGGGAGCAGTAGGGGCAGAGAAGCACCAGATATACAATCGATAAAGGTGGTAATATTAAAACTGATGTCTGTCTTGCAATGTGTAAGAATCGAAACTGTTAACATGTACTGAATCAAATGTTGTTTATTGTATTCGCTTTGCTACCAATTTTCAATAAAAAGAATAAAAAATAAAAACAACTTGCCCGGAAGAGTTCCATCACAATGAAGGCACAAAAAGCGTTGGTTATTTTTATCTATATGGAATGAAAAATAAAGTAAGACCTTTAAACAGATTATGGGACTTTTGATTTGAATTGTTTATGGTACTCATTGATTGTGTTTGGTCCAAATCATTGATTTAAACTCCTCAGAAGGAGGAAGTTGATGGCCACTCTGACTACAGATTTACAAAAAAAAGGAAAAAAAATTGGCCTACTAAATCTCAAAAACTGCTTTTTTACCTTCCTGTGAGTCCGCGCCTTAGAAGAAGGTGGGAGAAGCACATCTGAGTTCCTTCAGGTGTGGAGGGATTTTCCCCATAGTTTCTTAGCTGATAGTACTATTCACAATGATACGCTGTACAATTTCCACATATACCAATACAATTTGGGATATTGCTCAGCAAATTAATCATTGTTGCTGAGATGTGGTCGTCTGACATGCATGTCATATTTTCAAATTCTAGCAGAACCTTCTCAGCCTTTCCTTCTTTCGCGGTCATACAATTAAAAACTTGAGGCCTGATTATGAGTGGCTTGAGTCAGATTTGATTATGATCACATCCACTAATAATCCAACAGCAAGGTATTGGGTATTCATTGGATGCCATGATTATCCATATTCCGAGTTCTTGGGGAATAATATGTGGGTTTTGGTGCAGTAGGCACCAAAATCCGCATGGTACGGTAAATACTGTATAGTTTTCCTCATTTAAATTCTGGCAGGTTTGACATGCCGAAATTTAATGAAGGACAAAGGGTCAGTTGTACTAAACTTCCAGATTGCATTTCCTAAATAGTGAATCCTAAGAAATCGCTATTTAGGAAGTGCAAAATGGAATGTACAAAGAAATGAGATATAGTTTAGTGATTCCAAAACCAAGGGTGCCTATGGGCCTAAGGCCCCCCCTTGATGCACCCCCAAAAAAAGTGGTGTACATGTAAAGCACACAAATGCCCTAGGAGCATGTGCGCGCTGCATGGCACTTTCAAAAAAACAAATGCATTTAGGGTGTATTTTTTAAAATTGCACATAAGTTACCATCAACTTGCAGTTGATGGTAACTGCATTTCCTAAATGCCCACTTCGCGTTTAGGAAATGCTTTGTACATGCATCCCTATTTGCGATTTTCTGTTTAGTGAATCTCTAAATGCAATTTCTACTGAGTTAAAATCGCATTTTGCGACCGCGTTTAGGCCTTTGTACATATTGTAAGGCAATGTTGCATTTCTTAATGGACCGAAATTGCGATTCGGTCTGTTAAGAGATGCAATTTCCTTTCGTACATCTGGCCCAAAATGTTTAATTCACCCATCAGATACCCGGTGTGTTAAGTGCCACATAACAAGGAATTTTGACCCCCTCAAAGTTATGGCATTAGTGTCAGTAGATTAGGAAATAGTACAACTTATTATTTACGGTTCATGCATTCTGGGCCACCAATAATAAGCGTGCACCCTCTTCTTGGTGCCAGCCATTCCCACATGGCCTTGTTGGGCCAACTTCACCAATCACATCCTCAAATCTGCTGGGTGGGGGGGGATCATTAAATTCCCTCGCCAAACGAACTCCCCTTCCACAGACAAATCATCCTTGACCTTGAAGTAGGACTTCAGCTCATCAACCAAATTTCTCTCCTGTGGCTAACACAATGCACTGAACTTCCTAAGAGCTACCTGTGCTCTCAATACACAGGCTCAGGACTTTCTTTGATGGCATTGACTAAATCAGCCTTAGGCTTGATGCCCACCCCTGAAAGTACATGTCCCAAATACTCCACTTCTGACAACATAAATTGGCACTTCTCCCTCTTTACAGTAAACCCATGATATTGCAAAGTACTCAACACTTCACTCAACACTTTCAAGTGACTCTCCACGTCATCAGTGAACACCAGGATATCATCTTGTTATGCCATCATCTGCCTACTTTGCCCAACTAGCTTAAACATTAGTTTTTGAAAAACTGACATCACTGAAGCCAGGCCAAACGTCAGTTGCAAAACTCTGAACGCCCCAAATGGAGTGCTGAACACGGTTGAAGACTTAGGCTCCTCATGTAACTCTACCTGGTGATACACAGCTTTTAGATCTAAAGTGGAGAATACTTTGGCACCTCCCAGTTGAGCCAATATTTCTTGAATTTTTGGAAGAGGATAACAGTCCACCAATACATTATTGTTTAATGACCTGAGGTCAACACACAGCCTCATATCCCCATTCTTCTTTTTTACCACAGCAATGGTGAGATCCATTTAGAAGAATCAACGGGCTCTATGACTCTTTCTGAACATAAATTAGCTAGATGTTCTTTCAGGTGACTCCTAATACTCAGTGGAACATTCCTGACCGTGTGGACCACTGAAATAGCTCCATGTTTCAATACTATTTTGCATTTGAACTTATTGACCAACCCTAGCTGAACTGCAAACAAGGGATCATGCATACCCAGCAATTTATCCAAAGACTGATGCACAAAAGAAAGAGGACGAGTGGTAGCTAGTGAGATGGGGCATTCAGTACCTGGTTTCAAAATCATTCCAAACACTCACTGATCCCTCCAACCAGTGTGTCCTTTTCTTGTCACACAAACCTTGGTAAAAACTGACCTATCTTTAAATGGAAAAAAGGAAAATAACCCATCATGTCAATGGTATGCCCTCCAAACGCCACTGTACATATGTCAGGAAGACATGCACCTTATTCCTTCCAATACAACTTGTTTGTGATGATTGTGATGGGAGAACCAGAATCTACCATGACTTCTACCTCCACATCACCTACACCAACATCACAAACAGGGTCACCTCCCCTATGTCCATTTTGATGGGTTTCGACCATTTTGATAGACAAGACCACTCTACTATCAAAATTTCCATCTCCTCATTATGCCCTTTTGGGAAACACTCCTCAATAATGGATACCATCTGCTAGGTATTTTTACACACTGGCAAAATGCCCGACCTTTTTACACAACAAGATTTCCCACAAGCTGGGGACACCTTGGCATTAGCTAAATGTGAACTAGAACCATATCTGCAACAGGATGAACTTGACTTCGTAGCCATTTTTCCAAATTTCTTTTTGTCCTTTGAGGAACCAGAGTGGAGATTTGACCTTGAAAATATCGCATTAGCCTGTTCCACCTCTGTAAGTTTTCTGCACTTGTTCAACTCTTTTGAAGCCATCACTGATCTTTCTGTCCCTTTAGCAATTTCTAAAGTTTCTTGTAGATTGGGATTGCAGCAACATAACAAATTTTCTTAACCATTATCTGGTCCCTAAAGTAATTGCCAAGATTGCCATTGAATTCGCATGTTGGAGCCAACACTCGTAATTCTGCTAGAAAGTTATTAATCAATTCATGTTGCAGTTGCCAATGTGTGAAGGACCTGACGTTCAACTTTTACATTTGTATCATCCTTAAAGTGGTTGTGAAATCTATAAATGGAGTCTAAATATACATCCCACTCCACCTCAGACAGTTGAATGGCAGGAGGCAAATGGTCAAAAATCTTCTGGCCTTCGGCTCCTAAACGGTTATAAAGTAAAGCCAGTTTTCTTGTGAGATCCAACTTAGATCCATCAATAGCATTAAAATAATTGTCGAAGTTTTTGAACCATTGTTTCCATTTTAACTTGTGAACACCTGGTTCTGCAAGAAATGCCGTGGGATTAGTATTCTGCATTTTGTAGAAACACTGTACTTTTTCTGTGTAGCAAATAATTAATAAGTTAAGTACATATCTTTTAGGGCAACACAGCAAGATTATGTGCACCACATTGAGTTAAATCTAAGCTCCAGGGTTGACAAATCCAAGACACGCAACACTTGGGACAATCAGGAACAGATAACATTCCTGAGCCCACTGTGCCGTGTTGTCGCTTTCACAATGAGGAGGCTGGAGCAAGATCCAAGACTGGGGAATATCACACACACAAGAATAGGAAGGTAAATCTTTTGATGTTGATGCTGAGAAATCCACCATCTGCTAAGTAAATGCACAGCGCTGCTCTCGGGTCAGCGCAAGGAGAAGAATAGCAGAGCGCGTGGCGTCTGCAAACACACCCAGGCTCGCGGTGAGAGGCGAGCGGCAGTGTTCCTTGAATGCGAGGCACACTAAAGACTTGAAATAGAACAAAACACGCGACCACCCGCAAATACACACCAGGCTCGCAGCAGCGCTCTATGGAATGTGAGGCATGTGTGGAAAATGAGTTGCGGTCCGCAGAGTAATTGCACTCCTTGCAGGTCAGATAACGTACTTAAATCACACTGAAGGCAGAGCTAGTGAAGAGAGATAAATAATTTGACAGCTCGCCAATCTGAGTTTACTGTACTTTTTCAGGTTTCCACTCCCTTTTTTAACTTGAGCAGCTACCACTTTTTTTTTTTTTTTAAAGAGTCTTTTTATTAACTTTTTGTCAGTTGCAGTGTACAGTGTATCAGATACAGGAGTCTTGATAACATGAAATCTAAAAGCTAACCGTTGCTGGATATTCCTTACAGCATTTCGGACACAGAAATATTCTCTATATATCAATAGGATTGCATTACCAATCGGTTTCCCATTATTCTGACGTACCTTCCAATGCATGCCTTCGTGATTTACTTATGAGCTAGTATTCAGTTCACATACCTCTCTCATTCAGCAAACGCTTGATTTGTGCTTGAAAGACCTTGAAAATGCCATACAAGGTGCTGTCTGGGGTCCGCAGTCTGTTCCCTGCTCCATAACTCGTTGCCAAATCATGTTCCATCAAATGAACACTGGCGGATGCAAATACGTATAGTTGAAGGTTTATTCCAAGAAACACAATGGACAGCACCTGGTAAACCCTGGCGACTGCTCCAGATCCCCACAGTAACTGCCAGGATCTGGAACACTCACCAAGGAACACTCGAATTAATATTCTATAGTTGAAGCGACCTCCCAATCCAAAAGCCAGACCATAACACTAGCTCTGACAGGAAACCTTGTGTATTTCCCGCAGGGTAGGTCTTGAAGACAAAACACACTGGAGAAAACGATGTGGGCAATGGGCTGAGCATGTCATTCTTATTTGGCAGCAGCCATCCTCCATCTTGCAAAATTTCTGCACTTTGTGATATTCCTATGTGGCAGAGTTCCCAAAAACTGTGGCAAAGAGAAAATTACAAGGGAGAAAGGCACACAAATTGAGAAGTTATGGCTACATTGTTAGGAAGGGTGGGGACTTTTGTCCTTACACCTTTACATGTTAGAATGGTTCACTTTGTCCATCACTGTAGTTGTCTACAGTAGAGATTCTTGTCACTTCTTCAACCTATTATGCACTGCTCACACAATCCACATCACTTTGGTAACAACATCATACCTGTGAGACCTGTCCCTCTCCTCCATCCTACTGATACCCGCTCCCCTTACTATTCTCTAGTGAGACTTGCCCTGTTCTATTAATGTCAGCATTTTAACTTTGCTAAGAGGGAGAAATGTGTGTGACCACAGGGCTCCTTGACCATTTTTAAATGGCCCCCAGGGAGTCTGTGCAGTTGCTGTAAGGACATCAGGGACACAGGCAGAACCTTAAGTGTACCCCTCTCAAACCACACTTGTGGACATTCCTGGAGACCTCAAGGTGCTATTACTGAGGGCTTTAAAACTTGAATAAGAATTTGGTTGGAATGTTTAGTCACTGAAACCCATATGATGAGGGTCATTCTGTCTTCCCTATGTTACTTAATCCTATGTGCTGTCACTTTCTGCTCACTTTTCTCCCTTTCTCTCTGTATTATATCCTGCTTTGTGTTGTTTCTTAAGTCCACCTGCAACCCATCTCTTCTCCTTGTAGTATTCCATTGTGGGATTTCTAAGCCCCTGTTGCCATATTGTAGCAGATTGCTGTCAATAAGTTCACTTTGGAACCATTGTCACCATTAGTGATTCCATTCTAAATTGATGCTACATCTGTGCTTAGCAAAAATACAAAAAAGCAATTAAATGTAATAACATCGGTACCCCTTTATGAACTTATGCATCCATCAGCCACCAATAACCAGGCCTGCATCTCCCACCCACACCCATGCTTTTATCTGCGCCCAAGTATTTATCCATCCACCAAACTCTTCCCTACATCCATCTAGCTACCCACAGTCATGCATGTATCCACCTATATATGCACCCATAACTATCCAACAGTTCATCCATGTACGTATCAGCACAGCCTACAGTCCATCCATGCTTCATTAATTTGCATGTCTGCATGTATCCGTATGTGTTGTCTGACTGCCTGCAAGCATATATATCTTTTGTCTTATTGTTAGTGCCTCTGTGTTTGGGTCTATTGGTGCCTATGTATGTGTTTTCTGTTGATGCATCAAAACATTTTACAGAACCTGGTACAGTTAATAAAGAAGGAACACACTTGCCATAAGCCAGACTTATCAGCTTTGTTAATACTGTGTAAATAAAAAACCTTTGACAGACTTGCCAACTTACACGGTGCCGCATTGACACACAGTTTCATACGTCGTCACATGGCTACAGGATGAAGAGGCACAATCAAATTGTGAACTGGAAACACCTTGCGCAGAAAGGTTTTCCAGCTCAGGAGTGGGCACTCTCCACAGCTGGGCTGCAATTAAACCTCCCCTGACTAGGAGGTGGTGTCAGTCGAGTTTGTTATTGCTCTGGGGAAGAGTAACTATGGCTGGTTATGGAGAAAGGGGGTCTAAAACCCACTCACCAATGCCCCATCCCCTCGCCAAGGCCACATCCAATTCTTCCTGTACACTCACACTGTGAAAAATATTCTTAGGTTGGCAGGTTTGCTGCTGAATCACTTCTTTAAAAAAATAGACTCAAATCTCCCTTCTACCTCGGTTTGTGAGCTCTGTTGTCTGCAGCAGCATATACGGTGACAACAGACTATTTCTCTAAAAAATGAACGCAAAGCTTCCACTTATGTCTTCATGCACTTGAGCATAACGTCACAAAACAACCCAGAATATTCGGACTCACCTCTTTAAAGAAAGCTACATCACAATGCATTAACCATCCTCAACCCAGCTTCCTCTCCCATCGCTCTTTGACTTTATGCTTGTCTTTCACCATGTACAGCACTTCGCTGCCTTTTGGCTTGGTTCACGCTAGAAATGCCACATACATACATACACACATACATACGAGTGCTGTGCTTTAGGCTCACTGGAAATAGCTATGTCTTCAAAACAGAGAAGAATGGAATGCTTAGATGATGTAAACTCTTTCTATATTTACTATTTTTTGAGAGTTTTCAAAAGAGATCCAGAGACTGAAAGTCAACACGATACCGTTGTGATAAGAAGTAGATTAATCTTATGCACAGATCCAAGGAGAGGCTGATCACAACATACACTGTACTGAATGCAACAGTGGGTGTGAGGGTCTGGGGCATGTGTGAGGTGGGTGAAAAGTAGGTGCTGCAAACTCTTGACCTTTTCTACTGTTTTTTGTATCTGTTTTTCCATACACTGTTCTATTAGTACATGTTCCAAGCAAACCTTTGTATAAATGTCTACAGTTTTCACTGACAAAGGTTCCTAAATATGCAGTTTGTTGTGTAGAGGTGCAGCTGTTCGTCCAGGTCACCGCATCCTAGTTGCTCAGCATCACTCGGCACACACATTTCTTCTGCTTTACTGTCCGTTTTAAAACTGTAACCAAGTATCTTTTCTAAAAGGTTGGGTTGATCTTGTTACTGCAGTATAATAGAAGATAAATCATTAATGTTGAACAGGGGCTTCCTATTGTAACCTATAAATACTTTGTGTTACTTAGGCAATTACGCAGGGCGGGGTACAACTGGAATGTGTGTCCGATTTGTCCCAGGCCATCTCAGCAACAAGTCCTGCCGGGTAACTTCACTGTGCTACAGTCAAGATGGCCAGGAAGTCCTTGTTAGCTACTCTTCAGACTACATCTACCTCTTTGATCCAAAAGACGATCAAGCACGAGAACTAAAACATCCATCATCTGAAGAGAGGAGGCAAGACGTGAGTTGAGACTGTACATTGCATACATTTCTTTCTTGTGAATTTGTGTTTTATTCTCTGAGTACTACTTTCTGTATTAGTGAAAGTTGTCGTAAGAATCAGTATCTCAGTGACTTCTACTTTAGAACTTGCTCCTTTTTAATTTTCCTTAAAGAAAATGCCTCGTTTTTTACCAATTGCCTACTTGAAGCCTGACCAGACCTGCAATGTGAATGCATGCAGACCTTTCAGTTTTCTTACATATTGGTTAATGTGGCTAGTTAGAGCTTATAAACAATTTTGGAGGCACATGAAATGAATATTAATGAACATGGTTTCACTAATGCATATATATTAAGTAAAGATGTTCTTTCTCTTTCTCCCCTCAACTTCTTACACATGATAAGTAATGATTTCAAGATGTCTTGTGAAGTTTATCCATTCCTTATTTGATTAAATTTATCTTAAGTCTTAACAATCTAGATGCTCACTGTTAATGTTGCAACCTTTTCATGTATTCCATCAGCCAACTTGTCTTAGATAGAAAACCGCTTTATCAAAACATATATACATTTCTCAATTGCAAAATGCTGTAGTGTGGATGTTCGTCAACTTGTATCATCACAACATGATATTCTAATGAGTTTCAGTCTCTACTTATTTGTGATCAGAAAATGAATTTCTGATATCAGTAGACAGTTTTAACATGCATGAGTTGCTGATATTTTCTTGGTACCTCTTTTTTGTGTTGAAATTCAGGAAAAGAACCACGATACAGCTCATTCACAACAAAGATAGATTTTCCAGTTCTCCATTCACAGTTTTCTACGTGGATAAGTTGGCTGTCACACATTTCCATTATTATTGCAGTAGTTGGAGCATTTCATATGGGCTTTCATTTTTTGTTTCTCCTCTGCATCCAACCAAGGAGGAGAAACCTCCGTATAGACTGGAGCCTACGTGAGCGGTGTTGCATTTCACCGACTGCACACAATAGGACAAAGTAGATGATGATGACCTTTTTGTGGCCTTCATAGCAGCTAAATATAGAAAGGTGGTGACCAGTTGCAGCATTTTGCGTTGGGCCATCCTTTGCATCAACATCTACTTTGCCCTGGCTAAGAAAGATTCTCCCGAGTACATTCATGCTCATTTACCCAGGGCTGTGACTACTTCCATGTCTTGTTCCAGGGGCATCCTGGATGCTGACATCTCCCAGGCAGATACACAGTTGTTCTTGTAAACTTTTGAAAAGCACTACTGCATTACGACTCAGACACGCAGTGATGTGTACATTGACCGAGGTGTGTTGAATGATTTCCTTGGTTAACCAGCACTACTTAATCCTATTTCCAGGAGGGGTACTGCTTTGAGACTTATTTATCAGATGAGTAATCTGTGGCAGGATGTATCCATCGGAAGCTACTTACCTTCGCTAACTGTATTTCTGATGGATATCTAATCTTCCCACCAATTCCTTACCATACTTTCTTCTCTCCTATAAGCTATTGCCATTTATAAGTTCCTAAAGTATGCAGATAAGTGCTGAGTTTGTTGCTGTCATGGCTTTCTCACTTCCTCTCCACATGCATCGAAGGGGGGTACAAAAAAAGTCATAACTGGAGCCAAGTGGTGCCATCTGGTAGTGTTGGAAATTCATTGCTGGGTATACTTTTTCTGGCCAGTGTCAAGCCTGGAAGTAATATTCATAAGGTGATGACTTTGCAGGAATAGTATGTATCCACCAGCAATATCGTTATTGAAGTGAAGTAACATTTTCTTCAGCACTCCTTGGTATCCACATATTATTTCTATTTGTTTTCCTTTTTCAAAGCCCTGGTGCTGCTTACTTCCATGGGACAGCTCTCTTCTGGGCATTCGCTTCCACACCGTCAAACTCCCTGCACCCGCACTCTGCTTTATTTTTATGAATTTTTTAATTATTTTTGCGGAGCCAGGCAGTTGTACACTACTTCCTGGCTGCTCACATCTCCTTGCGCTGCATCTTAATTTACTATTTTGAAATGGCCTGCTAAATGGAATGGTAAACTAAGAACCAAGTGTACAAATAAAGTCCAGGATGGCCACCAGTCTGTGTCCATGCTTTCTCATGCATTGCGGCCAGCATGGAATTATATTTTAAAAGTATTCCGAAATGTATTCCAAGATGGCTTCTGGTGCATGTTATTATATGCTCATCTTTGAATGATTTTTGTATACTTTTAAAAACAAATCACAAGATCGGCCATTTTGGAATGGTTTTGGCCATAAACTATGCCTAAACCAACAGGCATTGACAAAGCTAATAGCTCTGCCCCTTCCCTCTATTTCTCATCTCTCTATGATGTTCTGTAAGAAATCCTTTTGCATGACTGCAGGTCCTGTTAGCCAATCTCTTCAAAGAGCAATATGCGTGTCTGCAAAGAGCATCGCAAGTCACTACTATCTTAGTTTCTGTGTTCATCAAGTTGCTAACAGCATAGAGGAATCTGTTCAGATGGGGTACATTAACCACTGTCATCTCTGAATGTCACACTTGCAGACATATTACAAAGCACAGAAATTGTTTACAGGCCTTTTCTGTGAAATAAGTTACTTATTATGTGTGATACAGATTTTGTAGCTTGGTATTAGAGATTTTGCATGCTACCTCACTCAAGATCCCATAGAGGCTAAAGTGACAGATAATAACTCCTTTCTGCAGGTCCACCAGCCCAATGAGCCCAATTGAGTGATCAAAGCTATCGACCTGATCCGTTTATTATGAAAGGTTACGATAAAGGCAGTAGGCCAGACCTATTTACTGTGAAAAGCATATGTTCAAGTCAGTAGACGTTTAAGGGTGCATTGTTATTACTCTGTATTAAAGCCTGCAGAGAGGAATTTTGTTACATGGAATCTAACAGATTGTCTTAATACGCAAGGGTTTTAGTGTTGGTTACCACCTCTGACAAACCATGAGGATAGCCGATTTAAACTTTCATTAACATTGTTAGACCCTTATACGAGAGCTAGTATTTTGCTTTGCCAACTGTAATTTTTGTACATTTGTAATTTTATGACTGTATGTCTGTGACAAGCCAATAATATAGACAATAAGCATGATTACTTCACTGGAAAAACGTATGTCCAGTGCCATTGATCTAATCTGTTTAGAATGCAAAATGTATTATTAAAAAAACATTTGAAAAGGCCAACAAGCCTTTAACAATGGTATGTTATCACTCTGTTACAGGTTGGAGGCAGGTATATTGTTATCTCACAGATTGCCGTAGGAGGCGCAGGTTTTGATGTTGGGCACCTCTCTGACAAACCCTGGTGGTATACATTTTTCACTGCGATAATCCTTTTTAAGCCTTTTTGAGAGGGGTTGTGTATTGTTTTGCCAACTGTAATTTTGTATGTGTTTGTAAGCATGATGGTTGCCAACTTATGCGCGCTTTAGTAGGGTCTGTGTTTGTTATGGCGTCAAGCCAATGGTAAAGGCTATCAGCCTTATTGATTCATTGGGAGCAGTTGTGCCGGATTCCATAGGTTTGGTCTCATCCCGCTCCCTATTTGCACCTTCGGGCCCTAAGGATCCGGAAAGTCCCTGAGTCGGGTTACCACTAGTGGGTCTGACCTCGGTGCTGACCGATGCCCCCTTGGGGCCTGTCTTGGGCTGCGTACTGGCTCTGACTCACACTTCCACCCTGGAGCCATGACCTGTGTCGGTTCCTTCCTTGTCTACGCCGGTGGAGGACTGGGTGCTGGTTCCAATATCTGACCCAGAACTGGCCTCAGCACAATCTCGACCAATGTCACGCTACAAAATCACAAAAGTGCAACCGGTCACTATACTGCCTGATTCCAGTTCTATTCCTCTTCTAGAACGGGCATGCCCTCATTGGTTCATTTGTCTTCTTGGCTTAGACTCTGGTCAAAGCTTGCCACATGTAGAGATGATGATGATGCTGGATCTGGGTATGATTTACAGCTCCACAGTATGACAATGACATTTTTTTTAATGGGCATACAAGCGGCCAGTGGGCTTGATACTATCCCTGATTCTGGGTTGAACTTGCCACTTAGCCCTCCAGTGGAACAGATCGCCTCATTTGCAGTGGTACTTCGACGTGCAGCTGAAGTCTTTGACCTACAACAACCCTCCATTGATGTTAAGACAAATTTGCTTACGAAAATCTTGCAGCCTGGACCATACACATAGGAGCCCTTCCTCCCGTTCAGTGAGGCCCTCACTGATACTTTAATGGGCACCAGGTCAAAGCCATGTTTTTTCTCATCTGTGAATAGGTAGTTGGCCAGACATCACCGACCGATGCCTGGCAACCCAAGATCTCCTCACAAAACACCCTATGCCAAAAAGTCTGGTGGTTCAGGCTTTAACTAGCAAGATGAACACCAACTTATTCCACAAAACTCCCCCCAGATAGGGAGGCTAAGAGGATTGACCCATTCAAAAAACAAATGTTCTCTTTAGCCAGCGTGGCCTTGTTGTCAGTCAGTGCAGTTTGTTTGTTGAGCAAAAGCTTGCTGGTGGTCCCTGAAGACTTTAGGGCATCACTAGGTCAAACCATTCAGGATAGTCAAGCTGCAGCCAAATACCTGATTTGTGCTGGCCTTGATACTATTGATTGTCTGGGAAGGATATGCGTTTTGATGGCTCACGCCTGTTAGGTGAGCCAGACGACTGATTTAAAATGCTTTTAAGGAGAGTAAGGCCACGGCACGCTTTCTGGGTCTCTTGCCCCCTGCCAAACAGTTTCCTCACCAGTTCTAAAAATTCAGAGGCTATTCTAGGAGGCCTGACGTTTAGGCAGCATCATACTCCCCAGTGTTTGCTGCTGTCACTTCAGTCCTTTTAAGGTCATCGACTAAGATCAGACAGGCAACATGCAAGCCAGTAAGGGCACCAGTCTTCCTGTCCCCTTCCCCTTGTGGCAACAGCCTATAAGCTGCCTTAGCTTGTAATTTGTGGCACAGAACCACACCGTGGAAGGCAAAATCCAGCATTTTCTTCAAGGGCGTCGGTTCACATGTCAGACAATGGGTCTTCCAAATTATTCAATATAGCTACACCCTACCCTTCATTTCTGCTCTCCCCGATCTTCCCCTCTTATGAGAGTGAATCTCAGGGGAACACCTGTCAATTCTGTTGTAAGAGGTGCAGGTTTTGCTTGTCGTAGTAGCCATCAAGAGGCCCCTTGACTCCGAAATAGGAAAGGGTTAATACTCTTGCTATTTTCTACCGCTGAAGTAGAAGGGGAGCCTTTGGCACATCCTAGATCTTTGGCCTGTGATTGCCTTCCTGCAGATTACAAATTACAAATGCTCACATTAGACCATATTCTGTCTGCCATGGACCCGAGTGACAAGATAGTGTCCTTGGATTTCCAGGATACTTATTTTCATATACCCAGCCTACAGCCCCACAGACGTTACCTGCAGTTCAAGGTGGGGCAGCAGCATTTTCAGTTCTTCACTTGGGCCTCACGAGTGTCCCTCGGGTATTCACGAAAGTGACGGAGGTGGTTGCTGCCCATCTTCAGAAGATGGGATTACCAGTTTTCCCCTAATTCGATGAGTGATTGTTGAAGCCGGGATCACCTTAGTCAGTCATAGACCACCTCCAGACGATGGCGAACCTCTTGATTTCATTGTAGTTCACAATCAATGAGCCAAAGTTTCACCTGACTCCTTCACAGAGGCTTCCTTTCTACGAACCTGTCCTGGATACGGTCTAGTTCAAGGCCTTGCCTCCATTGCAACCAGTCCAGGACATTTGGCCTATCTATGCTCCCGATGTGTCCGCTTTGGTCCTGAATCTCAGTGAGAGCAGTTCTGAGGCTTCTTGGCCTTTTAGCCTCCTGCATCCTTATAGTCGATCGCACTACATGGAAAATACGGGCTCTTCATTAGAATCTGCAGTTCCAATGGGCCCAAAATCAACAAATCGGTAAGATGCCCTCCACATTTCAGAGGAAACTGCCCATGATCTGCACATGATCTGCAGTGGTTGCTTCTCAAGTACAAGTACAGCAGCAAAACCTTCCCCCTTGTCACCCAGAGTTGACAATAGTGATGGGTGTATCACTGCTGGGTTAGGAATGTCATGAGAGAGGTAGAGCTCAGAGGACCTGGCCTCCATATCAATCTGCTGGAGTTGCGCCCCATTCGCCTTGTGCTGAAGGCCTTCCTGCCATTTATCAACAGAAGGCTCGTGCAGGTTCAACACCACCACCATGAGGTACTGCTACAAGCAGTCACCCTAGTGGCTCTGGGTTGGGCCAAAAAAGTGTGGTACCTGGAACTTTTGGCCATAAAGATGTGCCAGCTGATCAGGCTTCCACTCTGAGAGGATCTCCTGTCACAGAAGCATGGCAGGGTCCTTCATCTGAGCCTGCACAATTTACAAGTCATGCGTGGAGATTGGGTGGCTGCAGTTAACTGCTTTTGATGTGCCTCCTGACGTGGTGAAGGTAGTCCTGCCCACCAGGATTCCTTCCATGAAGTCCATTTAACCCGGGCACTGGGACAAATTTGTAGCCTTGTATGTAGTTTGCATGAAAACCCCATACAAGCTAAACTGTCACATGTTGTTTGTTTAGTCTTTGGCCCAGCAAGGCCTTGCTGTGGGCCGTTTTGGTGTTGCCTGGACCAACTATTCTGTTGTTATCAGATTTATTATAAAGTATTGACACTCATGTACTTTCCCAAACCGATGCCACAGTGGGACCTAAACTTGGTTTTGACATTACTAATGCATACGCCTTTTGAGCCAATTCACATCTGCTCGTTATGTCTTCTGACCTTAAAGACTGTCTTGCTCATTGCAATCATCTAGGCTTGTCATGTGAGTGAACTTCAGGCTCTGTCAGTGCATCCGCCCTACACCACCACCACCACCTTCCCAGACAAGGGAGAGTCGGATGTCCCTCTATCCTAAATTTGACTACTTTCCACATCAGGCAATCCATGTCTCTTCCAGTGTTCTTTGCCCCTATTTTCCCCTCGAAAGTGGAGGAAAAGGTCCATTGTTTGGACCCCAGAACAGCTTTAAGCTTTTACATGGATCTTACCAAGGACCATCGTGTAGATGATCAGCTTTTTGTGGGGTTCTCCAGGGAAAAGAAAGGGAAGTCTGTGCAGAAGAGGACTGTGTCAAAAAGGATGGACCTCTCCAATAAAATCTGCTACCCTCTGGACAACTCCACCAGGGCTAAGGCTGCTACCTACCACTGTGTTGGCACATGGATTACCTGTTCTTGACATCTGACAGACTACAACAAGGGTGTTGGCGCACTCATTCAAAAATCACTACTCCCTTGACATCCGGAAAGGACATTTCACCTTTTCACTCCTACCTTTTTGGTCTCCGTCCACTCCATAGACTCTCCACCCTAGGGCGTTACTGCTTTGGTATCTATTCTAAAGGTGAGCACTCTGGGGTTAGAAGTATTCATCAGAAGAACAAGTTAGATACTTTTGCTAAAACTCTTTCTGGTGGATACTCTGTCTAACTGCAGATTCTTCACCATCCCCCCTCCTCTCCGGTCTGTGGAGGACGTTGGTGTGCGGGGATGCCGCTTATATCCACCAGCTAATGGCACGCAGGAGCATTACTGAAACGTTTCTGGCTTCAGTGTGGCGCTTTGACAATATTCCAAAGGTGAGTATCCAAAGAAAGAGCATTAACAAAGGTAACTTATTCATTTGGAGAGGCTTTTAGTCAGCCACCTTCTGCCATTCCATTGATGCATAGGAGTGTCTTTTACACTCTGCTTCCATTCATGGCAGCATATGGCATGGGATTATGGATGAGCCCACTACAACCACTACAACCATTGGTTCCCTCACCATGTGAGTGACAGCATTTTTTCTGAGCACATATGCACAGCGGCCTGAATGTGTGTGTGCTTCAGTGCCAGGGCTGGAGGGCCAGTCCTTTAGTTTTCCATTTTTCTTTTTGTATCGGTCCGCGTTCATTTCTTTTTTTTTCTCCTCTTTTTATTTTCACTTTTAGAACATACTAATGTTCCCCAGACAGTGCTAACAGGCTGCTTGCTTGCTGCTTATTTATTATGCAGTGTGCCGGATCTCGCGTGGGAACTGCCTTTATAACAAGTGATCATTATGAATTGGTATTGGCCATAGAGTATCATTGACTTACCATTCCAAAAAATTGGTTCTAAACGTGGTGGCCATGCTAAAGCTTTAAAATAAAGATACACTGTGTACTGTACCACTGCAAGATGGACACCTGCTGCTATGTTTAGTATTATTTTTTAGGGGGCAGCGTGATTTCTTTTTTTCTACTTCTATTATTTTAATTTGTCTTTCAAATGTTGGTGAGTTTGTGATTGTGTGTTTTATTGCATTGAAAGCATCACAATTTTAGGATCCCTAACGGCCAAACAAATATGGGAATACTGGGTCATAACTTAAATTCATACTTTTGCATTGTATTATAGCACTAATATTGTACTTACTATGCCTCTTTGGGGTACTGAAGCACTTGTCCATGCTGGTAGCAAACTACACCATGCGTGTGTGGCTGGAAGAGTGTTGCCTCTGTTGCCTTTGCTTTGTGCCTATGTGGGAAATGTTTCCATTTGATGACCACTGAGGTGCGGTTATTGTGTTAATGGATGCAGCCTGGATGAAGAAGTGCGAGAGATAGATGCACATTTTTAAAATGTGTTATGCTGGCAGCTCTGATTAGCTCTGCATACCCCTTTATTGCATTAGTAGTATATTGTTTATGTTCTCAATCCAATTCCTTTTTCTGGCTCTGGCAGGAGGTCGCTCACTTTGTGATATCTCAAACCTTTAAGAGGTAAACACCTTTGATAAAGAGTGAGGAGGATCGGAGATCTGCCCAGATAGACTGTTATAGTCCTCTTTTATATGATTGCCATTACGAGATGCCAGTCGAAAAGATTTGTCAATGTGGACTGCTATTGTATTCCTTTTTCTCGTTGTAGGATGTCTGTGTTTAGAGTATGTGACAATGTGGGATCTGCATGTGTCATATTATACATGTAACGAATCCTTCCTGGTATATTGATAACATTTATTAAACAGTGCGTTCTTCCCACTGCAGATACAACCTTGAGAAACTCTTCCTCGTGCCAGCTCCCCCGCGACAGTTCTCCTGTCCAGCTTGTCTGCAGTCTGCTACCCTCTGCTGCCTGTCTACCTGCTGTCCTCTGTTTGTGTCATCTCTGCTAGTTTCGTGCTCTGCTTTGCTTTTGCTGCTCTTTTTTCTGCCCTCTGTTTTGCCTTTATTTGCTCGTTTCTTCCCAAAATGTCCCTCCTCCCAACACCCAGCGCCCGCCCTCCCTCTAGGACGTCCTTAATGGAGGCCGCAGTGCAACCCCATTGAGCAGGTCCTCGTGCCAGCTCCCCCTGCAATAGTTCTCCTGTCCAGCTTGCCCGCAGTCCCCTACCCTCTGCTGCCTGTCTTCCTGCTGCCCTCTGTTTGTGCCTCCTCAGCTCATTTTTTGCCCTGTTTTTCCTTTTCTGCCCTCTGTTTTGCTTTTTCTGCAAGTTTTTCTACCCTCTGTTTTGACTTTCCTTCTAGTTTTTCTGCGCTTTGTTTTGGCTTTTCCGCTCGGTTTTTTCCCTCCTTTTTGCCTTTTCTACTCGTTTTCCTGCCCTCTTATGCTCTGTTTTGTCGTTTCTACTCGTTATTCCTCCCTCTGTTTTGCCTTCCAATTCTTTTTTCTGCCATCCGTTTTGCCTTTTCTGCTCTTTTTTCCTGCCATCTGTTTTGCCCTTGTTGCCCTCTGGTTTGCCTTTTTCTGCCCTCTGTTTTGCCTTTTCGGCTTGTTTTTCTGCCATCTGTTTTTCTTTTTCTGCTTGTTTTTCTGTCCTCTGTTTGGCCTTCTCTGCTTGTTTTTCTGCCCTCTGTTTTGCCCTCTTCTGCTCTGTTTTGCCTTTTCTGCAAAAACTTTCTGCCCTCTGTTTTGCCTTTTCTGCTAGCTTGTTTTTCTGCCCTCTTTTTTTTCGTTTTTCTGCTTGTTTCTTCCTTCCTCCCGCCGTTCCTCAAGACCTGGCTTTTCTACTGAGACCTCGCACCCCAGAACCCAGAAACCCCAAGGAGTGACAGTGTCACGCTGTACAAATGCTGATTGATTGATAGAACAAGAACATTATAGCTTACTCTCTGGTCTTCCCATGCCAACCGAAGTTGAGTGCATATTAGTGCATTAGCAATTTGAAGCCTCTACAATTCTTTCACATATTCAGTCACATTGAACATAAGCTAGGCCCTACGCAGAAGAGTAAAATACAACAGTGACCAATCCCAGAAGACCTAGGATCCATTTTCCCCAACTCTCTAGCTGGTCTCCTATCTTTTCCCAAAATACTGGCTTACCCATTGCATGCTCTCCCTATAAGACTTTCGAGATGCTCAATATAAGATCTTGCACATTCTGGGTGTTGGCAGGGCTAGAAGTGTCACACTGAGTGTTCATTTTGTTGCAGATACCACCCCCTTTGGGTGTAAAAATGGATCTTCCTCAATTGTTTTGTGTGATATATACCTGGAAATTCTAAAGCAATGTAGCAGGAGCAATCCCCTACTAGTGAGAAGTATGTCTTCCTTCCATAAACATGATACATACCACACCTAATTGTAGTGCTTAAATTGCTCTGACATTTTAAAAATGTACATGCCATTAATTATACCCACCTTTAAGATTCCCCAGTGGTCTATACAAAGCGTTCCTGCCCTTGCATGCCATACATTAGAAGCTGGATGCATTAATAGTGAAGCATTTTCCCTCCATATAGGTTCACTATGTAACCTTAACACACCTTTTTGTAAACGGGTAATCCCTTCAGATAGCATGCATTGTACATCTTAAGGCATTGAAAATTTCATTTCCTTTGGTTTCTCATCTAACCCTTTAAATTCTTGGTTCTCTATGAAATGTTCCAAGTACCCCTGTGTAAGCAAAGAAGGGTAAATAAATGGCACATGACAACAGAAAATAAATTCAACTTTGTGCATATCTAACTCCTTCAGCCAAGGAGGCTGGCATGAGTGCACACCTTACAGTAACATTCATAACTGAGTAGTGTGTTTGGATCAGCTGGACATATGTATTTTCTCAATATTCATTTTGGCGATGAAAACACATTTCTTTTTCATCATTTTATTTAATCTTCTGAGGCATAGCTGGGGTGGAGGACCCATCATTTCTTACTGGATGGATTATTTGCATCAGCAACACCAGGATCAGTCTGATTGTGCAGGTAGCAGATGCGGCCCCCATGATGACCAGAACAATCACACCAGCCTATGATCTCTAATCAACTTTCACACCCTGAAGGGCCTACCCTTTGGCAGACTCGCTCATGCATCTGGAGGGGAACCACACCTCCTCTGAAGGAAAACACACTTTATTTCACCAGTTTGCCCTTTTACATTCACTCCATGGTGTTGGAAAAGGGAAGAAAAATCCTAACATGCCTTTCACCTCTAACAGTCGACCTGAATGTAGTGTATCTATTTTTTCCTCAGTTAACCTTTACTCTGTCCCCTGCCCTACACCTCTCGTCGCTCTCAAAGAACTACTAGGTTACGCACATGCCACTTACCACAGCCAAATCGAGGTCTGGCAAAAAAGTCAGAATTTTAGGGCACCCCCCTCCATTTGGCACACCTTCTGCATCTGTCTGGATCTCAACAACTTGGCTGCCACGGATTCTCCGATCCAATGATAAGTGTCACCAGCATGTTCACCTTTCTCGACTAGAACTGTCAACGTCCAAATCGTAAATAAAATTCATTAGCAGGATCGTTCTTTGAGAGCAAGGTTTTATTCAGTTGTATGACATTGGAGCTTCTGAAATTGTCTGACAAAAAAAACCTCTAAGCACAGGTAGTTACACTCTTTCAGCAATGAAAATGTACGGTTCAGTTCTTAGGCATGGAAAACAGATGTAAATTCATTATACGTGTAATAACTCCATCCTGGTATGTTGATAACATTTGTTAAACAGTGCATTCTTCCCATTTCAGATGCAGCCTTGGGAAACACTTGCAAATGCCAGAACAAGAGCATCATATCTCACCTTGTTATATCTTGTTTATATATTTATGCATCTCCCCTGTTGCTTTGTCCCTAGCTGCTCAGCCAGTGTGAATGTGCTGTGTGGAATGTTGGAGTGGTGGTGATGATGAATGGAATGTTTGGGTGCCTGTGAGGTGGTGTGTGACAGTTGGATTGTGGGCTGAGCAGCAGGTAGAATGCTCCTGGTGGGGCTGTTTCCTATGGATGTACCAACCTGCAACTAAATATGAATAAATCATCATAAACTACACCTTGGCTACACTTCCTGGTGTTCCCATGCCATGCGAAGATGAGCTCAGCAAAATACACTTAATTACTAGTCGTTGAAGCTCCAGCGTGTAGTAGTGCTCTAGCAATGCGAACATGTGACATAAGCAAGATGGAGTCCGTTTAGTTTTTGCAATTGCGGCCCAGGGCTCGCCCATGCTGGACTCTGCTAGAGTCGCCCATTGACCAGCAGTTGTTGGCAGATCTCTTTGGTCTCAGCAGGCCTGTATGGTTAACTTCGAGTGGTTATTCAAGCTTGTTGATACAACCTGAATCTGTGCCACCTAGTTGCCAGCAAGGTTCCACAGGTCCTTTTCATACTTTTGATGCCTTTCTCGTTGACTATGAAGGATTAGGTTATGAATTGATATATGATATTGTGACATGGATTATATGAAATTGATAAGTGGGATGATCATCATAAAGACAAGCTCAGCTGTCCTCCATATTGTGATTCGAGGTAGAGGATAAAATAGACATTACACTATGACATCAGGAGTAGTATGATATGATTAGAGTCTAGCGTTGCATATTTCATTGGGCAAGTTGCAGGTCTCCAGATGCAGATCGACAGTGGTTACTTCCAGTGTGGATTAGAGAAGCAGAGTTATTATATTCTATCTGTATTTTAAGGTCTTTGGGGCTCATTACGATGGCGGAACGATCGCCACCGCTGAGCCGGCGGTGGCGATCGTTCCGCCATCACATTGAGAATTACCCACCGCCATATTAGGATGGCGGTGGGTATCGCGGCGGACGCAAAGTCCGTCCGCCGCTTTTCCACCTGTGGCAATCGCATCCGATTGCCTGGCGGGCGGAGCAGGGCCACTAATATGGTGGCGGTACCTAGCAGGCACCGTCCGCCATATTAGGATGTGGGTATTGGAGAGGCCTTAAAGGCTGGCGGAGATTGGGTTTGGGGCCCCGTTGCGGGCCCCCCTTGTGGGGGGGGGGTGTCTCTGCACTGGGGGGTAGCCATGGTACCCCCCTGCATTTCCATGCACTAAGTGGCAGGCACCGCGTGGTGCCTGCCACGCGGTGCAGGGCAATGCGGTGCAAGCACTTACAACATTGCAGACGGTGCTGCAGCCAGCAGCACCGCCCGCAATGTTCATCTTAATTGCAGTGATGGGACCGCCGCATGTCTGGCGGGCGGTCCCAATCACCGCTACGGTGGCGGGCGGACCAAGTCCGCCCGCCATCGTAATCAGCCCCTTTGTGAGGTTATGTTTAGTGGATTTCCCCAATTTGGGTTGAATGCCTGTGTCTGTCCTCTTTGTATATTATACTGGTCCATACTGTTCTGTAGTGCTTGGCTGTGCTTATATTAGTAGAAGGATTATTGTTCTGGGTGCTTTCCCAAGGTCTGCGCTGATGTAAGTATCTTGCGAATAATCATGGTTTCACTTCTCTTCTGAACTCTAAATGCTCTGCCTCCCCATAGAAAGACTGTTGACTCTACATAGTTTATTTCCACAGGCATGCATCTGCTAAGTTCTAAAAATGGCAAGTAATATTTTAATTTGATAAAACCTGGAAGAATAAAAGACTAAGTGAAGGCACCAGGTTTCTAATCATTGGTTTAGCAGATGTCACTGAAATATCTGAAGCAGGCACATTAACCCACTAAGCCATCATGTTTGTTTTTTAATTAAATAAATAAAGTGTGTAGGAACAGGTGAAACACCAGCATAAAGCAATAAATCCTGCTCCATAACGGGTCGTAGGTAATGAAATGTATGCATTAGCAGTTGTCAAAAATCTGAGCATTCCAGTCTGCATGTGGTATTCGGAGTCCAGTTTTCACACATGCCCCGTCGAGGATTACAATTGCCTTGGTAGGATACCCTGGAAAAGGAAATGGCAATGGAAAAGACTACACTCACTGAAGTAGTGCTTAATTTATGATAAAAAAATAAGTGCCATAGCCCAAAACCTTTCTCAGAAGGAAACTACAGCTTGCACCATCCACTGTCCCTTACAGTGCTGCGAAATGCCAGTACCAATGTGACTTGCAAAACATCACATTACAACAACTGACAATTTGAACTGTTCTTGGTCACCCGCAGCTGTAGGAATAGCTTGGGCGCGCTAGTATATAAAATGTATATTAGTAAAGATGCTGCCTAAGTGCTGTGTTTATAATTCGAGAGAGCCGTCATGGTAGAATGTCATAAAAATATGCCAGCGTTCCAAAATAAGTGTTTTTTGCCGAGCTCTGGCAAACACTAGCTCAAATTAAGCACTGCTCTGAAGGAACACTGGTAAGTTTCATGAAGACAGTTTAACAGTGCAAGAGTAGTTCAGTTAAGAGTGCACTCCAGTAGCATGCTGCTGGGCCAGCAAACACTTTGAGCAGGTTGTGCAGCCCCAGCCAAAACTCTGTGAGTGCGGAAAGAGGGCTCTGGGCTGGGAATTGGCTGGATGGCTACAGAGAGTCTCAACAGGATTAAATAAGCTCAAGACATTGCATCTACCAGTCAGCATTTCATATGATGGCTCCCTAGAACATATGATCACCACCTTATACAAGTCTTCAAATCATGGAAATCCAGTCTGGCTTTTCCCATTAATAGAGGAGTTCACCAGTGACATAAGGGGCCAGATCCCCATATCTTACTATTAGATATATATGAGCAACCCAACACACAAAAAAACAGATTAGTATATGTACCCGTTAAAGTCATATACACTTCAATCAAACTGCAGTATTTGAACCCTCCACCAGCCACAACTTCTCATGACAACGAGGCTTTATGACTTTTTACAGGAGCTGAACTACACAATGCTATGTTGCACATATGCCTCGGACTGGACTACACAATGCTCTGATGCACCTATGCCTACCTATCTATCCATGTGTCATTTGTAGTGCATCCCAGCGCTTTTAGTGCGACATAGGCTGGTTTAAGCGCTCTAGAAGGGTTAGGTTTCAGACAGGCAAGTTTTTAGGAGTTTACGGAGGGTCAGTTTGTTGTCTGTTATCCGCAGAGTGTGAGGGAGGGAGTTCCATTATTTAGTTCCATTGTAGTTGAAGGATCTTCCCTCACTTCTCGCCTTTTTGATGATGGGGACTACAACCTGTTGGGTGTTAGAGGATCGGAGGGTTCTCCTAGAGATGTAGTAGGAGATCTGAGGTCGCAAAACGGGGGATGTGGGGGGCTTATCTAACAAGGCCCTATGGGCTATACGGAGGGCCTTGAATTTGATCCTCTGCTCAACTGGGAGCCAATGAAGGGAGGCCAGAGCCTGACAGGCTGAATTGTGCCTGGGGATATTCAACAGGATATGGGCCTCAGAGTTGTGTACCGCTTCCAGTTTCCTGGTGACAGATTTTGGCTCCCAGGTAAAGGTAGTTTCCATAGTCCAGGCGAGAGAGTATCAATGCCTGAACTACGAGCCTTCTGGAGAGCGGGAGAGTAGGTACAGTATTTTTCAGAGCATTCTGAGAATGCCATTTCAGATGACCCGAGAGCCTGGTGGCTTGGGCTTCCATTGCCAGAGATTTGTTGAGCCATACTCCCAGACTTTTTATGACCGTTTTGGGGGCAGTAGACGAGCCCAGGCATTCTGGCCAGCCCAGTCTGAAGTGGGGATTGAGATTGTTTCCTAGAATCATTAGCTCAGTTTTCTCCATTTTAACTTGAGGCAGGACTTATTCATCCAACTGGCAACTCTTTCCAAACAGGGACCCAACGAGGGGGATTGGGGATCTTGTTTGGAGGAGAGAGAGAAAACCAGTTTGGTATCATCAGCATAAGAGACTATGGAGATACCAAATGATGATACAATGTCTGCCATTGGTCACATGTATAGATTGAATAGCGTTGGGCCTAATGACGATCCCCGAGGTACTCCACACTTTAAAGGGAAAGTTTCAGAAGTGGAGGATCCCTCCAAAATCTGGAAGTTCCTGTGTGTCAGGGAAGAGTTAAGCCATTTCAGAGCGAATCCTGAGACTCCCGCATTGGAAACTCTTTTAATACGGATATCATAGTTTACAGTATCAAAGGCAGCACTAAGGTCAAGGAGGATAATAGCTGACGAGCCTCCCTCATCCAGCAGCCTCCTTGATTCCTCCACCACCGCCAAAAGGGCTGGTTAACATGTTTTTGCAGAATTTTACTCAGGCCAGGGAGCAGCGAAAGGGGTCTGTAATTTTCAGGACTAAGAAGATCCAGTGTAGTGCTTTAACCATGGCTTGTTTCCATGCGAACGGAATAATTCTTGTTGTTAGTGAAAGATTAAGCAAATCCGTCAGTGGGGAAGATGTGTTCAACTGCTTTAGCAAGAAGGTGTGGAGGAGGGGGAGGTCTAGTAGGGAACCTGATTTTACTTTGTTGAAAAAAGTTGTAAAGCATTCTAGAGTCAAGTTAGGAATTACTGAATGGTCAGTCTTCCTTTCTTCCTGCATAATTCTCTGGGAGGGCGGGAGGGGCTAATGTCCTTGGCCAGTTCTTGAAGTCAAGTATATTTCAGAGATTTGTTGGGAGAAATATCTGGCCAGGTCATTGCACCTGGATGCTGATGGTTGAAGCGTGAAGCCACTGGGGGAGGGCTCTAATAATGCCTTAATAGCCTGGAATATTTCACGGGGGGTTCGAGGCTTGGTTAATTTTGGCACCTAAGTAGGCGATCTTGGTTTCAGAATGATACTTCCTTATAAGTGTACGATAATTTGATTGATTGGTTTTACTATAGTCTTTCTTCCATTTTCTCTCAGCCTTTTTGCATTCCTGCTTTAGTAATCGTAATTGAGGATTGTACCAGGGAGCTGATTTTGCTTTGGCCCGTTAGTTTTGGCTTTTTATAGGGATACAGTGATCAAGTGATCGTGTGAACCACTGTGATATCTTAGTATTCGCAGTAGAGGGATCAGAGCTCAGGTGATGGCTTGAAGTATTGAGAGCCTGAATCTGATTTGACTACCAAGTTAAGCCCATTTGCGTTCTCTCCAGGTGTCTGACATAAAGACGGGGAGGTGGGGTTTGGGTTTTGAGGACCATGGGAATCATAAAATGGTCCGACCAGGTTACCAGGAGAGGGTCCAGAACTTTTAGAAAAGGTTCATTCGTAAAAATTGAGTCAAGCAAGTTACCTTTTTCGTGAGTGGGACCAGAAACCAATTGGATAAGTTGAATGGCAGAGAGATCTTTGTAAGAGTCTGGGCTACTAAGGGGCCTAATGGCGCTTCCATGTGGATATTTAAGTCTCCTAGTAGAGTAAAATGATGGTTTTTACTAGCCAGATTGGCAATTACATCGGGCAGGGCCTGAGTAAAAAGTCCACTTGGGCCAGGAGGTCGATACAGAAGTGCCCCTGAGAAGGTATATGTGGGGGACAACGAGATAGCGAAGGTCATAGCTTCGTAAACCGGAAAGTGCAGTGGTTCTTGGAGACATCTAAAAGTTTCCTTAAGTATTATTGCCATCCCCCACCCTTGTTGTCTCGGTCTTTCCTGCAAATATAGTAGCCAGAAGGCAAGGCTTGAGCGAGGACAGGACCTGACTCCAGTTTTTCCTCCTCTAAAAAGGAGAGGAGTTCCCATTTATGGTGGGGAAAGGACCTACAATTAATCAGGAACATGTGCCAGCTCGTCTCGTCCGTGTTGAGAATCTTAGGACTGCAGGTAGAGTGAAGGGGAATAAATCAGTTTTTACACTGAGATTCCTCTTTAAACAGATTGACTAGGTGAAGGCAATTTTCCTTAAAGGATCCCCGGAGAGCTAATAGTTGTGCTGAGGAATAAGTTGCCATGTTAGGGAAAAAAAGGAGCAGGGTTCCTCGCCCGTGCCCCATTCAGGCGCGGACGTGTTCCCCGGGCTTCATTTGTACAGCCAACAAATAACGACTACAGCGCCGACCAGGAAGGACCCCCACCCCCAAACACTGCCTTCCTCCAAAAATAAAGTGCTGGTGCAATTCCTGTAAAATGTCTTTGTCCACAGATCAATATTGCAGAATACTTTAAAAACAGGGCATTTTAAAAATTGCAGCAGTTAAAAGAGATGAAGCCCCCGAAGCACAGGGTGGCAACGTGTCGCACTAACTAAGCGACCGCGCCCGGGCTTCATTTACGGAGCCAACAAAAAACGACTACGACGCTTGAATGCCAACACCGCAACAAGATTTTACATTTGTAAAAGGAAAGGATTTGAAGTATATTACTCACTTTGTTGGTCATAGTGAAAGTGATCATTTAGCTCTATCTAATATTATGGATACATGTCAAACTACAAAAGTTTGGTGTTATACAGTTTGAGCAATAGGTTATGCAAACCTGCATGGATGGAAAACTGCTCTGTGAATTGGGAATGCATTCTAAGGGATGGTATATTGGAATAATGTTGATCCTAGCTGTGCATTAAGGTTATTATGTATTAAACTCTTACAAACTGAGTTATTTATCCAAAGAAAATTTGTTTTAACCTGACTGAAATATTTCCAAAGGACGTGGGTGATAATGGATGGTTGGATACCGAAGCCCACATTATAAGTAGAGTGGTACATCCTAAAATTCAAGCTATTCGTTCACAACCTCGCTTCGGTTTAAGAAAGTAAAGACAATGAGAAGATGAACGCTTAAAAAATATTAGAAGGAGAAGATCTGCTGATAATCATGAAAGATGGGACAGAATGTTAGGAACCTTAAAAATGAACAACATGAAGACGTTTTCCACAGTTGTAGCTACTAATTATATTCAACAGAATAACTGGGAAGAATACCTTCCAAGAGTCTTGTGTGGGCCTCATAAAAGCAATTGTGGTCTATAATTAGCATTGGGAAGAGAATTATTGGCATTTCGAAATCTGGAAGAGTTGATCAATTCCAAAACACCTCTAGGCCTCATGGGCCGGACGGCTGGTCCAATAGCTCTCAGAAGTGGGCACTGGTATAGAAACCAGTTTGCAGAGCTATTTTGTCTACTGGAATTGTGGTGCCACATAGTTATTAGTCCCCATAAATAAGAAGGAAGAGCGGAAGCACCCTGCCAAATCATTATCAGCATTCAGTCCTGGTAGCAAACTCTTGTCTAAGACTTTTCATTATCTTCTATTGAATTGGGTTAATTATTTAATTATGTAATCTGTTTCCGGCTTCCCAAACGTGTTTTGCAGTCCTTCACTACCACTCACAAATATACGGTACTTGTTACATTTGCAAGAGCACCTGTACAGAATACATCTGCTCCATTGCCTTGCTCATACATGAATTTTATGTGGCTTTGATTTAGTCAGTTGTAAACATTGTATACTAACAGTTGGAGGTATGATATGTGGATTCCAGAGAATGGATAAAGTAAATTAAGTTAAACATGGGTGTGTACTGGCATCCTTGTTTCGTACTTTGTATTTAACAGACCTAGATGATCAGTTACCCATAGTTAGTAGACATCCACCCCGCATTGGGACGGACGATATTGTTTTAATGTCACATGGCCAAGTTGGATTGCAGTGAGTGTCAAATTTATAGTTACAGCAGATTTAAGATTACGAGGTACTCGTTTTCTGATTACCTCTTTAAGATTTCTAGAGTTGACTATAAGCGAATAATAAAACAAGTCCTCACATTTTGGAGCCGGGTGGAGAGATAATGCTTAGTGGAGTTCTTGTTCTACGTTTTCGAAATACTGATGCTGTCATAATATGACCATAAACATTTATTTCCTGTATGGGTAGGTCAATGTTGAAGATATCACTAATTTATTTAGAAAAAGGCCTCTTATGGAGGTGACCAGTAAAGGGAACAGGGTTAGTTCGGGTACAATATGTTGGTTAAGTGGAAAATTAGAAGGCGGTTGTATGTATGGTATTTTACTAGTTTGAATTAGATGAATTGAGAATTCAGACTGTTTATTCCTTGATTAAGGAAGCGGAGGAAGCATTAATAGGAGATAGAATGTATAATTTGATGTTGTTAAATCATGTGAGTATAAGAAGAAAATTGCTATCCTCTTTGAAGAAATTAATGGCTGTTTAACTATGTAAAATAGGAAATGTTGATTTTTCTATTTTAGTCATTTTCACGATTTTAATTGTTAATTTGATTATGCTTTTGTGTTTTTTATTTTTCCAAACAAACTGGTAAAAAAAATTAAATAAAAGTTGCATTTGTTTTTTTCAAACACTTAATTATGTAGGTACCCAATGATCCATCATATTTTATGTGTGGTTTTTTTCTTTCTAGTTACGACAGCCTCCTGTTAAACGCCTGAGACTTAGAGGAGATTGGTCAGATACAGGACCACGAGCAAGACCCGAAAGTGAAAGAGACAGAGAAGGTATAACCACTTTTTATCAGTCATTTGTGATCTCCTGTGTGCTAATAAATGATAATTAAAATGTGTCCAGGTACATTCATAGGAGAGCCTGTGGATTTCCACACAAATTACTTTTGTTTTACTGACTTTGCATATATAGAATATATATTCCTTCCTGTCTCTTCACATTTAAGATCTCTTAGGTATTTAAACGTTTAATGTGTTTAATGTTGCCTCTTTCTCAGATCTTTAGTTCCCACTTAAAGCGTTCATTGTCTTCCCCTGTTCACTTTTAAGAAGTTGACATAACGAGTAGACAAGGCAAATGGTTCTCTTTCAGCCTTATATATACTATGTGCAGACCTGACAGGGAAGCATATTCAGTCTCATGTTGAGTGTCTTTCTTGAAAGGTTTACAGAACAGCTATATTTTGAATATTAAAATTAGAGAAAGCTGAGGGGTGTTACTCCTACTACTTCCTGTTGCCCAAGTAGGATGAAGGGCTCAAGCTGTTTTTGGGTCTATGCTCCCTGAATGCCTTCTTATGGGAGGACAAACTCAAAATACTCGCTCTGACCCAGGTTCTTTTTGCCCAAAGCTTGTAGTATTGGATGGCATGCTTGGCTTTGAGGGATGTGTACTTTCATATGCCCGTCCTGCAGACGCTACCTTCGGTTTGTGGTGGGGTCGGAGCATTTCCAGTTTGCCATTCTAACGTTCTGCCTCTTGGGTGTTTAGGAAGGTGATGGCAAAGGTCATGGCCTGCCTTAGCAGGCAGATGATATGTTTATTCCCATACCTTGACGAATGGCTGCTCAAGGCTGGCTCACTGCAGTCAGTCGTAGACCGGGTCCAGACAACGATCACCCTGCTTTCATCCATGGGTTTTTCACTCAGCCAAATAACGTCTCATCTGACACCTACACAGAGGATTCCCTTTATAGGGGCCATCCTGAACACAGTGGCATAAAAAGCCTTCCTACCCGTGCAAGGAGTCCAGGACATTCAGGATTTGGTCCTGATTTTTCAGGCTCCATATTGGGTCTTATTGAGGTCGGTTAGTAGGCTTCTTGTACTGCTTGCCTCATCTAGCCTTCTGGTCCATTGTAGTCACTTGCACATGTGGGTCTTGCATTGGCACATCCATTGGCAGTGGGCACAATACTGGACTCTCTAACTGACCGCATCAAAGGACATAGCCAGGACTTTCAGTGATGACAAGTGAACATCAACTTGCCACGTGGCAGGCCACTCTCCCTATTCCATCCAAATATCACAGTAGTGACCAATACATTGTCTTTGGGTTGCGGCAGAAGGGTGAAAATTGGGGGGGTCTGTGGTCTGCAGTGGAATGAAGACCCCTGTAACTTCGTGCCATCTGACTAGCTCTGAAAGCCTTTCTGCCATGCTTCAAGATAAGGTCTGTGCAGGTCCTGACGGACAACATGACTGGCATGTGGTATTGGAACAAGCAGGGCGGCATACGGTCCTGGATCTTGTGCTGGCGAGACACTGCACCTTTGGAAGGGGCTGGACCTGCAAGGGATATCTCTGGTAGCCAATCATCTGGCAGAATTGCTCAACGCCAAAGCGGATGATCTCCGCAGTCATTCTCTGGTGTACCCCAAAAGGTGTCTTAATCCTGTGGTAACTCAGGATGTCTTTGCCCGGTGGGGCATGCCCTGGCTGCATATTTTCACTATTGCCGAGAGTTACTGCATACTGCAGATCCCACCTGGAGGATCCCTAGGGGACACTTTCCAGTTACAATGGAGCAGGGGATCTACGTATGCCTTTTCACCGCTGCCTTCCTAGGCCCAACTTATCCTGATCGCTCCATAGTAGCCAAGCAGAGGATGGTATCCAAACCTTTGAGCCTGAGCATTTGCTCGCCGATCCATTTTGCCTGTATGAGAGGACCTCCTGTGTCGGCCACTTGGCAGGGTCCTGGACCTGACTCTTCACAAGGTACACCTCCTGGAGATCGAGCAGCGACAACTGAGCTGTTTTGACTTACCTGGTGCAGTAGAGGATCGATTCTTTTGGGTAAGCTCCCTCATCTAACTCCATCTAATTGGGCATTGGGTGAAATGTTGGCATTGTGTAAGTATCCGTTTGTTACTCCAGTATTGGAGCTTTCATAGATTCCCATGCTTGGAATCATTCCCCGTCGTCGAGATTGGAGCCTCGGTAAATATATATATATAACAGTAGTAAATAACCATTACAAAAGAGAAACAGGCCTAGGCCTAATCCCATTTTGTAGTCAGACCATGTCTTTTTGTAAAAGAGACCAAAAAGACTCATTAGCCAATCAGAGCTGCCTCACCCCTTAGAACCCTGGTGAAAGAACCTCAGCTCCTCAGATTTTCTACTGCACGTTGTGCAGAAGGGAGTCTCCTTGAGCTCTGCTCTATTTCGACTATTTCTTACACTTTTCAGCTGTTTTCTTCAGGTTTTCTTGGTGAAATGTCTGAGAAAGGAAAGAAAGGGTTATTTAAGGCTTGTTCCACTTGTGGAAAAAAGAGGCTCTATGTGGAGGATAGGCACAAGGACTGTATATACTGCCTATACCCGGACCACAAGGCTGCGGAGTGCAAGATTTGCCGCACTTTCTCGACTAAGACTCTCCGGGATCGTGAGGGTCGTCTACTTACCTGGCTTCACAAGTTAAAGTCAAGGAAAGAGTCGGTGTCCAGTGACAGTGAGGACGCTTCTTCCGCAGTTTCTTCCAGAAGGTCAGTCAAGAGGGGTAGGGGTTCCACTTCATCATCTCTGGGTCACCCCTCTAAGGCCTCAAAGAAGACCCCAAAGGAGTCTGAGGGCCAAGGTTCCATGAAATCTCCTCACTGCGGTGTAAAGGAGAGGGAGGAACCATTATCTTCATCTGCGACTCTCCCTGGCAAGGAGAAACCTTTGAAGAAGCCTTCTTCACATTCTTCGGAGAAGAGTTCCCATTCGTCGACGATGCGTAAACCCTCGTCGACGAAAACGCAAAAATCACAGGTTAAAAATGTTCCTGTGTCGACTCCGTCTCTTTTCCCAGTGTCGACGGTTTCGTCGACGAGCACATCTACAGCACCGTCGACGGCGGTGTCGACGAAGACGGCGTCTACAGTTCCGTCTACCACTGTGGCGTCGACGACGAGAGTGTCGACGATGACGACTGCAACAGTGATGACGACATCAGCAGGGGTGTGCCTTATCTCGTCGACGACAGGTTCGACGACGCCCATCGTCTCGTCGACGATCAGCTCGTCATCGAGGATGTCGACGCTGGTTCCAGCAACTTTCTCGTCGAGGGTGCCCCCGTCGACGATGATGTCACTGACGACGGTTTTGACCTCCACGTCGACGAGACCGTCGACGACGGTTTTGACCTCCACGTCGACGAGACCGTCGACGACGTCGTCGACGGGGAAAATTCCAATTTCCATTAAAAGAAAAGGGGTTGCGCCGGAGAGGCTTTCACCCAGGACAGTGGATCCCTTACCACCTGCATTATTATTGGAGGAGGAAGAGGACTCTTATGGTGAGGACAGTCAATTTGGCTATGCTAACAGCCCATCTCAGCTTCTAGTGAAATGTCAAGAAACTGATTCTGAGGGTGAATACTGCCAGGAACAAGTTTCTATACATCATCAATATCCACAACAGGAGGATGTTCAGCAACAGATGGTTTCTGTTCCCACCTCTCTGTTATCGGACTTACAGGGGATGCTTCTTGACTATCGTCAGAGGTTGTCTTCGCTTCCTCCGCAACCTATTCTCCTACCACAAACTGTGCATACTCCTCAACCCATGGTGATAGTTTCACCACCTCCAATGACTCATCCACAAATTCAAACGGAGGCAGTCCCTCAACTTCAGGATGTTTCTTCTGATGAGGAAGAAGGTGAGCTTGTGCAAACGGATCAGGGAGAGGAGTGGGACGATTACGTGATCCCTGATCCCGCTTCTCCAATTCCTGTGGATTCCCCTCCGGCTGATATAGGGGGTTTTCACAAGCTAATGGAAAGGGCTTCGTTACGTTTTGAACTTCCTATGCCATCTGTTCAAACGGAGTGTTTCCTATATGATTTTAAGGAGCCGGGTAGGAGGATGATACGTTCCATTCCCATTGTAAATCATGTATGGGAAGAGGGGATAAGGACCATGAAGAATCCAGCTACAGTGGTCCCAGTCCTACCACGGCTAGACAAAAAATATAAAGCTTCTGAGGACAGCCCAGCCTCGTTGACTGGTCAACCAAAGCCAGATTCAGTGATTTCCCAGGCAGCGCAGAGGAAATCTAAGAATCCTTCAGTACCTCTGACCACACCACCGGACAAGGAAGGCAGACGCCTAGACAATGCAGGGAAACGATTTTCCTCTATGGCGAGTCTGGTTATTAGGGCTGCTAATGCATTAGCGATACTTGGCCGATACGACCGCCAATTGTGGTGCGACCTTTCGCCTTACCTTGATCAATTGCCTGATACAGCTAAGTCTGAAGCGAAAAGATCCTGCATGAAGGAGAGCTAACATCAGCAGAGATTATAGACTGTGCGATGGACATAGCTACGACATCTTTCCGCTCTTTGGCAGGGGCAGCTGTGCTTCGTCGACAAGGTTGGCTCAAAAGCAACTTGGTTCCGGCCAGAGGTTCAGAATAAGATCCTGGACCTCCCATTTGACGGGGAAGCTTTGTTTGGGAAGCACATAGATGATGCTCTCAAGACATTAAAAAAGACACTGAGACGGCTAGGTCATTGGGGACCCTTCAGTATCGGAATGTCCCTTTTCGGGGAGCAAGAGGCAGGGGTTCTCCCTCATATAGAGGATCCTATCAACAACAGCGATATTCCTCGTATGCTCCCGCATCCCAATCTTACCGGCCTTCTTACAACCAGAAACAACAAGGCCAGACGTCATCTTTCTCCAGATCCAATTATAGGGGAAGACAGAATCGTCAGGGACGAGGCGCCTCTAAAAGGCAGTAGCGGCGACCTGGCTCTTTGCGCTGTGCCCTCCTCCTCCTCGAAGACATCTGTAGGAGGCAGGGTTTCTCTTTACCTTCAAAACTGGCAACGGATTACATCAGACCGTTGGGTCCTAAACATCATTCAGAGTGGCCACACCCTGGAGTTCATTCATCTACCACCATCCAGAGCTCCTCCCGCCTCCTCCATGAAACATCTGCGTCTTCTCCGGCTCGAAGTTCATCAACTGCTGATCAAAGGGACAGTAGAGCCAGTTCCTTTCTCTCAGAGGAGCAAGGGTTTCTATTCCAGGTTTTTCCTGGTAAGGAAGACATTGGAAAAATGGCGGCCGATTCTCGACCTCAGGGAGCTCAACACTTATCTCACAAAACAATCCTTTCGGATGGTATCTCTCCAGGACATTCTGCGTCTTCTCAACACTGGGGATTTTATGGCCACTCTCGATCTCGAGGATGCGTATTTCCATATACCCATCCATCGGGCCCACAGAAGGTTTCTTCGGTTTACAGTCGCCAAGAGCCATTTTCAATTCAAGGTGCTTCCATTTGGCCTTCGCTCAGCTCCGAGAGTCTTCTCCAAGGTGCTTGCACCGGTAGCGGCATTTCTCAGGAAACATCATTTCCAAGTCTTTCCCTACCTGGACGACTGGTTGCTAAAGGCCCCTTCCAGGGGGCAGCAGCAGAGGCGGTCGCCTCTTGCACCTGCCTCTTCTCCAATCTGGGCTTGACTCTAAACACCACCAAATCTTATCTTCGCCCTTCCAGGAAGGTTCAGTTTCTGGGAGCGATTTTAAACACATCTCTCAGCAAGGTTTTTCCCTCTCTAGAGCGACAAAGAAATCTAATCTCAATGGGCCACCTAGTGCGAAGAAAAAGTATCTTTCTGTTCGCCTCTACAAGTCCCTGCTGGGTATGATGTCCTCCTGCATTCCATTGATACCTCACTGCAGATTGCGAATGCGTCCCCTGCAGGAGCTTCTGGATTTACAGTGGAAACAAGTGAGCGGATCCTTCAACGACAAGATTCGGATCACTCAGGACATGCGCCAGGCCATTCGATGGTGGACAAAACAAGAGCATTTGTCCCAAGGTCTATCCTTCGTAACCGCTCCAACACCTCAAGTGGTAACTACGGATGCGTCACTGGAGGGCTGGGGCGCAGTTTTGCAGGATCTGCAGGTCAGTGGTCACTGGCTTCCAGAACATCGCCTCCTTCACATCAACCTCTTAGAGTTGACAGCGATTCGTCTAGCTCTTCAAGCTTTTCTTCCAAGGTTGCAGGGTCTGTCGGTACTTGTCCGGACGGACAACACCACAGCCATGCACTACATCAACAAGGAGGGCGGCACCAGGTCTCTGCCATTGTCACAAGAAGCCCAAATAATCTGGGAGTGGGCGATCTGTCAGGGAATTTCTCTGAAAGCAGAACATTTGCCAGGAGTACTGAACGACAAGGCGGACAGACTCAGCAGGCTGAAGTCTGTCAGACAACGCTGGAGAGGGTTTTTCGCCAGTGGGGCAGACCTTCCATAGACCTGTTTGCCACACCAGAAAACAGGAAATGCCAGTGCTACGCCAGCAAGCTGCACCATCGAGGGTCACTGGGGAATGCGCTTTCGATAGCCTGGTCAGGCGCATTTGTCTACGCCTTTCCCCCATTCCGCTAATTCCCAGAGTACTCAAGAAGATGAAAGTGGAAGGATGCAAGATGATCCTAATAGCTCCTGCCTGGCCGCGGCAGTTTTGGTTCACCGAACTTCACCTTCTCTCCTTGGACCATCCTCTTCCACTGCGACCAATTCCTCACCTTCTTACAATGTCTCAGGGTCAGATACTACACCCAGATCCTCGCTCGTTACAGCTCACAGCATGGCTCCTGAAGAGCGGGAATTTCTTCACTTAAATCTTCCAGAGGAGGTTAAAGATGTTCTTTCACAGGCAAGAGCTCCTTCCACGAACAGGACCTACCGCTTAAAATGGAAGCGTTTTAGCATATGGTGTCTAAGCAATAATTTGGATCCTTTCTTATCACAACCACACCAGGTCCTTCCGTATTTCCTGGCCTTGGCTAGGGCAGGTTTGGCTCATTCCTCCATTAAGGTGCACTTAGCAGCAATTTCTCTGGGCCTTCTCTTTGGTCAAGCAGAATTGTCAAACAGTTTCTTAAGGGCCTCTTCAGGGTGTTTCCGCCAGTGAAGCCTCCACCGCCTTCGTGGCAACTAAATTTGGTTCTTTCTCAACTTATGAGGCATCCATTCGAACCGATTCATCGGTCAGATCTCAAGTTTCTCTCCTGGAAGGTCGCTCTGTTGTTGGCCCTCACTTCAGCCAGGAGGATAGGAGAATTACAAGCTCTTACAATTCAGGAACCCTTCCTTCAGTTCAAGGGAAATACTGTCATCTTGAGAACTAATCCAAAATTTATTCCTAAAGTACCTTCTTCTTTTCATCTCAACGAACCAGTGATCCTTAAAGTTTTTTTTTTCCTCAGCCTACTTCACCGGCCGAGAGAGCTCTTCACTCTCTGGATCTACAAAGATGTTTAAAATTTTACTTGGATCGAACTAAGTCCTTCCGCAAATCTTCACAGCTTTTTGTATCATATAGCGCTCCCCGCAAGGGATTTCCCATTTCCAAACAGGGGATATCTCGCTGGGTTGTGAGCGCTATTCGATACTGTCACACAGCAGCGGGCAAACCCCTGGAGGGTGTTGTCCGAGCACATTCGACAAGATCTATGGCATCTTCAGTGGCCTTGTTTGCTGGGGTCCAGATCAAGGACATTTGTAGGGCTGCAACTTGGAGCAGCACTCACACCTTTACAAAGCATTACTGCCTGGAGTCATCACTTCAAGACGACGCGGCGGTTGGACAGGCAGTCCTGAGGAACCTCTTCCAATGAGTGGTGAGCTTTCCCTTGCTTCCCCCTTCCTTCTTTTATCTGCTTTATACACATTTTCTCTTGTTTATAAATGCACTAACTTATCCATGCCTTTGGCTGGTTTTAAAAGATGTATTTAGAGAATGTTTTTTCAGACAGGTAATGTCTTATGGAAAATGTGTATCCTTACTGCTAGCTACTCTGATTCCAATCATGGGAATCTATGAAAGCTCCAATACTGGAGTAAGAAAACAAGTTACTTACCTGTAACTTTGGTTCTCCAGTATTGGAAGCTTTCATAGATTCCCATGCGACCCACCCTCCTCCCTGGGAAAGCTCAGCCTCTCTCTGTGTATGTTTTCACAACGTATACGAAAATCTGAGGAGCTGAGGTTCTTTCACCAGGGTTCTAAGGGGTGAGGCAGCTCTGATTGGCTAATGAGTCTTTTGGTCTCTTTTACAAAAAGACATGGTCTGACTACAAAATGGGATTAGGCCTAGGCCTGTTTCTCTTTGTAATGGTTATTTACTACTGATATATATATATATATATATATATATATATATATATATATATATATATATATATATATATATATATATATATATATATATATATATATATATATATATATATATATATATATATATATATATATATATATATTTACCGAGGCTCCCATCTCGACGACGGGGAATGATTCCAAGCATGGGAATCTATGAAAGCTTCCAATACTGGAGAACCAAAGTTACAGGTAAGTAACTTGTTTTCATCCTCTACAGGCCATATTATAAGATGTCCTTTTGTTTGTCTTATCTTTGTACCAGCAAGGCTTTGTGGTGGGTACAGTTCTAGATTATATGTTGTCCCTCTTAGCCTTTTTATGTTTGCCTGATCAACCTTCTTTATTGGTCACCTGTTGTGATGAGGCTTTTAAAATGTTTGACACACTTTACCTCCTTAAGTTGGTGAAAAGGAGACACTCTCCAAACAGGTAAGTTCCAGGTTTACTCGTCCTGTTCCTTCAACCGCTCGGCAGCAACTGCTGCACCCAGAATCTTCCCCACATTCCACGCCGGGAACTTCCCCTACCTATCTACATTACATTCCATGTCACCCCACACCCATCACCCCCCCCCCTTCAAAACAAATAAAACAAGAATAACTTGGATTGCTAAGGAACTTACTGCAAACCCACTAATAACACCCACTAATAACAATAAGTGAAATGCCTGGCAAAATATAAATCTTATACAATGCAAAACATTTGCTCACTCTTAGAAAAAGGAGGGTTCATTCAAGCAACACGCCGCACAGGATTGATGGTGGAATGGAAAATAATTAAAACTGTAACCAAAATGCATATCATACAATATTAGGAAAACCAAATGGAAAAGAAAACTGCTAATACATGGTATAGTCTTTAAACTTGGCAGGGTTTGTCTTTGTCGTGGATGAAAACCTTCTATGACTAACTTATTTTCGAAGTTCAGTGTCGGCATACACTCATCTTCACACGTACCTACTCAGACTAGGATTCAGGTACGATCAGCACAAAGCATTTGTTCCACACCTTGCCATGCTCCTGTACGACTATATGATCTTTTACTTCTTTTACCTGAAGAGGTGCAGAAAAGCGCAAACATCCTTAATGGATATGACCTGGTTTCTTGACTCTTACCCAATCTGAACCGTCAGTGTTTTGTGGTGTTCCCCTGCAGAACTTTATTTCTTTTGTATGGCAGACCTCACAGTTGGTCCTCCAGTTTATGATGCACACGCTATTCAAGACCATGCAGAGTACTCTTTATGGATCCTTACCATTGAGTTTTTTCTCATTTTAATCCCTTCTGCATGTCATGTCAGTAAGCTGGAAGCCCTGTCAGGCAAACCTCCATACACCTCTTTCTTACCTGACAAATTGGTGGTGAGAACCTGGGCTTCCTGTCTGCTAAAGGTTGTATCGCCCTTCCACGAGGGCCAGGCCATCACCTTTCTTGCCCTTTTCCCTCTTGCACATCCCTTGAAAGAGCAGGAGAGGATATACCGGCTTGATACAAGGAGGGCCCTCTGCCTTTACATTTGAACGTAAGAGGGAATACCATAAACACAATAAGCTCTTCATATGCTTTGTTGGTGCTGAGAAGGGCATGATGGTGCAGAAAGTGACCCTATCCAGGTTGATTGTCCAGTGTGTAAAGACATGCTATGCTCTGGACAAAAATGAATGCCCTGGGGATCTACAAGCTCATTCCCCTCGAGTTAAAGCTCCTTCAGTGGTGTTGGCGAGTGGTACTCCTGTCCAGCACTACTGCCTAGACAGTCAAGTCCACAAAGACAGTCAAGTCTGCAGAGAGGGTTATTTTGCCTGCTTTGTCCTATAGAACTATTTTGTGAGAGTCTATTCCTCAAATCCTTCACCTTTGGCGAGATACTGCTTGGGTAGCTATATCAAAGGTGATGAAAAATCTGCTGTTAGAAGTATTCATTCAAAATGAAAGTTACTTACCTTTGGTAACTCTTTTTCTAGTGGATACTCTAACCGCAGATTCCTCACTTACCTCCTTCCCCTCTTCTGTAGGATGGAAATTTGTATCTGTTAAGACGCCCGCAAAATAATTTGAGCATACTCTCACCTCAAATTTGTTATGATTGAGCCGTGTCTGAAGGTGTGTAGGAGAGCAAAATAAAACTGATGTCAGCACACAGGAGTGGCGCCTCTTGCCCAGTGGCGGCCTGCACGGCTCAGGGGCCCGGGGGGAAAGGGAGGGATTGGGGGGTGGTGAGGAGGTTTTAAAATAGAAAAAACTTACCTATTGCCACGTCTCTCCTCCGTTGTCTCTTCAGGCCAGAACAGGGAAGCTAGAAGCACCAGACTCTCCATAGCCAATCACAACGCTGTAATGCAGCATTGTGATTGGTCTGAGCGCTGTGGTTCGGTGCTCAGCCAGGGATTGGGGGCCTGGGCATGTTCTCCATCCAGGCTGTAATGTGCGTGGAGAACATGCAAAGTGCGCATGAATGTTTGGCCGGCCCGAGACCGCCGGCCAAGCATTCATACGCACTTCGAGTGGGCAAACCACTCTTCCCCTGCCCTGAGAGCAGAGCAACTCCGCCCACCCATTGAGCTGCTGCAGCAGGGAAACATAAAATGATAATAACAACGAGCTATTATCATTTTATGTTTCCTTTATTTGCACTGATAAATAGCAGTGGGGCGACGCTCCTCCGCATTAGCAGAGGAGCAGCCACTCCTATTACCACTCCATGGCATCATTTCCAGAGTGGCGTGAGGCAGGCGTGGAGTCGGACAATGCCATCTACCGGCTTGTAGTTACTTAACTTGTTTTGTAATGAATTTTGGTGCTTTCATATTGAACTTTATATTTGCATCCAGAAGAATGCTTGATCTAAATTTTATTAATACCACTTATTCTGATAGGTACTTACTTGATGAATGCACGTTTATTTTTTTTGACTGCCGTTCCAATGTATAATTTTTTATTTATGCAGGAGAGCAGAGCCCTAATGTTTCACTAATGCAAAGGATGTCTGATATGTTATCAAGGTGGTTTGAAGATGCCAGCGAAGTTGCTCAAAGTAACAGAGGACGTGGAAGAGCTCGACCTAGAGGTATGCATCAGAATCTAAATAACTCGGGCTGCATTTGCTGTTGTTCCTTTTGTACATTGTTATTGTTAATTGTATTTGTTAAGCGCACTAATCACCCCGAAGGGGTTTCACGGCGCTCAAGCACCTCACTGGTCATATCTAAAAGAATTAGAGTTAAAAAGCCAGGTTATAAAAGATTTTTTAAATAACACAAAGTTCGGACAGAAGCGTAACTGCAAAGGTAACTGATTCAAATATTTGGGGGGGCAGAAAATATGAGGGTTACATATGAGGCTAGATGTATTGTGCGGACTATGACTCGGTCAAGGCCACGTGCCAAACAAGCAGTGGTTTCCTTATTAGCCTAGGACAGACTACAGTACGAATTATGGAATTGTCCCGCCCCCTATTGAATATGTGGCTGAGTTAACAGCTCCCAGACGCTTTTTCTAAATCGCAAGGGTTTCAATGCAAACGACTCACAGGGTTATTTCCACGGGCCTTTCAATTTTCTGTTATGTAAACTGTGTTATTTGTCAACCAGATTTTTTTTTTTAAATGAAGCTGTATACAAAATGTAACATAACATGTTTTTAAATTTCAAATTTTGTTTAAAATTTGTAAATAGAAATGTCTTGCGTATGCTAACTACTTTGCTCAGTAGAAAAGCTGTCCAAAGGATTTCACTCCTCAAATGTGTTTCTAAGAAACCCTAAAATATAGATTTGTTTTTTGAAAGATATTAATACAGTTGTTTCAAAGGCAGTTGGAGTATTTGTGGAAGAAATGTATTTATTTGTTTTAGTTAAGCGTACTATGCAACTGTAAGATGCATCAGACTGCAAGGGATAACAATCACAGAGACGAGAAGATCCAACGCTTCTTTGCTCCAGAATACAACAAGCTCAAGCATTATCAAAAGGCATCCTGCTGTCACTAGCATGACAAACAGTCCCTCAGAACCAATCACATAGTGCTGCCTAATGTATTCCTACACCCAAGCTGTCTCATATTTCCTACATGTAGGACCAGCCACTGGTGGGAAAAACGCTTCTGAATGGTGTAAGCATAGAGTATGTGACCGGTAACATGCATACACATACTGGGAGGCCAATAAATATCCTTTTCACGTTTTTTTGACTTAAGCAACATATGTAGCAAAGCTCTGGTTCAAGCAAATTGTGAAGTACCCTAGCCTATTCTTCTACCTGATTCCTATAAAACAACCATTCAGTCCATTCCTATGCTCTGCATAGTACAGAAAGCACACCTGATGTGAAAAAATCATTGTTAGACTTGGCATCTTTTGCCGTGTTTCCCCTGACTTTTTGCTTTCTGACCTCCCGGTTTTGACTCTGTTTTTGCTAGTGTAATGATTCTGCGCACTTTCCTCACTGCTGTCCAGTGGGAAAGTGCAAGTGCTCCTGTATAAAATGTGTTACGGATTGGCGTTTCCATGATTGGCCTATTTGGTTTATGTGTCAGTCCCTTGTAAAGTGCACTGCGAGTGCCAGGGCCTATAGACCAAATGCTGTTGGTGGGCTGCAGCACTGGATTGTGCCACCCACACAAACAGCCCGTAAAGTGTAACTCGGGCCTGCCATTGCAGAGCCTGTGCGCAGCCTGGGGCTGCCATGTCGACTTGGCAAGTACGCACACTTGCAAGTCCCTAAACCTTCCCTTTTCTACATGTTAGTCACCCCTAAGGTAGGCCCAAGGTACCCCTGTGGGCAGGGTGCGTTGAATGCGAAAGGTAGGACATGCCCTGGTGTGTGTGGCATGTCCTGATAGTGAATTACAGCCTAGTTCGTTTTTCACTATTGCAAGGCTATCTGTTCCCCATAGGCCAGAACGGGCAGTTTTGATTATTACAGCTTATAATCCTAACTGACCCCGGGAACATGGTAGAAATTCGAGTTTAGTATGCCTGGACTCAGAATGATAAAATGCATCTTTTAGTGAAGTTGGTTTTAACATTCTGTGTTTGAAAATACCACTTTTAGAAAGTGGGTATTTTCTTGTCTAACCATCCAAGCCTTCCTCTGCGAGGTTGTGTATTCCTTGTCTGGAGTGTGAGTGACAGGGGCTGGGGGATGCCAGGAGACAGGGTGAGTCAGCACAGGGCTGAATAGCAAGATCTACATGTAGATGGGTGGGAGGAGTTGCACCTGGGTCCTGAATAGGACAGTGCCTTCCCTCCACAATGCTGGCCCCACCTCCTGTGGTGCGTCTGATGTTCCTGGCCTACTCTCTGAAAGAAGGGACGGAGACCTGTCAACAAAGTGCTCCAGAACTGGTTTGGACTAGGCAAAGGCCTCTCTGCCTTCAGAGAACAAAGGAATTTGGGATATAAATATTGGGGCCCTGACCCCATGAATTTAGATCTCGCTGGAATCAAGGAACCTGCCAAGACGAAGAGCTGGAAGAGCTGCCAGGAGGAGTACTGCCCCTTTGCTGTGTTGTTGCTTTGTTGGGTTGGCCTGCAGCTGCTGCTTCTGCCTTGGGCAGTGAAAGGACTGAACTTTCTACAAACTTGTGCTGAGTATCTCCAAGGGCCTGGAACCGAGCTGGCCTCCTGTTAAGAAGTCTCAGGGACTACAAAGACTTCACAAGCCTCTGGGTACCGCTTCTGGAACGCTGTTTCAGTTGCCACAGAGGAAGGGAACTGCAATCGACTCCGTCAACCGAATCCATCCCTGACCGGTGACCTGTTTGCACCGCAGACCGCATCGCCCCGCTTCGCATCGCAACCCTGGTCTCACCGTAGGCGACGTCCGACGCCGTCAACACCGAGCCGCTGCTTGCACCGTGACCTGTGGGCACCGCAGATCGCATCGCTTCACTGAACCAGCCGGACCCGAACGACACGGACGCTGCAACTGGCTCAACAGTCGGGACCGCATCGCATTTGGGGCACCGCTCGCACGTTTGCGACGCACCGCTCCGACTCGCACCGCTGTCCGACGCCAGCTCCCGCACTCCGGCTTGGTTGCCTGCATCGCAACCTGTCAGCACCGCATCGTACACCGTCTCGCCCTGCACCGCACGCCTTGGACTCACCGACTCCGTCTGCACGACGCTCATCGAGCCGCTTCCTGCACCGCATCGAGGGACACCGCACCTTGCATCGCTCCGTCTTGCACCGCAACCGCGACGAACGCCGACCGGCTCGTACACTCCTTACCAGCCACAACGAGAAAGGTACTGTGACCGAGTCTGTTCACGACTCTGCTGGCCCGTAGCGACGCGGTCGGCTGGAACTGTTGGACTCTGTGTAATTCAGCATCGCGGTAGACCCGGACGGGGCTACCGACTCGTACGAACTTTGCTTTTGTGTTATTCCTGCAAAGAAGAAGTTACCTTATCAAGCATTCATTTTTAAAGTATAGTATTGTGGATTTTTGTCGTAATTGGTCTTGTCTTGAGTATATAAAAATATTGGTTATTTTTCTAAACTGGTGTGGTGTCCGTTTGTAGTGCTTACACTGTATTACTGTTGGTTATGTGCAAATGCTTTACACACTGCCTCTAGAATAAGCCTGACTGCTCGTGCCAAGCTACCAAGGGGGTGAGCAGGGGTTATTTTAGGAGTGTAACTCCCTTACCCTGACTAGGAAGAAGGGTCCCTACTTGGACAAAGGTGCAAGCCCTTGCCAACTAGAGATCCCATTTCTAACATTGGTTGTCAGCGGTGAGGATAGGACTTGTGTTTGCACTTGACTTACAGTGATTGGTGTGCACTACTACCATATCGCAGACCATTACGTACCACATACTGGTTCTTTTTCTTTTGGCCTATTTTTGATCTTGCCAGTTTTCAACTCACTACTTTTGTCATGCCTGAATCAGCTGCATCATCCGTTGCATCTCTGGAAGTTATCTTTGAGGAGGATAGGTTGGAAACCTACGCCGTAAAGGAGCTACGAGCAATTTGTAAAAACCTGAAAGTCCAAATTAAAGGCCTCACAAGGAAGGAGGAGCTACAGAAGGCGCTGAGGGCCTGGGTAGCAGCCAGACATGCCAGTGGGCAGCCTGGTAATCTCAGTGAGGAGGTGGAGGAGCCTATTTCCAGGGTGGATGTGCTTTTGGGTGAGGGGGAACCCGCCAGGTCAGGCAGCAGCAGTCTGTCCCCAGAGGAGCTGGAGGACAGGCGGGAGGCAAGACAGTTTGAGCTGCAGAAGCTCAGGCTGGAGGGTGAGCGGGAGGAGAAGAGGGAGGAGAGGAGATTGGCCATGGAGGAGAAGAAGATGCTCTTAGAGCATGAGAGAGAACTGAAGGAGCTAGAACTTAGGAGTAAGTCAGGCTCAGATGGTGGCAGCAATTCGTCCAGGAAGGCAGACAGGATTGTGCACATTCCCAAGAATGTAGGCAAGGAGTTCAAGAAGGGGGATGACATACAAAGGTGGTTTCAGGGTTATGAGGCAGCCATACACATGAATGGGGTCCCTGAGGAAAATTGGGGAGCGGGATTGTGACCACTTTTCCCTGAAGAAGCAAGGGATGCTCTGATAGCTTTGGGTAAGGGGTATCACCTCACCTATGCTGACATGAAGGATGCCCTTCTCACTAAGTATGGTCTTACTCCTGAAAAGTACAGGGATCAGTTCAGGTCCAGTAAGAAGTCTGATGCCAACACTTGGTTGGAATGTGTGGATGTGTTCTGCAGGTCGCTGGATGGTTGGGTGAAGGGCAGTAGTGTAACAGATTTTCAGGGGCTCTACAACTTGATTGCATGGGAGCACTTGTCTAGTCTATGTTTTGCAGATCTGCGCCAGCACCTAGTGGATAGTAGGCTAACTGACCCCAGGAAGCTTGCTATGGAAGCGGACCGCTGGGTGAGTACCAGGGTCCACAAGAAAGCGTTTGGGGAGACTCAGCCAAAGGTGGGCAGGGTCCCCAGCAGAAAGGTGGGGGGACAAGGGTAAAGCACAGGAGTTCTCTAAAGGGCCCAAAACTAGTACCCAGGGTAAAGGTTCCCAGCCCCCCGGTGATAAGAAGAAAGGGGTCTCTACAGGGAAGCCTGTTGAGACCGGCCCCGTAAGTGTTATGCATGTGACCAGGTAGGTCACTTTAAGGGGGACCCCAAGTGCCCAAAGGGGACACAGCCACCCACCGGTGGACAGTCCAAAGTGTTGGCTAGTGTAGCGCTTGGGGAGGAGGGGTGCCCACAGGAGGGTGGGGATCCCGCAGAAATGACCCTTGTCTCACTAGGGGACAGTGAGATGGTCCCAGGAAACCAGGTGCCCCCTAACACAAAGAAATATAGCACTTGGGTGACCATCAATGGGAACAGGGTAGAGGCTCTCAGAGATACTGGAGCCAGTGTGACCTCAGTCCGGTGTCACCTGGTCTCTGAGAAGCAGGTAGTCCCAGGGGCATTCCACCAAGTAGTTGCTGTAGACAACTCTGAGCGCCAGTGTATGGTGGCGCAGGTTCCCTTTGAATGGGGGGTCTCAGGTCCCTTGAGGGTGGTTGTGAGCCCTACCATGCCTGTAGATTGTCTGCTAGGTAACGACCTGGAGCAGTCCTTATGGAAGGATGTTGAACTCAGGTCTCACTTGGAGATGCTTGGGTTGCCAGAGTGGGCATGCGTGTCTACTCGGTGAATGGCAGCCAGAAAGGGTGATCAAGAGGACTTGGAGCCTGGAACAGTGGCCCAAGTCCCTGCCAAGAAGAAAGGGCAGGGGGCGCGGAAACCGGCCCCGAAGTTCCCACGGACCGGGAGGAGGCGGACCTCGAGGGGGACGCCCCTGTGCCTACAGGGGAGCAGGTAGCCGAACTGGGAGACATCTCTGAGCTGACCCATTGGCAGCAAGAGGGGGTCCCACCAGGGAGGAGTTCTGCAGGGAGCAGAACGAATGCCCTACTCTGGAGGGTCTGCGGCGGCAGGCTGCAGACCAGGCAGCTGGTAATCAGTCCGGGTCACATCTGATCTACTGGGAGAGTGGTCTCCTATACAGTGAGCCTAAGGTTGCTGAGCCTGGGTCAGCCCGTGTGCTGGTGGTACCCCAGCGCTTCAGGACCTTCCTACTGGGTCTGGCTCATGACGTGCCTTTGGCAGGACATTTGGGGCAGGACAAGACCTTTGACATGCTTGTCACCCACTTCTTTTGGCCCCAAATGCGAAGGCAGTCAGATGCACACTGTAGGTCTTGCCAAACTTGCCAGGCAAGTGGTAAGAGTGGGAGGAAGGTCAAAGCTCCTCTCCAACCTTTTCCTGTTGTTGGTACACCCTTTGAAAGGGTAGGGATGGATATTGTGGGGCCACTGGATCCCAAGACAGCCATGGGCAACAGGTACATCCTGGTCTTGGTGGACCATGCCACCCGGTACCAGGAGGCAATCCCTCTCAGGACAACGACGGCGCCAGAGGTGGGCCGGGCGTTAATGGGGATCTTTTCCCGTGTGGGATTCCCCAGAGAGGTGGTTTCTGATAGGGGACCAATTTCATATCCAAGTATATGACATCCCTGTGGAAGGAGTGCGGTGTAACCTACAAGTTCACCACTCCTTACCACCCATAAGGAAACGGTCTGGTGGAGAGATTCAACCAGACCTTGAAAGGCATGATCAAGGGTCTAACAGAACCCATGAGGCGTAAGTGGGACGTCCTCTTGCCATGCCTACTCTTTGCATACAGGGAGGTGCCTCAGAAGTCTCTTGGGTACAGCCCCTTTGAGCTCCTGTATGGCCACCCTGTCAGAGGACCTCTGAGTTTGGTAAAGGAAGGCTGGGAGGCAGCTCCCAGGAAAACTCCCCAGGATGTGTTTAGCTACATGCTGGCCTTTAGAAACCAAACTGCCCGCTTCAGGAAACTCGCTCAGGCGAACCTAGAAGCAAGCCAGGAAGAAATGAAGAGATGGTATGACCAGAATGCCACTCTGGTCGAATTTCAACCTGGGCAAAAAGTGTGGGTCATGGACCCAGTGGCACCTTGTGCCTTGCAGGACAAGTGGACTGGGCCATATGAGGTGGTGGAGCGCAAAGTGACGTCACCTACCTGGTGGATTTGCAAGCTCCAAGGAACCCTTTGAGGGTCCTTCACGTGAACCGCCTCAAGCCCCACTTCGAGAGGTCCGAAGTGAGTATGCTCTTGGCGACAGATGATGGGGTGGAAGAGGAGAGTGAGCCTCTCCCTGACCTCCTGTCTACCAAGGAGCATGTGGGTCAGTAGAAGGTGTGATCCTCTCCCCTACTCTGACTCGGGAGCAGCAGGGGGACTGTCACCAGTTGTTGGGACAGTTCGCCCCACTGTTCTCTCTGACCCCCGGTGTTACTCACTGGTGTACCCATGACGTGGACACTGGTGACAGCCCTCCTGTGAAGCACAAGATTTACAGGTTGACTGACCGGGTCAGAGCCAGCATCAAGGAGGAGGTCTCTAAGATGTTGGCGTTAGGGGTGATTGAGCCCTCCCACAGTCCTTGGGCCAGCCCAGTGGTCTTGGTCCCAAAGGCTGCTGCGCCCGGTGCCACACCAGAACTCCGGTTTTGTGTGGACTACCGTGGGCTCAATGCCGTCACCAGGACTGACGTGCACCCCATCCCCAGAGCTGATGAGCTCATTGATCGGTTGGGAGCTGCCCGGTTCCTCAGCACGTTTGATTTGACGTCTGGGTACTGGCAGATTGCCTTAACCGATGGGGCCAAGGAGAGATCAGCATTCTCAACCCCAGAAGGTCATTACCAATTCCGGGTGATGCCCTTTGGGTTGAAGAATGCCCCTGCCACCTTTCAGAGGTTGGTCAATCAGGTGTTGGCTGGGCTGGAGGATTTCAGTGCCGCCTACCTGGATGACATTGCTGTGTTCAGTTCCAGCTGGGAAGAACATTTACAGCACCTTGAGAAAGTGTTGAGGGCTCTGCAAGGTGCAGGCCTCACGATCAAGGCCAGTAAGTGCCAGATCGGGCAGGGTTCTGTGGTGTACTTGGGACACCAGGTAGGAAGCGGCCTGGTGGCGCCCCTACAACCCAAGATTGACACCATTCTGGCTTGGGAGCCCCCAAGACCCAGACAGAGGTGAGAGCCTTCTTAGGTCTCACCGGCTACTATAGGAGATTTGTTAAGGGCTATGGCACCATCGTTGCCCCCTTAACAGAGCTGACTTCTAAGAAGCAGCCCAGGAAAGTGATCTGGACTGAGTCCTGCCAGAAAGCTTTTGATGCCCTGAAGGCAGCCATGTGCACGGCGCCCGTGCTCAAGGCACCTGACTTCTCCAAGGAATTCGTCGTGCAGACTGACGCTTCAAAGCATGGTGTGGGAGCGGTGCTCTCACAACTGAACGAAGAGGGCCTGGATCAGCCTGTAGTCTTCCTTAGCAGGAGACTACTCCCCAGGGAACAGAGGTGGAGTGCCATAGAAAGGGAAGCTTTTGCTGTGGTCTGGGCACTGAAGAAGCTGAGACCATACCTGTTTGGGACTCACTTCCGGGTTCAGACAGACCACAGGCCCCTCAGATGGTTGATGCAAATGAGGGGTGAGAATCCAAAACTGCTGAGGTGGTCCATCTCCCTACAGGGAATGGACTTTACGGTGGAACACCGTCCTGGTACAGAACATGCCAACGCAGATGGTCTGTCCAGGTTCTTCCGCCTTAGTGAAGAGAACTCCAATGGGGTTGGGTAGTTCTCCCTACTTTCAGCTGGAGGGGACATGTGTTAGACTTGGCATCTTTTGGCGTGTTTCCCCTGACTTTTTGCTTTCTGACCTCCCGGTTTTGACTCCGTTTTTGCTGGTGTAATGATTCTGCGCACTTTCCTCACTGCTGTCCAGTGGGAAAGTGCAAGTGCTCCTGTATAAAATGTGTTACGGTTTGGCGTTTCCATGATTGGCCTATTTGGTTTATGTGTCAGTCCCTTGTAAAGTGCACTGCGAGTGCCAGGGCCTATAGACCAAATGCTGTTGGTGGGCTGCAGCACTGGATTGTGCCACCCACGCAAACAGCCCGTAAAGTGTAACTCGGGCCTGCCATTGCAGAGCCTGTGCGCAGCCTGGGGCTGCCATGTCGACTTGGCAAGTACGCACACTTGCAAGTCCCTAAACCTTCCCTTTTCTACATGTTAGTCACCCCTAAGGTAGGCCCAAGGTACCCCTGTGGGCAGGGTACGTTGTATGCGAAAGGTAGGACATGCCCTGGTGTGTGGGGCATATCCTGATAGTGAATTACAGCCTAGTTCGTTTTTCACTATTGCAAGGCTACCTGTTCCCCATAGGCCAGAACGGGCAGTTTTGATTATTACAGCTTATAATCCTAACTGACCCCGGGAACATGGTAGAAATTCGAGTTTAGTATGCCTGGACTCAGAATGATAAAATGCATCTTTTAGTGAAGTTGGTTTTAACATTCTGGGTTTGAAAATACCACTTTTAGAAAGTGGGTATTTTCTTGTCTAACCATCCAAGCCTGCCTCTGCGAGGTTGTGTATTCCTTGTCTGGAGTGTGAGTGACAGGGGCTGGGGGATGCCAGGAGACAGGGTGAGTCAGCACAGGGCTGAATAGCAAGATCTACATGTAGATGGGTGGGAGGAGTTGCACCTGGGCCCTGAATAGGACAGTGCCTTCCCTCCACAATGCTGGCTCCACCTCCTGTGGTGCGTCTGATGTCCCTGGCCTACTCTCTGAAAGAAGGGACGGAGACTTGTCAACAAAGTGCTCCAGAACTGGTTTGGACTAGGCAAAGGCCTCTCTGCCTTCAGAGAACAAAGGAATTTGGGATATAAATATTGGGGCCCTGACCCCAAGAATTTAGATCTCGCTGGAATCAACGAACCTGCCAAGACGAAGAGCTGGAAGAGCTGCCAGGAGGAGTACTGCCCCTTTGCTGTGTTGTTGCTTTGTTGGGTTGGCCTGCAGCTGCTGCTTCTGCCTTGGGCAGTGAAAGGACTGAACTTTCTACAAACTTGTGCTGAGTATCTCCAAGGGCCTGGAACCGAGCTGGCCTCCTGTTAAGAAGTCTCAGGGACTACAAAGACTTCACAAGCCTCTGGGTACCGCTTCTGGAACGCTGTTTCAGTTGCCACAGAGGAAGGGAACTGCAACCGACTCCGTCAACCGAATCCATCCCTGACCGGTGACCTGTTTGCACCGCAGACCACATCGCCCCGCTTCGCATCGCAACCCTGGTTTCACCGTAGGCGACGTCCGACGCCGTCAACACCGAGCCGCTGCTTGCACCGTGAGCTGTGGGCACCGCAGTTCGCATCGCATCGCTTCACTGAACCAGCCGGACCCGACCGACGCGGACGCTGCAACTGGCTCAACAGTCGGGACCGCATCGCATTTGGGGCACCGCTCGCACGTTTGCGACGCACCGCTCCGACTCGCACCGCTGTCCGATGCCAGCTCCCGCACCCCGGCTTGGTCGCCTGCATCGCAACCTGTCAGCACCGCATCGTACACCGTCTCGCCCTGCACCGCACGCCTTGGACTCACCGACTCCGTCTGCACGACGCTCATCGAGCCGCTGCCTGCACCGCATCGAGGACACCGCACCTTGCATCGCTCCGTCTTGCACCGCAACCGCGACGAACGCCGACCGGCTCGTACACTCCGTACCAGCCACAACGAGAAAGGTACTGTGACCGAGTCTGTTCACGACTCTGCTGGCCCGTAGCGACGCGGTCGGCTGGAACTGTTGGACTCTGTGTAATTCAGCATCGCGGTAGACCCGGACAGGGCTACCGACTCGTACTGAACTTTGCTTTTGTGTTATTCCTGCAAAGAAGAAGTTACCTTATCAAGCATTCATTTTTAAAGTATAGTATTGTGGATTTTTGTCGTAATTGGTCTTGTCATGAGTATATAAAAATATTGGTTATTTTTCTAAACTGGTGTGGTGTCCGTTTGTAGTGCTTACACTGTATTACTGTTGGTTATGTGCAAATGCTTTACACAATGCCTCTAGAATAAGCCTGACTGCTCGTGCCAAGCTACCAAGGGGGTGAGCAGGGGTTATTTTAGGAGTGTAACTCCCTTACCCTGACTAGGAAGAAGGGTCCCTACTTGGACAAAGGTGCAAGCCCTTGCCAACTAGAGATCCCATTTCTAACAATCATCTATCACACGCTCTGGAGAGTTGGCGTCTTCTGTGGGCAACAGAGGCCAAGCCTCATCTCCCATCACCTTAAACGTTCTTCTAGGCTTGCAGCACTGGCTGCACAGCAAAGGGACATCATCAAGCTTTTAGGTGCCATTTACAGTGCTTACTTTTCTGCCTGACTTTTTTTCAATATGTCCTTTATTTTTATTAAAGTTATAGTAAACAACATACAGAAAATGATCATCAATTGTCTCTTTCTTGTTTCTTTACATAAATAACAGTCTATTTTTTCCTGCATAGCCATAGACAGTACAACAAAGAGAATGAGCTGTACTTATTAATATCTTAAACCAGCCCCCCAGAAGTATTCTCCCACCTCTGCCTTTCATTCTCATACCCCTCAATCCTAATCCCACATCGAGGTAAAGAAAAGGAGGATGCATTCCTTAAAAAAATGCAAAATAATACAACAATATCATAATTCAATAATACAATAAACGTCCCCTATAAGGTTGTCCCATAATAATCCTGTCTTTGTCCTTTCATACTTTGCTTTGTAGCCCATGTGTCACTGCTTGCTACCCCTATACCTGACATAAAGGCAAGTCACTTGAGCCATGGTCTTAACTATCCAGGCTACAGTAAACCTATATGTTTTTTCTTTGAGTTTCACCCCGTTTTCCATCAATGATAGAACATCTCGATCCATCCAATACTAATCATTACTCCATTCAATGGCTTACAATGCTATGTACTCTGTATTAGCGATCCAGATGGTATGCAGTCACTCGTTAATTCCAACAGGGTGTAATGGAATAATTATGTCTGCATACATAGGAATCTACCCCAGACTTCTTCAAATTGCAACATTTTGTCATTCATCCTGAAGATTACTCTCTCATAAGAAGCCACTGTATACATTTCATTTAGCTGGCCCTTATATGTTGCCACTGAAGTCAGTTTCCAAGGCAAATCCCCTACCTTTGTGTCCTCAAGGATTCAGAATTGCCTCCCCAAGCGCAATCGCAGATCATCACACCACAATCTCTTACAGGTCCCCAATTTTCACAGGAAGAGATTGGGTGGAGCCAGGTTTGCTGTGCTTGCTTCTGGTGTTTGGTACGCTCTCTACACCAACTTGAGAACCGCAACTTCCTATGAGCGTTTCAGAACCCTCAAAAACCTGGCTCTTTAGACAAGCCCATGATTGATGCCTCTTCACTTTTGATTGATTTGTTGATTGATGATGTAGAAAGATATGTGAGTAAGGGAGAGAGTAAAAGTAGAACAGTAGTAGTGTAGCAAGGATGCCATGGTGCAAGTGAGGAAAATGGCCCCTTTGACTGCTGCTGGGATAGTGAAATGCAGCATTATCATGGTTCAGTCGGCACGGTGTCACTGTAACTGCTGAACCAATGGTAGCTACACCCATGGAGCACAGAAGCACATGAGGGAGACAGCTGGAAAACATACACACACACTCATAGCGTACTTAAGTAGAAAGGACAATAATAGCCCCCATAAAAATGAGCTGTTTAAGTAAACAGTAATGTGCCAGGAGACTTGTCGACTTTGAGGCATGTAGTATCTGTATGGATCTCAGTGACCGATATGGGTTTATTGTTGCTTCTAAGACTCGTGCCCCTTCTATGTGCAGTTTTGGCTTGTCTTGCGTAAAGTCTACACCTATTATGACAGGGTTATCTGATGTCTGGACCACGTCATGTATCGTTCGGACTAGGAATTTCTCTTACCCTATGTTTGGGGCATATATGTTTTCTATAGTGAGTGGCTGACCTCCCATTCTCGCACCAGGATCAGCCATCTGATCTATTTTGACCTTTCTTTTTAAAAATGTATGTTTTTCTTTGGGAAGTATGGAGACTTTGGCTTTCTTGGTAGCTGCTGCTATGTGGTATTGTGTGAGAAAGTGCTTAGACCACAGTCAATGTTGTTCTTTCCATAGTAGATGTGTCTCTTGTAAGAGGCAGATATTTCCTCCTGAACTCTTGAGCTCCCCAAAAATGCTCAGATGCTTCATCAGACTATTAATCCAACAACATTTCATGTTGGTATCAGGGATGTGGAATTCCTTTAGCCCGACGCCCAGGACATATTGTTTGGGGTCAAGGGCAACAAGTTTTCATGTGTATTTTGTCCTTGGGACAAGTAGGCCCAACCCCCTGCAGCACACACCCTTTGGCTGCCACTTTGCAGTACCACATTATGGATCAGGGAAGGCCACTGTCTGCAGTTAAGGTAATATTTTTGTCCATATGTTAATGCTGTTCAAACTTGTATTTATGGTTCATTAATTGAAAGCCTTTATTATTGGGGTGAGTGCTCTAAGTAAATGTTGTAAGCTCTGACTGCACTGACTGACAGTGGTTCCAGTATAAAAATGTGTACACACGTTTTCAGAGTTTAGCAATATGAGGCTATGTATAATGCTCCCAGGATGCTCTCTGATTTGATGCAAATATTTGCAGAAGCTTGAAAGCAAGATTGATGATTCTTTGCTTTCAAAATAAAATGTTCATAAAAAAATGAATGCAGGAAAAAAAACATTTCGCTAAACTACTGTAAAATTTCAGGTACCATTTCTTTGCAGCATCATTTAGTAACATGTGTTGATGCATGCAAGTATTTCCCAAAAATATACATAATGGAAAATCAGTGTAACCAGTTTCAATAAGATTATGGGAAACAAAAATAAACAAGCATTTGCAAAGCCAGTAGGGCTGAAATTGGTGGTCAGCTCTTTAGTTTTGTCAATGTGTGAATTGTTTTGGCATGGTTTTTGTAAAACCTTATTGGTGTGGGAGCTGCCGAGCCCTCACCATTATAACACATTGGCAAAAGTAAAAAAAAAAAAAATTGGTCTAAAAAAGCACACACTGCCACAGTAGTTACTGGCACTAAACAAAACTACTTTGTGTGCTGATATGCTCCTTGTGAAAGAGCAGAATGCTGTCACTCATAGTGAAGCCAGCCGATACAGACAGAGAGAGAGAGACAGAATTTTAATAAACGCAAAAGGTCATGGTCATCGTCAGACCAAATTAGGGGCCCAATTATTAAAGAAATTCTCAAAAGTGCACCCATGGTATATGTCCTTATATTAAGTGCAGCTAAACGGCTATCGTGATTTCCCAAGAATTTATAGAAGTAGGACAAGAAATAGTACTCCTAGAAAATATTTGTGAACTGCATTTTAGCATGAGCAAATATGCATGTGTAGATTTGCTCATGCGAAAATCTGAGTGTTTGCAAGTTCACTTTCCCCTCCAACCACTTTTTTCCCAACTCTGGAAGAAGGTTTACGTCTGACATTGTCTGACATTGTCACGAGTAAATTTCCAACATTTCGCAGTATGGGAAAAGATTGGAGAAGAGTTGTTGAAAACCCTTAAAACGTGCAAGTTAGTAGGTTTGCATAGACTCAAAAGAGCATTCTAACCCTGGAACTATTGCTTACCACTACCATCAGCCCCAGTATGTAGATCTGTGGAAACGTGGCAACATAAGGGGATTGCAAGTATTCAAACACTACTATGGTATGAGCCCTGGCATAATCAGAGAGGCTATATCAGAGCTCCTATATAATGAGATTGCTGTTATAATTTGTCGCCATACTACATGCCACCAAAGGGACAAGTGGATTTTGTTACAGGACAAGTAGATTTATGAAGCAACCTGCCCCATGGACAAGTAGATATTTTATTAAATTCCACACCCCTGTTGGTATGTTCAGCTGTGACCCTCTAGCCTTGTGTCTATTGATATATAGTTGAATTTTACTTCGAGTGGGGATCGAGCATCGCCGTGCACAGACCGGTCTTGCAGTATATTGATTCACTAGTAGTGTCACTTAGCTCCCTCTGCCAATCATCAAAACTGATAAGTACATAACCTAGTAACTGTGTATCCACACCATAAGTGGTTAACTGTTTTAGAGATGTGTGTATGTGTAGTTATTAGCCTTGGGTTAGTGTCAGGCAATCTTTCCCTTCTTCGTCTCACTTTCCCTGGTCTTGTGTGGTCCTGAAACTACCATGGGGGTGTAAGAGCCCTGTGTAAGTTTGTCCCTATGCCACCTCCAGGGCCTTTAATCCCCAACCTGCAGTCCCTATGCTTTCTCTCTTTGGGTATCATAACTGCTGGCATGGCAGCTCTGTTATCAGCTTGTAAGTTCATCCAAGTTTGGCTGAGTTGTAAAGATTTCAGGCAGTCCCCAGAGATGTGTTTCAGGTGAGTGAGCACACTGTCTTTGCCTGCTGCGCTCTCCTCTTCATCGGGCTTTGATCTCCTCCACTTGCCCATTGCTGTCTTTCTCGTAATTCTCATGTCCATTTCATCCATTGAAGTCTCAGATGTACTCTGCTCATTTAGTTCCGGAAGTGAACACGCTTGCACCAGGAGGCTTCAGTATAACTTTAGTCTTCTATGTCCTTGCTCTCTCTTATTTCCAACCAGTGAACTGAGACTTTATAAAGACAACAGAAGAAAGGTGGCATCAGAGAGGCAAAGACTTAAATAGACCGGTTCCTTCAGATAACTCTGCCTAGCTGACCATCAATTTGGGATGAAGCATCAAGATTATTGATCATGCAGGTTGCATATAACAGCCCCACTTCCCCGTCCTTGCCTATATTCCTAAATATGGAGCCTGGGTAAATCAAGCACTAAAAAACAAACAACGGTTGGCTAGGGATAATTTGCCACTTTTACCAGTAGAGAAGCTATCTATATATCAACAGATACAACCAAGTGTCAGATCCAGCATTCCAGTAATTTGGAGAATAAAAAGCTTGAAAAGGGGCTTGGTTTTAGTCTTAATTTCTGTAACAAAGACATTCGATTTGATGCATAAGTTCAAAACAGTAAATGGTCTCCCACCAAAGGAGTAAGATATATCATTGCTATGTAAGCTATCTTTCTTTTTAAAGATTTGTTAAATTGTGGCGTTTCTGTTCCTCAAGGTTGATGTTTCATTCAACCAGTGCAAAAGTGTCATTAGTAGCCTTTAGAGGCCTATGGCCATTTTGAAATTTGTAGTGAGTTGCTTCACCCCTTGGCTCTAGCTTCTTTGTTCCATCTTTTTGTTTGCCTTTAGTTATCAGGGGACCTTGACTTATGCATCATTATCTTATGCTTTTGTCTCATTTTCATTTCTTTCTATTTTTAGCAATTTTTGTCTAAAGTCTGTCTTTTTATTTTATTTTATTCTTTCTCACTTTGTTTTTATGCCTGCATTTATTTGCTACTCCTACAGACTATGTACTGAGAAAACATTTTGAATAATATCTGGATTCATAAATAACAAGTGTTCTTTTTGTAACTGGCTCTGTAACGCCTAAATTCATTGGAGAATTATATAATTTGAATGTTTGAAATTTGACGTGCCATACAGATTTAATTTTTGTATATAATTGTCATTTGCAGGATTTATTGGTATAAAGTTTCTATTTTATCATTGGTTTTGTATAAAAATATTTTTGTTTTTATAAGGTGGACTTACTCGACCAACAACTTCAAGTTCAGGAGTCACATCCCAGGGTGAAGCTGACACACAAGCAATGGAATTGGAGTCTCTCTCTGAACAGGGTTCTGAAACACAGGCATCCGCCTCTACAGAAGCACCTCCTCCAGTGTCTTTGCTACCACCAGCAGACAATCAGCAAAGTCAGTCTGCAGAAGCTTCCAGTAGCTGTTCAGCTGAGCAGGCTGGTAAGAATAAACGTGTATGTAATTAAAAGTAATTTTTACAGGCAAGGTATTTTTAAAACGTCCTTCCAAAAGGCACTGTGATGTAATTTAATTTAGAACATTTGAGCTTTCAGTGTGCAAATAAATGTTTTCCTGTTAATGCTAAACCCTGTGATTACCTGTCTTTTTGTAAGTACCTTACAGACAAGTGAATATCAATGCTGTTTGTGAAGGAATTGTGACGAGCAAAGCCACTCATCCGTAAATGCCTAAAATCGTGGTCACTTTGCAATTGGTGTGTAATAAGGAAAGCAATAGTATTGTCAATCACTTCAGCAGTATCTGTTGTGATGTCCATGACAAATTTAAGTAAAGAGCAGTAAGCCGGTTTTCACTTTAAGACATTGAGTACAGACAGCCTTAGTTCTATGGAACGTTTACTACTTGTTTGATATTCCTTGCTCTCTGCAAGTGAATTGCGTAGATTTCTTATATTTTTAATTTTACTAAACAAAACCCCTGCGCAGTTCAACAAACAGTTGATCAACACTGATACTCAGACGGCAAGTCAGTCCTGTTTCTTTGGTTATTGCTGGATATTTGTTTCAGTTTTTTGTTATTTTCTTCTATGTAGTTGATTTGCATTTGATCTGTTTTGGAAGTGATAATACAGGTTCATGTAAAAATAATAAATATTCATTAATCTGTCTAATGACAGCACTCAATTCTTCATTGAAAGAATTGTAGTTATTTAAATATAAAACGAAATCAACTTTTGCAGCAGTTTCCCAATCACATTTTAAAATATAATTAAGTTTGAGTCAAGTGTTTTGTACTTGTGTGCATCATCCACATTGTTTATAGTCTACACAGCTTATGATTAGATAATGTGCTACACAATTTGGGCCTGATACAGGCTAAGACCTTCTCTTTGCTGTGAATAAATTATGAGCTTTCTCCTCACTGTCTATTATGATTCCAACAGGACCATATATTGAAAGAATTGTCATTCATTTTCTAATACAGGAATCTGTAATTTGCTATTTCAGCAGATGTACATCTAATTAGCTTTTTTAGCTAAATATTATTTCCTCCTGTGTAATAATAGCATCTGCCATAGCAGTGAGACATGGGAAGGAATTCCTTTGTAGTATCAGTTAAAATAAATTGTTATGTGTAGGGGCAATAACTGAACACTATTTTGTAGAATATTTCTCATTGATAAAAAATGTTCTAAATACATAAGTGGTAGTCTCACAATCTTTAAGAACATTTATCATACTCTGCCCTGTTTAAAGGAATTTTTGCAAAATGTGTTGTACTTATTAGTAAGACCCGGTGCAATTCATACTATGGAAGAAAGAACTTGTAATTATTTTTCTCCTTCATGTTAATCTTCGTTGAATTATTTAGCCATTTTGCAATGAGAAAACTTTTTCTTAAAAAAAAAAAAATATATATTTATATTGAGTTATATTTCATGGTATTCAAACGTTAAGATAATATAAATATTGTGTCTCTCAAATATTTGACTCAAATGTTCCAACCATAACTTGTCAAAAGACATACTGGATGGAATTAAAATCTAAGAGAAAAGTGTTCCTTTACAATTCTGCATCTCTAATGCTCGAACCATTGTTCTTTGATCATATGAGCCAGACAAACACCACAGTAGACAAAGAGGTAAACTGGACTAAAGCGCAGGATAGTAAAAAAACAAAATGTAAGAAAAAAACGAAATGAAACAAAGTAGGGATAACATGTGCCCATGATAATCTGTTCCTGAACTAGTATTGAACACTGATGCTATTCTAAGTCTGATACTTTTGACGCCAAAGTAATGGGACAGACAGACACCACAGTAGACAGAGAGGTATACTGTAATACCACTGGGGGAAAAAAGTAAACCTGAAAAGAAAAATACCTTTATCAAAAAAGTGATAGTGTTCACCCATCAAAATCTATGTTTAACTTTTGTCAAGTTGTTTGGGATAGAGCGTCTAAAAGACTAGTGCGTGAGGAGGTGGTCAGTTTGTGTGACCCACCTCACTGAAGCCTAGCCTTCCTTAATAGGTCCATCATCACTCCTCAGTCTTGACAAGCATACATCTACTGATGTTGCACTTGAGTATTGCACTTTCTTTAGTTTTATACAAGAAGTATAACGGAGCCCACTACACAATAAGGGTGTTGTATGTGTCCAGGGATGGAGAATGTATGCCAATTTGAAAGGCTACTTATCGATAAGATTTGTGTATGGATTGGACAGAAAGACATTTGCGCTTTGTGAAAGTAATATTAGATTCTCAAGGTCGAGACGGAAATCGGATATTGATTTTTTTTTTTTTGATAATCAAGTTTATTAGCATTTAAAGAACAAATCACAAAATATATAGGCAGTAAAAACAAACACATCGTTAAATTAGACATCATTGAAACAAAGACGACAGAGACCAGCAAGGCACCTTTAGAATAAGCACAAAGACCACACATGCCTATGAACATTCTGGTACGAAGCCCAAGCGCCCCTTAGGGCCATAGGTGGAACCACTTGCCCCATATTTTGCCGAAAAGCTCGGGGCAACCCCGGGCCTCGAAGAGGGCCTCCTCCTGAGTTCCACACCAATCCACTCCCCTTCTCCACCTCCGCACAGTTGGTGGCTTGGCCTGGGACCAGACCGCCGCTATATCGCGCTTGCCACTGCCAATGCTGTTCCTAGGAAGCGCTTTTCGGTCCGGGAGCCATCAAGACCATCAAACACGCCCAGGACCAAGCGCAGTGGGTCATGAGGGACTTCCCACCCCAGAGTCTGCGTGAGTTCTAGTTCCACCCCCGCCCAAAATGGTGCCAGGACGGGACACTGCCAAATTATGTGGTAGAAGTCCGCAGGAGCATGACCACATCGTGTGCAGGCTGGGGAGGGCCGCATACGGGCAGTGTAGAGGCGCGCTGGAGTGAGGTAGGCCGTATGGAGGTAATAGAGTTGGACTAGACTCAACTTGGAGGAGGTCGTCATGATCCTGGGAGCCATAAGGGCGTCTCTCCAGTCCGCCTCTTCCAGGGGGCCCAACCACCCTTCCCAGTGGGCACGGAGCAAATCTAGAGAGGCAGGGCCATTGTTTACCAGGGAGCGGTAAATCCGCGATACCCCTCCGCTGCCCAGATTCCCCATCACCTGGGCCTCCAGGGGGCTAAATTCCGGGAAGGAGGTGGGGGACGGAATGTCTACGCGGAGGGCATGCCTTAGTTGTAAGTATTTGTAAAATTGGGAGGAGTGGAGTGAGTAGCGTTGCTGTAGATCCGTGAACGATCTGATGTGGTCCCCTACCCAGACATCTCCTAGTAAGGAGATCCCGATGCGGTCCCACTGACGGAAACCTCGTCCCTCCGAGACCTCCTTCAGCCAGGCACCACTCCACAAGGGCGTCTGTCCGGTGAGTCTCCGGTCCCATTTCGTGTGACGCAAGGCTGCACGCCAGGCCATGAGCACCGTTCGGGTGACGGGGGGAAGGGCTTGTGGTATGGGGGCCCCATATAAGTAAGCCTGGAGCCGTGAGAATTCCAATGACCGGAGTTCCACCTGGTATGCCGGGTCGGACCAGCCGCCTGCAAACCAATCATGGATCACGATGAGCTTCGTGGCCAGATAGTAGAGATGGAGATTGGTTACCCCCATGCCCCCGTCATAGGGAGGTATGCGGCAGTGTGCCAAGGACATTCGCGGCCTTCCGCCCCCCACAAAAACCGGCCAAGGGCGCCGTCTAATTCCCGAAACCAGCTCCCCGGGAGATGAAGGGTAATGTTTTGTAAAATGTATAAAAAGCGGGGGAGGACCATCATTTTAAAAAGGGCACTTCTGCCAAGGGGGTTGAGAGGGAGAAAGTGCCATTTCTTGAGGTCCGCTTTGGTCCTGGTAACCAGGGGTGTAATATTCAGGGCCCATTCGAGCTCTGGAAGGAGAGCGATCCACATTCCCAAGTACTTGAACGACTGCCTGCGCAGGGGAATGGTCGATTGCCAGTCGAAACAATCCCGCGACGGGTGTAAGGGAACCAGTGTAGATTTCGCCGGGTTAAGCCGGAGACCAGAGACCCGTTCGAAGGCAGAGAGGGCGTCCAAGCATCGTGGGCCTGAGCTCTCGGGGTCCGCCAGAAAAAGAAGGCTTGTCGTCGGCGTATAGGGCGATCTTATCGATCTGGCTCGGGTCCCACTCCCACCCACGGATGTGGGGGTCTTGCCGGATGAGGGATGCCAGTGGCTCCATTGCTAGCGCAAATAAGAGCGGCGAGAGCGGGCAGCCCTGGCGGGTGCCCCTTTGAATGGGAAACGTCTCCGAAAGCACGCCGTTAATGAGTACCCTGGCCTTAGGACTGGAGTATAGGACCCGGATAAAGCGCCGGAACTGGGGCCCGAAGCCCATCACCTCCAACACATCCCCCAGATAGCTCCAAGCTACCGTATCGAATGCTTTTTCAAAATCGATGAAAAGCAGGGCCAGGTACGGGGTGAGGAGGTGACGATGTGCCAGGGCGAGGTGAAGGCGGCGTATGCAGTGTCTGGTACCGCGGGCTGGCATAAAGCCGCATTGATCTGGGTGGACCAGGTCCTGCAAATGGGGGCGGAGTCTTTGGGCCATGGCAGTGGCGAAGATTTTTACCTCGGTATTTATGAGGGAGATGGGGCGATAATCCGCACATGCGAGGGAGGGTGGCTGTGTCTTAGGGAGGACCACAATAGTGGCCACATCCGTCTCCTGAGGGAAGGACCCCATGTCAACTACAGTTTTAAACAGGTCCACTAAATGTGGGACCAGAGTGTCGCGGAAAATTGCGTAGTATTCTTGGGGGTACCTGTCCGGCCCTGGTGTCTTGCCGGAGTGTAAGAGTGAAATGGCCCCATGTATCTCCTCCGGGGTGAGCGGAAGGTCCAGAGTCTCAGAGACCCTCCGAGAGAGACAGGGCAGCGTAGTCCCCGTCCCGGACAACAAGTCGGCCAGAGAGGATCCGGGCCGTGTAAAGAGCAGCATAGTAGCCTGCGAAGGTGTGGGCGATAGCTCGAGAGGTGACATGATGGCCGCCTACCTCATCACAGATCTCGGGAATAATGCGGTTGGCTTTGGGATAGGACACTAAATTGTGGAGTAATTTGCCATTCTTATCTCCCCAACCATATACGCGTGCTACAGAGGATCGCCATAACATTTTAGCTGACTCCAGTGAGATCCGACTGATCTCTTCGCGGAGCAGTGTGAGTCGTCGAGCGGAATCTTCGCTGTCAGTAGAAGCCTGGGCCCCTTCCATTTGCGCTGCTTGGGCCTCCAACTGTACAAGTCGGGCGGTCTGTTTCGCGTGGACCAAGCCTCTAGCCACCCCCCGTATAGTGGCCTTGCCAGCCTCCCATAATGTTCCCGGCGAGGAGACCGAACCCGTGTTGGTCGAGAAATAGTGCCCCAGTTCCTGCCCGAGGGCCTCAACGAATTCGGCGTCCTGCAGGAACCAGGCATTCATTCGCCACGCCATACGAGCCCCATTGGGGGGGTTCCCGAGACGGAGGGAGACCGGGAGTGATCTGAGATGCCACGGGGCAGAATAGCTGCCCCGGACATCAATTGACAGTCTGGGGCCGGAAGCAGGAGCAGGTCGATACGAGAGTGGGTATGGTGAGCCGCTGAGGTGTGGGTATACTGTTCTCGTCGGGGGTTCCACACCCTCCAAGCATCGCAGAGACCCAAGGCAGAGGACCAATCAGACAAGCGCCTAGCAGAGGCCAGGCGAGGTGCTGAGGGAACGCCCGACGTGTCGCGGGAGGGCTGCAAAACGGCGTTAAAATCGCCTCCAATGACCGTCAGTCCCTGTGGGAAGGAGGAGACCACAAGTGTAAGACGGCGGAGAGTTGAGGCCAAAACGGCAGTGGGGATGTAGACACACAGGAGGTTGAAAGGGTGGCCTTCAACTTTACCCGTCAGGGCCACAAAGCGACCCTGGAAGTCTGTCTCGGCGTGCGCCAGGGTAAAAGGAAGTCCCTTCCGAAGCAGTATGGCAACCCCCCGGGATCCCCTTGTATAACCGGCGTGCCAAACCCTATCAAACCCATACCGGGTAAGGAAGTTGCATCGTGTACCCAGAAGGTGTGTTTCCTGTAGGAATAAGATATCGGGCTTGTGTCGCTGGGCGCTGCGAAGGACGGCAGTGCGTTTTACGCGATCCAGTAGGCCGTTGACGTTCCAGGATAGGATATGGAGGGGTCTATGTAGGGTCGACGCCATCCAAGTGGAGGAAAGTGTGTGGAAGAAGAGACGCAGGCGCAAGTGGACTCGGGTCCCAGGGGAGACAGTGTGCTGCGGCCGGGGTCTCTGGGTGGAAGTTGTGTAGTGTGGTAAGTCTCGTGTCGCTGTCAATGTCGTACATGCATCGATAGCTGCCAAGAAAAACAAAGAACGGCGGCCCGTAGGCGGCTGAAAACAATAAACAATGGGGAGACAACGGTCTACCCTCCCTCCCAATCCCCCAACACCCCCACCCTACACTTCTGAAAAGGAAGCATCTGTCGCCCTAACACTACAACTCAAAACAACAACCCACAATAGGTCTAGGTGCTAAGCTAAAACGTTTAGCTAAACATGGCCATGGCGGAGATGGACCCCCTCCTTAGATTCGGATAAGAACTTGTCAACAGCTGCAAATATTGTTAAAACGATTATGCATCAAAGGGATACAAGTAAGTCCAGGAGGTAAAGTCTAGAACATTCTGCAGAACATGAGTACATTGAAAACGAATCACCCCAAATGTAAGAAGAATTAACACTCTTGAATACAGGAGCTATTCGTAAAACTAATTAGGGAACCCCTGCTGTAGGCCAGAGTTCCCTCGTCTTCTCCGGTTCCACGAAGCACAGGGCTCCGAGACAAGTCGGTTTCGGATAAGGCAGGACGCAGGGTCGCCGAGGGGTCTGCGATCTGGCTCAAGTCAATCAGAGAGTTGGTTGGACTGGGAGTGGCGGACCTCTGTGAAGACGCTCGGGAAGGAGGGCGCTGAGACGGTGCACCAGGTGAGCGGGATGCCTCCCCTTGGCGATCACCCTTCCTGCGAGACCTGGTCCGGCGTCTTTGGGATTTCGGCTGGGCCGGGCGGGGCTGCGGGGGGTCCCGGCGGGCGATAGAGGTCACCGGCCGACCCAGAGTGGGCCGCTCCTCCGTGAGCCAGGTCCATGCCGCCTGAGGGCTGTCAAAGAAGAATGTCTTGTCCTGAAAGACAACTCTGAGCCGGGCCGGAAACAGGAGACCATAGCGAAGACCCAGGTTGCGAAGCTTTTGTTTAACTTCGTCGTATGTCCGACGTTGGGCCTGCACCTCCCTGGTGTAGTCCGGGAAAACCATGATCTTGGTATTTTGGAACGTCAGTGGACCCTGTGCCCTAGCTTCCCTGAGGATGGCATCTCTGTCCCTGAAATTAAGGACCTTCAGGATAATGGGTCGAGCGGGAGCCCCAGGCGGAGGCCTGGGGGCCAGGGAACGGTGCGCGCGCTCGATGACAAACCAGGGCGAGAGGGACTCCTTGGGCATCCAAGAACGCACCCAGTTCTCCACGAACGTATCCGCCTGTCCCTGCTCGATCCCCTCGGAAAATCCCACCAGGCGTAGATTGTTTCTCCTCGACCTATTTTCGGCGTCTTCGGCTCGCCGGTGGAGCTCCGAGGTCTGGGACTGGAGGCGAGCCACCTGGGTCTTGAGTTGGCCAATGTCATCTTCGGTCGTGGAGATTCTGGATTCCGCTTCCGTAATTCGCGCCGTGGCGTTGCGTATGTCCTGGCGAATAAGGGCCACGTCCACCCTCACCTCGCCAATCTTGTTTTCCACGGAGGCCTGTGACGCGCCGATCGCCTGAAGGATGGTGGAAAGGTCGCCCCCGGCGACCCACCCCCAGGACCGCGGTCTGACGTGGTAAATTGGTCCATTTTGGTCTGGGTCGGGGGGCAGGGTTCTGCAAGGTGCGGGTCCGGCCCATCGCCACCAAGGAAGGTGTCCGGCTACCGCCTGGGCAGGGGATGAATCGCAGGTCCAAAGAGGAAGGCGAGAGGGGCCCTCGGGCACCCAGATCGTCGATACTCAGACCCGGGCGCCCAGGACCCCCCCCGCCGATCCGCCGTGAAGAGTTTCGGGGTCACCGGCGGACCCGCAAGGAGCACTCCAGCAGGAGGAGGTTAGGCCAGGCCAACGACAACGGCAGGGCGATAGCACGGACCCTCTGTCCAGCAGGAGGGTGGTTGGGGTCAGACGGGGATTATGAAGGATCGAAACTTTGTGTTGGACTCTGTCACCATCCCGGATCGGTCGTCCCCAGACCGGCACTGCCCAACAAGGGTCTCTTGACGTGGAGCGTAATGGGCGGAGGGGGAATTAGAGCAACCAGGGGGAAGGGAGGGTGGAGGCCCCAGCAATACCCCTCTGTGCCGCCATCCACCCCGATGGCCGATCCCCAGGTCTCCGGTGCACCACGGTGGGGGCCACAAGTGAGTTTCGCCCGCCTCGGGGCCAACCGCCAGTGAAGCCGGCGTACCCCCGTAGAGATGCAATAGTGGGCGGGTTCTAGCCCAGGGGTGCCCCAGCTGCCACACCAGGGGGACCCCACCAGGAATTACAATGTTAGGGGCCCACAGCTCCTCATGCGACAGCAGTTGCACCAGCCGCCGCGCCCCTTCCGAGGCAACAGGTAGCAGGAGCCGGCCCAGGTCCACAAGGAAGGGGGGGGGCTGGAAGAGCGGCGGGGGAAGGGGGGGCGGGGGTACTTGGGCTACCCCTCCGCACCGCCACCCGAAAAGATGGCCGATCCCCAACCCCAGACCCCACTCACCGACGTAGCGATGGCCCAGAGGTCCTCCCTGGTATCAGCAGCGAGGCCGCAGCGGCACCGGGCAGCAGGTGTCCGTGTGGAAGGCCCCCCAGAGGCCCACAACTCCTGGGCCACACCCGGAAAGTCAGAGGTAGCGCCCCCCTCTAGGGCCGCCAGGGCTCCGCGCCGGCCCCATGAGAGGCACCGGGCGTCCCCGTGAAGGCAACTGGGCACCGGGCCGGGAGGGAGACACGTGGACGAGCCGGAGGAGGGTCCCGGCCTCAACGCCGCCGCCCGGCAATGGCGGCCGAAATCAGGTGTCAGGGGTGGGAACACAATCCGGACAAGTCCCCCGATGCAGCCAGCCCCGGGAGTCCCGCCGAGGCCCCGGTCTCGGCAGCCTCCTCAGTCCCAGCTCCGCCCTCACGGCGCTCCACGCAGGTTTGGCATTGGCGCGGCCGGGAAGGACCCGACCCCAAGGGCCCACCACCGCACGACCTCCGGCCTCGGGGGGGTATAGATGTGCCCCGGCCCCGTCGCCGCCGCGATGTGGTCGGGGGGAGTCGGGCCGGCCGGGAAGGATATCGGCCTTGGGCTGGACGCCGGCAGCCTCGTCGTCACTAGGCTGCAGCAGGAGGGGAGGCGATCCTCAGGAACCAGTGCTCCGATCCGCCGTCCGAGGGGATCGGGGCAGAGCGGTGAGTTCGGGGAAGCTCCGTGGTCAGGTAGGGGAGGATCGCAGCAGCTGTAGACAATGGGTGCAAGGCGGATGACGGAGGGGGTCCGGAGCACTCTTAGAGTGCGACCGCCATCTTAACGCCTCAGGCCACGCCCCCCCGGATATTGATTTTTAAGTGAATCACTTTATCACTGGATTGATGGCAAAAGAAACTTAACAATAACTTTTCCCACATATTGGTAATGGCACTAAGCAGGGATGTGGAATTCCTATAGCCCGACGCCCAGGACATATTGTTTGGGGTCAAGGGCAACAAGTTTTCATGTGTATTTTGTCCTTGGGACAAGTAGGCCCAACCCCCTGCAGCACACACCCTTTGGCTGCCACTTTGCAGTACCACATTATGGATCAGGGAAGGGTACTGTCTGCAGTTAAGGTAATATTTTTATCCATATGTTAATGCTGTTTAAACTTGTATTTCTGGTTCATTAATTGAAAGCCTTTATTATTAGGGTGAGCGCTCTAAGTAAATGTTGTAAGTAAGCTCTGACTGCACTGACTAACAGTGGTTCCAGTATAAAAATGTGTACACACGTTTTCAGAGTTTAGCAATATGGGGCTATGTATAATGCTCCCAGGATGCTCTCTGATTTGATGCAAATATTTGCAGAAGCTTGAAAGCAAGATTGATGATTCTTTGCTTTCAAAATAAAATGTTCATAAAAAAATGAAAGCAGGAAAAAAACATTTAGCTAAACTACTGTAAAATTTCAGGTACCATTTCTTTGCAGCATCATTTAGTAACATGTGTTGATGCATGCTAGTATTTCCCAAAAATGTACATAATGGAAAATCAGTGTAACCAGTTTCAATAAGATTATGGGAAACAAAAATAAACAAGCATTGGCAAAGCCAGTAGGTCTGAAATTGGTGGTCAGCTTTTTAGTTTTGTCAATGTGTGAATTGTTTTGGCATGGTTTTTGTAAAACCTTATTGGTGTGGGAGCTGCCGGGCCCTCACCATTATAACACATTGGCAAAAGCAAAAAAAAAGAAATTGGTCTCAAAAAGCACACACTGCCACAGTAGTTACTGGCACTAAACAAAACTACTTTGTGTGCTGATATGCTCCTTGTGAAAGAGCAGAATGCTGTCACTCAGAGTGAAGCCAGCCGATACAGACAGAGAGAGAGAGACAGAATTTTAATAAACGCAAAAGGTCATGGTCATCGTCAGACCAAATTAGGGGCCCAATTATTAAAAAAAGTCTCAAAAGTGCACCCATGGTATATGTCTTTGTATTAAGTGCAGCTACACAGCTATCGTGATTTCCCAAGAATTTATAGAAGTAGGACAAGAAATAGTACTCCTAGAAAATATTTGTGAATTGCATTTTAGCATGAGCAAATATGCATGTGTAGATTTGCTCATGCGAAAATCTGAGTGTTTGCAAGTTCACTTTCCCTCCAACCACTTTTTTCCCAACTCTGGAAGAAGGTTTACGTCTGACATTGTCACGAGTACATTTCCAACATTTCTCAGTATGGGAAAAAATTGGAGAAGAGTTGTTGAAAACCCTTAAAATGTGCAAGTTAGTAGGTTTGCACAGACTCAAAAGAGCATTCTAACCCTGGAACTATTGCTTACCACTACCTTCAGCCCCAGTATGTAGATCTGTGGAAACGTGGCAACATAAGGGGATTGCAAGTATTCAAACACTACTATGGTATGAGCCCTGGCATAATCAGAGAGGCTATATCAGAGCTCCTATACAATGAGATTGCTGCTATAATTTGTCGCCACACTACATGCCACCAAAGGGACAAGTGGATTTTGTTACAGGACAAGTAGATTTATGAAGCAACCTGCCCCATGGACAAGTAGATATTTTATTAAATTCCACACCCCTGGCACTAAGTGAACTTTTATCTAAAAAAATCTGTAAATCAGATTTTGCTATTATATTTGTTTGAGTTTGGCATCCGCCAGTATAAACAATACATTTCCATAGTATCCATATGTAAATAAGGGGTGAGGACTTCACAGAATACAAAGCTAATCCATCCATAAACACAGATAACAATAGAAAAATGAAGAATTGTTAGGCACTATGATGAATTATTCTTCTAGTATGAAGTAGGGTCATTTTGCTTCTACTTTGTAACTATCAAAGGGCGAGCAGTGGCCATGGCATAGAGAAGTACTGTCGCTTATAGATGGCCAAAGAACATACGTTGAGTTGATCAGAGCTTCCAAGGATATGCAGAACTACGTCTATAGCCAATAGCAATAATAATAATAATGTGTGCTTTGTAAATTTGTGAGAAGATAAATGCCATCTCCTCCTGGATCTTTTAACAGCTGTATACTAGGGTTTTATTTTTATTTTCACACAAACTTTATGGCAGTTTATTTATCGATACAGCTGCATTCTAGGGTTGTGTGGGAATTCCAATCCGTATGGGATATAATTTCTTTGTAGTAGGTTGCAGTGTTGTATTCAGGATCACCACATGTGAACCAAGGTGCAGGGTAAACTGCAGAGCCATCCAGTATAGACCTAAACAGTCCAAACATCACCTTCAGTCAGAATGGAGTAATGTACCACCTAGTCTTTACTTGTAGGCATTTTCTTTGTGTTGAGTACATGTGGATGATTTTTCTGCCCTAGATCAAATATTAGTGGATCTTTCTTACTGGTTTTCTATGTTCAAATCTCTCTCCAAAAATAGAGCATAGAGTTGTGTTAAGGACTATGTTGTAAATTATTGATGTGATATCAGCAGGAGATTACTTTCTTCATCTGCTTGTTGTGAAAAACGAATTCTAAAGGTGTCATATTTCTACTAGTGACTTCTTTTGTAGATCTAGTGCTCGCCCAGTGACATAGTTAGTTAAAAAGTAATCATCTTAGTGCGTAGGTTTGAAAAAGTTGACACGTGCCTCCCTACTTAACAGTTCTACATTAGACAATAATTCGGGTATCAGAGGTGGGTTGTTTGAATCCTACCTACTATGGCCTACACTTAGGGTTATGGATATTTGGTGACAGCAGTGACACAAATGTTGTATTTTTTTTCATAGATTTGCGGTTCCGGTGTTCTAGTAGAGTACATATAGATGATATGAGACTGGAATTGGTGGCTCTTTGTTTGTGGGGATCACCAAAGCACATGATGTAGTCAGTTATAAGAGCAGTCTTATTGTAAGATAACCCTTTGCTTTATGAAGGGACGGCAATTCCCAGTCTAAAACTGGGTGCAACTAGGTGACGTAAATGTGATGTTTAATATTGGGCAAACCTCTACCTCAATCTGTAGTGCGTCTACACAGAGTGGCTTTGGACACTCTTAAATTTTGCTGTACCACAAAAAATGTGGTTCGTTTCTTTTATATCTGGGTAGTAGTGGGCCTCTGGGAAACCTACATGGCAGAGTTTGTGTGACATATAAGAGTTGAATTAGAAAGTTAATTTTTATGCTCATAATTCTGCTTACCTGCAAGATATCCGGTTTCCCTCATCTATACAAACTCCTGTAAGAATGTCGAGAAGAGGATAGACATTGTAGTGGAAAAAAACGTTAAAAAAAATAAACGAATACCTAAATATTGAATATGGCCAGTGGTCCAGCTTAGTCTGTGTTCTTGTAGTGAAGGTTTGCAGGTATATAGTCGAGCTGCAATTCGATGCCCCTGAGACTTAACATAATTAATTTTAAAGCCAGAAACGTTTAGAAATTGGTCTATTTGTCGAAGAGAACTGGTTGTGAATCTTTAGGGCCTGTTGAAACAAAGAACGTTGTTATCGAACAGTACCAATTTGTATACACTACACCTCACTGAGATCCTTTTAAAGTTGAGATTTTTAGTTATGTTTCAAATGAGGGGCTATATTGACAAAGTAAACAACTCGGGGGGGCTGTCTCATCCTTCTCGACAATGTGATTGTTGTAGCGAATATGGCATTTTAATTTTTTTTTGCAGAGCAAGCATCAAACTGGACAAAATATATTTTGTTGCCATTTTGGTCAATCCCCGTTTTTGCTAAGATCTTGATTTAAATATTGGCAAGCAATTTTGTCTAGCAGTTTCTCTGCATCAAAGCTGGAGAAGGACCATTCATTTGTTTTCTTGTTCTTCTGGTTCAGTTAAATTGACAGCAAGTCTGTTGTAGTCTCTGATTATTTTTTTTTTTAAACAAACTTTATTAGGCATTTATATATGAATCATATACGTACATACATTTGTATGGATCTTAAATAGTAGTGTATAGTCTCTCAGTGATCAAACCTTCGTAACTTCGATAGTCTCTGCTTGTAGACAACACTCCTTCGAAGGTTGCAGTATTCAGAATATGGTACAGTATCCCATATAAATTTTGCTGTGTGCACCCATCCTACTTTAACTGATAACCCTCACCCCTCCCCTTCCCTCCCGCCTCCCCCCCGGGCATGTCTTAATTACTGTGCTTAATCGTTCCCCTTAGGTCTGTGTACTAGTGGTCTCTGCTCAGGTATTCAAATCGCTGTTCACCCTTCCCTTGATCTGGGCGCTCCTCCCTTCCTTTCTACTTCCCTCTACTCCTTGCATGCTGCTGATTCAGAGTACTTTTATCATTTGCACTCCTGCTGAACTTCTTGGTACTCTTCTTCTGCAGTGTCCTCAAGTTGCTTGAGATGTGTTGTTAACGCTTCCCATGCTCTGGCTGTTTCTAGCGCCTTCTCACTCCTCTTGTGTCTGGCTTCCCTGAACCTCACCGTTCCTTTCTATCCCACCCAACGTATCAACTCCCCCCTCCATCTCTCTATGTGGGGGCCTCCCTTTGCTTTCCAGTGACTGGTAATGCCTCTTTTTGTCAGTATTAATCCCAGGTCCTGAAATTTACTTGTAATCTTATTCTTGGAGGTATGTGGAAATCTATGTAGAAGGCAGTGCCCCGGGGTCATGCTCACCTCTTTTTCAGTTATTTCCGCAAGTATTCCCGTCACCTCCTTCCAAAAGTTCCCTATCTCCGGGCAATTCCAAAACATATGTATAAACTCTGCACCAACCTCCCCACAACGGGGGCAAGCTGCCGCTGCCGTGTTGAAGTACTTATTGATACGCCCTGGGGTGAGTTAGGCCCTGTGAAAGATATAAAAATTCACTAGCTGGAATCTAGCATTCCTAGTAATCTTGCTGACCCGTTCTGTAAGTACACCCCATTCTTTCTCCTCTAACGGCTCCCCCAAGTCCTCTTCCCATTTTCTATGTAGCTCATTAAGGGGTGGGGGTGGGGGGGGAGTGCCACCCGGCTTAGTCTCTTATATAAACATGTAACCGCTTTAAATGTTCCCGCTGCTGTCACCATGTATTGGCACCCTTCATACAGCGGTGGCTCAGTGAGTCCGCTCCCCCAGTGCTTACGTATTTCTGCTGTCAAGGCCGCATGTAACAGGAAATTCCCCCTTGGAATCTCATATCTTTCACTGAATGCGTCAAAGGGTAGTAGATTGCCCTCCTCATATAGCATCCCCATTGTAGTCACCCCCATCGTCTCACACGTCTCTAATCTCCTCCAGTCCGCCCTATGCGGTAATGCCAGGCAATATTTTATTGGTATCTTCGGTGCATATGGGCGTTTCACTTTGGATCTTTGTAAACTTCTGTCCCAGCATTTATAAGCCACTCGCAGTTCAGAAGTCATTCCCTTTTCCTGCACGGGCAACCGTTACACTAACCTGGAGAGAAGGTCTAGTGGTGGGCATCCATCGCCTTGCCGCATGTTTCCTTTCAACTGGCTTGCAACCCATTTCGTCAGCCATTGGATCTGGGCTGCTATATAATAATATTCGAAGTCTGGTGCTGCCAAGCCCCCCTCTAATTTTGGTCTCATTCAAGTCTTCAGTGCTACTCTACTTCTTCCAGTCCCCCACAAGAATTCTGTCACCATCATCCGAAGCTGTTTGAACCTCCTCGCCGGGACCCACACCGGCAGAACTCCAAACACATACAAGAGTCTCGAGAGGATCACCATCTTCAGTAGAGATATCCTACCGATTAGCGACAAGGGAAGGGTATTCCAGAAGTCAAAATTGACCTTCATCCCCCTAAGGACCCTTCCTACGTTACCTTCTAGCATGTCCGCCTTATCATGATAAATTTGTACCCCTAGATATGGGATGCACCTGCCTTCCCACTCTGTCCCAGCTACCGTTTGCGGTCTATCCCGGCCTTTCTTGGTGGGGAACAGACATGACTTCCTCCAGTTGACTTTAAGGCCCGCCACTCTCTCCAATTCCAGCAGTAAGTCTCTAGCTCCTGCCAGTTCTTCTCCTGTATTCCTAAGGAAAAGAAGCAGATCTTACACATACAAGGCAATATGGTGTGCACGCCCCTCAACTTCCAGCCCTTGGTATGAGGCTCCCATTCTGGCCTTTGCGGCCAGCGGCTCCATAGCCAATGCAAACAGGGGTGAAAGTGGACATCCCTGTCGTGTTCCCCTCTCAATTCCATAGCTGTTCGATATAATCTTTCCTGTCCTGACTCGGGCCGTAGAGTCCTTGTATAACAGCGCCGTCCATGCTACAAACTCTGGTCCCAATCCAAAAGCCCTCATTACTCTAAACAGATATGGCCATTCCAAACTATCGAAAGCCTTCTCAAAAATAACTGCTTCCTCTCTACAGTAAGAGTTCGCCTCTAATAACCTTAATAACCTCCTCACATTCATTGCTGTGTTGCGGGCTGGTATGAACCCTGCCTGATCCCAGTGTATGAGATTCGTCATATGTGGTAGAAGTCGTGATGCCAGTATCTTGCTCAAGATTTTATAATCGAGGTTGAGCATAGAGAGTGGGCGACTGTTGTAGTCTCTGATTTGGTGATTTCCATTAAAGGCATACTGGTATACAGAGAATAGTGAGGACAGTATTTTGTAGAGGCAAGAGACGAGTATTGCAGTAACTATCTTTAAATCCTAATTTAATGGGACTGTGAACCTATATGAAGCACATGCTTTGGGATATTTGCAGCCTGTAGTAATAATGATATCGTAGGTTCCATTGTGGAATCATGACAGAACAGAAGGATAAAAATTATTGTGGACTTTATAGAGGGGACTGGTCAGTAGCTCTTTAATGGCTTTGTTAAATGTTTCAGAGAAGACATCGATGCCGGGGCTTCATTATGTGATGGGTTCTTAATGGCTGCATTTATATTTTCAGTTGTCATTGGTGGTTCAAGAAGTGTAAACTATTCAGTTTTGTGCCACAGAAATGGACATTCCCTTAAATAATTGTCTTGAAGTTCAGGATCTAGGTCTGGAGAATGAGAATAATAGAGTACTGATTAGTAAGTATGGATATTTTTCTGAATTTTCTTACTGTCATGTTGGATACCCTTATTATCTATGATGGAATTAATATAATTCCTAGTTTGAGTTTTTGTAGGTATACAGGCTAAAATTCTGTCAGCTTTGTCACTCTTTCATAGTATTTTTGATTGGCATATACCATCTTTCTGGCAGTGTCTTTCATTGGCAGTTTTAACAATTCGCTTCTGATCTTTGTAAGTTCTCTTTATGTCTTTGGGGTGGAGTCTTTTTTGTATTGTACCTCTAGTTGTATGTGCTGGAATTCAAAAGTTGCCTTTTGCTGTTTGGCTAATGTCATGAAAGTGATTGGGTGTGTGATCAGCTCTCCCAACACCACTCCCTTCTGCAAACTTTAAAACTTACTAATCTAATAAACGGACCCCCATGTTGGTCAACTCCCCATCCCCAGGGCAGTCCGACAACGGTCAGCCGCCCAAACATTATGTGTAACTTTATGCACTTAATTGAGGCTCCAGCCTAGTGGGGCTCTCAGCGGGGTGTGGCAAGGTAAAGACACAGTTCAGGGCGCATAAACCAACTAGAATGCGCCGGCCCTTTGTTATGTAGCCTGCCCAAGAGCTGGGTCAACTGGTGGCAGTTCCTCAACACTTCTGGGTTCCATAATCGCTTCCAAACTCCCCCTGTTTCAGATGAGCTCGTCAGCTGTATGGGTGGTCAGCGCCGGCAGTTTAATACTGTCACTATGGGAAGAGTCTGAATCGTGCTCCTTAGTTTCCTTTGACGAACGAACCTCCGCCTCCAGGGAAGTTCTCCTGTCTGACATGAATGCCGCCACAGCCTGTAGTGCCTCCGCTCTCTCCTTCTCCGTTCGTGACGAAGTCGGCTTCTTAGCGAGTCCCCTCCGGGATCGCCTTTTGCAGCGTTTCCCAAGGTCCACCTTTTTCTTAGTTTCTCACTTGGAGCACCTTGGGTGCGGGGCCCCCACTTTATAGGTTTCAATCCACTCCCAAGCCTCCTTCGGATTGTCGCAGTAGTGTGTGCTCCCATTCAGTATAATACGCAGCCGGGCAGGGAACATCAGAGAGTACTGTAGGCCCTCTTCTCTCAGTGCCCTCTTAACCTCCAGGAACGAGGCCCGCTTCCTCTGTACCTCTAACGTATAGTCTGGAAAAATGGATATTTTGCTATTGTCCATAGTATATGGGCCATCAGCACGTGCTTTTTGCAAGAGAAGGTCTCTATCCCGAAAGTGAAGGAGTCGGGCCACCACCGGCCACAGCGGTCTATCGCTGTGCTCGGTCAGGCTCCTCGTTTTTTGTTTTTTTAAAACAAGCTTTGATTACCATTATGCATCCAATTAATGCAAAACATTTCAATGAGGCATTTTCCGTAATTGTACAGCTAGCATATGCTAGTAGGAGCGTTGCAGTGTGTGCTCGCAGGCACACCAAAATTGTATTGTTGTTACAGGAAAAAGAAAAAGTGTGCACAATGCAATTGTAATTAAGATGCAGGACTTTAAATAGGTTATCAACATAACTACTAACAGTTTCCCAATAACCCTCCCTCCCCCCACCCACATTCTGGCCCGCCGGGTCGATATATTTGGGATGGTAATTACGTATTTGAGTAGTACTTTCCACTCCACATTTCACTGGTTCATTGTGCGGGTATATGTGTCTATTCGTCACCCGCCAGACACGCTGCCCACTGTGGCGCAGGGTGTCGGTTATGGTGGGGTTGGGGTAACGTGACTCGGAAAGAGGTCCAGCGCCTTAAATCCCTCCAGTGTGATATCCCACTCCATAGAAATCGGGTGTTTGCGCAACCCTCGAGCTTCTTCTCGCCTGATTGCCGCACTCTCTGCGCCGCTCCAGCGCACTACCTCGTCATACCATGTGGACATCACAGGGGGTTTCGCAGACTTCCATCGCATCATAATAGCTCGGATAGTATAAAGGCAAGGCCTAGGAAGCGAAGCTGAGCCTTCTGGGCGCCTGTGCGTTTGCGGAGTCCTAGCAAGCATTCAGTTATATTATTTCCAATCTGCAAGTGCGTGACTTCCCTAACAGCGCCACACACCCCCTCCCAGTAGTCACTAAGGTGAGGGCAAGCCCATAGCATGTGTACAAAACCCGCCTCCTCAGATTTACAGCGAGGGCAGCAGTGTTGGGTGTCTGGAAACATTTGGTGTAGTCGGCGCGGGGTGAGATAGGATCTATGCAGAACCATGCATTGTATACATTTAAATTTGGCATTTTGGGACACTCGCTTGGGGTGTTCCAGAATACTTGCCCAAGCTTTATCGGATATGTCGCAAGTGATAGTTTCCGACCATTTCTCTCTCAAGGTAGTGAGCGGGATGGACGCCCGTGCGTGGATACCAATATATAGCCATTTGATGAGATGGCGTCCCTCTCCCATATAGTATAATGCGTGAACTAGCGCATGTGTCGGAGGCTCTTGCCGTTGGGGAGCCCAATACTTTATAATATAATGGGACACCGTGGCATGCGTCAAATAGAGGTGGCCTGGCGCCCCTGTGATTTGCATAAAGTTGTCGTGATCTAGAAGGGAGTTGTCGCTCAACAAGGCACCTACTGTATCAACTCCCACTTCCGCCCAGGCCTGTAGTCTGTTCTTTGTGAGTCTGCCACCATGGACTGGTATCCCCAGCAATGGGATGTTACCAGCATAGGGAATGGCGCAGGGTGTGTAAAGCAGTGCTTTTTTCCAATATTGAAGAGCTGTCTTGAGTAGTGGTGGTGCATGTGGGGGGAGTTTGCTTTTTGGCAGTAGCAATGTGTGGAGCAACCCTCGATCTATGTCCTGTGTTGTATAGCCTATTTCTTGGAGGTTTCTGCCCGCTGTCCAGTAGGATAGCCATTGGAGCTGACAGGCATAATAGTATGCCCTAAAGTCTGGCACTCCTAGCCCTCCCTTCTGTGGTTCTAATTGCAGCTTTTTAAGACTCACCCTTCGGCGATCAGACCCCCATAGAAGATCCAGCAGTAGTGTGTCAAGGGCGCGGAATGTTGATGGCGGGACTAGTATTGGCAAGTTTGCAAAATAGTATAATAAGCGGGGGAGCATCACCATTTTGGAAATAGCGACTCGCCCCATCACCGATAGTGGTAGGGACGACCAGAATGCCACTCTTGCCTGCACTGCACTAATTGCTTTCATTAGATTACCGTCTAGTTGATCCACGTGTGACCTATATATGTGGATACCTAGGTATTTGAATGTGTTATGTGCCACCGGTATATTATATTTGCCGAACCTAATTACGTCTGGGCGGGGACCTTCATGCAGGAAAAAGGCGTTCGACTTCCCTTCATTGATGGCGAGATCAGAGACACGTTCAAAATTAGAGAAGATAGTGGGGAGAGGTTCAGACAGGTTTGTGAGGTCCCGTAGGTACACAATAATGTCATCCGCATAGGCTGATATCAGGTGGGTTGTATTGCCTATTGGAATCCCCAGGCGATCAGCCGTCTGTCGTAGCGCGAGCGCCAGCGGCTCTATGGCAAGTACAAATAACAAGGGGGAGAGGGGGCATCCCTGCCTCGTCCTGCTCTGTACTGTGTATTCTTGAGATATGTGGCTGCCAGTGCGTGCTCTCGCAGTAAGGGCAGTATATAATAATCGCACCCAACGGAGGTATTCAGTGGGGTTCCCAAACCTCTTCAGGGCCTTGAACATGTATCCCCACGTGACGGTATCAAAAGCCTGGCGCAAGTCCAGCGCAATGCAGCCAGCATTAGTATACTCCACAGGGGCAGTAGCCATAATGTGGTGTAGCCGGCTGATATTTAAGGACGTGCTGCGCGCCGGCAGAAAGCCGCACTGGTCCTTGTGTATCAGTTTGTGCAAGTGGGGTAGGAGCCGGTTCGCCAAGATCTTGCTTAGGATCTTATACTCCGAGGCTAAGAGCGACAGGGGACGGTACCCCGATAATTCTGTATCGTTCCCGCCCTGGCTTTGGACGCCTGCATAGCAGCGCCTGCATAGTAGTGTGCGGGAGGTGGCCTAATTCCAGTGCTTTATTGTATACTTCTTCCAATTTAGTGATGAGGACCTCCGAGTAAGAGTCAAAGAATTCTATCGGCAGGCCATCAAGGCCTGGTGCTTTGTTGCGTGGGAGTCCTTTGATAGCCGCCTTTATTTCCATTCTCGTAATGGGGCCCGAGAGGCTCTTCTGGGTGTCTGCAGTGAGTTGTGGGTAGGGTAGACCCTCTAGAAAGTCGTCGACCAGCGAGTCTTCAATGTGCGCGGGTTCACTATATAGTGCGCTATAGTATTTACAGAACGCATCATTTATGTTGCGTTGTGAATGGACCATGCCCAGCCCTGGAACGTTAATATGGTGAATAATGGGGGGCGTTGGGTCGTCTCGTATTATTCTAGCCAACAGTGTCCCAGATTTGTCAGCCTCAGTGTGCTTCAGCTGTGTGTACGCTCTGTGATCAATTATCCGGAGAGTTTCTAGCAGTTCGGCGTGCTGTATGCGCGCTTCACGCAGCGGATCCTGTTTAGTCGGGTTGCTCGCTGCAGCCTGTTCCAATTCAGTCATTGAGATTTCTACTCTAATGAGGTGTTTATGTGTTTCCTGCCAGGCCCCTACGGTGGCGCCTATCGCAGTGCCTCGCACTACCACTTTAAGCGCGTCCCATTCAATGAGGTTGGAAGAGGCAGTGTTCCAGTTTTCTGAAAACAATTTGTGATGGCTATGGAGAGTGTATCGCGGAAGGGTGCATCTTCTAGCATTTGGGGCCAGAGTTTCCATCTGGGGACCGGGGTAGGCACTCTGCCCCATGTAAGGTGGATCTCCAGGGGGTTATGATCAGAAAAGGTTTTGGCTAGGTATGTGGCCTGAGTGACTTGGGCCGCTATAGTAAGGGAGCAGATGAATCTATCTATCCGCGTGTGGAGTTGGTGGACTGGCGAGAAAAAAGAGTATTCCCTGCTTGTTGGATTCAGCACTCTCCAGACGTCCCCCAGTGTCCAACCAGCAGTCCAGTTGCACAGGGCTTCAGCTTGCTTTATAGTTCCCGCTCCATTCAGGGGAGGGTGTGACCTGTCTAATGTAATGTCCATCACTGTGTTGCAATCCCCCCCTAATAGCCACGGGTATGTATCCTGTCAACACTGCGCTTAATCTGCTAAAGAATTTGTCTTGGCCAAAGTTTGGGGCGTAAATGCTACCTAATACTATTGGCAGGCCATCAAGCGTTCCTCGCAGTAATATATATCTACCTTGGTCATCAGTGCGTCGCTCCAATTCAATAAATGGGACCCCATGTCTAACCCAGATGGTCGCCCCCCTTGCAAAGGCCGAGTAATTAGTAGAGAATATCTGACCCCTCCACTTCTTGCGAACTTTTCCAGCTTCCGACTCAGTGAGGTGCGATTCTTGCATGAAAACTATCTGCGCCTTGCGCCTGAGGAGTTGCGCGTGGACCCTATGCCTCTTGTGTACTGATCCAAGCCCCCGCACGTTCCAAGATATTACGTTATAGGAGCCTAGTGTAGTGGAGCTGTGGTGCATATGTCAGTAATGCTCCCCCCAACTTGGAAGCGATATCCTGTCGCGGGCCAGAATTCCCAGATTTCCTTCCAACTTGTAGTACACGGCTCAGCCATTGAACTATGCTGGGCCAAACAAAGAATAGAAACATACAAGCAATGCCATACGGTGCGGACGCTTTGTGGGGGTGGTCGCCACCGTCTGTCATGTTGTTTACATACATATACTGACTTCGACTTCGTAAACTCAACGGAGCCTGGGGAGTATCTCTTTTCACTATTAGTATTAATCACCTAGGGTGCTGCATAAAGTATCAGGAAGCATGTATTGATGTGCCATATACTCATTCATGAATTAACTATCAGTACTATGACATGCACATTAACATCGGGCACTTTCTGCATTAGTTATGTTCAGTTCCATAAGCTCTCACATGGTCCGGTAGGCCCTATGTGACCATACACAGTTACAGTGACCCCCCTGATTTTAATGCATAAAAAAAAAAAAAAGGATACATTCTGCCACGAGGGGCATACACTGTGCGTCCTCCGCTCTTGTGACCTGGTGATCGAGACTGGAGTCCAAGCCTTGCTATTCACCCCAGTAAATCATCAGCTGTCTGAGGTGTCACTGATGGAAAGAGGGTGATGCTACGCTCAGAGTCTGACTGTATGGTGCTGTCCTCTGACGAGTCAGTTGCTATCTGGAGGTTGCCGCATCTGAAGGTGGCTGCAGCTGTCAATGCCTCTTGCTTACTGACCAAGGCTTGCTCCTGCGTGGGGCCAGAGGTAGGTGGTTTTGGCAACCCCTTGGCAATGCAATGTGATCTGCAGCCTTGAGTTCGAGTAAAACTATGGGGTACATTACAGGATGAAGCGCCAGAGCTGGAAACTGGGTCCATCACTTCAATCCATTCCTCCGCATCTTCTGGACTATCGAAAAAATGTTTTTTGCTCGTGGATGATTTTTAAACGGGCAGGGAAGAGCAATGCATATTTGAGATGTAGGGCACGCAACTTCTTCTTTACTGCTTGAAAGGAGGACCTCTGGCGCTGGACCATCACTGTATAGTCAGGGTACAGAGATATCCGATGATTTTCAAAGTGGATCTGTGACTGCTCCCGTGCTTTTTGTAGCAATACGTCCCGGTCTCTGTAGTTCAGTATTTTAACTATTAAGGGTCGCTGTGGCATTCCAGCATTTGGTGTTCCAGTAGAGATCCGGTGGGCTCTCTCCACCCAAAAGAAGGGCGAAAGGCCCTCCGGGGCCACATGCTCCTAAAACCATCGTTCCAGGAAGTCGGCGGCCTTGGGGCCCTCTCTGCGCTCCGGGAGGCCAATGACCCGCACATTGTTCCGCCGGTTTCTGCCTTCCTCATCTTCGATCCTGTCCTGCAGGCCATTGACTTGCTGTTGTAGCTGCTGTATGTGCGTCGCGTGTTCCCTGACCTGGGGTTCAATTTCGCTTAGGGTTTTCCTGTGAGTGTCTACCATGTCAGGGAGCTTGGCGTGGTCGGCCCTAAGTAGCGTGAAGCCAGTTGTAAGCGATCCGATCTGCTGCTCAATTGCCTTTCGGGAGTCTCTAACTTCCTGTAGGATCAAGTCTAGCTTATCCAGGGGTGCCTCCGGGTTGGTGGGAGGAATGAAGCCAGGCGACGATGGCCTGGTGGGGTTGTCTTGGTCCTCCACTGGGTGACTAGTGGTATTGGTTATGTCCAGGTTTTTCCCTTTAACCCGCCCCATTGCTCGTAGTTGCGCTCCCTCTTAATTGCAGGTAGGTAGGTACAAGAGTATGGAGCGGTAGGCAATACAGTTACTGCGTATCAGGTGGGCCGGTCGCTCTCACCGGAGCGCATATATACCGACTGCCAGGGAAAGATTCAAGCCTAAAGGTGGCAATGCGGACACTGTGGACACAAGGTTCCTGCGTTAGCTTGGGTTATGTCGTGCAGCCCGAGGTGAGTCGATACCCAGACAGGCTTGTAGGTGACCACAGCAGATCCAGACGGCTAGCACTCCCCCCGGGACTCAAGCGGACGTCGCAGAGATATTTGCAAGTCCCTCCGTTCCCCAGTCACACTTGCACCCCGTCCGGGCACCCATGCAGGTAGGTTGGCAGGAGAAAGACAGAGGAGGGATCAGCAGGTCAGCCAGTAGCAGGTGCACAGTATCCAGAGCAGCCCAGGAACAGTGACCTGGCTGTACTCCCCCCTCCCCAGTGGAAAGTCAGGCTCGTGGCTTCCAATGCAGGTCTACTGCGCAGCCACAGCGGGGACAATGTGGTAGGTGGTGAGAGAGAAGGCACACAGCCATGTCACTTGCCAGTTTGCTGTCGAGTGGCGGGCGTGGCACACCCCTTCATGCGGCAGTTGTCGGGCAGCAGCACACCCCAGGGCACCACAGCAATTCCCCACACCAGAGACAGCACGCCGCACCTGCGTCCTTTACGCCTCCGTCGGCTCTCGGGCCTGTCTCCCCATGCGCGTGACGCGCCGGAGTGCAGGCAGTCCAGATACAGGGTGCAGCCGCCGCCCTGGTAAGGCCGTACACAGTGCTCCTCTCCTCATACGGCAGCAGGCAATACTCGCCCCCGGGGGGGGTCACACCACACAGTGCTCCGTCTCCGCTTAGGGGTAATCACTTGCAAGGGCCAGCAACAGGCGCGAAGGGCACGCACTCACCGGAGGTCAGTTATGGAAATGTCCCGGTAGGCCGCAGGGCGTTCGGTCCAGGGCGCAGGCACTTTCACGCTCCGCAGCCCCGCATCATCAGGCCCGGCAGGCATCAGCTTTCAGGCGATAGCAGGCACAGCTTCCGAATCAGGCCGCAGGCGTGCACTGTCACCGGGGGCACTCAGAGAGCGCGCTCCACCATTACACGCTGCTGTTCAGGAACTAGGCCTCGGCGCCAGCGGGTCCCGTCTCGGGCGATCTGGTCAGCAGCAACGTCGTCTCAAGCACGAGAATTGGCCAGACTCTCCACCAGGGTGCTCAGCAGCATTAGGGCAGCGAGCGTAGGCTCGATGCCGCACTTTGCAGAGTGATATATCAGGATTATTCTCCCCGGGGTCCGGAGCCTCACTAATCTGCGTCCGCCATCTTAGGCGGTTGGCCACGCCCCCCAGGCTCCTCGGTTCACGGCAGCCGCCCGACCAGCTCGCCCGCTGATTAACCCTCGATTGAGACTCGGGCCTCAGTAGTCTCCGGGTCCTGCTTCACACTTTGGGTGCCACTCGACCCTGAGCCGCCATCTTGCGGGTTCCCGGCCCCAGCAGCTGCCCAGAACCCGGTCTCGCCACTGTCACCCAGGAGACAGCGGGACCGCCGAAACCAGCTCCCCGCTTTCCTGGCACCTCCGGTCCCATTTCGGGACGACCCCAGGTCTCGGGCTCCGGCGATTCAAGCCGATAATTAGCGGGCCGACGCGGAGCTCGGAGCTCACTTGTCCGCCATTTTCGGCTCCTTGGCCATGCCCTTGATACCTTTATTATCTATGATGGAATTAATATAATTCCTAGTTTGAGGTTTTTCTAGGTATATAGGGTAAAATTCTGTCAGCTTAGTCACCCTTTCGTAGTATTTTTGATTAGCATATGCTATCTTCCTGGCAGTGTCTTTCATTGGCAGTTTTAACAATTCGCTTCTGATCTTTGTAAGTTCTCTTTATGTCTTTGGGGTGGAGTCTTTTTTGTATTGTACCTCTAGTTGTACGTGCTGGAATTCAAAAGCTGCCTTTTGCTGTTTGGCTCATATCATGAAAGTGATTGGGTGTGTGATCAGGTCTCCCATGTTGACTGTCTTGGCTGCTTTCCAGATTGTGTCCCAACTGACTTCCACATTATCGCTCTCTCTAAAATAGTGTTCTAACATTTCTTTAATGAATGCTCATAGGGCTGCATCTTTAAAATCAATTGCGTTAATTACTCAGGGTTTTCAGAAAGATTTAACAGATAATGTTATAGCAAGAGTCATCCAAACTGGTTTATGATCTGTCTGGACATTAGAGCCTATTGAAATAGATGGGATGGAGAGTGGTGTTGATCTGCTAGATAAACGAAAAAGATATTGAATGTATATTGATAAGTGAAGGCTGGGTAGATTGGCAGTTTGCGAGAATTTTAAATTTGTCCTCTGTAAGGTTCAAGATAGAATTGAAATCTCCCATTATAGGCAGATTCCTGTTTATGAAGTGAATCCAAACCAGGAAGAGATCTTTTCTTTCATTAGGGCTGTAAATTGAAAATAATGTCAGCGGTAGGAAGCCCAGTGTACCTTTAAGGCCCGGAATTCAGCTTTCTTTGTCAGCGTTCTTGTTTGCTTATTTGAAGGGTAGACCCTGTCTCAGCAAGATGGCTACATCTTTGTTTTTTTAATGCTTGAGGAATAGAACTGTATGGATACCAATAAAAATGTAAATCTGGGGTGTCGGCTGACAATAAGTGTATTTCCTGTTATAGAGCAATGTCGACTTGTTAAAGGTATAGCCATTTCAATAAACTCTTCCTCCTTACAGGTAAGTTGAGACCTTGAATGTTGAGAGTGATTATCATCTGAGGATTCATAGTGAAGTCAAGTGGTAAGCTTACGCAATGGTTTTTACATTGCGGAATATCAGAGGACCAGGCAGTATCCCAGAGTGGGTAGTGTGTTGGGGTTTAGGATGCAGTGTACACTACAAGTCTTTGGAGGTAATGCTTCCCTCTCAAATCAACTCATCATATTGCCCTATACACTGCTTTGAACATAAACAAAGCTATTAAACAAAATGAGCTCAGAGAGCATTCAGACGAATATACCTGGTATTAACAAGATTTTTTCTAATCTTGAAAGAGAGGCAACTTGAACACACCGAAGTATACCAAAGGGTCAGCAACTGAGTGACAAACCAAGTCCAAATCCCCTCCCCACAATCTCAAACAGTATGATCATCAATTAAGCCAATTTTCAACAATATGTGCTGTTTCAAGATAGCTGGAACTCATACAAAATTGATCTATAGTGTAATTTCTAAATTATTGGAAACCAGTTTGTTGTGAAACAAAGTATAGTGTGTGGATGCAGTGCACTATGTGAACGTAGAGCTTAAAGAATAGGTAAAAGAATTAGCAGTGAAGAAGTCCATTTGTTGTACTTGGCTCTCGTCATCAGATTCATTGAGGGAACCTTTTGTCTTGTTAGCGTCTCAGGCCTTTAGCTGCTCTTTATTCTCTATCGTTGGGTATGCCAGTTATAACTCAGTTCATTGAGATGCGTTAGCGGCCCCAGCAGTTGTTTCCAGGTTCTGGATATTAATGCCTCTTACTTTGGTCAGTAGCTTCACCAAGTATTTTGTTGTTGAAGGTGAACGACAAGAGACATAGGGAGGCCCATCTGTAGGGAATTTTCTTGTTATGCACTAAAGGTGTAATTTCTGTGAAGTCTTTCGGCCTGATTCATAAAGATAACTTACACTTGTAAGTTTACTATTTTTCGATATTCACAAACTGCACTTTTAAAGTTAATTACACTTTTGTAGTAAGTCCAGCACTACACAGGGCCAACCACTGATACTGCAACAGCCTCCCGTAGAAAATAATAGAAGTAGGGACTTGCTACAGAAGTGTAAGTTACTACAGCAGTGCAGATTGTGAATAGCACTTTGAGTACGTTTTGTAGTACTGCTGTAGTACTACAAAACATACTACAAAGTGAAGTTTGTGAATCAGGCCCTTTGTGTTTTGCCAACGTAGGAGATGGTGCGTCTTTCAACAGGGCTGTAGTGCCCCTCCTTTGATGATTTGTTTTTGGGCTGCAGAAAGAATGCCCTTTTTTCATTTTGAAGAAATACACTCTAGTCAAAATATTAGGGGCAAGTTTGTTCTATTGTTGGAATGCAACTAAAACTCGAGTATGGTCCTAAATTACCTTTATCAACTGAGTTGAAGCAAGTTTCAAAACAGAGATTGTAAGTGACCTTCTAAATCCAAATTGGGTATGATGCTTGATTCCATGATTTCGGTTATTACTTATGCAAGATCGGTTCTCTGGATCCACTATTTTATCTGTGAAATAATTTTGTTGGTTTTCAAGAGTAATCACTGTATTAGTAATCTTGTCTCATTCGTGTGTTTGTTCTGCAAGGTTGTTTTCAATATGATTGATTCAGGTTTCCACATTTTGTGAGGAACAGTTCAAGCCAGTCAGAGCAGCCAGTAGCAAAATCCTGATGTGATGCTAAAATGTCCTACTTAAATTCCTATAACAGGAGTTGAATGCCACCCTTTGTGCAGGGGGCTTGTAGATCCAAATTTCCAGTCTGACTTCATTGTTGGATTGCACCAATTTATATAGTTCTTGGCCAGTTGACTTGTCCAATTTGTTTGGGTTTAGCTTCTTTTATGGAAGACGTTTTAGGTTGCAGACAATCTTGTAACCGCGCAATGAGCGGAGAGCAATCTATTATGAAGTTGAGGCAGGCAAATAGTTCTAGGCTGGTGTATGACTTTAATACAGCAGAAGACAAGCTGCAGCAGTGGAGCAGCAATATCTTGAGCAGTGACATGAGGAAGAGGTGAGTTTTAGTAGCTAATCATGGGATGAAGTTGAGGATGTAGGCCCTTTGCATTATATAGTAAAGCAGACCAGTGTGGGCAGCCTCTCGTTAAAAAAAAAGAAATAACCTTGCTGCTTTGGTATCCTGACCCCAACCTGGGCGCAGGGTGGCGAAATGGTCAAGTCTGCCAGAAAAGCCAGCAGCGGTCCCCAAGTGTGAGCAGTGCCCCCCCCCCCCGCCGTGCACAGAGGACACACAGTGCACTCTGTCTTGCTAATGCACGTGCCAGCTCAGGGGCAGACTGAACCGCTAGTGGCAGTCAATTCCATGATGCCCCTTGGAATCAGACAGCCGCTCTAGTGCGGTGGCGGTGTCTCACTCACCAGCTCCCGGATGAAGAACTAGTGCCCATGTAGGCATAGCGGAACATAAGTTTGTAGGTCCCTCACTCTGCTTCTCTACAGAGCCAGCCATCTTGGATATCTCTGGGAAGGAGGATGCTACAGTTGTGGCTACATTTGCAATGGTTTCGCTTTCTGCCTTGCAAGTTCACTGGACCAATAACATATCACCCACATCTAGTTAATTTAGTGTTTTGTAGCTGAAAAGGAAAATGCTTACAGAACAAAATTGTGACCTTTCTGTGACCTGTATACTGAACGTTTGTACAGTCATGCCATTTTAAGAAAGGACAGTTCGTACTCAACAGATGTCTCTTCAAAGAATCAGTATATTAGGTCAAAGCTGTTTTGTGGTCTGTAAAACCTTTCCCATTTATTGTTGTTGTTTAAACAATTAATATTGAACGTTAAAACCTTTAGCACATTTTCCTCTTCCTCCATGTGCTTTCATCTCTAAAAATATGTGAACTGACAATCTGTATATGAGAAAGTGACCTATCCCCACTGCACCCATCCTCTGGGTTAATTCAAGTGAAAAGACAATGACATTGATCAAAAGTCCTTCACTTCTGAAATAGCCAATTTCTTTTGCATCTTTCGAAAGCTTACAGACAAGCTTATAAGAGTCCAACCTTTGATTTAGGTTGTTTTGTTACCCCTTGTTCACAAAGCCTATAGCACCCTGTTGGAATTATTGGTTGATCTCAATAATAATTTCAACAATGTTGTCATTTAACTACAATCACTGATGTCAACAATGAGGTCATTTACCTTGTCATGAGTGATATTATATGTGCGGTCTTAAGCAGTGCATGTTGGGAGTCCTAGTTCATTCATTAATTTCTAACTGGCGCATTTCAGTGGTTTTGTGTTTATTTAAGATTGGCTTGCTTCTCATTCCAACACCTAACTATAGTGTCACTTTAACAGTTGGTTTTTCAGTGAAAATACATATTCCAGAAACATTTGTCCAGTGAATACTATTCTTTTTTTGTATTTTTGTTTAATATCATTTTCTGGTCTTCATATTCAAATCGTACAGCCAATAAAGTACTCAATGTGGAATAAAAATATAAACAATAAAGGGAACTCAAAGTTTTGTGAGCAAAAAGTGCTGAAAAATATCATAGCAATTTCATGATGTACATTTAATGTACACTTAATGTACGCTCATGTGCTGTATAGCACTTTTAGTGCTAAACTGTTAACCATCTTACACATACAAATTGCACTGAAACACACATGATAAGATCCCCTGTCAGACCAACCATATTATATTTTTTAAGGAACGTACCATCTCATGATCATTGTTATGACCCCTACGGGACAGTGTCTCCTAATCTAAAATGTATTATGATTTTCAATTGCCCAAGTTAGCCTTCAAAGTCTCCCCTACTGACCTATGGCTGGAAGCATATCATTCCCACATGCATTGTTTAAGCCAGTCGATCTGGTCTTAGTAAGCCTCCAATTTTTTTTCTGATGGATACTTATAACCACTGATTCCTGACCTTTACAATATCCCCAGACAACAGACTGAATCAGGAAGATTTTTCAACATAGTACCTGCACTTTGATAGGTGGTGTGGTGCGTTGACTCCACTCTGCCCCGAAAGTGATGGCTGGAACTGCATATAGCAGCCACCCAATAGCACTAATATCTGATAGAGACATCTAGCCGCAGAATCCTTATCTTAGAATTCTCCTCAGGTGCCAGACTGGATCTGGAAATGTTTGTACAGCAGTACCTCTGCGTGTCGGTAGTGGGCATCGAGCAACTCCTTAGTGACGTCATCCTCCGGATGTGACGTCAATGGAGTTCATATAAGCTGACCTCTGACACGCTGACGTCAGTTTCTTCTTTTCAGCGCTTACAATGCGGACCCGATCAGCAGTTCCTCTGTCGTTCTTTTGGTCTACGTCGACGATTTGGTCGAAAGGAACAGTGTGCCTTTTCTATGTTCTCTGGGTTTAATCCTGTGGGTCCTGTGGATGGCAAATGTTGGCCATAGACCCCCCATTCTATTTGTATGTGGTGCTTAGGAGAGCACCATGACTCAGAGAAGTGCGACTCATGTCAACGGCTTCGACTGAAGGCGCTGAAGGAACATCGGATGAAGCTTCTTATGGCGCGATTGTCGCAGTCTTTAAAGAAGTCCCATCGGCCTCGGTCCCCTTCGCGCTCCAAGGACCGACCGCGGGTCTGATCCAGAAGCTGTTCCCATGGACGTCACTCTCCCTCGACGTCTAAAGGTGAGCCTCTACACAGGCGATCAAAGTCACGGCGTCGACTGACTTTGTCACATGAGGCCTGCCAGGGGTCTTCGACTATAGACTCTGTGCATGAGTCTACCCCGCGCCTCCCAACCTTCCCTGGAGCTGGGGCAACTCTGACCCAGATGAGAGAATATTACAACTCTGTCCATAATTTCTAAGGGTCTTTACCTTCCCCTGAAGCCCCCTCGGGCCCCAAGGAGGTGCACAACACCGTGACTGTGTCCACGCCGGCAAGTTCGCCCTCGGCGTCATTCTGGTTACTGGATTCAAAATCTGTTCCAACACCTTGCACAGCCCTTCGGGGTTGCCACCTTCGGCGTTGGGGTCTGGTCCTCCGACTCTGGCAACAAGGTCCCACCTGATGACTTCAATGACGATGCTGTTGGCGCCACTTTTAGCTCCACCTTCTTTCCACTCTGACACTGAGGCACTGCCTCGTCGGCGCCGGACTGTGTCGGCTGCAGCCCTGGATGCTGCGTCGGTGGAGCTGTCCGTCCCTTCTCCTGCTTTTCCTCCAGAGGAACATGATGTTGGGGATAATGGAGAGTTTTTCCAGCCCTTTTCTGATACAATTCAACCTCCTATAGAGTCTAGTTGGTTGGTTGACTTAGGGGAAGCTAGTGGTTTGGAGTCTTCTCCGGCCTCAGGCCTTGTCACTTCCTAGTTTGAGTAAAGAAGTGGGCTCTTCTCTAGCAGATATACTCACACGGAGTTCTGGAGGTATCACTTCCCTCTGTGGAATTTACAACAGATCCATTACTTGGAGTCTTATATCCGAACCAATCGGTAGAGCTGGTGCTTCCTTTTAGTGAGGCTCTTTGATATTCTGTTGGGTGCCTGGGCTAAGCCAGAAACGGGGGCCCCTGTGGATCGATCTGTTTCTCACAGATTCTGTCCGGCCCCTGGAGATCCAACGGTCCTCCTTAGGCATCTGACTCATCATAGTTTTGCGATGCAGGCTGCCTTGGCTGCCCAAAATATTGATACATTATCTGCTGTCCCGCCAGAAAGGGAGGGCAGGAAATTGGATAGCTGTGGCAGGTATATTTTCACCTCCACTACTTCAACATTATGTTCTCTCAATACCTATTGTGTCCTTGGACGCTTCTCCCAAGCATTATGGGAGTTGGTAGAGCGCCTGCTGCCCTCCCTTCCGGAGGAGAATGTTCTTGTCTCGTTGGTACGGGACGGCCAGCAGGCAGCTAAACTGATTATTCGTTGTGGTATGGACACTACTAATTCTGTAGGTCGGGCAATGGCTTCTTCAGTAGCACTGCGTCGTCCTGCCGGGTTGTGCACTTCTGAGTTTTCAGATGCAGATTGGGCCACTTTGTTTGATATGCCTTTTGTTGGGCATGCATTTTTGGTGCACCTACTGACTCTGCTTTGCGGAGATTTAGAGATAGTCTGGGTGCAGCAGAGACTCAACCCTGCAGACTGATTCCTGGTTTTCTTGTAATGGTTTATATGGGGAAACCTTCCGTTCCACTATGAGCCATTCATGGGGCGAGGCCCATTGGATTTTCCTTTCAAACTTCCCTTTATAGGGTGATACCCGGTGAGGTATTCCTGCTCACCTTTTCTCTTCCTCCTCTCTGAGAGGATGTAATTTCTTCTCGTATCTGGAATGCTCTATATTTCTTGCTTTCCATAGAAATTGGTCATTTACCAATTCTGGTTGCAAACAGGGTATTTTCTTCCTGTCTGGTTGTTCTTAGATGTCGCCATCTTACTCCTCATTGTTGATGGTTGGTGGCTAATTTTCATCTAGGATTGCCTTCTGGAATGTGTTATTTTAATGTTACAGTTCCTGTCTTTTGTGATATTTAAGGAAGCAGAGGTCTTCCTTACAATCCTTTCCCTCCTAATGCAGTGTGATAGGGATTTTGTCTCTTAAAAGTCTGTTAAACTTTTTCTACCTTAATTATGAATTTTGTCTGACCCTTTTTTCCTTCAGAGGCTGAGGTTGGTATTCCCTTTTTTTTTTTTTTAGTAAAGGGTACATCGTGTCTCAGGTTGGGACATTACTTTCTGGCCTCAGTCCTTGTGGTGGCTCTATCACTGCCATCCACCTTTCTGTTTCATAGGGCTTTCTCCCTTTATGACGGTGATGCTTCATCTCTTGTCGAGAATGTTAGTCAGATTTGGCTACCTGAAATCATTGATTGGTTAGGACCTTTCGTGTGTTGGCCTTTATTTCAACCTTGGCGGAATAGACCTTGCTCATGGTCTTATTCCCCTTTATGGCAGGAGTTTTATCAACTGCTGTTTTCTTTTTATTCTTTTTGGATAGCCGCCTCTTGGTAGCTTTGTCAGGCGGTGAGGTTCGCTTATACATGATTGTCATGGTTGTTCTTGAATGGGTGATGTTCCTCACACTCCCTCACTTCTCTTACATGGTATTATGATTGCTGGTTATTCAGCTTATTGATAATATCTATATATTTATAGTTTTCACTCTGTGCTGTTGCATTCTCGGTATATTACCATTATTGTTGGTAGTTCAATGGATACCTCTATTATTAGAGGGTTTCTTGTTCCTACACTAGTTGGTCTTCCATCCTGTCGAAGGAGACTGGGTGTTCACTTCCAGAGGGAGATGATGATACTCATGGTATCCTGATGGTCTTGTGTGTAGGAGTGTATATATCTATATTTGTATACATATTGATCATTTATATGCAGGTATATGTTATAAGTATGTCCACGAGGAGTGTATGTCTGCTTTTGTTGCTGCACTCCTTCTTGAGACTTTAGATCGACCTTGAACTTTTTGTTGCTATATGCATTTCCACTCCCTTATTCTAGGGGCTCCTGTGTTGCATAGTTTTGGAGAGTGATTTTTTCTCTGTGGGGGTTTTCTCCATCTGAGAGCGGTCTCTGCCATCTATTGTGCTACTTTTTGCAATGCTTTTATTCGGTGTTGTATAGGTGTCTTTCTCTTACACTCTTTCTCTCTCTTGTTGTGGGTGTGCTCTGAGAATCCTCCTCTCCTCTGTTCTCAGCGAGGGGTTAGATTCCATAACAAAGGGCTATTAATTTAATTCAGGGGTAAGGGTTAATGTCCTTGTTTTTGGTCATTTGTGGACGATTAGGGTATGATGACATTTTAGGTTCTAAGGCATAGAGCTGATGTACTACTTTAGTGGCATGGATTCATGTCTTTGGCCTTCTAGCCTTGTCCAGTCATGGGTTGATTGCCTTTGACAGGGATACATAGTATTAATTTTATGAAGTGTTTTCTCCAACGGTTCCGTTTCCCTCTGCTTTCTCATGAGAGCTTCCCACAATTCTTCTTTTGGAACAATCTTTGCTTTTCCTGTGATTCTTCAGACATTTTAGTTGCTATGACCATCTAGTCTTATTTAGGGATCTTGGTTTGACAGTTCAGTTCGCAGATCCGCCTCCAAGGATAGTGTTGTTTGGGTATCTAATTCTAAGAAAAGGAATATGCAGCTAGATGTCTCTATCGGATGAAAAATGTACTTACCTTCGGTAACGCCTTATCTTGTAGAGACAGGATCTAGCCACAGATTCCTTAACGATCCACCCATCCTCCCCGCTCTGCGAACTGTTAGTCCTGTTGCCCTCAAGATCCCTTTCTTGGCATTTTAATGCCTCTTTTCAGGACTTTGTATTGGTTTATCAAAAAGTTAGTTCTTTTTTTGCACACTATTTCCATAAGCAGTTTCTAAAAGTGGCTCTGCTTTGTGAGCGTGAAAGGTAGTTACAGAAGAAACTGACGTCGGCACGTCTGAGTAGGGCTTATAAGGAATTCGTTGACGTCACATCCGGAGGACGACGTCGCTACGGAGTCGCTCGATGCCGTCCACCGACGCCCAGAGGTACTCCTTTACAAAACTTTCCAGATCCAGTCTGGCACCTGGGGAGAATTCTAAGATAAGGAATCTGTGGCTAGATCCTGTCTACCAGATAAGGCGTTACCGAAGATAAGTAACTTATTCAGCAGTTCCTTTCTTTCAACGCTTTTGTGCATGGATCCAGAGCTAGCTCCTACTTTTTTCTTGTCCGTTGAAGAGCTTTTTCTACATTTATATCCATGTGCCAAGGTATATGTCCACTCAACAAAGTACAGGGTTTCAGCCGTATAGGGACTGTTGCAAATAAATGTCTGTGACACGCGGCACGCTGGCCTTATCTCTTCTTTCCCTCGCATGTAGGTAGGGGAAGTGCATCGCTCCTGCCAATGGGCTGGAGCAGAAGAGAACTGCTCCCGCCAGGTGGGAACAGAACAAATGTGCTGGCTCACATGGGTTGCACTGGAGGTGCGTGCGCTTGCTGGGAGGCAGCTAGGGCTGAAGAGGCTCCCTCTGCAGGCCCCAACGACCCTATCCACACTGTACAATAAATGCCTCAGGTGTGACTCGGGCACCCATCACATTTTTATTTTTTTTAAAAGGTGCAAAGCTGCTCACTTTACCACCATGAAACAGAGATGAAGTGTCAGAGCCACTCATAAAATATTCAGGCCCTGGTGAATGGAGCATCCCATAATCCAAAGGAGAGGTTTAAAATGTGCATATTCTCTCTGTGGTGGGCCCAGGATGGAAAGGAGAACCACCAACATATTTTAAGTGTGTTTGCTGGGGCTGCAGGAAGTGCAGCTGCCCTCAGGAATGTTTTTATAAACTAACCCTAAGTCTCAGAGGGGGATGGGTAGAAGACTCTGGGAGATGTTTTTTGACTTTTAAAGCATCCCTTGTAACCATAGTTTTGTACAAGGGTTTGGGAGTGTAGGGATCCCTGCTGGCTGGTGAGATGACTCCAGTTGCAGTCTTAAAGGAAAGCCTCTGGGACACATATATTGAATGAAATGTTTTATTCATAATGTTGGCAATAGGGTTTAACCGTGTAGTGAAAACTACTGACTGTTGGTCCTACATCATTGATTTCAATGGTTGGTCATAACCTGCAATGCATATTGGTACTATCCCCATTAGTTTCAGTGGTGTTGCATTGGTGAATTATAACATGTGACTGCTTTTACTGATGTTCTGACACCTTGGCTAGCCAGTAGGCCTGCCTTATTGATAATGACAACCTTTTTTATTGTGATGTTGCATCAAATATAAGTGGGGAGTATTGTGGTTATAGGGTTCAGGACCTACTATAGGTGTAATGTGATATAAGGGTGTCACCAAAGGTATTTCCATCTACCTGATTATATATACATGTAATGAAATGCATAATATTTAGTAGTGGGTGTAATAAAAGTACTTTTACTTTTAAAAGAAAAAGCACTGACTTGACAATACTTTATTGGGTGTTGTTGAGTTGGCCTTTGAATGCTCTGCTTTGCTGTGCTGAGAAAGTCAAGTGCTACAATTGCATACTTATTACTTGTGAAAGATTCACATCCTCCTCAACTAATAACCCAATATTTATGTAAATATTTCTATTGGAGTTTTAAAACAATCAACAGTGCACTCAAAAAGACAGATCGAAATATCCTTAGATTTACCATCACAAATTATTTGTGACAGATCCAGTATGCACATTTGTTGGAATAATAAAACCAAATGACTGCATAGCAAGGGGTAACCAGTTGGATTATGTCAGTTTTCGTATTGCATAGGCTACACAACATCGGGGAGAGGTTCCATCATTGATTCCGGACTTTTGCATGCTTCTGTAATGCACCTCGAGCTTTATAAACGAGTTCCTCTGATTTTGCGCAGAAGTCCATACCTCTAGTCCATTCACTCAGTGTAGGGGGCCTCTCTGCTTCAGCAGTGATGGTCCATGTGCTCTTGGCGACTTAAAGGCCAATTGCTACAGAAGAGCGGGTATGGCACGGGCTGCTGCAAACATCCAAAAACCCCGGAAGGATCATTTTGTGGGCCAAGTTCTGTTTCTCCTCCGATGATGGATACTCTGCTCCAATATCTGGCCACAATTGGGCAAGATCAGACCTTGTGGAAAAAGTCAACCACTTGAGAACTACATCTGGTGCAACTGGGCTCTTGTGCTCTCCCCATATGCCAGTAACCCAATGTCTTACATTGATGACAGCGGTGGTATATCTATGGTGGTGGACAACTGGCATATGGCATGTCTGGTCAGAAACCATTGCCACTTGTTGCTACTTACTAGGAAGGAGTACCCATGATCAATGACCAGCATATGTTGCAAAGTGGGTTGTGTAATCCTCCTGGATTTTTCGCTTTTGACTATCCATTTTTTGGACTTTTATTGTGAATGAGTCGCACTCACGGTAGGCTAGCTTGAATCCAATGGCACAGCGAGCACAGAACCCATTGTTCAGGGAGGACCTGGCCTGGCAGTTCGGGCCTGACTGTACCCATGGGGAGCAGGGTCAAGGCTGATTTGCATATTGCTGGGTCCAAACTAGGGTGGCATGGTGAGCAAAAAAAACGATGAATTTAACCCTGATCTGTGACTGGGGGTGAATGTTTGACAATGTTCACCATTCTGTCCCTCATCTTTTTGTGTTGTTGTAGTCACCCTAAGTGGGAAGAGTGTACCCAGACGTGGGACCCATGCTCGCTGTGCCACTGAATTCAAGCTAGCCTGACTGATGAGGGGTGATACCCCGAAGCCAGTCCCAGGATGCTTGTTTCCAGTCCCGGGAGGACGAGGTCTGGCAGTTTGGGCTGGGCTGTTCCCATGGGGAGCAGGGTCAAGACTGATTTGCATATGGCTGGGTCCAGACTGGAATGGCATGGTGAGCAAAAAGCAATGGATTTAGACCCAGATCTCTGTACTGGGGGTGAATGTTTGACAATGTTCAGTATGCCGTCCCTCATGTCTTTTTGTCCCATTTTTTTATTTAGGACATTCTTCCCCCTGCTCAGAATGTTCTAATAGTTTATTACCTGCCATAGCGGCTAAGGCAGCTATTAAGTGCCTGCCCCCTTTTTACGACGGGCTATAAGTCTATAAAATAGTTTTAGGTAACAGACTTTTTAAAAATAATTACATATATGTACAAAGACAAACAACATAATTTTTTCCCTTACTTTTAACCAGAATTGGCGGCTCTAAAAAGAGCCTTCTTTTTACCTTGAACGATTTATTATTAATTTTTCGGTCACTTGGTACATTTTTGGTGAAAAGCAGAAAACATTTTCTTATCTTGAAGCAGGAACAAGCAACTTGGAGGGAAAAAAACCTACTGTTTGGGAGGACAGTTATATCCTACACATGTTTGTCACAAGCTGTTCGGCTCAGGTGAGCTGAAAATATGATAGTGCTGCATTGGTGGCAGTACATCACAATATTATGGTAAGCTGGGTTGGTATCGGCTTCCTTTGCTACAACCTGAGGTGGTGCGGGTTGGCCTGGCTGTGCAACTGCTGATGTTCCAGAAGTGGATGCTTGCTCAACACTTATCTGCATTTCAGCATGAGCTAAACGTGCTGGGTGCATAGCCTTCATATGGCTGTATTTGCTCTTTTATGCCAGGGGGAAATTCTTTATAGCACAGCTTACACGTTACATGCGTCACTGAGACTCTTTTTGCTCCAGGAGCAATATCAAAAAAATCCAAAACAAGGGACTCCTTGTCTGTTTTGACAGGCTGGTATATTGATGTTCCTGCATCCGGTCAATTCCAGAAGACAATATCTTCTGATGTTCCCGCAAAAAATCCAAAAAAACCTTCAGGAAAGATGCTGGCCGGACTCAGGAGTAGATGTATAGACATCAACTTGCTGCTCCCTAATGTAAAAACAGAGGATGGGTAATTCTTACAATAAAATTTGACATTGAGTTAATCCAATGAGAACTCTGAAATGGGTATGTGTTTAAGCTTGCGAGCCTCTCGCAAGACTCTCTGGGATCGTACATTAATGAATTTAGCATTATAGTGTTCTACATATATCATATTCATGTATTATTTGATGTTTCAATAAAACTTATGTGGTTAGGGTTTAATTCAAATGACTGTATTGAAGTAATTTAACTTCGTTTGAAATGAAGATTTTCAGTGATGGCCTGCTCGGAGCCAGCCACGCAGTCCGCCGTGTGGACTCGGAGGGGGCAGAACATCCGGTTTCTACTTTTGCAGACCACCCGCGAGAGCGTGCTTTGCAATCAAAGTTCAAATTAGTACAGTGAAGTCATTTTAATTATGTAGTGACCATATGGCTTTTCTTAAAAACATACATAAAAGATGTCCAAGCTATATTATGAACACAGTATTACTAATTTCATTGATGTACGATCCCGCGAGCATCTTGTGTGACTCTTGCTAGAGTCACACAAGATGCTCTAGGACTGCCAGAGCGTAGGCACCCATGACATTGATTTGATTGGTTAATATTAATGTCATGGTTTATTACAGGAAGTACCCACCCTCCTTTCCACATTTGGGAAAAGCTTTTGGCTGTACTGACATCTGATGCTGGGACCAGCCATTATCTTTCTTGAATATCTTCAGGAGAGCATAATAGTAGGTATAAAGATGGCTTCTACATCTGACACTAACGAGGAGGCAGCAGGATCTAGCACATCAGATCCTGCCAAACCAAACAAAAAGTCCCTTGTTTGGGAATTTTTTGACATAACCTCCTAGAACTAAGAAGGTGTCGGCCATTGTTGTCACATGTAAGCTGTGCCACAAGCAATTTTCCTGGGCCACCAAAAAGCAATATAGCTGTGGCTCCACTGGAATGTGGTGCCATATGAAGGGAATGCACCCGGCACACTTAGCTCCTGCCGATATGCACAGAAGTGCAGAGGTGGCATCAAGATCAAGTGCAGCAACATCTGCACAACCAGATGAACCTGTACCAACTCCAGTTCAAAGAAGGGAAGCTGACTGTAATCAGCTTAAATAAAGTGCTGTCCTACTGCATCTGCAGCACTATTATTTTTGCCTCAGAGCTGAGCAGAACAACCCGAGACAAGCTTGTGCAGGATTACAAATGCCCTCCTAGGCACTAGTTTTTTCCCCCCTTTATTTTTGCCTCCAAGATCAGAGTTCCTGCTTTTCCAGACGTTCTATATTTTAGTTTTCACCCCATAAATCCAAAAACATTTAAAATAGAGTTCTGAAACGAACAAAAATAAATTCTTATCAGAGCTGCCTAATCTGGTTAAAAGAAAGAGAACGGGGGGCGTGGCCTGGACTCGGATGGAGTAGGACGCACGCTGCTGGTGCTCCGTCTCCCGGGGTCGGCTTAAGGCGCTTTGGGGGCGCTCTACAGCACGGGGGACGCAGGCGGTGTCCCCCCCTCCTTCTAGCATTGCTGCGGCGGATGCCCTGGACCGGTGGTGGGGGCCCTTTGCCCGGGAATCGCCCACCGGAGACGACGTCGGGGAGATCCCGGCCGCCATCTTGGCGACACTGGGTGCTGGAGGCCCGGTGGCTGAGGTGACATGAGCGGACGGACCCGCAGCGCGGCTGCGGCCCGGCGGGCGACGGGAGCGGAGTGACGCGCTGGGAGCGCTGGCACCGCTGCTGCGGGGGCTCCGAATTGAGACGGCGGAGCGGGAGTCCGGAGAGCGGGCGGACGGGTGGAGCTGAGGCCCGGCCCGCCATTTTGTTGGAGGGGTGCGGCGGAATTCCGGGACCCGGAGGGACCGAGTCGGGCCGCCCCTGTGTCCCTGAATCTGGTGCGGCGAGAGCCTAGAGTGGGGAGACCCGTGTTTGCTGGGGGTTCCAGCTGCGATCATGGGACCTGTGGCCTGGTGACGGTCCCATCCACTGACGGAGACCCAGGAGCCGGGGCAGGCCCTGCGCTCGGGTGTGAGCGGTGGCGACCGGCGGAGGGGGACGCCTGCTGCTCTCCCGGTGGAGCCTGGAGGTACCAGGAGGTGAGGAGCGAGGGGAGCGGATCCCGGAGGAGCCCTTGAGCCCCCAAAGATCCGTGAAAGGGGAGCGTAGACCCTGATGCAGCGGGCTGGGCACGGGAGACAGTCAGAGCTTATTTAGGCCGCGGCCGTCCACCTCCAGGGCTGCCTGGAGGCCCTCCTCATCGGTGCTTGGGGGCCCCCTGCTTCTTGGGCCTGGGGTGGCCTCCCGGCCAGTATAGCCGCCTCCACTCATTAGAGGCACACTATCTCTGGCGCGCCGCCTCGGAGTGGCTGGCTGGGGGTGCGCGTTTGGGGGTGCAGTGGCACCGGTGGTAGCAGTGGCCCATTGAAACCCTGGGGGCCATCTTCAAGGGTCCCCCCGGCCGATCTACTTGGACTGCGCAGGGACTGAGCTCTGTGGGACCCGGCAGTGAGACGCATCAGTGGATGTCCTCCATAGCGAATCGGCTTAGGCGGACCTGTCCTGACCACCCGCAGACCTCAGGCGCACCAGTGGGCCGACTCACGCACTGAGGGGGAGACCTGTGCTGGCCGGAGACCGCACAGGCTGCACCACGTCCTGCGCTAGCAACATGACCAAACCTAGAGGGGCGAAGCCCGCTGCGCATACCACCACCAAAGACACCTCGGTTAAAGAGCTGTGGAGCAAAAGTGCCTCGTCGTCCCGGCCGGAGTCCCCTACGATGGAGTCTAGCCTGGCAGACCCTGAACAGGGCAGCATCACGCAGGCAGTGCTGGCTACCTTCCTACAGGAGATAAAGTCCGAGATCTCATCCCTAAAGACGGAGGTTAAGACCTACATGTCGGATGTGTGCCGGGACGTCACTGAACTGGGTAAGCGCGTCGATGATATCGAGCGCACTGTAGACTCCCGCACTGAAGACCTTGAAGATCTCCGGCGAAGGGTCATGTTGCTTGAAGAACAGAACGTGGAGCTTCAGGCTAAACAGGAGGATTTAGAAAATCGGAGCCGCCGGAACAACCTCTGCATACGAGGGGTGCCACGGCGGGCGGAGGGAGCGGACATACTCACCTACGTTGCGGACCTCCTCCAAGCTGTCCGGGGTGATGAGGATATTTCCCCCCCAACGTTAGATCGGGCCCACCGAGTCGCTCCCCCACGGGGCAACCCCAACCTGGTCCCTGACATCCTGACCAGGGTGCATTTCTATGCGGAGAAGGAGGCGATTCTCAAGGCCTCCAGGGCGGCTGAAAAACAGGAGTACGTGGGTCACAGTATCCAGATCTACCAGGATCTCTCGCCTCTCACCCTTCGCCGCCGTTGGGACTTCCGACCAGTGACGGCCAAGCTGAAGGCATCCAACATCAGGTACCAATGGGGACACCCCTTCGCTATAATCTTTCACTGGGAGGGAAGACTGAGATCTTTACGTTCACTGAGGGAGGCACTTCAACTGCTCCACATCTCGCAGGACTCCCGGCCCGCCTCTCCCACCCCTGCAGATTCGGCCTCACAGATAACACTGCGCCCTGAGTGGTCCAGGGTGAGGCGCCAGGGCTCTGGAACCTCGGTGGCCAACTCGAACTCCAGCCAGGCTAAGCAGGACATAATCCGCCACTTGAAAGCATTAGAAGAGCCCCAGCGGCCGCCGGAAAGGGCCCCTACACCGGGGCCCACTGTGTCCTCGGACCCGGGAAATGACTCTTGATCGACAGCCAGGTGCCTCACCTTGTCTGGAAGACTTTCTGCCTGCATTAGTATCCATCCGATGGAGGGCTGCAGCTGTTGTGTTCCTGAAGCCGCTCAGACACATTGCAGGCCCGGGAGATGGATGGCCCGCCTACGCCCGAGGCGCAGAGCTACCTGCAGGAGAGTATTTGCCGTGAGGGCCCCTTGCCTTTTATAAGTGTAACCACTCTTGTCTCCTCTCATGAAGATTGCCATTGGCGCCTGGGGTGGTCCTCTGTCAATACGTGTGAACTGGGCAATTGCGGACCCACCTGCACCTGGATTGCCGTGTTTTCTCCAGACTCTGGCCCCACGCCCATGGAGGCCCACTGGGAGTCGCCTGTCTTGGCCCCCTTCGAGATGGTCTCTTAAAGACCTTATGAACTTTTGGGGTCGCCTGGACCGGCCTCTCCTGACGAACCAGCCCTTGGACGACAGCTAAGTGCTAAAACGATGTTTGCTATGTTTCATGTTACTTGCACTGTTTGTTCTCAGGTGTCTTTGATGACTACGATGCTGCATTCTCGTTGTTTGATTACCAATGTTTGTTCTTCTAGCATCTCCCCCCCCAGGCCCCGTCCTGCCAAAGGGAGGTACCCCGGGGCGTCCGCTGCCTGCCCTGGGCCTGTGTTACTTCCCCTCTTATCCCTTTTTAGTACCTGTACATGTGCCTAGCCGGGGGGGCGCTAGAGGGCGCAAGGCAAGATGGCCGCACCTGTGTGAGGCTCTGCCCGGCTGAGCCCTAATCCGCCAATTATCCGCCTGATTTACTCATAATCCTGCGGCATGAAGGGGCGCTTCCTGTTGCTGAACTCCCCCTGCATCGGCTGAGGGGATTTTATTGCCTTTGCCGCCCGCAGGTGCGGGTTCCTAGCCACTCTAATCGGCAGCCCTCCGGCTTCAACATGGCGGCGCCGGCGGGGCCCTGAGCGCGGGACCTCCTTGCCCTTCCACGGAGTCGGCGGCGGCACGCTCGGTGCTAGCGACGCTGAGGGCGCGGATGGTGGATCCCTGGTGATTCCTGGTGATCGCTGGACGGGTGGGCGCTGCCGCGGGCCCCTGGAAGCGGAGGGCCCTGTCCAAGTGTGGCGGCGTGCGGCCCTGACGGACCTGAGCGGACGGCGGCGGAGGACGGCCCTTGTGCCCCTGGTGCTGGAGGCGGTGAGTGGGGCGCGATCTGCGCGGGGCCCGTGCTGGTGGAGGCGGGCGTGGGCCTGGTGCGGTTTGCGGCCTGGGCGCTGCTGCCGGGTACTGGGGTGCGCGGGTGGTCGTGGAGGAGCCGCTTGACTGTGTGGCTGCATGGTTCTGTGGGCCCGCGGACCTCCGTCGGGGTCGTGCTGATGGTTCAACGGGAGTGATCTGCCTAATAGACATCTGCTTGCTGCCTGTGCATTGGTGAATTCAAGGCGACGAGTGCTGCAGATACTTACCTCTCCCGACTGGTGAAGCTCTCATCGGAATGCTGGTGTGTGTCCCCCTGTCTCCCCTTGAGTGGTGACACCTTCTACAAGCTGCGCGTTGCCTGCTGCCTCGACTGGGTCCCCCCTGAGGCCCCACCGACTATCCTCTCACTTGGGACTTGGCCCCTGCTTCTTGATTCGCGATTTGTCTCTGGGCGCTTCTCACTGTTTGGGCCTAATGGACTGTAGGCGCTTGTGATCTCGCTGTGGTGTTGCGGGTAGCCCTTCGCCCAAGGAGCTCCTTGCGGGCTGGAGCTGTGGGGCCCCCGGTTGTCCTGGTGTCGCCATACCGCTTGCACAGTGCTCACAGTTGGTCCTCTCCAATGGCCGGGGTAGGCGGGTGCATGTAGCCAGGCGAGACACCTTGTACCTCCGCTTCACGCACTCCTGCTTCTCGGAGCAGGGTCATATGCTCGGGGCCCTTGCATCCTCCCATCTCCTTTCGGAGCTCTGCCGCCTCTGCCTGTGGTGAATATGGGTCGCACTGACAAGTCTCAACCTCGCCTCACGTTTGAGGCGGGCATGTCCTCTAAGACTTCGCAAAAGGCGGCGTCGGACTCCGAGGCTGATGCCCAGGATGGTGGATCTTCTACCCTCGAGACCACGCTCCTTGCCATGCAGCGGAGCCTCCAGTCCATAGAGGGTTCAATGGCATCAGTGAATCAGCGTCTAGATCACATGTCGTCCCAATTTGAAAAACAAAACGCACGGATGGGGAGGTTGAACAAAGAGTGTCTGCTGCGGAGGATGGCCTAAGCGACATTGCAGGTAAAACCTTGAACATGGAAAAGGTTCTTGCCCTTATTCAATCCAAGAATGAAGATTTGGAAGCTCGTTCCAGACGGAACAACCTTCGAATCACGGGGCTGCCAGAGTCCACGAATGTGGGTAAAATGGAGACCTTCATTGAGACTTTGATAACGGATATTTTTGGCGCTGGACAATTGTCCCCCATGTATATTATCGAGCGGGCTCACCGCTCCTCGCAGCTCGCCCGCCCCTGGTGCCCCGCCGCGTCCTGTCATCGCAAGGGTTCTCAACTACAGGGACCGCGACGCCATCTTGCGTATGGCAAGGGATAAAGGAACAATTGACCACCAGGGGAACACACTCTCCTTTTTCCCTGATTTTACTGTTGCGGTGCAGGCGGCGAGGCGAGAGTTTGGGGCTGTAAAAAGTTTCTGCAATCCGAAGGGGTCCCTTACGCTATGCTCTATCCCGCCCGCTTAAAAATAGGACCGGACGGGGACCACAAGATTTTCACCAATCCTAGGGCTGCGTTGGATCATGCCAAACACTTGAAGAGACGGCGCCATGACTCTCCCACGTTATCTGGGACTGAGGACCAGTAATTTTGATGTATAACTTGCATGTTTGGGCAATCCTTCTCATGCTCTGTAGAAGCGTAATGTTTTTTTTTTTTTTTTTTTTGTTATTTGTGCAATGTATGACTGCCCACTTCTCTATGCAGGTGGGCGCTCTTTGATTCCCTGTCTATGCATATTGCCTATCAGCCTATTGCAATGTACGGTGCGCCTCTAGTTCAGGCACAGTAGCACTTGGCTCGGCCACCTCCTACTCGTTAGGGGGTTAGTAGTTCTCTGACGCCCCCAATGGGTGAACCCCATGTGTACTTTGCTCTCTCTGTTCTAGGTTTGGGATGGGTAATAATGGGTTGGGATGGCTTTGGCGAGTTGGGGACGCTGAAGTGGGAGGGGGTTTTGGGTTCTGGGGACTGGTGGGGGTTTTTGGCACTTACAATTTCTGGATGGGATGTAGCATCGCTCCAATTGTATGTTTGAATATGTATGGTCTATGGTTCCAACTATCAGGTATCTCACGTAGTGCAGGTCCAAATGAGTGGTAAAGTGCGGTTCCTCAGTTGGAATGTCCGAGGTTTGAATACCCCCAAAAAGATTCGCTCTGTCTTTGCTTACCTTGACAGACTTGATGTGCAGGTCGCCTACCTACAGGAAACACATCTCACAACCATGTCCGAGAAGAAGGTGGGGGCAGATGGGCGGCGGTACGCGTATCCTCCTCCTACTCTAACTATGCACGGGGGCCATGATTTTGGTTAAACGTGGGGTTCCCTTCTCCGTTATCCGCACCGAAACAGACGACGTGGGCCAGTTGGTCCTGGTGCATGGGCGGCTGGGTGGCGCTGAAGTGTTGCTGGTGAATGTGTACGGACCGAACGTTGATGACCCAGCCTTTTTCTCTGATGTTTGGCGCCGTATCACGGGCTTTCCAGAGGTGGAGATTGTGTGGGGCGGTGATTTTAATGTTTGTCTGGATGCCTCGCTTGATCGTAAGGGGAGTGGGGGGTCTAGGCCTCGACAGGCCTCCGAAATGCTCTTGGGACTGATGGATGCAGGATGCTTGAGCGATGTATGGCGATTGCGGCATCCTGATGCGCGTGAGAGCACGTTCGTTTCTACTGTTCATGGGACTTGGTCTCGCCTGGATTATTGGTTAACTACTAAAGCGGTTTGTAACTGGACAACTGATATCCAACATATGGCCCGGACACTCTGATCACTCCCCTGTACTCCTAGAGGTGCAGGTCCCTGCATGTGCAAAACCTCCGTTTGCTTGGCGGCTGCAACCATCCTCTTTAACTGATTCTGTCTTCCGGCATACGATTGGGGAAGCCATCCATGATTTTTTCAGGGAAAACGAGGGGTCCGTTGACAGCGCCGGGGTCCTCTGGGAGGCTTTTAAAGTCACTATTAGGGGGGTTTGCATGGGTGCGCAGGCAGGCGTCCTTAGAGATCTCCGTCGTCGGATTAACAAACTAGCTGGTGAGATTTCCCAGTTGGAACGAGCCTACGACGCGGACCCATCCCCGGCGACGTTGTCCGCAATTAGGGAGTTGGTCACTGACCACAACAATACAGTTGATCAGGAGTTGCTCCATAGGTCCAGGCGCAGCAAAGCCCGCTACTATGGTGAGGGGGCAGGCCTAGCCGTTCACTCGCTTGGAAGCTGGCTGCACCCCGTAGACAGGAGCATATCACTGAAATACTTAATGAGGCAGGGGAGGCGCAGTATACAACTGCAGATATTAGCGAGACTATACTTAAATTTTATGCTGCCCTCTATGACAACAAAACTGAAGTACGGCAGGAAGATTTGCATTCTTACCTAGACGACGTGGCCCTGGGATGGCTGTCTTCTGGCCATAGGGAGTATATTACGCAACCCTTCGATGTGGAGGACGTGAAGCTCGCCATTATGTCCCTCCCCACATGCAAATCGGCTGGCCTCGATGGACTCCCCAGTGAGTTCTATAAGCTCTTCGCCGATGCTTTGGCTCCTCGACTGCTGGCGGTCTATGCAGAGGCGTACGAAACCGGTTGTCTCCCACCCTCCCTTCGGGAGGCTCTCCTGGTTATGCTATTGAAACCAGACAAGGCGTCCAACCGCTGTGATTCCTACAGGCCCCTTTCAATCATCAATATTGACACCAAGATCTTGGCTAAAATGATTGCTCTTCGGATACAGCCGCTGGTTCCCCTACTGGTGCTCCCAGACCAATCTGGCTTTGTCCCTGCTCGCTCCACCACTCACAACCTACGCACGCTTTTTACTACTCTCCACTACTTCGACTCCGACTTCCAGGCGGTAGCTGTGTTGCTCGATGCCGCGAAGGCTTTCGATTCCCTTCACTGGGAGTATATGTTCGAAGTCCTTACTAGAATGGGCTTCCTCCCTTTTTCCTTAAATGGATCAGAATACTCTATAATGGGCCGGCGGCTAGGGTCCGTGTCAATGGATGGGTGTCCTCTACCTTTCCCATTCGCAGAGGTACCAGGCAGGGCTGTCCTCTCTCACCAATGCTTTTTGCTCTGGCCTTGGAGCCTCTTGCGTGTAAGCTACGCCAGATTCACGCAGCGGCTGCTTTACGTTTCCGGCAGCGTCCGCTCATTGTCTCCCTATATGCGGATGACATGCTGTTGTATGTCCGCGAACCTGCAACCTACCTGCATGGGATACTACGTGAGTATGTCAGATTCGAGGGCTTCTCGGGACTGGGGATCAACTGGGCCAAGTCCACAGTGATATCTCTGACGACAGGCACTCGTGAATTCGAGCTGGATTTCCCACTGGCCTGGACACAGGACCCGGTTTAATACCTAGGTGTTTGGTTACACAGGGACCCTGCGCTCGTTATCTCGATGAACTATGGCCGTACTATTTCGCAATTAGCAAACAAAGCTGAAGTCTGGGCCCGGCTGCCTTTATCGCTTGCTGACCGCATAGCGGTGACGAAAATGACCATTTTGCCCAAGCTGCTATATCTCTTCGTAAATATTCCCATTCGTCTGAATATCTCCATCTTTAAGGCGCTGCAGTCGGTTTTGCTGTCCTTTGTCTGGGGGTAAAAACCCCGTTGTAGCTGGGATACACTTGCACAACCTTTGAACGGGGAGGCTTCGAAGCTCCGGATATGCGCCTCTACTATTTATGCGCACAGGCGCATTTTGCGCACTACTGGTTCTTTCCCCAAAGGTTTTTGCCTCACACAGCGGTAGAAGCCGATGCCATATTCCCTTTGCCACTAGTCGCAGCAGTGCTTAAGGGTGGCTGCGGGGGTCCTAGAGCTGAGATCAATCCGGTGTTATGTACGGCATGGGCCTGGCAGGCTCTCGCTAAGAGGGCGCAGTTACTCCTACCTTTATGCCCCACAGCTACCACTGGCGGCACACCCGGGCATTACTGCGACACAGGAAAGCTTGGCTCTGCATACTCTGAAGTCTGCCGGCGTACTGAAACTGGGTGATCTGTATAAACAGGGGTCTTTTCGGACATTACCTGATGTGCAGGCTGGCCGAGCCCAGGATATGATGTTAAACTTTACGTACGTCAGGGTGCGACAAGCTGTCAGGGCAGTCTATCCCGATTATCCAGATGAACCACGTCTGCTGCGGGCACTGCAGGCGGTGCTCGCTGGCGAGGAACGCAAGGGATTGATCACTAAATTGTATGCCGCATCACAACGTGAGATGGAGCCAGGGGAGCACCCCTCTTATCTCAAATGGAATATTGCATTGGGATATACTCTGCCACCTGACCATTGGCAATCTTGCTGTAAACTAACTGGACGTCTTACTGCTAACTGTAATCTTCGTATAATTCATTTTAAATTCTTGCACCAAGTATATTATACCCCTGTGCAATTATGGAAATTTGGCTTGCGTGAAACATCCTGTTGTGTTCGGTGTGGGCAAGTGGATGCTGATTTTCTACATCTTGCCTGGCAGTGTGCAGGGGTGGCAGCCTTTTGGACCAAGGTGGCGACTGTGCTGACGGCTGTAGTGCTTGAACGTGTGCGGTGTGCCCCGGAGGTGTGTCTGCTAGGAGATGTGATATCATTAAAACCGAGCAACCGGCGGCTGGTTGCAATAGCCACCCTTATGGCAAAGCGAGCGGTGGCACAATGTTGGGGCGCCAAGACTCTCCCTACGGTGAGCAGGTGGATCCGGGACTTGACCTACTGTAGGGAACAATTGGAGATATACGCTGAGGACCTGCCCGAGTCCTCCCGTCCCAAAGACTTCTGGGCCCCGCTGACAACGTATTTGTTGAACCAACCTGATCTGTGATTGTACGCTGCTGCTATTACGTTGGGGTCTATGGTCATGACGCTGTAGAATGGGACTTCTCGTTGTCTCTCTCAATATTGTGTGGTTTCTTTTATTCTTTGGAACCGATGTCAATATGCATTTCATTACCCACGATATTTAGTTTACAAGATGCTGTATCCTTGTAAGTGCCGGGGGGGAGGTGGGTTGGGTGGGTGGGGCGGGCTGTTTGCTCCTTGAGCTATTGTTTAATTCAGTTGTATTGCTGATATTTTCTATCACTTGAAAAATTGCACGTGTCGATCCTTGCATTTCAGGATATTGCGGCTCTCGAATGGAGCATGTATATTGTAAGTGCAAGCTCTTAATAAATAAATTAAAAAAAAAAAAAAAAAAAAAAACACATGTGCCTAGCCTTCTCCTGACCCCTCTCTCGGGCCGCAGAGCCCCGAACCCATTGGCGTAGGCTGAGTACGCACGCCTGTCGCGCTTGCCCTCGGCCCCTGGGCCTCTAGACTCTCCTCTCGCTGCTGCGCCTGGGTGGGGAGGCCATCTTCATGCTGAGCCCCGGCGGTGCTGGGCCTTGTTCCCCCTGCCGATCCTTGCTCTCGTGATTGGCCGGGTCTTTGCGGAGCCTCTGTCGGGGACTCTGGCCTTGCTCGTCCCGGGGCTCCCGCTGCGGCCGCCCTCTCTTGTGCGGGCCCCGAGCTGGGATTCTGATGGACCCCCGCGCCCTCTCCATGATGAGGTGAGTGGGTCGACCCCGGGGGACGGTTGCGAACCCTCCTTCTTGAACTCCACGGTCCCCCCCACCATGTCCTTAGTCCCCAAGAGGAGTGACTTCCTCAGAGCCGCCCTGGTTCTCACCATTGGGCCGCTCCAGGACTGGACTGGATCCTTTGGGCCCCGTTGGCCAACTGGTTGCGGGTTATTCTTTACTCTCTCTGTCTCCTTTTCTTGCTTCCCTCACTCGTTTTTCTTCTTAACTCTCTGGCTCTGTGGGGGAGGGCTCTGCTTGCGAGGAGTTGGTCTGACCTTCTGGCATGAGTCCCTGGGAATGATAGAAACACTGCATGCCCGCGCAGGGGGGAATGGGACTGGACGCGTTCCACGACGCCTGGCCAAATACTCACTCACAGGGAGATACCTATCTACAGTGCGGAGGGGGGGAGGGGGCGTGACTGTACTCGAGCGTGCTTCATCCTACTTGATCAATGACACATCTTAAATGTTTGTCCCTTAATGTTCGGGGCTTAAACTCACCGAACAAGAGGCGACAAATCTGGAGATATCTCCTCTTAAACGACCCCGATGTTATCTTCTTGCAGGAAACCCATCTTCTCCGCGGGGACTCTCCCCGCATGCAACACCCTAAGTACCCCCTGCAAGCATGGGCCTTTGCGCAGACAAAGACTGCGGGAGTGGCTATTATGGTTAAGGCTGGTCTTCCGGTGCAGGTCGTCCGCACCACGCGCGATGGAGAGGGGCGATACCTTAAACTGGTGGCCACAATGCAGGGCAAACCCCTTATCCTACTCAACGTCTACGCCCCTAATCAAGCACAGGACACCTTCCTTAGGGATCTCCTCCGGCTTCACCTCTCCCAGGAGGCAGACCCCGTCATCCTTGGGGGCGATTTTAATTTGGTGTGGGACCCTGGACTAGACCGCACTACCTCTCTGTATCAGGGTACGGGGGCCATGTCGGCATCACTTAAGCACGATATCACTGCCCTGGGGCTTGTGGACGCTTGGCGTTACCGGGAGCCCGATGCACGGGACTACTCCTTTTATTCCCATGTTCACCGGTCTTATTCCTGTATTGATTTCTTTTTTATCTCCCAATCGCTTGCTCGCTCTTTAGAATATGCGGCGATCTCGGACATCTCGGTTTCGGATCACGCGCACCTAGAAATTAGCTTGTCTGGAATAGGCAGACCTCCGGGGTCTATACCCCGATGGCGTCTTCCCCCCCAGGTTCTGCGTGACCCAGTAGACGTAGCGGAACTGAAACAAGCCATCCAAACCTACTTTACTCACAATGACCTCCCGGAAACCCCTGTCCCCCTTTTATGGGATGCTTTTAAGGCCACGATTCGGGGCACTATCACCTCTATCTCCATAGCCCGTAGGCGGGAGGCCCGATTAGTGGAGGACAACCTTGGCCGAGACATTAAAGCACTAGAGAGACAAACGCACTCAGGGCCTTCTCTGTCTGCAAAAAAGAAGCTCGCATCTCTCCGGGGCCAACTCAAAGCTCTCCGGGTGAATAAGGCGGAAAGCTCACTCCTTGCGCTGAAGCAGAAGTTTTACGGAGGAGGTAATAAGGTGGGCTCCATGTTGGCGCGTCGACTCCGCCTTCAGATTTCCCGCAACCACATCGCCCGAATTGCCAGACCAGGGGGAGGGTGGGCTATCTCGGAGCGAGATAAACAGATGGAATTTAGGGCGTACTTCTCTACTTTATACGGCGAGGGCGATGCCTGTCCTGATCGCATAGCACCTTTCCTGGATTCCTGCGACTGGATGCCGTTAACCCCCACCACCGGGATCAAATGGAAGAGCGCATCACAGCGGACGAGCTCTCGAAAGCTTTGAAGAGTATGCCGGTTGGGAAAACGCCGGGTCCTGATGGGCTCACGCTGGCATTCTACCGGCTCTTTCTTCCGGAGCTCCAGGGCCCCCTGCTACGCCTTTTAACTCATTTGCTGAGGCTGGATCCGTCACCCCAACAATGGCTGAAGCAGAGATTGTGCTGCTCCCGAAACCCGGGAAAGATCCCACCGCCTGCGCATCATTCCGCCCCATATCCCTACTTAATGTAGATGCTAAAATCTACACCAAGATACTGGGCGCAACGCCTGGCGCCTTTCCTGCCGGGACTGATAGACCCCGACCAGGTGGGCTTTATCCACGAGCGTCAGGGGGCGGATAACCTGCGCCGGGTGGCGCACCTGGTACAGAAGGTCCGCCACCATGGAATCCCCGCCTTCCTTCTCTCCCTGGACGCGGAGAAAGCCTTCGACCGGGTCGACTGGTCTTTTCTTCGGGCGGTCCTCCTCCGCATAGGCCTAGGGCCTCTCATGGTTGCCCGCATAATGGCACCATATGCAGCCCCCTCAGCGCGCATCCGCGTCAACGGCGCCTTGACCCCGTCTTTACCCATCCGCAGGGGCACCCGCCAGGGATGCCCACTCTCGCCGCTGCTCTTCGCTCTGACGGTGGAACACTTGGCGATTGCTATCAGACTTTCGGCAGATATCCGGGGTGTCCGCATGGGGGGGGTGGACCATAAGATAGCCCTCTTTGCGGATGACCTTCTGTTGACGCTCACGGAGCCCGCGACCTCTCTCCCGACGCTCCTGGATCTTCTCTCTCAGTTCGAGTTGACGTCGGGTCTGCGAGTCAACCTTCCTAAATCGAGTGCGCTTAACCTCACTCTTCCCTCACGGCTGATGGAAGACTTGCGGACCATTAACCCCTTCCGATGGGCCCCCACTTTTATACGCTATCTGGGTATTAACATTACAGCTGACCTGACCACCTGGACGCAGGCTAACTGGCCGACCTGTAGAACTTCCATACGAACGGACCTCCGCCGTTGGAAGTCACTACCTCTGTCCTGGCTAGGACGCCTCAATGCGGTCAAGATGACCCTTCTGCCGAAGGTTCTCTACCTCTTTCAGGCACTCCCCACGCCAATCCCGCACAAGGATATTTTGGGCCTCCAGAGAGAAATGGTTGCCTTCATCTGGGGTGGGGGGCAACCGCGACTGTCGACCAAGGTTCTGTTGCTACCAAGAGACCGGGGGGGTTTAGCATGCCCTGACCTTATGGCCTATTATTGGGCTTCCCATCTGAGGTATATCTCGGAATGGTCGGTGCGAGCTAGTGAAAGCACTGGTTCCACATGGACCGGGCCGCGGCGTGCCGTCCACTCTGGGACTTGGCCTGGCTGGGTAGACCTGCTAGACACCCTAGTGCTTATATCGCTATCCCCACGCGCACTGTGTTGGAGATCTGGGACAGAATCGCGATCCCCGAGGCCTTACTACCTTTCCCTCCCCCTCACGCCGGTGTTGCTTAACGCAGACTTTCAGCCAGCTTCCCGCCCACCAGACTTTCCGACCTGGGCGGCAGGCGAATGTCGCATCATAGAACAGCTCTTTGAAGATGGGTCCTTCAAATCCTTTGAACAATGTCGAGAAGATTTCAAGCTCCCCAAAACGGCGCGGCTAGAATACTTTCAAATCCGCCACTGGCTGCGGGCCCCATCGTATACGGAGGGCGCCATGCGCCAGCTTACACCTTTTGAACTCCTGGTTCGGGCGTTCGACGGATCCAGGGGACTGATCTCCCGGACCTTCAAGGTCCTCCAAACCTCCCAGGCGATATCACCCCACACGTACCAAAGCCAGTGGCAGAGAGACCTTGAGGCGGATATTCCTCCCGGCCGGTGGGCACAGCTCTGGCGGGACATACAGCGTAATTTTAAATCTTTAGCACAGCAGGAGTCCGCGTACAAAATTATGACGCGCTGGTACTATACACCTCTTCGACTCCAACGAATGTTCCCTGGATATGCTCCTGTTTGTTGGCGATGCTTGAACTCTCTGGGCTCCTTCCTCCACATCTGGTGGGCCTGCCCACTAATCTTGCCGTATTGGGCGGAAATCCTTGATCATGTTAAAGCAGTAGTGGGCTACCCCCTGCCTAATGAACCGGGAGTTGTTATTCTGGGCCTCCGTCCCACCTCTCTTAAAGCCATGAAACCTGCGGACTGGCGCCTGATTTTCCATATGCTCACTGCTGCAAAGCAGGTCATCGCATTGCATTGGAAAAAGGCCTGTACTCCTCCGGTCCCGGTGCGGATCACGCGCCTATGGCAGGTCATGGCAATGGAACTCCTAACCCATAGATTGGCACATACGGACGCCAAATTTCAGCGCACTTGGCAACCTCTGATCCAATACCTAACACGGTTGGAGCACGCTCGCTATGTACCTCCTCGCCTGCCCGCCCTACAACTTTTTGCGGACCCACTATTGCCTAGAGGGGGCACTCCCGACACTGACCATGATTGATAAGACCTGCTCCTGACACTCTCCGACCATGCCGCTCATCAAGGTCAAGACTGATTACTCCATGGGGAGCCTTTCACGCCTCCCAGGCCCTCCTTTCCCTTCCTACCAGCTGGTCAGAGAACTGTCTTTTCTTTTCTTCCTTCTCCTTTTCTTTCTTTCTCTCTCTCTCTTCTTGGTCACGCCACTTTTCAAGTTCCCCGTGGACCAGCGCTCACGCCAACTCCCATGGCACTCCTCGGCCGGCGTCGAGGGCTCTTGCCAGCCGAGGCGGCCTAGGGTGGTCGGTCCCCGACCAGCCAGTGCCCATTCAATGCGCTCAGCTCACGGCCCTCACTGTCGGTGGGGTAATGTCTCCCCACTCCTATCCACTACTCACTTGAAGCGGGAAGAACGAGTGGGACATGGCACATAACCCCCCCAGCTCTTACCCATTGCACGCCAGGCCTTGTCCGCTCCAGACCACCGGGGCCTACTACCCTTCCCAATCATTGGCAATCGGCCATATACCGCATAGTATTTGACACCACTTCGCCTGAACTCTCCTGCAATTTTACAGTTCTCCGCTAGCGGGCTCCGTGCCGCTTTCCCGGCCAGAACAACGGTTTCCTTACACTGACAAGATTATGCCTATTACACAGTCACTGGGTGCTATGTTCTGTTTGCAGATGCGCTACTGCCCTATTGCTGATGATTTCCCCCAACGCGGCCGGCCCGAAGTGGTTGTAGGCGGCATGTTGTGTGCTTCCCCACCCGGTTTAGCCTTTGGCTGACATTGACAACCGCGCTGCCGGCCCGACTGGGATGTAGGCAGAACGCTGTGGATGTGACCTTTCTACTTCTCAATAAAGGTTTTTGAAACTTAAAAAAAAAAAAAAAAGAAAGAGAACATTTTATGTTTTGTGTTGTATACGTCTATATGTTGCCATTCTTTAGTAGTCCGCACCCTCAGATTATTTATCTTAATAAAACATTACTCTAAAGTTACTAGTGAATCATTTTTACACTCACTTGTAATTTTAGATTTAAATTCTCATACCTATATAAGTGTTTTGATTTGTTTTTATTACTCAATGGCATCATAATATGAAACACAAAATATTGACATTGAGGGAGAAGTATACAAGCGTTTCCCTCAATGCTTGGCAGCAATTAATCTTGCTGTGCCGCATTGTGTGAAAGTGAGACAGAAGAAATGCACCATATCCTCTAAGATATGGCTTCTTTCTTCTGTTTGTTAGCACCAGTGCATGGTCTGGTGCCTAGTATCAACGCAGGAACCTTTGCACCATGCTGCAAGTGAGCCTGTGTTATGGACAGCATTGTTTTTATGCAAAAATCCAGCCTGTAATGCTGGCACCCTTGTACAACGGTGCAAAGGTTTCTACATTGCTACTACGCAACACACTTTGCACTGGTGCTAAGACGCAGAAGAAATATGCCATATCTAGTAAGATATGGTATATTTCTGCATTCTTCTAGCACTCAGACACAATGTGTTGCCAAGTAGCAATGTAGAAACCCTTGCACCACACAAATTGTTTTTAAGCAGGGAGGTATTCCTTTCTGCACAGAACAATGTTGCCTGTAACACCAACAGCCGTACACCATGGTGCAAACATGCCTGGGTTTCTTCTAAGCAGCACACATTGCTTCAATGGTAAGACGTAACAGAAATCCACCATATCTACTATGATATGACTCATTTCTGGTATCTCCTAGCACCCTGTGTGCTGCCTTGTGGTAAAATAGGTACCTTTTTTTCATGGTGCAAGAGTTAATCAGCATTGTTTTTATACAGTAACATATCTCTTTCTATAGAAAAACAGTTGTACCCATAACAGTGGCACTATTACAACATGGTACAAAGTTACCTGTACACACAGTGTGTCAGTGTTAAAAGAGAGCAGAAATGCTCCACTGTACCAGTCATTCAAGGCCTATTCTTGCATTTATGCTGAAGTCTTAGACCGGGACCTTTTACAAGTCAGTAGACCTTTATTAAGGAGTGTAGACTACAAATCTATTACAACATTCTGCTCGATGAGGCCAGATTGTCCCTGGCTCAAATATACTCATAATCATTCACTCCAAAAAAAGACAACCTGGAACAACATTTGACCGTTTCTTATTCAGATGCCATGGTGATAGCTCAGTGAGAACGGAAGACTAAAGTCTCTGGTACGCTCTGCTGCACAACCTCTACCTTTTAGTTTACCCTGCTAAATACATACGTTCCGCACAGGTAGGATAAACAGAAAGGCTCAAAACATTAGGACATTTGAAATGTTGAGAGCAGGTGCTCTGTATCAGCTGATTAGTCTAACAAAGATAGTATAGATATACTATTTATTCATTAGTAATGTCTATTTACACCGAAATGTTTTCTGATCTTATGTGGAACTATGGGGAAAACCAAATCATTAAGATTCTGGAAAAAAAAACATATTTTAAGTGTATGTCAGACTAAAATAGTAAAGAGCAGTTACTGGACATCACTGCCAGCCACTCATTATTTTAATTTTAAGAACTAAAATAAACCTATTAAAAAAGTAATTTCATATGTTTATCACCTACACGTTCATAAATATTAAATTATTCTGTAGAAACTTCCTTTAGTTGTATTAAAAAAGTTAATTCTTTAAATGGTCGCAATCCTTGCTAGACAACATAGCATTGAACATGAACTTTCATACTTTTTTCCTGTTTAACTGTACATGTAATTAACTAAATCTCATATTTTCTAGAACTTTGATCCCAAAAATATGAGGTAAGAATTTGGAGGTTTCCACTGTTACCTTTGTTTTAGACAGGTGTCATTACACTCAGTCCAGCCATATTAATTTTTTGATACACTGTGAGGTGACTTGAGTTGATCGCCTCACAGTCATGGAATACGATGGTGACAGTAGCAATGTTTTCCTATATATTGATATCTGACCAGTTTTAAAGTTGCTGATATATGTTTTTAATTTAGTGTCATCCACTCTACACCTTTGTAGCATGATGATAATATATTTTGAACTCTGTCTTACAGCTAATGTAGACAGTACATCTGCTCTACCCTCTGGACAGGAGTTATTCTGTGCAGCTTTAACCAACATTTTTTCAAAAGCTACTGATTGGCAATCTGGTACAGTTAGATAAAGAAATTGCTCTGAATCAATCTCTGTTCTGATTGAATGTGAACAATTAGCACATTCATTAATCCATGAATAGCTTATTTAAAATAAGTAATTGATTATAATGGCCTCATTTTCAAGCATGTCTAGCACTATCATTAGAAATTCCTGAGCATCCTGTTGAGAATTGAAACTGAAGTGTAATACACTGGTACAGTGGTCAACAATGTGACGCATACCTGATGTAGAAGAGCACACATACTTTTGAGCCTGTACTGAACTGAGTAGAGTTGACCGTGCTCGGCATAATTATTTGTCTTTGTTTTGTTGCATTTTCTCAACTACAAGGGGTAACTGAAATAGAACATTTACAATTACATTACAGTAACAAGAAATTCCTGATGAGTTTGAAAATTTAAAACCTACCATATCCTGCTTTTGATCATTTTTCACCTTTGCGGAAAGCTCTTTATATGCTTTACTATTGGGACTTTTGCATTATCGAAAACTTCAGCAATTTTATGCTTCCTATAAATTCTATTTTTTTCAACAATGGGATACAAACCCAGCTGATGAGCATGCACCCCTCTCAAGCATGTCTTTCTTTCACACGTGTCAGCATTAATTTTGATGTCATCAAACTGAAGAAGGTACAATCCTGATCGTGAACTAACCCGTGATAAAGCAACAAAAGACATGCCTTCTTTGAAAACAGTTTGACCTATATTTATCATAGCTGCATCCAAACTTAATCCATGAAATTTGTGAATGTTAAGGGCATAGGCCAAACTTATAGGAAACTGTTGTTCTCTGACATATAGGTTCTTTACCAGTAGCAATCTAGCAGTGCACCTGGCAATTTTTTGTCCTCTTCAATATGGCCAAATTTAATTAAAATATACTCGTACTCTGCTTTATGGGCATATGCCATGAAATCTATCATGTTCCCCATTGCTGCTTTGACTAAACCCTCCTCAACATTAAGATTTCGTCTAAAAATTATTCTGAAAATTTTACAGAGGTTTAGAGTCTTTTCTAAACCAGCAGTATGTGAAACTGTTTCCTCAAGTGATTCTAGTTTCTTTACCACTGTTTGACATAGTGGTAAGTTTAAACTCTGATGTTCCATTTTATCTGTACTGCTAAGATTAACAATCTCCTGATGAAATGAAGCATTTCTGAGTTAAACAGGGCGCACTCATCCAATATTGCCATGAGGCACACAATCTGTTTGTAACTTTCCAAAAGATGTTGCATTACACAAGTAGGAGAGTCCTTGTGTGGGACTAGAGTGCGTACCATGCGACTAGCAAGAGCTTATTTCACTTCTTTTCTGATTATTCTTATTCTCAATTCTTTTAATATATTACCATACTCCATATCTTCAGCCTATTTCATATTCTTGGTTAACTCTGCATACTAGAAATGTAACCATATATTAATATTTCCAATACTTCCCAGGGACTTTTTTGTTTGGTCATAAATCAGTTTGTTAAAAATGGTTGACCTTTCTCAGGTGTCAACTGTAGAAGGTCACCAAAAACCTTGATATGTTTACCACCAAAGAGAACATCATAGTGCGTTTTCAGGACCGCTTGCATCCTTAGATGAATGAAAGCTAGCATTAAGTTTGACACCATTCTAGCCTCATCGATAATTAGGCCCTTCAATTTCTTCAGAAGCCTTGAGACAAGAACAAGCCTTGAGACTTGAACAAGCATCACCAGATAGTTTAAAGTACTCCAGTTTATTGTCATGTTCCACAGGCAACAAAAGTAGACCATGCAATGTGATTCCTTTAATATTCTGAGCAGCTAATCCAGTTGGTGCTGTCACAACACATGAAAGGTTACATATTGTCTTTCTGTGAACAGATGGAGGTAGCACTTCAATCAAAAAACGTTTCCCAGTACCTGCCTGACCACTAACATAAAGAAGTGTAGGCTTGAATGTAGTACATGAACATTCAGATTTATCAAGTAAAAGTGCATGATTCACTAATTTAGTTATTTGTTAAAAAATGTGTAGCTTTTCTTCAGTAAGTTGAGCTACCAGATTTTCTAAATCAATGCTTTCGGTTCTCACTTGGACTATAGCATTTTCCACCTCATTCATAGCTATGGCAGCCTCATTTTCAATGATAGTCTGGCCAAGCAGATCTTGACTATGAGTACCTCAGTTCTGGCTCCCTTGTGAACTGTCCTTTACTACCTCTGCTGCATTTTTTATCCTATTGTTGAATTTCATCATTCAACATTTTCAGATGTGAGAAAAACTGCACAATGAACATTATCTTTACCTGCATTGAAAACTTCTTGGTAGCAGTCATGTTCACCTAACAATTCATCCTCAGAACGCCATGGTTCAAAAAGTTGCAAAAAAGCCAAGTAAAAGAACTGTCTTTTATCAACTGTTCGACAACTCAGTTTTCGAAGATTGAGACTTGGCTTTTGAGTGTCTCCCTAAACATCCATTACAGCCAGACACTGCAAATTTCCCTCCTTCGATGTTTTGATCCATGTTATTCCTGGATGTATAGTACTGCAGTACTTAATAGAGACAAAGATTTCTAAGTGAACACTCAGATTGGGACAATAGGTGTCCATCATGTTGGTTTTAACTATGTCAGTGCTGTCTGGATCAAACTCTGCAAGATATTGAATTTCTGGAAATGATTTCCACGCCCGTTTTCTTGTTGATGCTTGTCTTAAACTTACCCAAATTATGAATTTGGACTTGCCATATATGCTAGCAGAACTCAAATTATCGCACACCTCATCAGATCCAGTTTACCTATGGGAATGCATCTTTAAACTGAAGCTGTAAAGCTTTTTAGTTAAAGACTTCTCTGCTGCTATCTCTTCCCATACGTCCTTCATTTCTGTCTTTTCAGACAATATGTATATTATATTGTGACATTGAGCAACAGCAATAGAATTGTCTGCTACAAACGGAATATTCATGTTAGCATTCCACAGAGACAGGACTACAGGAGTTGTAGTCATTGAGACGTTTTGAAGCCTTTAGGTTGTATGTGTTCCTAGGTGATTTACTAGCAAATGTGTGCCTTACTGCAGGCATAAAACATTTCACTCTTCCTTTAGAGATTATAGGCATAGGGAAACCAAAACAGCACTTAGGGCCTCATTACGACTTTGGCGATGAAGCGCCGGGTCCACTTTGCTGCGGCACCGCCAAAGCCGTGATCGGGCAGCCTGCCAGATTAGGAGTTTCCTCATGTCTGGCGGGCTTTTTTTTGGCATTCCCACAGCAGTGCCTCTAGAAATAGTTCCTGCACAGCATGGACAGGAAAGTCCATGCCGTGCAGGAACTGGTGTGCATGCACACAGGGGGGCACATGTTATGCCCCCGTGTGCATCCACAGGGTGCAGAGGCACCGTTTCATCTCCACCACAGTTTTCATGTAAGAGGAACCGCTGTGAAAACCCTGGTGGAGAGGAAATCCCTAATATGCTTGCCGGTCCTGCCAAGCATATTGATGCCTCTACACTGCTGCAACACCCCAAGGAAATGGCAGTTCCCTGGCGGCTGTGGCAGTCCGACCGCCAGACTCATAGGAGACCGCTACCGCCACACACCCACGAGTCTGGCGGTCCATGGACTGACGTAATCAGGCCCTTAGTGTAGCATTTCTCTTTGCTCTGTATCTCCGTCAGCAATTTTCCCCACATTTATGGAACTGGAATCGTAAGACTTGTTGCGTAAGTGCCCTGTTCTGAGATTGAATGAATTGTGACACTGATTCATCACTGTCTTGTCCAAACTTTGGTGCATCATTCAGCCATAATAACATATGAACATGTGGTGCACTTCTACCTTGATATTCTTTCCTCCAGAAAAAGTTCATAACGACACCCAGTGGTGGATTTGTTTTTGTACAGATAAAGTGGAATAGCTTCAAATCAATGCTTGAAGTACCGGCAAACATTTGCAGGATTAACTGAACACAATTCCCCAGGAGTTTTAAAATGAATGCATGCAATGTTTGCATTAGCTAGCCTGAGGAAGTCATGAAGATCATCCCAAGCATATTCTGCACAGCTCCAAGAGACAAACCAGGTGGGTGCACCTAGATTACACAACATGCACTTTAGCTCACCATGGCAACAGTACCAGTACTTATTTGTGTACCACGTTGGCAAGCTATAATGTTCATGAGTTCTAGAACCTCATCTTTTCCATGTACTTTTTAGGTTTAAATCTTTTTATTTGCATTTCGTAAACAAAGGCCGGCGATATGATACATATATATTCTTCAACACAAATCAAATTTACCATCAATGATATGCTAATAGTAGAGAGAGCCAACAGTGTTACATGTTCAAGTGGCCAAAAAAGAAAATTTATTCTACCCTCTCAACCCACCCCCCACCCCAACCCTCGTCCACCGACTAAAAGGCTAATACAAGACAGGCCTATTCCACTTCTTTCAACTGGGCATCCTGGGACTCTCCCACGGGGGGGGGGGGGGCTGAAAGGCGCAGCAAACGGAGGTATCTTGGGCAGGTAAGCTCCCTAAACTCAGAGCCTAGCAGAGTGAGAAATGGCTGCCAGAGGTCTACAAAAGTGGAACCCTTCCCAGCTAGTGTGAGAGTCATCTTTTCCATCCCCAAGACCTGCCACAAACTCTGCAGCCAGCCAGTAAACGTGGGAGTGCAAGTGGACCGCCAGTGGAGCAAGATGTTTTGCGTGGCCGAGCCCAGAGCGATCGCCATCTGGCGGCCCCGTTGTGATCGGAGCGGGTATGTGAGAGGGTTCGGGAGGCCCAGTAGGACATAACTTGGAAAGCGAGGGAGCTGAGTGTCGAAGTGTTTGTCTATTTCATCGATGACCTGCATCCAGTAAGTGTGCAGCTGTTCACAGTCCCAGAAAAGATGCACCAGTGTGCCTCGTTTCCCACAGCCCCGCCAACAGTCTGCACTTTGTTGAGGGTCCATCGTGTGTAGGCGGTCGGGCGTGTAATACCAGTATGTGGTCACCTTTGTCAAGGTCTCAGTCAGTCCCATGTTGCGTGCTGAGTGACGGGCTCTATAATATACCCCTTCCCATTCTTTGTGACCGAGGGCCCGGCCTAGTTCCTGCTCCCAGCGCGTTCGCCCAGCGTTATAAATATGTGCATGTCTAGCAAGCATCATCTTGTACAAGTCTGAAATTAGCTTTTTTTCGGATGTGCGCGTAAGCAGCCATTTTTCGTAGGATGTGAGGAGACGCTGTGCCTGCGGTTTTACGAGTGGGTGGAGGGCCCAGTGCCGGAGCTGGAGGTAGTGGAATCGTTCAGATTCCGGAATCCCATAAAAGGAACGAACCTGAGGGAAGGTGAGAATCCCGTCGAAGTCAAACAAATGCCCCAGGGATCGACAACCCGTAGTGCGCCAACTCGTAAAGGAAGTCTCACCCATCCCCGGTTAAAAATCAGGATTATCAAAGAGCGGGGTGAGGGGAGATGGGAGATGGGAAGGTAGTCAAATTGCATTTCTGACAGGTCTGGTCCCAGGCCTCCAGAATCGTTCTGGTAATGTGAGAGGCATAAAGATTGGCAGGCCTGTGGGCTTTACGCAGGAAGGGGATCCTCTGTAGTGTTGTGGCCGCTACTGCTTGGTCTTGGAACAGCCCATGTTTCTTAGATTCGGACCTGCTCCATTCGACCAAATGTCGAATCTGCGCCGCCTGGAAATGGAGCCGGAGGTCCGGAACCCCCAGGCCGACCTCCTCGGGGGGGGGGGTAGCATCGTAATGGCTCCCTTCATGCGGGGGCGGTGGCCCCGCCAGATGAACTGCAAGAGCTCCGATTGGACCTGCTTGAGCCACCCCTTGGGTGGTCGTAGGGGTAAGGTCTGAAAGATGTACAGTATTTGGGTGAGAATCGTCATTTTTATGGTAGCCACTCTCCCCAGCCAGGAGATCGGGAAATATTTCCACCACCGTAACTCCGCCCGGATCTGCGTCTGCAGCTTAGCGTAGTTAGTGGTGACCACCTCTGGCAGTGTAGGTGCCAGCTGGATGCCTAGGTAGGGGACAGTTCCCTCCGCCCATTGGAGGGGGTGCGCGGAACGTAGGTGCGCCAGGGTAGAGGGCGACATCGAAAGGTTGAGGGCGACCGATTTTCCCACATTAACTTTAAAGCCCGACGCCCGTGCGAAGCGATCTATTTCTGCCATAAAAGCACCCAAGGCCGGGGCGGGATCGGAAAGAGATACCAGGATGTCATTGGCGTAAAGGCTAATGGTGTGGGTATCTCCCCCGAATTTAATCCCGGTGATAAGGGGGTTGTGCCGAACCCTTTAGGCGAGAGGTTCCATATATTGCCCAAAGAGCAGGGGAGAAAGAGGGCACACCCTATCAAAGGCCTTCTCCGCGTCAATGGTAAGGAGCATGTATTCCCCGGAAACCCGGGAGGCCTTCTCGATCAGGTGGAGTACCCGTTTAGTATTGTCACTTGTCTGACGTTGGGGGATAAACCCCGCCTGATCCGGGTCAATGAGTCCTGGCATGTAGGGCGCCAATCGGGAAGCTAAAATCCCTGTGAAGAGTTTGAGGTCTATGTTGAGGAGGGATATAGGGCGATATGCCCCGCAGCTGGTCTTGTCCTTCCCGGCCTTCGGGATGACCACAATGGCTGCTTCCAGCATGTCCTCCGGGATTGCCCCAGTAAGCGCGAAGGAATTAAAGAGGCGAGTTAGAAGGGGTGCTATTGTTGGACAAAAGGTCTTATAAAAGGCGGCCGTGTAGCCGTCGGGTCCGGGAGATTTAGCCTGTTTAAGGCAAGAGATCGCCGCTATGACCTCCTCCACTCGTATCTCTCTCTCTCCAAGTGGTCAGCCTGTGCCTGCGTGAGGGAGGGGAGTTGCGCCGCCGCTATGTACGCTTCGCCGAGCGAGCTATCCAATGCTTGCGCCGCGTACAGTTGGGCGTAAAAGTCGCGGAAGGTGTTTGCGATGTCCGCGTCTTCTGTCACCGTTCGTCCCGTGTCGTTGCGTAGTGCTTGAACCCCCTGTCGCTGTCTGGTCTAGCGCAGTTTGTGAACAAGTAAACGGCCACACCGATCCCCCCGCGTAAAAGGCCTGGCGCAGGCGGAGAGCTGCGTATTCCTCCCTGTCATTATCAATGGCCACCAGCTGGGCCCTTACTGCGCGCAATTGCCTCCAGATCCTAGGCGCCCCGGTGCGCTGGTGCATCTGTTCCAACTCCCTAGTTCGCTGCGTAAGATCTTCTCTCTTACGCCTGCGTTCAGCGTTGTCTGCCGTCGCAATAGCGATGATTTCCCCCCTGAACACTGCCTTAAGCGCTGCCCATTGTGTGGAAAGTGGAGTATCATGATTGTCGTTGTGTATCAGAAAATCGTCCATCGCTCTCTGTACTTGTTTGACCACGTCCGCGCGGTGGAGGAGGGTGTCGCGCAAGCGCCATTGGTGAGACGATCGCTGCAGTGGGGGAAGTGTAAGTGTAACTACAACCGGGGTGTGATAAGAGAGAGAGGCGGTCAAGAGCTCCGACCCCGCCATCAGGGTCCGAAGAGCCTCCGAGCCAAGTAAATAGTCAAGGCGAGCATATGTCTTGAGCACACTCGAGTAAAATGAGTATTCACGGCTATTTGGGTGGGAAGAACGCCACAGGTCCATATCCCCAATTCCCTCAATCTATCCAGGCCCATCGGAGAGAGCGCGCCCGACTGGCCCGAGCGCTGCGCCGATCTGTCCATTGAGTTGTCAAATACCAGGTTTAAGCCCCCCCCTCCCCCCCCCTACATCAGGATTCTACGCTCTACTGTCGCTGTAGCTTCGGTCAGGGCTTCGTGCAGGAACTTTTCTTGCCCCTCGTTAGGGGCATAGATGGACCCTATAATGAACGTCAACCCCCCGATAGCGAATTGATATGTGAGAAGTCTCCCCCCTAATCTCGGCCTCCCTCTGAAGAACCTTTCCCTGGAAGGAACGGGAAACCAAAATGGCCACCCCTGCTGTTTTGATAGCGCTGGAAGAAAAGAACTGAGTGGGGAATAAGCGAGATTTTAGGCGGTAGCAGTCCCGGGCCAGTAGGTGCGTCTCCTGGAGGAGGCAGATATCCGCTTTCGAGTGTTCTAGGTAGGAAAGGACTGCCCTCCGCTTGACAGGGTTGTTAAGCCCCCGCACATTCAGGGTAAGAAGACGAAATGTGGTGGGGGCCATCTAGGGAGTGAGAGACCAAAAACACATCTGAGTACCAGGGCCTGTCGAGTAGGGATATTTAGTCAGCAAAGGTAGCCTATCAAAGCTGATCTTAAAAAACAGTGGATGAGGGCCCCCAAAAGAAGTAAAAAAGAAAAAGAAAAACCCAAAAAAGACAAGAACAACAATGTTGTGAATATATACGAAGTCCGATCTGTCCCATGTGGGTGACAGAAGGCAAACTCCCCCAAAGGGGAAAGGAAAAGCAACAAGCAACCAACATCTGGAACATGGTAGTCAGTCATCCCAAGATGAACAGGAAAAATCCGTCAAGGGGTCCATAGAGTGGCCAAGATTACACCCTCTCCGCCTCCCGCCTCAGCATAATAAAGATCAGACAGCCCCTTCTAAAGTCATGAGGAGTGAGTTTTTGCCAGTTCCCCCGGGAGGGACTCCAGGGTAGCCCTCTGGCTCAGTGTAATCTCTGTGGGGTCCGGCCGTTTAGGGCGTCTTCGGCGTCTCTGCCGCTGCCAACCCGATGGCGAAACACCTGCGACTGGCCTCGAGCCATGGTTTCCTCCTTCCTCTTCCGGAATATCAACTCCAAGAAGCCTGCAGGCCTCTGACAGGGAGTGAAGCTGATACTGTTTCCCGTCCAGGCGGAAAATCAGTCGGAACGGGTGCCCCCAGGAATAAGAAATGTCCCGTTGGCGAAGATGGGACGTGATGGGGCGGAAAAGCCTGCGTTTCTGCAAAGTGATCGCTGCGAGGTCCTGATAAAGGGTAGGGCTTTGGTCCTGGTAGGTAATTGGGTGCATGGCTCTGGCCTTGCAGAGGATCTCCTCTTTTGTGCGAAAGTCTTGAATGCAGGCCAGGATGTCAGCCGGAGCCGCCCTGTCCGCCCTAGGAGGCCCCACCCGATGGGCTCTGTCGATCCTGATATCGAAATCAGGAGGGTTCCCCAGAACGTGGTTGAACAGCCCCCTCACATAGGCACAAATGTCTCCCGCTTCCGCATTTGTAGAAACTCCCCGAATCCTGATGTTGTGTCTCCGGGAGCGATTTTCAAGATCTTCGAGATGCGCTTGGAGGTCTACCTGCTGCTCATGGATGCGGATAACCTCTTGCTGGAGTGTGGAGAGTTCCGTGTCCCTTTCGTCCCCTTTATCCTCAAGTGCTGCAATTCGTTCCCCAATGTTATCAACGTCCCTGCGTATGTCCTTAATCTCAGAAGTGAGATCGCGTTTCACCGTCTGTAGGTCCTCCCGGAGCATCGTAAAAAGGGACTCGAGGAAGGCGCGCGTCACTGGCTCCTCTCGTTCGTCTCCTGGTGTTAAGGTGGACACGGCTTCCTGGGACGAGTGAGCCATCTTGGGGGGGCCCGCGAGGCGCGAGAGAAGAGGTCTTTCACTGTAAGGTCGGGCTTGGAGTCTTTCTGGTTTCTGTCCTTCTTAGCGCGGGTGGAGGTCATATCCCAGGCCTGTGCCGCGGGGGGTGAGCAAAACGGACCTGCCCCCGCGGTATGTTGGAGCGAAGCCGCGTGAATCAGGCAAGTGTGCAGTGGGCCGACCGGCCAGCGCTCCGTGTCCCGGCTCAAAGTCTATGGCGGGCTGGGACCAGGGTGCAGCATCGGAGTGTCTCGGTGCCAGCCAAACTCCGCCACTCAAGAATGATGTATTCCAAGTATTGGGGCCCCTTGCCGTTCGTTCCCCCGTCCGGGCTCACCCCAGGCCAACAGAAGCTCACTCCAGGGAGGCCTAGCAACGGCGGCGGACGGCAGCGGCCGCCTCCCTCAGCCTTCCCAGGCAGGGCCCGTGGTCTTGCAGGCCCTGCACAACACAGGCCGCGAGCAGGGGCCTACGTCGCTTCCCCCGCACCCAGGGGCCACTGGCTACAGCAGGTCACAGTGTAGGCCGGGTCAAGCGCGTCCGACTCTAAACGGCCAGCCGGAGCCGCCACGCCTTCAGGAGCCAGGCAACAGGGTCGCGCAGGGGGTCCCAAGCTCCAGGGTTCCCAGCTGGGCCCGCTCCGGATGCACCGGCCTCGCGTGGCCTCACCTCGCGTTGTCACCCCAAGTATGGCCCGGGCGCCAGGTACCCAGTCGCGGCCTCCTCACCTCCAGGGACGACCACGGCGTTGCTACAGTCTACGCCGCCTTTCGCCGGGTCTCCGCCGTCACACAGCAAGCTCCGCCGAGCCAGGACCGGGCGGCAGGGAGCCCGCTGTCACAAGAGCGCACCCTCGCCGGGCAGGCACAGGCCAGTCGTGCGGAATGGAGGAATCGGCAAGCCAGTGCTGCGCAGCCGCCGCTGGGATGTAGGCCGCGCCGCCGCCGCCGGGACGCCTCTCCCGATCTCTGGGCCCACCGGCCGCGGTGCTGGAAACGAAGAGCCAGGTGGCAGGTAACTCGCAGCCCCAACAGCGGTACCCCGCCGAGCAACCACCAGGCGTGGAGCGAAGGGGTCGGAACACCAGTGCGGCGCGGCCGCTGCAAGAGTGTAGGCCGCGCCGCTGCTGCGAGGGCACCAACTCCGGGCGCCAAAGTCCACCTTCTGCGGTGTTCACGACGGCTAAATTTCACCCTCCGGTGGCCCCGGTGTAGCGTCGCGGGTGGAGGTTGTCGCCCCCGACGTTGATGCTCCGTAGGGCTACGGGCCGGTGCTATAGTACGGCAGTCGGCGGAGAGGCAGCAAAGTACGTCCTACCTCGCCGCTATCTTGGCCACACCCCCTCCATGTACTTTTTCAACAAAATCTCTGGCAGTCCAGGGATGTGGAATTCCTATAGCTCGACGCCCAGGGCATATTGTTTGGGGTCAAGGGCAACAGGTTTTCATGTGTATTTCATGTGTATTTTGTCCTTGGGACAAGTAGGCCCAACCCCCTGCAGCACACACCCTTTGGCTGCCACTTTGCAGTACCACATTATGGTTCAGGGAAGGGCACTGTCTGCAGTTAAGGTAATATTGATGTCCATATGTTAATGCTGTTCAAACTTGTATTTCTGGTTCATTAATTGAAAGCCTTTATTATTTGGGTGAGCGCTCTGACTGCACTGACTGACAGTGGTTCCAGTATAAAAATGTGTACACACGTTTTCAGAGTTTAGCAATATGAGGCTATGTATAATGCTTCCAGGATGCTCTCTGATTTGATGCAAATATTTGCAGACGCTTGAAAGCAAGATTGATGATTCTTTGCTTTCAAAATAAAATGTTCATAAAAAAATTAAAGCCGGAAAAAAAACATTACGCTAAACTACTGTGAAATTTCAGGTACCATTTCTTTGCAGCATCATTTAGTAACGTGTTGATGCATGCTAGTATTTCACAAAAATATACATAATGGAAAATCAGTGTAACCAGTTTCAATAAGATTATGGGAAACAAAAATAAACAAGCATTGGCAAAGCCAGTAGGTCTGAAATTGGTGGTCAGCTTTTTAGTTTTGTCAATGTGTGAATTGTTTTGGCATGGTTTTTGTAAAACCTTATTGGTGTGGGAGCTGCCGGGCCCTCACCATTATAGCACATTTGCAAAAGCAGGAAAAAAAAATTGGTCTCAAAAAGCACACACTGCCACAGTAGTTACTGGCACTAAACAAAACTACTTTGTGTGCTGATATGCTCCTTTGAAAGAGCAGAATGCTGTCACTCAGAGTGAAGCCAGCCGATACAGACAGAGAGAGAGAGACAGAATTTTAATAAACGCAAAAGGTCATGGTCATCGTTAGACCAAATTAGGGGCCCAATTATTAAAGAAAGTCTCAAAAGTGCACCCATGGTATAAGTCCTTGTATTAAGTGCAGCTAAACGGCCATCATGATTTCCCAAGAATTTATAGAAGTAGGACAAGAAATAGTACTCCTAGAAAATATTTGTGAACTGCATTTTAGCATGAGCAAATATGCATGTGTAGATTTGCTCATGCGAAAATCTGAGCGTTTGCAAGTTCACTTTCCCTCCAACCACTTTTTTCCCAACTCTGGAAGAAGGTTTACTTATGTCTGACATTGTCACGAGTAAATTTCCAACATTTCTCAGTATGGGAAAAGATTGGAGAAGAGTTGTTGAAAAACCCTTAAAACGGGCAAGTTAGTAGGTTTGCACAGACTCAAAAGAGCATTCTAATCCTGGAACTATTGCTTACCACTACCATCAGCCCCAGTATGTAGATCTGTGGAAACGTGGCAACATAAGGGCATTGCAAGTATTCAAACACTACTATGGTATGAGCCCAGGCATAATCAGAGAGGCTATATCAGAGCTCCTATATAAAGAGATTGCTGCTATAATTTGTCGCCACACTACATGCCACCAAAGGGACAAGTGGATTTTGTTACAGGACAAGTAGATTTATGAAGCAACCTGCCCCATGGACAAGTAGATATTTTATTAAATTCCACACCCCTGCAGTCATATTGGTGAACAGTGTCCCTGTTTTCACAACATGGCTATAGCAAAGATAGCACTGAGAGATCACTTTCAAACAAAAGATGGAAAATGTACGGAATGTTTTACCTAAATCAAGGATCTTCCGAATATAATCTAGTTAATCTATATTTTGATGCTGGAATCTGTACTGGACGTTCATAGCTCTTCTCCCACATACTTACCAGTTCTCCTTTTGCCTGCTTCATTTGGTACAAATCTAAATCACCACCCATCATATATCTTGAGTGTAGAGGACGAATGCTGTAATGTTCATATATTTCTTCTGCTTTACCCAAGTCAACTTTTTTAAACTGACCACAAGGATCTGAGCTAGAGGTGTCTGTTGTGACACATTACGGGGCCGATTCCGATCTCGGTCGGAGGCGCACCCAATACCATTCGGTCGGGAAAAAAGCCATGCGAAAGCCTGTTTCCCGACCGAACCGTACGCGGGTCCGGCCGAGCGAGTACGATGCGCAGTCGCCGACCGACTCGTCCGGGCGACCCGACCGCTCCGACCGACTCGTACCCGGATCGTACCGCTCCGACCGACTCGCTCGGACCCGATTCGCACCGCGCAATGGAGACGTTTTCCGGCCGGGTAAGTACGATGCGCACCTCGACCGCTCCGACCGACTCGCGCCGTCCGACTCGAACTCGCTGTCGGAGCCGTACTTTGGGGGTCCGTGTCGGACCCCCTGTACGCGTACCCGTGCGAGGCGCACACAGGGGGGACCCATGGGTCCCCCCTGCCTGTGCGTGTACGCCGCGAGCGCTCGCGGCGTACTCGCTGTAGGGGGCGCCCTTGTCCGCCTCGCACCCATTGAGGCAATGGGAGCCCGCGTACGCGTTGTACGACCGGCTCCCATTGAGTTCAATGGGAGTCCGACCGACTCCGTGTCCGATAACATACGGACGCATCGGACTCGTTCGGTCGGACTGCACGGGTCCGATTCGGTCGGAAATCTCTCCGGGTCCGGCTCGGTCGGAGAAATTTCCGGCCCGAATCGGAATCGACCCCTACATGTTTACATCAGCATCTTTGTAAAATATATTTTCAAGTTTAAGGAATTGCAAAGCTTTCTTTGGCCTGTCTCTCCTTACAAGTACCTGCCAATTTCTTTAGGAGCCAATCTATTTACTAGAACCACTTGTGGTTCTTCTTACTCTTGATCGAGGCCTTTAGTTTTAACAGTTTCCTTCATATTCAAAGGCAAATATACAATTTTACCTTTTAGACCTTTCAGTAGTTCTGAAGGTGGAAATGGCCTACTTTTTGTCTGCATTCTAACAATTGCTTGGAATGGATGAGAATACTCTCATAGACATTGAAGTGCTTCAGCTCAGGAGGAATTGGAAAATCTAGCTTATTATGAACACCTCTTGCAGATAGTTTATCATCCAGTTTGTCTATACAATATTTGCAAACAATCTGGTTTATGCACAAGTCAAAACAATCTTCTGCTATTAAGTGAAGAGCAAGTTTAATCCACTGTACTAGATCACGGTCTTCTCTTTTCTCACAAATTTAATTTATTTTGTTTGTGCTTTGTAGTGGGTTTGCCTACAACAAACAGACTTAATCAGGAATTTCTGCAGATCTTGTACCACATGCAAAATTGTCCTTATTAAACCTTTCTAAAACATTGTTACTTTTTTAAATATCATTGTTAATCTCCACAATCTCCTCATTGTCTACGCTCGGGCTTTCAGGGCCAAAATATGTCATCTGAATATCATCTATAACAGAGGTCAGCTCAAAATTGCTACCTCCTAACAATTATTTAGTTTTGTAAATGAAGGGCTGGAATTTTGACAAAATAGAACCTTCTTACTAGGTTATGTATTTTAGTGTGGTGCATAGACAACATCCGTGAATGATGGAAAGTGCTGTCACAAATTTGCTTTGATAAACAAGCCAAATGTCCTTGAAAGTTTGTAAGTCTTCTAACTCAACAAGAATAAAGGCTTTGCAGTATTTTGATTTTTTGTTTCGAAGTTCCTCTGCTGCACTTATTTGAGAATAGTCTAAGTTTCTCAATAGACTCCTGTCTTATGTTGCAAATTTTCCTGCACTTCCACTCGAAAACTGGACTTCGGGATGTTGACCTAAGCCTTCATTGGTTATATCTTCTCCTACGTTTCTAGTCACTAATTTTTGTTTCACTATTGGTGTACCTTCATTCATTTTATATACATGAGCATCTGCATCAATTGTAAAAATGAAATTATTTTCCTGGAAGTAACTTTCCTCATTAAAAATGGCTCAGTACTGGAAGTGTATTTCCACTATCCCTGAAAAACAGTCCAAAACTTTGTTTTATTAACTTGCAGCTTTTGACGACACTTCAAGTGAATTAATCAGTGTACCTAATTCTGTTTAAAATCAGAATAAACACCTTTCTCCAACAGAAATGCCGTGTCTACTAGACTTTTTCTGTCCATGTAATTATTTTCTCCTTATTCCTTAATCTAATTTGCCGCTCAGTTTCCTTTGTAGTATTTTATTTATGCTTTTTTTTTTTTTTTTAAATCGAGGTGAGCAAGCCAACAGAATTATAGGGAGAGCTGAGCCAAGGGTCTGGCTCGAATCTTAGAGCCTGTGCACGAGCCAAGCCCTGAAAATGTTTGCTGTGTAAATCACACAACAATCATCACATAAAGGGCCCGATTCCGATCTCGCTCGGAAGGCCTCCGAATTGGATTTGGCTTTACCGGATCCGATTCGTAGCCCTCGTTCACGACCGAATCGCACACAAGTCCGAACGACCAAGTACGATGCAAAAATCGCGTAAGCGCCGACCGAATCGTTTCCGGACCCGAACCGCTCCGTACGTCTCATTTGTAGACTAATCTGCCGCGCAATGGAGCCGATTTCCGACCGAGCGAGTACGATGCACGATTCGGACAGCTGCTTCGCGTCGGTCTCAGCAAGACGAAACGGCTGTCGGATACGTACTTCGGGGGGCCGTACCAGGCCCCCCTTCATCCGGGGCCCTCCGAATCTATCACGGGGGGGTGCCCATGGGTCCCCCCGATCCAAGCATGCACAGTTTGGTGGGCACCATGCGGTGCCTGCCACAGGGTGTACGCTTTTCCCCACCCACCCCTTTTCTGCTATGGGAGCCTGTGTACGCGTCTGTACACTGGCTCCCATAGAGTTCAATGGGTGTCCGAGCGAACCGAGTCCGTAAGCATACGGCTGCATCGTACTCGCTTGTTCGGACTCCCGGAGCACGTCTCGCTCGGAAAGCCCTCCGGATCCGAGTTGTACCGAGGGCTTTGCGAGCGAAATCGGAATCGGGCCCAAAATTTGATAAAGCTGCTTCAAAATTCAAGAAAGTGTATTTCCTTAACCTGTGAAGCTTTGATATGAATAAATCACATTACAGCACTGCGACATACCTATTAACAGTGATCGTTTTTAAACATGAACCATTAGTGCATTAAGAGGCGAGACAATTGTCATGTAAACACTGTAGGTGACCCAAATTATTATAGATCAACACGACAGTCTATTAAATAAAGCACAATAGGTTTTTGTACAACTGGCATTCTGAATTCTCATAGCTGAAAGGGTTTTCATACGCGATGATGAAGAAAAAAAGAGTTTAGGTGAAATTAAATATTTGCCTAAGATCAAAATATGTAAGCAGGGAAGTCGCGATTTATCCAGCTTTTCGGTTTCACTTTGCACAAATCAGCCAAGAAATGGGTATCTATTTCTCTTTCTTTATGCTAAGGCTTTATTTTTCCTTCTTTGTGCAGTTTTCTACATTTTTTATATAGCGGAAACTTGCCCTGAAGATATTGGGGCACTTTTCATGAGCATTAGTTACAGTACACACATTCATTGTTTATAGGCGGGGGGATTAAGCGATTTGCCCATCAACGAAGGATGTTGAGCTGATGCCGAGATTTGAACCTGGTCGACAGCTCTGGCAGTAAAGCCACATCCTGGGTAGTAGTAGGGAGGCAGGCAAAAGCCACACGAAAGCTCAGCTCATTATGGGCTGGAGTTTCCAACAGGACCTTTAGCTGAGCCAGGGTTCAGGCTCAAAACTGGCTCATGCTTTCAGTGGCTTGGATCCCTGACACAATATTGTGGTAAACAATATCGTTGACAAAAATATTGTGCTCCTATACTTATAATGGTAAGTACAAAAATGCCGGGGAAAAAAATTTGTTGACACTAATATCATCCAAAAATAGATAGCTACATCGTTTTTTAAATAGAGAGTGTAACATAGTAAATGTTAAATGTCTATTATATAAATTTAATATAATGTAAAGTAAATATATTCCACTAATATTTAATAGTGTATTATAAATATATACTTATATAAACACACACACATATGTTTCTATTTATGTAAATATATATGTATAGTGTACCATAATTAATAAAATATTTAACATTATATTATTTTAATATATGTGTATTACTATGAAAATATGACTATATAATATTAATAAATATTTATTTTACATGTTATGCCTTTTAAAATATATTACATTTGTTAATATAAATATATATCTATATATACATATATATATATATATATATATATATATATATATATATAAATTCATAGTAGTACACTTAAAATAGTAAGAACATTAATATAGTATAAAACATATTTCATTGTTTCATATATATATATATATATATATATGTGTATATATATATATATACACACAATGAAAACCATAAAAAATATCAACAATTGAATAAAAAAAATCTTTTAGTGTAGAGAATAAATAAAATATTAACATTGGAAAAACCCAAAAAACACATTTACATACACTGCGATAAACATTAAAATACATTTAAAAATTAAAACAAATAATATAACATATAAAAAATAAAACAAGTAATGCTATATCAAATATATTTAACCAATGTAATGAAAACTATTGGGAGTCAAAGAATATTAAATATAATATTTCTGCTCTGGTTTATCCAGTACCGCAATAATAGGGAAAGTGTTGTACTTCGGAGAAGTTAGATTTACTGTTCCTACTCCAGTCAGTACAACAGTAGGGAAAGTGTTAGGCTTCAGATGGGTGAAATTTAGTATTCCCACTTAAATCTACGCCGTAGTAGGGAAAGTGTTGGACTTTAGGGAGGTTAAATTTACTATTCCCACTCCAGTCTATGCAACAGTAGGGAAAGCTTTGGATTTCGTAGGGGTGAAATTTGCTATTCCCACGCCAAACAGTGCAACAGTAGGGAAAATGTTTGATTTTGGAGGGGTAAAATTTACTATTCCCACTGCAGTCTGTGCAACAGTAGTGAAAGCGTTGGCGTTTGGAAGGGTGAATTTTGCAATTCCCACTGAAGTCAGCACAGCAGTAAGGACATTTTACTATTCTTACTGCAGTTTAAGCATGAGTAGGGAAAACACTTTAAGCACATTATATATATATATATATATATATATATATATATGTGTAACTCCATGATTGTAGAAAAATATTAAGCTCTTAATAAAAAAACATAAACAAATGTATATTTCAAAAACTAAAAACAATTAGTCAATTTACATAATTAATATTCAATAAAAAATGAATTATCAGTTAATAAATAATTGTTATTCAATTATTAACATCCCACTCCGTACCCCAACAAATGTAGCAGCCTGCACCTAAGATATAACTGAAAAAAACAAAAACGTGTTAATTAATTATTACTAAATTAACTTCCCAACCTACACCCCTACAAACCTAGCGGCCTGCAACTAAAATATAAGTAAAATAAATAAGTATTTCATAAATTATATAATTAAAAAACAATCAAATATTTAATTCATCAATAATTAATTCATTAGTACTTAATTAACTTCCCACCCTATACCCCTACAACCGTAACAGCCCGCAGATAGCATATAACGAAAATAACTTGGTATTACATAAATTACATAATAAAAACCCATCATATAATTAAATAAAATTTATAAAATAATGAATATATTATTCCCTATTTACCTTCCCACCCTATCCTTCTGCAAACCCAACAACCCGCTCAACTATAAATTACTATAAAAAATTTATAAGAAATTCGAAATCATCTAAAATTGCAAGCTATGTTTTGAAAATAATTTGTATTATTTATATAAGCAACAGTAACACATAAAATTGATATAGCACATAAAACACATTAAAATAAAAAAATGATATTTTTAACCACTGTTAGTGAAAACGATTTTTAAAACATTGATATTATTTCCAACAATATTACTTACCTCAAAAAAACAATAGTCTTCTCAACAATATTTGTGCATCGTGATATTTGTGTGTCACGATATTTAATTTCTGATATTTCTGTCTCCTGATGTTTTTAAATCGATATTTTGTCCAAACACCCAATAGCTCGCCCACCTCTATTAAGAAATGTGGCATCTTAGGCATCAACACATCTTCAGTAGAAGTGACACCTGCATTAGAAATGTTACAAGAAGTAATACATTTTTTAATAGGATATTTGATTCTCTTACTAGATTTTAATGGTTTTTTTTACCCTTTTTTCCTTCTTGTTGCTGTCTCGAGACTTGGCATTCCTGTTTGTGCAAGGTTTTCCTATTTGTCATCTTCTGTTGTTTAGTTATCATCTTAAATCAATTTCAAGGCCTACATAAAAAACGAAAAACGCATCCCATTTATTTCTTCTTTTCGCACAGTTGTCACTAAAAATTCACAATATTTTACAATATTTTATATATAATAATACTGACAACTGCACAATTATACTAAAATAGTTAAACAATAGCAAGATGTCTGTACAGGGTATACTTTGTATATTCAAGGAATAAGTCAAACACTAAGCCGTCACCAAGCGGCTTCCACCAATGTGCTTGCTCCAGTTACTAGATTTTAAACACAAACTGGCTTCTCCTCTTTCCTCTCTAAACAGAGCGAACAATGTCTATGGAAGCTTTTACTAACACAGTGACTGCTTTTTATAAGGCCATAACCTCTTTGCATAGAGTTTTGTAGAATAAAAAACACTGCTGCTTTTCTTATACCTTTATAGAGGGTGCATTTTTTAGTTGTATGATAACATACACACTCTGCTGAGATGTCTCTACAGGGTGAAGGCTGGATATGAAAAGTTTTACTGAGGAACTCACCCCTCTTCAAAGACGTTTCTCTGGTGAACAGTTTGTATGATTGGGTTTTCTAAGAGCTGCCTCTCTATAGACTCCTTTGCACAGAGTAAAAGGTCTGTATTGAAGGTTTTAGAGAAACACTAGACCCTGTGGTATCGCATTGTGTCAGCGTGCAGATTCTCTATGGTAGAGTTTGATGAAAGACTTGCTCCTTTTCTTACAACTCTATACTTGGTGAATGCTTGGGGGTTTTATAACAAAATGGCCTCTCTGCTGAGACCTCTCTACACAATGAAGATTGGATGCCAATGGCTTTACTGATAAACTCATCCCTCTGCAAGCACCTTTTCTCTGTATGAACAGGGTGTATAATTGGGTTTGCTTAGAGTAGCCTCTCTAGTGACTTCTCGGCACCGAGTGAAGGTGCGGAGTAGAAGATTTTAGAGGAGCACAAGGCCCTGTTGTATCACATTGTAACAGGGTGCACATTCTCTGTGGTAGAATTTGATGAAAGACTGGATCCTTTTCTTACAATTCTATACAGGGTGAATGCTTGGGTTTTATGACAACATGGTCTCTCTGCTGAGACCTCTCTACATAGTGAAGGCTGGGTGTGAAAGGCTTTAGTGAGAAACTCACCCCTCTGCAGAGATCCTTTCTCTGAGTGAACAGGGTATATGATTGGGTTTGCTAAGAGCAGCCTCTCTAGTGACACCTACGCATATAGTAAAGGCTCTGTGTAGATGGTTTTAGAGGAACACTAGCCCTGTGTTATCACATTATAACAGGTTGTGAATTCTCCTTTTGCTAAAATTCTATACAGGGTGAATATGTGGGTTTTATGAACTTTCAAGCCTTGCAGCCAACCACATCATATTTTTTTGTGAATCGTAGTCGAATTGTCAACTATTGCTTGACCTTAATATTACATCAGTCTTGCATTTTTCACACAGCAAATCCATCTCCTCCACACTACATGTACTACATTTACCATAAACCCGTTATCAGGTTTGTAAACTTTTACTTTGATATTATTTTTAACCAGAAGAAGGTGTGGTTTATTTTGTTTTGTGATTCTTTTATACACTTTATGACACTAGTACTGTCTGTCCTGCTTCACATTTTTCCTTGTCCTCTCCATTTGATCTCACAAGCTCTCACAAGATCGTTGAAAGACCTCATGGCAAGGTACACTTTGGAAAATGTCCATGAGGCACTTGTGAGAGTCTTGTGGGATTGTACGGAGCCCACGCTGCAAGCTTTACTTGCAGAAGCTGGCAACCAACTCTTGCAGGATTCTTGTGTGATTGAAGAAGAATTTCAAAACCACCCACTGTAATTAATAAAAATATAGATTAACACTCTTTTTTGTCTTTCTAAACTACACTTACTATATTCAGATATTTTTACTATGTACAATCAGTGTGTGGAATTTTAAAGCACTTTCAATACATACTTTCACATCAACACTAAATTAACTTTCACAGTTTTTTTGTTGCTTAAACCATCACCTATCTTTTAAACAATATATTACCTAGACAAGCTTATACCAGCAAGACAGACTGCAACCCGCATCCGTGCAGTACAGTTTCCTAGTCAATCCATGTATTATAGATTGCTAAGAACCAGGTCAAATTTAAAAAGAAACATCCTCTGCCAATATACAAAAGCATTAAAAAACTTTAACCAATAGCACACTCTTTTAGAAAACTCACACTGTTTAACCAATAACTGTGCACCATTCCAACAACAGTTGCTCACTGCCAAACCTACTTTCTTAACTTACCATAATCTACCAATAGCATGTCTACTTTTCCCACCTTCCCTTTTTTTACCCCCTAAACTAACTTCATATTCCTCCTGATTATTACTCATTCTGCTGCACACTCCTGTTGTGACTGGGATCCATGTTCTGCATCTCGGTCCGCGTCTGGATTTTAGGACACTGCTTTATCCACTGGGCTAGAGAATATGCCATAAAAGTTGGTATTGACAAAGATTTGGATTACCCCAGTTGGACATCACTTGGATTGGTCACAGAGGTATGAAGTGGCATCAATTGTTACAAATGGTTAAGAGCACTTTGGAATGTGCGCACCCAGATCTCATGATAGTACATACCAATGCACATTCACAGGGGTTGGACTTGAAATCAAAATGAAGGAAAACATTTGTCAGTTGATGTATCTTTCCTCATACAGCCTAGATAGAGAAATCCTGGAGACATGTTAATAAAACAATTGCTGCATTTCTTTGTGACAATTGGATGGGCCCTATTTATCATGATAACATCCGTTTTGATATGCCAGGTATCTACAGGCGAGATGGAGTGCGCTTCACTGAAGAGGGAAGCAGGATCTTCCTTAATAACATCAAAGAATACATCCAGTCGTACATCTAAGTGTACACTGCACACTATAAACACAGCAGCTCTTTTTAGAACTACCCTACAGCCTCATTATTTAATTGTCTTAGGTCATAACTCCCTTCTTTAACAACAAAAAAACATGCACAGGACTGTTGTGGGAGAGCACCCAAACAGCACCCCAGATATTTGTTCAACTCCCTCAAGAGTCTCGCGAGCTACTACATCTCTTTTACTGGCTGAGAACTGTGTAAACTACAGTGTGGGAAAAGACTCCCCTCTCTGCAGAGACCTCTCACCAGAGGTAGTTGAGAGGGACTATATTCGTAGCGGATACCTCTCCCCAGGGCAACACGTGAGCGTAGTAGGCTGTCGGTAGGGTCTAGCCACTCCGATGACACTTCTCTCTAGACAACAAATGTGCGTAGGGACTAGCCTCTACACTGAGATCTCTCTCTTGGATGACAAGCATGCGCAGCAGGGTGTGAGGAGGGACTGACCTCTCCATTGAGACCTCTCTCATAGTTGGCGGGTGTGTAGAGGGACTGACCCCTGAGACTCCTCCCCAGAGTGACGGGTGTCCGTAGTAGAGTGTGGAGGAGGATTGGTCTCTGCTGAGAACTCGCTGTTGGTCGACAGGCATGCATAATAGGGTGTAGGGTGGGACTGGACTCTCCGCTGAGACCTCTATCTTAGACAGTGGGTGTGTGTAGTAGTGTGTGTAGAGAGACTAGCATCTCCGCTGAGACCACTCTCTTGGATGATGGATGTGCTTAGAAGGGTGTAAGGAGGTACTGGGCTCTCCTCTAAGAACTTTCTCTTGGATGACAGTTGTGTCCGGTATGTGTAAAGCGCAAACTAATCACCCCTCGGGGTCTCAAGGCGCTGGGGGCCAGTGGTGCGTAGTAGATTATGTAGAGGGACAGGCGTCTCTGCGGAGACCTCTCTCTTGAATAATGGGGTGTGGGAAGGGACTCACCTCTTCACTGACACCTCTCCCCCAGGCAACGTGTATGCATAGTAGTGTGATGGAATGGCCTGGCCTCTCCGCTGACACCCCTCCCCTGGATGCTTGGCTGCGTAGTATGGTGTGGGGAAGGATTGACCTTTCCAATGACACCTCTCTCCTAGGCGATGGGTGTGCATATTAGGTTGTGGGGAGGAACTTGTATCTCCACTGAGACCCCTACACAGGGTGGCATGTGTGCATAGTAGGGTGTAAGTAGGGACTATGTCTCACAAACAAGGAGAAAAGGGAATAAGCCTTCTCTGACTCCCCTACTAAACGTGTTAACTCACTAAACAGAGAAGGACTACCATTAAAACTAGACCGTAAGAGGTAATCAGGGGGAAAAATTATATTTCTTAATACTGCCCTCACACACTTTGCAGTGTCATGCTTCATCATTGGGCCGCATCATACGTCCAGGCGCAGACCAACACCCTGGACGGAGCGCAATCTTTTTTGAAAATGAGGAAGAGTGTGGAGGGGACACAAAATCAAAGGAGAAAAAGAACGAAGATAAATGAAAAAGAGGAAGGAATATTCCCTCAAAAGGGGGATCTAGAAGTGCAGGAAAATACAATTAAAACTACCTAAGCGAAACACCACACTATATCTTTATTCCTGTGTTCACTTGGTAGGATTAAAAATTTAAAGAAAAGGGGATGTACAGGGGAGGTAACGACCCCTATATCCCTACTGCAATAACCAACATGTTTCTGCCACTCTAATGTGCCACTCTAGGTCACGATGGCATTCATCAGGGTATAGATCCCTAATCAGTAAGGTCTTCACCCATGATAGGGTGTTTTTTGCCTTTGCTACCAAATGGATACTCTCCAAAAGTTCAATCTTCACCAGTCGGAGAAAGAAATTCTTTCTGTGAAATAAACCAAAAAGAAAACATGTTTCCAATGGCCCTATCAACATAATCACCATCCTCCTACATACCCACTGGATTAACCTCTCATTCAATGGCTGAATTCCCATACGATCTCTCTCATCACCGCTATTACTTAAATCATAAGTTATTTAAAATGATGCAAAGTATCTACATACACAGCCTGCGCTGTCTCACACAAACACACTCTCAACACAGGTGGGATACATCTTCCAAACACTCTTGTCAACAACGTGGAACCAATGCCCGTGTTCCAACCATACGGTTGCAATCCGCAGTACATTCGTCAATTTCATGATAGAGAATTCTTCTAGTTTCGAAAGGAGACGGAAAGAATGTGATAACGCCATATTACTCACACGAGTTTACAAGCAATTCTCCAAACCCGGGACTTATGGTGGGAGCGGGGTCTTGGAGTCACACCCTGTGCAACCTAGAAAGAGGTCGTCCTTGTTGTTAACAATATGCAGTTTTCGTACAACACATATTACTATTATTTCCTCATATCTACCACGGTTAATTTTATTAAAACATTGGATGCACACCATTTCTTAATGCCTCGTTTCTCTGATAAGTTTTGGAAATGCAGTTCGAAGTCCAGTGTTGTCTACAGGCCTATGTAGAGGGAAGGACATACCCAGGTAATCAATCTCCCCTCCATTTCCTACATAATGGGATGTTCATCTCACCCCTATCGCAACCTCCAAGGATTAACTGGAGAGTATAACAAGCTAATTAATCTCCCTTAGGCTTCCTGCTTAGTTGGATGTTAACTCAACCCCACCGCCAGGTCTCCTCGCTGTTCTCTCATACAAGACAACCTATGCCCCACTTACTACAGCAAAGAGCCACCGTTGGCCGTTTCCGCACCTCCGTCCTCCGACGATGAGGGTGCACTCCTCAGGCCTGTTTTTAAATAGCCCTCGACCAACACACCGAGTGGGCCACGGACTGCGTCTGAAGCGGATACGTCATCACCCGTCCCACTACGCCGCCGGAAGCCAAACACTGGAAGGCTGACTTCCGCGTTACAAACATCTCGTCTGTCGCGGCCATATTGGATTTCCCGCACGCTCGTGCGTGTAACTCCTTCATAAATGTCCGCAAGTGTGTGCACTCTATCTTTATCCCTGACTTGAGTCGTTCCTGTCAAGTATATTTGCTGTAAAAACTGTTTATACCATTATCAGGGAACCCCTGCTGCACTGGTATAAGTCTCAGCAACTTTGTTGTAGAATCTATTATATGCTGGTTCCTAAACACAGATCCTCTGACGTGAGTGTTATGGAACCCTTCCTCGCCAAGTCACAAGTCAATTATTCCATACCACACAAAGCTCATCAGTTTATCCATACATTACCTGGCGCTAAAATGCGTGAGCAATCCAGTCCGTGGCCATCAAGCTCAATCCAAGGTGGCTGCTCATTTACTAGTCACCCCATGTAGCTGAAACCAGGGGATACCATCATTTAGACCCCTCGTACTACTCTTGAGTCTGTCCACCCAACGCTGTTCTCTAATGAACAGAAAGTTGGAAATATCCGTAGTATTTGGGGGGATGAAGGGTCTGTCAATAACTGTCCACCTCAAGTCATGTTCCGAGTGTCCAAATTCTTTAAAATGGGCTGTTAATCTGGTATTGGTTCTGCCACACCGTATTGTGCTCATGTGTTCCAATATCCGGGTTTTTACCTTGCGTGTCGTCATCCCTACGTACTGCATATTACACGGGCACTTCATTAAATAGATGACGTTGTCAGAATTGCATGTCGTGTGCTTCCTCTGTTCCCAGGGACTTTTCAGCCCTATGTCTATACTCTTTCCATTGAGTGACAAAGGGCAAGCTCTACAATAGCCACACGCATAATGACCCATGATTGGAGGAAATAGGCTGTTGTTATCTCGGTTGACATTAGATTTATTGGGAAGTCTTGGGCGGGTATTCACAATGGTGTCCTTTATGCTCGCACTTTTTTTAAAAGAAAATAACGGAGTTGGTTGAGCCAGTCCATTCGAATTGAGAATGCGCCAATTCTTTTGTATTATTTTCTTCATGTGGTTGGATGCAGTATTATAAGTTGTCACACAAATACTCCTTTCTACAGGTTCTCTTTCGTGTGTTTCCAACAGAACCTCTCTATTGCAGTTTCTTGCTCGTTTCTGTGCTCTCTTGATAACCTGTTGGGGGTAATTCTTGTTACTAAGTTTATCACTTAGAGTTGTCGCCTCCATTTTAAAGTCATTCATTGTGGAACAGTTCCTACGCAAGCGCAGGAACTGTCCATAGGGGAGATTCTCCCTCAAAGAGCGAGGATGGAAACTTTCAAATGACAACAAATTGTTCCTATCAGTAGGTTTATGATAAACACTACTAATAAGCCCACGATTTTCTGCCTTAATGTTCAAATCCAAAAAGGGCAGGGAGTCATTTGTCATAGTACCTGTAAAGAACAGGAAAGGATTTCTCTGGTTAAGCCAGTCAAGAAAGGCTTCAGCTGAAGTTCTATCACCTCGCCAGATGATAAGAACGTCATCAATATATCTGCGCCACATACTTATCTGGTCACAGTAAGGGTTCATTGGCGAGTAGATGGTCTCTGTTTCGAATTGTGACACGTACAAACAGGCCACACTTTGGGCACATGAACTCCCCATGGAAGTTCCATGGATCTGAAGATAGAAATTATCTTCATACTTAAAAAAGTTTCCTGTTAGTGCTAGTTCAAGGAGGCAAAGAATGAATGCCCTGGGGGTCTGATAGTTCCACTCTGCAGAAAACAGGATGTTCTCAATCACCCTCAGAGTTTCTTGTTGAGGGATGTTTGTATAAAGTGACTCTGTCAAGTCCAATCAATAGGTCACTACTAGGATCAAATTCAAGATCTTTTATCAAATTCAGTACCTCTCGCGTATCTTTTAGATACGCTGGCATCTTTTGTACTAGGGGACGCAAGTAGCTGTCACAAAACTTAGACAAAGGTTCTAAGATGGAATTGGTCCCGGATACAATAGGGCGCCCCGGGGGAGGGCGGGTAGGTTTATGCACCTTGGGTAATGTATAAAAATAAGGTACGGTGGGACGTTGGTTGCAAAGGAATGATGCCTCCTTCTGACTGATCCAATTGTTCGCAATTGCTTCTTCTACGTGGGAACCAATCAATACCCTCAACTCCTCAGTCGGGTCATCACTCAGAATCATGTAGTTCCTTCTGTCATTTAATAGACTGAGACACTGTATTATATGCATGTCTGTCCTGTATAACTATTGCACCCCCTTTGTCCGCGGGTTTAATCGTTATCATGCAATCATCCCTCAGTTCTTGTAAAGCTCGTGTTTCAGCTTTTGACAGATTAAAAAAGGGGTTTACCTTATTTTGTGTTTCCATTCCTTCCACCTCTCTCAGAACTGCCTGTTCAAATGTAGCAACCTCGGGTGGTAATTGTCCTAATAACGGAACGAAAGTAGATCTACTTCTAAAATCTGTGTCACCCTCTTTTTCAATCTGTTCGCTTCCTTCAAAAAACACCTTCAAACGGACGCTTCGAAAGAAGCCCGCCAGTTCACATTTTAACTTGAAGGGGTCCAACTTATTCGTGGGGACGAAGCCAAGACCTTTTGACAATACTCTTTCTTGTGTTGCCGTCAGGATGGTACTACTTAGATTCATGACTAAGTTTGTTCCCTGCTGCTGCTCGGTTCCCCTTCTCGTGCCATGCTGCGAGTCACCCTCTGGTTGACATCGTCCCATTGTACTCTCTGTGTTTTTTGCCTCCCTCTCCCCTTCCCCCTGCCTCTCTCTAAAAAAGGTTGGTATTCATTGGGGAAGAATTGTGGAGGGCCCATCGGGGGGTACAAAGGTGGCCACCCAAAGCCCAGTTGGTGTCCCTGATGATTTGGCTGATAGGGACGTGAGTATCCCCAGAACCACCCTCTCCCTCTGTATCTTGGTCTGTAGTCCATATCACTACTGTCACTACCTGAACTTGAAGTATCAGTATTCTGTCTAAGTGGTTTCGCATGTGTATTCTGACTCTCTTTCTTTTTAGGTCTTGAGCCTAGCGTTGCAGTGCGCAGCACTGCTTGCGCAGCCCGAGACCTCTTGTATGGGGTTTTGAAACGGACCTAGGAATCGCACACGCTCGTGCGTGTGCTTTTCGTTTTTCCCCCGGCTATTGGGCTTTGCGTGCGTCTTTATAAGAAAGACAGCACGCAATTGGGCAAAGGCGGGCGCATGTCCCGCCTTTGCTCCGCCCATTCCCGTCCGTGTCTAGGACGCGCAGCGCGCGTCACAGACAACAGGCTCCCTCGCCCCCCCCGCGTTCGGCTGGGTTTCGATTCCGTGCTTGTTGTTAATTTTCGTCCCCGGCCATGCCGTGCTTTCACTTTGATAAAGGTGGCAGGTGCCTCTTAAGAACCCCGCATTTTTCACCCAGCGTCATGCTGCGCCTTCACTGTGGTAAAACACTGCATTTTTGTACTATGCTGCGCTTTCACTTTATTTGGCAGTGGGACTGCTTGTTTCACGTGGTCTAGACTCACCCTAATAGAGTGTATTTAGGACGCAGCAGCAAAACAAGCTTGCAAAGGAAGCCCACGTTTCCTTCGTATATCGGAAGAGCTGACATTTTGTGTTCATATTTCACGAACTGCAATCACTTTCAAACCTTCTCCTGGTATGCCAGATCTGCTACGATATAAGCCTGTCAAAAGAGCACTGAAAATTAACCACCTTGGCTATTTTGATCCCTTAGCTCCCGTATTTTAACTGGGCCGACCGGAGCAGCCTCTCTGTCTCAGCTGATCAGTGCCCGGGTACCTGGACGGGCACGACAGGTAGGTCCTCCCTGCGGTCCCCGGAGGGCTGGCTATGATGGCTGCCTCGGTGCCCTGTGCTAATACTGGACTCGGGCCTGCTGCTCCCCTGGAGACAGCCTAAACAACAGAAATCGGCACACCGAGGCAACGCCAGCAGCAGAAAGTGATCTTCGGGCACTGATCGGCTGGGACAGACAGGCTGTTTCTCCACCAGGCCTGGCTGCTGTCACTAAATTCTGCGAGCATGGGGAGCTTCAACCACCGTGAGTGTGGGCCAGACTAATGTGTGTGTATGGGGGGCGCTAATCCTAGGTGACGTGGACCCTACCCTGTGTTGCTCCTGGGCGCAGGAGTGGGGCTTTTAATTTCGCACACATGGCTGCTATGCAGGCAGAGGTATTGCTCACCTCCAGCTGAACAATTGCTCCAGCAAATTCAGTTAAGCGTTTTGATGGCGTACATACACTTACAATATGATTCTCCTGATCCTGTGCACTGTGGGAATAAAGATATTGCCCCAGCTTCTTGTATGCATAGCGGGAACAGTTTTGACGAGTCCAGGGGACTTAGGTGTATACGGGCAGCTAGTGGCCCATGCAGTTTTTTTTCCACCTTTTAAACGGTTCTGACGGTTTATGAGTGGGCGCTTGGCAGTCTGGGACTAGTAGTTTCAGGTTTTACCACTTGAAATAGGGCCATATACGTCTCGCTAGGCAATCTCCTGTTTTTTTAAATTTTAATTTTATTATAATAAGCATGGTGAGTGTGCCATTGCACAGTTACAAGTACTAAGTAACAATAGTACGTGGCAGGGCTCCACTTAGTAGTTATGAAGCTGACGTCAGTGTCGGGGTAACTGAATAATGCGAGCAAGCGGGGCGGTTTTAAGCATCGTAGTTCTAACTGTCACATAACTAACTGTCAGATGACCCCTCATCATATATGACCGCTTCAGCCTACCTTAGCTATATTTCTTTCAAACTGTAATTTTCATTCTAGACAGACCTGCCCTGTAGGTCCTGAATATAATGTAAAACCTGAAACTACACAACTACATGTCCCAGAATACTCATTGTGCGTTACTGACACACTAGGCCTAGAAGACGGTGTCACATGGATGCACTTTGGGCAGGTCCTAGTAATTCTGGCGTTAATCTGCTTCAGCGCCTGGATTGGGAAATGATACGCTGCATAAATGCACGTACGTTCCAGAGGCTTGAAAGTTAAGTATGTTGCTACCATTTTAAGACCTCTGGGATTTGAATTTATACCCCAAGTTGGTGAATAAAGCCCGATGCAAATAAGGGTATGAAAACAGAACTGAACAGGAACAGCGTGAACAAAAAACAAACCAGACTAACCAATATAAATAATAGTCCCAACGAAGTCGAACTAAAAGGAGCATTCTGACAATTAGACGTATGTGTATGTTAAATCGGTATGTATAGTGGTTCCAGACTTCTCGCACAGGAACAATATGACCCACAGTATCAATAAAGGGAACTGCCCGCTTCTTTTAAAGTAAAGGCTACCTGAATTACAACCTTGTGAAATGGGTTCTGTTGAAGGTGAGTAATTTTTGCTCCCTTGCCACCACATTGTGTGGCCAGCCTCAAGTGACAGTTTTCGGCTGTCATGGCCGCTCTTTAGTGACATTTGCAGGAGTTGCTGCAATGGGTCCAATGCATTGTAAGACATTGAGATAAAGGCAATGCACCCTATTGGGGGCAGACAAACCAGGTATAATGCTCCATCAGATCACGTCAATCCACTGTATTGTTTTTCAAAAGTCATCAACATGCCCATTCACTTTCTCTGACCTCATTTTGACATTGAGCGCTTTGGTCCTGTCGAGGACATGCTGCTTCACAGCTGTGTCCATGAGGAGTTTCAACTTTTACATTCGAGATGCAAAAGACCACCCAAACATCGGCCCATTTCACAGCCTGAGAGACTTTGGCTGACAGGTGGCACCTGCACAAGATATGCAGGAAGTTATGCTCTTCTGCAGACCATGGTACTAAAATCTTAATTGTATATGTTAAGCTGTCAAGTGCCACAAAACAACGCTTAAGTTCTAGGGCACCCAAGTTTCTTAATGTCATTCGAGAGTAGCTCATTTAGTCCACCTTTTTAGGTCGAGCCTGGACAGCACATGCGCTGCGAGGCATGCTGTATTGGAGTCTGCACTTGAAGCCCCGCCCACTCTCCGATACATATTTGTCATTGGCTTGTGTGATTGTCCTTCGTAAATGCTTGCCTCTGATTCGTTAATAGGCTAGTTAACCCTCCTTAGTACATTGTCTTCATTTGTAACCTCCCTTGAGGGCTGGCCCTTTTACTTCAGTTGTTACACTGTACGTCTTATTTAGTCTGTAAGCACTATTTTTTTTAATGTGTTTCTCACACTGCAGGCACTACATGCTATCCTGCAACATTCTGCGCGCCATGCGTGCTTTCACATGACAAACAAATGTTTTTTTTGGTACAAGCGCCCCATTCTGCGCTTTCACTTTAATAGCAACCGCAGACCTTTCTTTAGACACGGCTCGTCTACAGAAAGGGGCATGGCCTCTATTAACGTGAAAGTGCAGCATGGTGTGCTTGTAAACAACAAGCATTTGCAATGCAATAGGTCGCGCATTTTAGAAACTTTAACCTATTGGAATTGTAAATGACAATGTATTTTATTATTGCAGGTTTCTTAAACACATAAATAAAAGGCATTGTCATTTTTTTCTTTATAGCACGCAGTTGCAATAAAATAGGTCTGGCATTTGCGAGAGTTTAAGCTATTGGCAGTGTAAATAACAATGCCTTTTCTGTTTTAAAAACAACACATAAATAAAAGGCATTGTCATTTACAATGCCAATAGCTCAAACTCTCGTAAAGCCGAGACCTATTGCATTGCAAATGCTTGTTGGCATAGTCGTCGGTAATATATGGATAAACTTTCTCCCAGGAGAATTTTTTCAAATCCTTCTCTAGTTTGTTCACTTTCGAATTCACTAAATAGTCCTTATATTCGTTGACTATCTCTCATAGTTGGCGGGTGTGTAGAGGGACTGACCCCTGAGACTCCTCCCCAGAGTGACGGTGTCCATAGTAGAGTGTGGAGGAGGATTGGCCTCTGCTGAGAACTCGCTGTTGGTCGACAGGCATGCATAATAGGGTGTAGGGTGGGACTGGACTCTCCGCTGAGACCTCTATCTTAGACAGTGGGTGTGTGTAGTAGTGTGTGTAGAGGGACTAGCATCTCCGCAGAGACCACTCTCTTGGATGATGGATGTGCTTAGAAAGGTGTAAGGAGGTACTGGGCTCTCCTCTAAGAACTTTCTCTTGGATGACAGTTGTATCCGGTATGTGTAAAGCGCAAACTAATCACCCCTCGGGGTCTCAAGGCGCTGGGGGCCAGTGGTGCGTAGTAGATTATGTAGAGGGACAGGCGTCTCCGCGGAGACCTCTCTCTTGAATAATAGGGTGTGGGAAGGGACTCACCTCTTCACTGACACCTCTCCCCCAGGCAACGTGTATGCATAGTAGTGTGATGGAATGGACTTGGCCTCTCTGCTGACACCCCTCCCCTGGATGCTTGGCTGCGTAGTATGGTGTGGGGAAGGATTGACCTTTCCAATGACACCTCTCTCCTAGGTGATGGGTGTGCATATTAGGTTGTGGGGAGGAACTTGTCTCTCCACTGAGACCCCTACACAGGGTGGCAGGTGTGCATAGTAGGCTGTAATTAGGGACTGCCCTCTCCACTGAGACTTCTACCCAGGGTGACGGGTGTGCATAGTAGGTTGTGGGAAGAAACTGCTCTTTCTGCTGACACCTCTCCCTAGGATGACTGGCATGCATAGCAGGGTGTGGGGAGGGAGTGATCTCTCCACTGAAAACTCTCCTCTAGGTGACAGCTGTGATTAATAAATTATGGAAATAGACTGCCCTTTCCACATACACCTCTCCCCTGATTGACAGGGTTGCATAGCAGTGTGGGGGGAGGGACTGACATCTCTTTCCTAGGTAACGGGTGTGTGTTCTACGGTGTGGGGAGGAATCGGCCTCTCCACTGAGACCCACTCCACTGGGTGACAGGTGTGCATTGGAAGGTGTAGGGAGAGACTTCCCTCTCCACTTAGACTCCTCCCCAGGGTGACTGGTGTGCATAGTAGGGTGTGGAGGGGGGGGGCGACTTGCCTCTCCGCTGAGGCTCCGCCCTAGAGTGACGGGTTTGGGGCGGGACTGGCTTCTCTGCTGACACCCCTACCCAGGATGATGGGTGTGCGTAGTAGGCTGTGGGGAGAGACTGCCAAAGCTTTCCCCCCCACGGTCCTGCGTGATCCCGACATTTATAAAAAAAAGGAATTTATAGTTTGCTTTATCATGCTACTAACACCTCCTAGACCTCCTCTCAATTAGTAGGGGGACAGGATGCCTTTACCCTGCCCCCTTATACAGCTTTTTATGATAATTTTCACAACACCATGAATTTTTCCCCATATTCAGTAATGCCAGCCATTTAATTACTGTTCCTCCAACAGTCAGCCAATCAGAGCGCTGGCTCCCACAGGGCTCTCGCAGGACTCTCGCCAACTCAACTGTCCAGTTATACAAATATTTTTTAACCTTAATTTCTCAAACACTACTCAACGGATTTACACCAAATCACCGAAAGCACGCTTTCTGGACCAGGATCTAGCTTCCTTTCAAATTTGGTGTTGTTCCATTTAGCCGTTTTTGCGCTATTGTGTTCCAAAAAGCCCATATATGGCGATTTTGCATTTGGGACCCCGCATTTTTCTCAGTGCCCATTTGATGATTCACCCAAAACTTTCCAGGAAGGAGCTATGCAAAAGAGAGCACTTTTTTGGAAAGTTTTGTGAAGATTTGCCAAACGGCACCAAACTTAGTAGCAAACCAAAAAGCCATTTCCTATGGAAACACCATCCTAACTATAATTACCCAGTGGCGAACTCCATTGCGTAATATATTATACTGTGGCAGGATTTTTTGGTTTGCTAATAACTTTAGCACAGTATGACAGATCTTCACAAAACTTTCCCTCCCAAAAAAGGTTTATCGACCTCAGCTAATTTCTGAAATGTTTTGGGTGATCCTTTAAGAAGGGGCTGAAAAAAGTGTGTGGGGGTGGTCCCAAAACATGTTTAACCCATGCAATTTTCTATAGAGACTTTAGGCATAGCCACAGCCAAAACAGCTGACCAGAGTCAAGTCAAATTTGGCCGAAAGCTAGATCTTTACCTAGAAAGCATGCTTTTTGTGATTTGGTGTAAATCTGTTCTGTAGTTTTTGAGAGATTAAGGTACAACATGCATATATATCTAGCGACGCAAGAGCACAGTAGAACTATCAGATCAAAAGATATCTGATTGGATGCCTCACATGAACAAAAATGTTTGACAGCCATTTTAGGACTTGGGGATTGAGTCCCCTGTTATGAAGAAAAAAAAACATATAGAGGTGCAGGGTAGGGACAGCTTGACCCTCTATGCCTTAGGCCAAAATCGATTTTTTTTTTGGTACTGCGGTAAAAATTATAAAACAAAAAAAACAGGCCGGCCCACCCTGCCCTTTTTCAATTAAAATTCCCCCATGGCGGGCCAGGGCCTGGGTGTTTGACGCATCATTATTTTTGGGGTAGCGGGCATGTGGCCCCCCCTCCCTGAGCCATTTAATGGCTCCGGGGACTCAATACCCGGGGCCTCAGTCATTATTTGTTCTTTCATGGGGATGGGCCAAGCGGCCCCCTTCTATGCCATTTAATGACCTGAGTGACCCCATCCCCTGGGGTCTAATGTATTCATTATTTGGTGAGGGGGCTGTGATGCCCCCGTCCTTGCCATATAATGGCACTGGAGATCCCATTGCCAGGGCCCAATTCCAAGCAATGTCCTGGGTACCCTATACCCAGGGGCGCTGTGTTGTACCATGCTCGGGAGATCGTAGGCAGGGAACATAAACCTAACTCTGTCCGTACTCTCCCGGGCAGGGAGTCTAGGTATTCTCCTACCAGGAAGGAGCAGAAATAAAGCTGCTGCTGCCAAGTAGGAGTAAACCAATGCAACTGGCTCCCACCAACACCCAGGATGGCTGCTCGCGGGGCGGCCGAGGTCATGGGCCTCCCCGCCACCCCAAGGGCTCAGAATATTGAGTATCTTTGGTGGGGCCTGGGCACCCGGGAAACAAAAAGGAATTGCTGGTTCCTGCTGGCACCCAGTATGTGTGCTGACTGGGGGGTGTTGGAGGGGGGGCGTGGGCCTCCCCCCTGTAGCCCCCAATGTTTTAAAATTGCTTGGTGCCAGGGCACGCAAATATAAATAAATATGTTTAAAAAACAAACAGCATAAAAGTGAAATGAGTGGAGTAGCTGCTCAATTCACATTCACTGCTCCTGCCAGGAAGCGCTCCATAAAGCCCTGTGAGGGCTTTTTGTTTGTATCCTTGTGGTGCTAGTAGAAGGGGCAGGTCGCACCATCAAGCTTTTTGTAAATGTTGGGGGTGGGGGGGGGAGGCTGCAGAGAGTTCATCAGCCCAGCTCCCCCTTGGAACATTTAAAAAAAAGGTGCAGTAAGTCTCCTGGGTCATTGAATACATGACCCCAGGAAAGGTTATCATATTTCTTGAAGCACTCTGAGTTGGAGCTGTATGCTCTTAAGCTGGAGTGTGAGGACCCCATGTGGTTGGTGGTTCTGTGGCTTTAATGTCGTCACCTGAAGAGTGTTAAAGATTAAAGAAAGACTCCAAGACATGTTTATGGCTGTTTTGAGTACAAAATGGTTTATTTAAAATATTTTTGTAACTGTAATTACTATTAATCGTTGCCATGTATGTGCATGGGAATGCACTAGATTATAGTTATTGATATATTGTTGTAGTGATTTCATAACAAAGACAATAGGTCTGCTTTATATTTGTTGATGTGCTATCCCCCTGATAAATCCAATAGGCCTGCCTTTGATATTTTTGGTGTTCTGACCCTTTGACAAAGCCAGTAGGTCTGGCTTTCTCAAAATGACACCCCCTTATATTGTTACTTTACATTAAAAAGTCCTCAGGAATTCATTGAAAAAAACAAAGGTTAAAGTGACATTGTTAGGATAGGGTAATAATATCTTACTTTACATTAAAAAATCCTGCATATTGTGTATGTATATAACAGACACCAGGTATGTAGAACAGAACAAACTTTACTTGAAGAGCACCGGTAGGCCATCCTTGATAGGGGTACAGGTATAATGGTCTGCATCCATTGACTTTAGATTGTTCCCTACCACTGTCAATTTCTCATAGCTTGTATTGAGGGCACAGTAATCACCATCGCAAAGAGTGGTGCGCTTATAGTGAACTCTCAACATCAGAACTCTGCTCTAACGTACCAGAACTGTTAACAAATTTTTTTTTACAAATGGACGGGGCTTTTCAGAACCATAAAAGGGCAGGGCAGCACAGCTTCCCAAAGCATTGCAGATGATTTTCATCCCAACACGTATTATGATCCTGCACGATTTACAAAAATATGAGGTTATTTTTTCCAAATTCTGTTTGCAATTGGTGAATTACCTTAGTAAATTGAATATTTTGTTTACCTTAATTGGCTGGATCAGTATTATAAAACCGTTCATGCTACCTAAAATTTTGTTTTTTAAGAACAAATTTTGACTAGTGCCTCAGAAAAAAATCGAGCCAAATTCAAACAGCACGTTTGTTTGATATTATAACTTAAGTTTACTGCAGCTTAAATGTGGTTGTGGTGAAAAATTAAATTGCTTAATTTCTTATGTTGGTACAATCCCCAATGACAAGTGATTGATGGGAAGAAGCACAAGTAAAGATGAAAATAATATAATGGAGATAACAGAAGTTTGATCCTATTTTCTTATTCTAAATGACTTAACTCGCCTAAAATTAAGAGACAAATATGCAGATCTGTGGATTTCCAAGGGCCTTACAGTAACCATAAGGTTAATTGTGAGAAATTGTAAAAAGCAGTCAAAAATCTGAAGATCGATTGTTGGATCAAGGGCATGAATACTTAAGCCTACTTGGAGAAAATTATTTTCAAACTTAAGGAAAAAGTATCGTTTTGTCCTAACTATCTTGAACTATGAAATAGGTGTATGAGACAAGTTTTTACTTTGACTTCTGCAAACTGGAAAAAGTTAAGATAGGGCCAATATTAGTAATTATACCTTGTTATGTTTTCAATCATACTTAACTTCTGGTCCTTGACCGTTTATAGGTAGGTTTCTTTTAAAGTTGTGATTACACCTCTTTGCTTTTTGGATTAGAGTGTTGAGAAAAGAATGATAATTTAAGTAAGATCTACAGCATGTGTTTATTAGAAATTCAGGGACTTTTTTAGATCTCGACAGATGGAATACATTCGTCACGAATGTGACAGATATCCCGTCCGCCGTATTACGATCTCCATAGGATATAATGGGATCGTAATACGGCGGATGGGATCTCCATCACCTTTGTGACAGAGTATTCCCCTCCGCCAAGATCTAAATCAGTCCCTGAGTCCTTAGAACACATAATAACCATATGCCCTCGTGCACCTAAGAATCTGCTTTTTATGCCCCATATTCAGACAATATAAGATAACATTTAAAGAAGTATTCTTGTTATGTTTGAGTGGCGCAGCTATTGTTTATCGAGAAGTAAAACTCATGTTTTGAACTAACAAAAGTATTAAAGTAATTATGCACTGCTCTGTTTAAATATCGTTCTAGCAGTAGTGACTCATCATTTTAGGTTTAAAGTGTCTACGTGGCCGTTATCACATTTCTTTTAGCTTGTATTTTTATTGCTTTTTATTTCTTAAGCAGTAATTGTTGCATTCTTTTTTCAGTTTTATTATTTTATTTCATAACTGACTTGCTTTTGGCTTGTTGGGTAATGGCAGTGCAAATAACCTATTTCCTGCTTTTGTGTTCTAAACTACATACTATTTTCGTCTAACAGTTTTTCTGTTTATCCTCCTTTATCTTGTTTTTCTTTTATAGTAAGTTGTATAACATAAGTCATCACAGTTTTACATATATTCTCCCTGTATCCTTCCTGCATCAGCACGGAAGTATCAGATAAACTGTAAAATGTGTGTTGTTTATTTATTTTTTTGTGAATGTGGTTTCCTATTAACCTTTGTAAACTAGGAAACACTCAATCCTGTTTAAATGAGTGAGTATTGGGCAGGAGGGCTAAAGAATATTATTTGCCTACTTTGATTATGGTAGTTTGAAGTTACATATAAATGAGATTGTAAACCCTGTCTTCATACAATACTTTGACATCCTGACTGATGCCAGTAATGGTTGCTCCCTAATTTTCCAAGCAGTGATATGTTCTTGATGTCACATTCTTACTGTAACTTCACACCTTAACTGGACCTTTCCACCTTCGACATCCTCCATTTCAACGAGACGAACACACAGGATAGTGCCCTGACCTACCTGCTCATCATCACCCCTCTGAAACCCCACAACCAACATGCGTCACACACTTCAGAGCCCCCACGGACCCCTGCCCCCATTTCATCTTCACCAAAGGACTCGACACCATTTGCAAGGCCCTCATTCCAATAATCAGTGACTCTCTCACTACAGCCACCTTCCCACCATGATCTTACCACTACTGGAAAAAAAAACCTTGAGTGGACCTAAAGGCTCAGGCAGAGTATAGACCCATCTCCCTCTTCCCCTACCTGGAAAAAGTTCTGAAAAAACTCATCTGAAAGCATGTGACTGACCACCTCAACACAGACCAACTCCTGGACTCCTCCCAGTTTGGCTTCGACCTTAACCACAGCACTGAGACTGCCCTCATCGCCGCCACCAACAGCATCTATATAAACATGGACAAAGCAGCACTCATCATACTTGATCTCTCCGCAGCCTTCAACACATTCTCCTATACCATCCTCATCAAACGCCTTCTAACAAGTGGAATTTATGGACCCGCACTCCTTTGTATCAGCTTCTTGCTCACAGGATGTACCCAATCAGTTAGCCTCTTCCGGTTAATTTCCTCTGTCTACAGCCTAATCTTAGGCACCCCAGGGCTCCTCATTCACCCCCACATTCTTCAACATCTACATTGTCCCTCTTACCAACATTGTCTTTACCCAGGGACTCAGCATCCTCTATTACGAAGACGAAACACAGCTCATCCTCTCCCTCTCCGATGACACCTCTAACACTTCAACAGATTTCATCAACTGCATATCTAAAGTCGCAAAATGGATTAGGGCCAACTGCTTGAAGTGCAAGTCTGGCAAAACAGAAGTGGTACTCTTTGAAAAAGACTAGTCTCTCTGGTCCTCAGCCTGGATGCCCTCAAAACTAGGACCAACACTCAGTCTATTAAACTCAGTCAGGAATCTCGGGATCATGATTGACAATCAACTCTCATTGTCTAACTAGGTCAACACGGATGCCTGACCCTTTTTCCACCTACTCAAACTTCTCAGATAAGTAATCAGATGGCTTCCACTCAACTCCAGAAAAACCGTCACTTAAGGCCCCGTTCACCAGCAAACTAGACTTTGAAAACACCCTCTACATCGGTATCGCCTCGCAACTCACCAGGAGACTTCTGATCATTTAGAACACAGCTGCCAGGCTTACTGTCAAACTCCCTCTCCACACTCACATATCCAAACACCTTCAAGACTTCCATTGGATCCCCATACACAAATGTGCCCTTTTCAAACTCCTCACACACCTATAAAGCACTACATAGACAAGGGTCTGCATACCTGAACAACTGCATCAGCATCCACACACCCAGCAGATACCTCTGCTTGGCCCACCTCGTGCTAGCCCACGCCACCTGCATCTGTAGTGCCAGAACTGGTGGCGTGCCTTTTCTTTCTTGGCTCCTAAACCCTGGAAGGGCCTCACCCTAGACATCAAGGGCGGCAGCTGGATCTTAGAATGTTTCAAGATACTGAAAACCTGGCTCTTCTAATAGACCCCAGTTAAGGCACCTTTTTACGGTGCCAGGATACCCTCCCGGGCGAACCTCGCGCCTTACTAATGCAAAATAACATAACACACAAATCATAGTACCCTGTGATCGATCTTAAAACGATGTATATTAATTCTACCTTATTTACCACAATACTTCAACCAAGTACTTCTTCACTTAATGTTTGGTAGGGTAGCACAGTCTATTCAGTCACATGTAAAGCACTAGAGCAACTTCCAGGTTTTACCGACAGACACAGGCAACACACATAGACTGAGATATTTTCCTGAGGATACCCTCACGCTATAGGGTGTCTACATCTGTAAAACCATTTTTTAAACCTGCATAAACCCATAGAGCCGTTTTCAGATGCCTTCTGAAATGGAGGTGGGCCATCATCAGCCATAGATAAATTATTAATTGTGTCAACAGATGGATAGTTAAAAGGGAAGGATTCTTCTATTGCTCATGTTGGTTTATTGCTTCCTATGCCAGAGGCTTGGGGTATCATGCTTCATAGCAAGCAGGGCTGCCTTTTAACTGACTGACCCAGATCTCTTGACTGGGGGAGAATGTCTGAATCATTCAGCATTCCGTCCATCATTTGTTGCAGATACACTTTTCGCCCTAAGTGGGATGGGTATGCCCAGACGTGGGACCCTTGCTCACTGTGCCACTGGATTCAAGCTAGCCTGGCTGATGAACGGTGAGATACCCTGAAACCCAGGATGCTTGTTTCCGGTCCAGGGAGGACCTAGCTTGGCAGTTCGGTCTGGACTGTTCCCATGAGGCACAGGGTCAAGACTGATTTGCATATGGCTGGGTCCAAACTGGGGTGGCGTAGTGGGCAAAAGAACGATGGATTTAACCCAGATCTCTTGACTGGGGGAGAATGTCTGAATCATTCAGCATTCCGTCCATCATTTGTTGCAGATACACTTTTAACTGACTGCAGCACAGATAAGGGAGAAAGTATCCTCTTGTATTTTCTCTATACTTCTCAAAATCATTAAATATTCTGCAGTTCAAGAAACCCAATTAGAGGATGTTTTAAGCGAAGTATTTTATTGAAATAAGGGAAATTCACAGTATCTGATAGAGACATCTAGCCGCAGATTCCTTACCTTTGAATTTCCCAGCCGTCAGACTGGATCCAGAAGATTTTTCTTCGAGCAATACCCCTGTGCACCAGTAGGTGGTGTCGGTCGACTTCTCGTGGCTTAGTGACGTCAGTGTCGCCTATATAGGCGCCACCTCGGCGCACTGACATTAGTTCTGTTCTTTCCACACCAGTCCAGCGCTGATCTGTGTAGAGAGCTACCCTCTACCACTTTTTGACAGGATTTTTCGACTTTTTGTCAACCCCTTTTTTGGTATATAGGAAGTCATGTCCTCTAGGAAGACTTCAGCATTCAAACCGTGCAGCGCCTGCCACACGCCATCTTTGTGACGGACCCGCATTTGGTTGGCCTGTGGTGTCTGGAGAATGACCACAACTCCAAGTCGTGCTCCCACTGCCAGGCCATGGTTCCATAGGCTTTGAAGGAGTAGTCGCTACAGCTGCTTGCCGCCCAGCAGGCAGTGCCACACCCAGCTTCTCGGAGATCTCGATCCGGGACCTCTTCAGAAGCCCCAAGTCCTCTTCGTCCCACTCACGATCCTCGGGACACTCGGGTAAGTGGCATAAGATGCACAAGAAGTCGAAGCGTGCTTCGGCTTCTCCCCGTCTGTTGTCCGATGCGATGGAGCAACATTAGCGTTCAAAGCCTTGTTCTCTGGAACCTGCGCCTGGGTCGGCTTCGTGCCGTCTGCTTTTCCGAGAGCTGGAGTGACCCCCGCTTAACTTCAAGAATTTTATGAGGCCATGTGCCTCTGGCGCGTCTTCGGGCCCCATGGGGTCAGTGGGGGCTCCATCGGGTACCGCGCCACCATCACGTTCCAGTCGTGCCACTGTGACCTTCCCCGATGCTGCTGGCACCATCCATATTCTGATCCCTGACTACACGGAGCCTGCACCTCGTTGACCAAAGCTGATTCCGGCAGTGACAGGGCCCATTGTCCTATGTTGTTCCCTGAGCCTTATTCAGACAGGCCAGGCATAGGAGAAGAATGGGAGGTGTCATTGGATCCTTTAGAATACCAGCAGTACTACCAAGACATGGACTTGTATGAGGAATTGGGTGAGGCCAGTGGCATGCTTTCTCCTCCTACCTTGAGGGTTCATCTTATGCATGGTGGTGCACAGGACAGCTGAGGTCCTTGACCTTCAGCTCCCCAAAGTGGCGATCAAGACTAACATCTTGACAGAGGTGCTTCAGCCGGGAGCTTCCTCTTCAGAACCCTTGCTCCCATTCAACGAGGCCCTCATGGACGTCCTTCTGGGAACCTGGTCCAAACCCAGCACAAGGGCTCCCAAACAGGATGATTGTCCGCCACCACAGCCCTGACCTGGGTGAGCCAAACTTCACTACCCACCCCACGCCAGAGAGCTTGGTAGTCCAAGCCTCCACTTCCTATGACGCATTCCCTGCCGTTCCCCCGGACAGGGAATCCAAGAGGCTGGATAGTTGGGGAACTTTTTTTCTTCTTTTCTTCTGCCAACCTTGCATTGCGGTTAGTGAACACTGCATGCTTATTGGGCTGTTATTCCCACTCTCTGTGGGAAACGGTTCACAGGCGCTGCCACAAGTCCCAGAGGAGACCCGGGCCACCTCTCCCAAGCAGTTTTCAGACAGGAGAGATGCAGCAAAGTTCTCCATTCGATGTGGTTTAGACACGACCGACATGCTGGGCAGAGCGATTTTCAAGACAGTGGCTGTTTGACGCCACGCCTGGTAGGGAGAATGTGGCTTTTCAGGGGATGTCTATGCCTTGCTCATTGACATACCCTTTGATGGCACCCGTCTCTTCAGAGACAAGGCAGACATGGCGCTGTAGCACTTCAAGGAATCCCGGGCTACGGCAAAGTCCTTGGGCCTCTCAGCTGCCCCCCGTTCCCAGTCTGCATTTCACTCCTTTCGTGGCTATGGAAGTCGCTTTTAACTGTGCCAACTCTATCCCAGCCACTGAGCCGTGCATGTTGCACAATCCCTGCGTGGACGAGGGTGCGGTTTGTCCCGACTACGAGGGTCGGGTACGCAGAGCTCCGTTCAAGCCACCACCACCCCGGCAGCTTCAGTCTCTAAGCCCTCCAAGTCTTGCCCTTCCAGATCAGTTGGTGGCAGGCTCAGCCATCACCTCCACCCGTGGCATAATATTACATCGGATAGGTGGGTCCTCCAGATCATGTGAAGGGGCTACTCCCTCCCCTTCGAGACCACACTTCCCTCCTTACCTCCTTCTTATGACCCGCTGACGGAAGATCATTTAATTTTGCTCCTGGAGGAAGTCATGACTCTCGTGGCCAAGGGAGCCATAGAGAAGGTTCCGGCGCCAGAAGTAGGTTGTGGTTGCTATTCCTGCTACTTTCTGGTCCCAAAAATGGACAAAGGCCTTCGTCCTATCCTAGACCTTCAAGCCCTCAAATGGTTCCTCAAAAAGGAGCAATTCAAGATGCTCACTTTAGCTCAGGTCCTGTCTGCCCTGGACCCGGGAGAATGGATGGTAGCGTTGGACTTGCAGGTTGCCCATTTTCATATCCCCGTCCTGCCTGCCCATCAACGCTACTTGGGGTTTACGGTAGCCCACAAGCACTTTCAGTTCACAAAGCTCCCCCCTGGTCTTACCAGTGCCCCTTGTGTGTTCACCAAAGTGATGGTGGTGGTCGCAGCTCATCTGCGCAAATCAGGGGTGCCAGGTTTCCCATATCTCGATGACTGGCTGCTGAAGGCATGCTCGCCCCAGGCTGTCGTCTCCCACCTCCAGACTACGGCAAACCTCCTGCATTCGCTGGGGTTCACTATCAACGTGTCAAAGTCACACATGACTCGCTCTCAGACGCTCCCTTTCATCAGAGCTGTTCTGAACACAGTGCAGTTTCGGGCCCATCCTCCTGAGTGGCGAGTCCAGGATATTCAGGCTATTATACTGATGTTTCAGGCTCTATCCTGGATTTTGGTGAGAATGAGTCTGAGGCTGTTGGGTCTCATGGCCTCCAGCATCCTGCTAGTAACACATGCCAGATGGCATATGCGAGCTCTGCAGTAGGACTTGAGGTTCCAGTGGGCACAGCATCTTGGGAATCTCTCCGACATGGTCCAGATCCCAGAGGGACCTGCACGAGACCTGCAGTGGTGGTAACGAACCGCGATTGGGTCAAAGGCAGACCCCTCTCCGTTCCCCAATCAGATCTTACAGTAGTGACAGATGCGTCACTCTTGGGATGGGGAAGGCCATCTGGGGAGGTGGAGATCAGAGGACTCTGATCTCCGGCGGAATCTGGACTCCACATCAACTTAATGGAGCTCCGAGTGATCTGCTTGTCGCTGAAAGCCTTTCTACCCTCTATCAAGGGAAGGCTAGTTCAAGTGTTCATGGACAACACTACCGCCATGTGGTATTGCAGCAAACCGGGCGGGTGGGGTCGTGGACCCTTTGCCAAGAGGCTCTGCGTCTCTGGACGTAGCTGGAACAGCAGAGCATTTCCCTGGTGGTTCAACACCAGGCAGGTTCTCTGAACACCAGGGCGAATGAACTCCGCCATCGATGCCTAGAGGATCATGAGTGGCATTTCCATCCGGAGATGGAGCAAGGTCTCTTTCAGCAGTGGGGAGAGCCTTGGTTAGATCTGTTCGTCTCCGCCGAGAAGACGCAATGTAAGCACGCTTGCGCCCTGGAGTTTCCAAGGTGACCCTTTCTCTGAGATGCTTTTCATCTCGAGTGGAGCTCAGGCCTCTTGTACTCCTTTCTGCCCATACCACTCCTGCCCAGAGTTCTCAAGAAGACCAGGAACGACTGGGCCCAAGTCATCCTTGAGGCTCCAGATTGAGCACAGAGAGTCTGGTATCCCGAGCTTCTGCAAATGAGCATCGATCCTCTGATCAGGCTGCCCCTTCGGGAGTATCTTCTGTCACAGCAGCAGGGGAGGGTCCTCCACCCGAGCTTGTCAACTCTACGCCTTCTTGCGTGAAGATTGAACGGCAACAGTTGACCGCTTTCGGCCTTCCTCCCGAAGTCTGCAATGTTACCTTGGCGGCCATGCGGCCGTCCACCAAGAAGGTATACGCTTGCCGGTGGAACAAATGTGTATGATTGTACAGAAAAGTCTGTTGACCCTCTGTTTGCTTCCGTTTATGATGTGTTGCTTTTTATTTTGCCTCTTGCCCAGCAGGGCTCTGCTGTAGGCACCCTGAAAGGGTTTGTCTGCCTTCCTGAGGCTGCCAGACCAACCATCCTTATTTAAATCACCCATTGTACATAGATTTCTGAAAGGCCTTTTACATATGTTCCCATCTGCCCATTTCATTATGCCTCAGTGGGACCTTAATTTGGTTCTCACCTTCCTCATGTGTGCTCCTTTCGAACCCTTACATAATTGTCCCCTCCGGCTGCTCACTATCAAAACAGTCTTTTGCCTCTGCCAGAAGGGTGAGTGAGCTGCAGGCTTTATTATCCAAGCCTCCCTTCTTGACAATATTCCCTGACAAGTTGGTGCTTCACACTAGGGCCTCTTTCCTTCCAAAAGTGGTTGCACCTTTTCATGTGGGACAATCTGTCACTTGCCCACTTTCTACGCTCCTCCGCATTCCTCGAAAGAAGAAGAGCGACTCCACCGTCTGGACCTAAAAAGAGCGTTGTCGTTCTACCTTGATCACACAAAAGGGTTCCGGGTGGATGACCAGCTCTTCGTGGAGTACATTGGAGCGATGAAGGGGTGGGGGGTGCAGAAGAGGACCATCTTGTGATGTGTTGTCCTCTGCATCAAGATTTCTTACGCTCTGGCAAAGGAGCAGCCTCCTGAAGGCTTAAGGGCTCATTCCACCAGAGCTAAGGCTGCTACCACTGCGTTAGCACGTGGAGTCCCAGTCCTGGACATCTGTCAGGCAGCAAAGTGGGCACCCCTGCACACGTTTACCAAACATTACTGCCTAGACAGTCAAGTCCGCAGGGACAGACAATTTTGGCTGTTCAGTCCTGCTGGATTTCCTAGTCTGAACTTGTCCGCAGTCCCTCCTCCGGGGAAGGTATTGTTTGGGTATCTGTTCAAAGGTAAGGAATCTGCGGCTAGATGTTTTTATCAGATGAACAAGTTACTTACCTTCGGTAATACCTTATCTGGTAGAGACATGATCTAAACGCATGTTCCTTATCGACCCACCCATCCTCCCTGCACTGCGGACAGGTTTCTAGGGTCAGGGCAGATCCCTTTCAGGGCCCTAGTTTTCAAACACACCAATGTCAGTACACTTCATGGCTCCACTCTTCTGGCGTGGAAAGTCGTGAAAAAGTAATGGACGCCAGCGCGCCGAGATGGCACCTAAATAGGTGATGCAGATGTCACTTCTGGTGCGAAGGACGCCATGCGGAGCCGACCACACCACCTACTGACGCGCAGGGGTAATGCTCGAAGAAAAATCTTCTGGATCCAGTCTGACGTCTGGGAAATTCAAAGGTAAGGAATCTGCGGCTAGATCATGTCTCTACCAGATAAGGCGTTACCGAAGGTAAGTAACTTGTTCATTACTGCGGTTACCCTGAATGGCCACCTCTCCACTTTGAAGTGTTTTATAAAAATACGTTTGACCCAATAACTTAATTAGATATTCTCTAAGATTCATGTTATCTCTTCAGGTGCCTCAAGACTAACAAGAGCCTGAGTAGCTTAAATGTCAGAGTACCGAGGGTGATAGCTATCAGATCGCTGTGTTGGCCACCTTGACCAAGGGCAAGGGTCAAAGGAATTAAGATCCAATTTAAATGGTTAATGTATTTCGCTTTGCTCGGTCAGGTATCCACAATCTCAAAGCTAGAAGGTTAGTTTGCATAGGCTGCTCCTATAACCATGCTCTATTGAAATAATTTTCAAACTACTGGAGGGACAAATTCGGAACTGTGTAACGTGTTTGTCTTTACACAGTTGCATGTTTTCAAATATGACACTTATCTTCTTTGTCAGTGAACAATGCTTGCACAATGGATATACTTTGTAACGCCTACCTGAATGAATATGCTTAGGACATAGCTGGCCTATTCATGATGAGTGTTTTTTATGACTGAGAGGCAATTTGGTGCAAACTGCAATAGAAAGGCTTGAGAGAATCCGGACGCTGTTGTTCCCGATATTCGATCTTTAATCCCAGCAGGGACTTGAAGGGTCTATATAAAGGGCCTTATTATGACTTTGGCGTCGTGGCAGCGGGCCGCCATGCCTGCGCCCCGCTGCTACACGGCCAAAGCCATATTGAGACCGCCTGCCGGTTTCCGACTGGAATCCTGGTCGGGTGGTCCTGTGGTCCTGCAGCGGCTGGCCCATGGCGGTGCAGTGCTAAGGCTCATACGTGAGCCTTAGCAAGGCACCGCAATGGGACCGCCATTGCATGTTCTTGCAGGGCATGGACTGTCAAGTCCATGCCCTGCAGGAACTGGGGGTGCATGCATACAGGGGGGCACACCATGTGCCCCCCTGCATTCATCCCCTGGCGCAGAGGCAACAGGGGGCCTTTGTTTCCTCACCGCAACACCGCCATTAAAACTGTGGTGGTGAGGAAACTCTGTGCCGCAGCGGCACCACCAGCATGTCAGGGGCCTCAGACCGCCAGGGATCGTGAATCCCTGGCAGCACTAGCGGTACCATGGCGGTCCGACCGCACTACTTCTAATAAGGCGCTTGGACCACCGGTGGGGTGGTAGCTGCACCACTACAGTGGGATTGGCGGTCCGTCGGACAGCCAAACTCATAATAAGACTCTTTGTATTCTTACAAACATCGTGGAAGATTTGTAGGTTTCTGTAATTCACCAGTGCTGATTTATGATTTCTCTTCTTGGAGCGTGCGTTTCAGAGCAATTGAACATGAATTGGGAGTTGTGATTTACCAGCTTAATTTGGTCTTCAAGACAGATCTGTTCTGTAATTCTGAGAAGCTAATGGGATCTCCTCTAAGGGCCTATTACAAGTCTACCTGATAAAATTCGACACTGAGGTGTGTGGAAACTATTCGGTGGAATAATTATTGTGCATTCTGACTTTTTGGGAAATAAATGCAGATTTAGGTTTACCGTGTCAAATTCCACTTGGCCTGGTAAATACTGTACTTTTTTCCCTTCAATTTCGAGAAGGTCTGCCCTGCCGAAATTTAACAGAGGGTATAAACTTTATCACACGCACTAATTATTTTTTTACACACATTATTTATAGGTTTTTCAATGTCACAGGGTGGTACATAGTAAAACAAACAGAAAGAATCCCAGGCAATTTTGCATAGTAGGTCAAGTACAGCGTTCCTTGAGTCAAGAATCAGACTGAAAAGAGGAAATAAAAACAGAAGACGGTCATTAACAGCAGATTAAGTTCATAGGGTGGGAGTTACTTACATCAAAACATTAGCAGTGTTATCTGAGTGAGCACGTGCTAATTATTTGGTGTGATAAACATCCCACTACTTATCCCTGTGCAAACAGGTATTTGGCAGGGATCGTAGCTTAATTGGCCACTTGCAATCAAGCTCCAAGGGTGAATATGATTGGGGTCTATTACCTTACAACTGGGCCATATTTTTGTGGAGATGCAGCAGTTTGCCTACATCTTTAAATTTCCATGCTTAAATGGAGAGGGTGAAAAGCCTATCTGAAAGAGACAATTAGTTATAGATTCCTTACCTTGTGAATTACCCCCAGGCGTCAGACTGGATCTGGAGAAGTTTTCGTCAGCAGTACCCCTGCGCGTCGTAAGGAGGGGTCGGTCGGCTCCGCGTTCGTCGTCGGCGTCATGGTCGGCGGGATGACGTCGCGGCAGCTACTAAGACGCCACCCTCGCGCGCTGACGTCAGTTCCTTCTTTTTCAGCGCCAGCCAGCGCAGATCCGGAGAGAGCGATACCTCCAGTCATTTTTTGACTGACTTTTTTGATCGACTTTTGTCGACACCGTTTTGAGTCCTAGACTCCTGGTGCGCGTAGGGATGCCCGGTTTCAAGGTTTGCGGTTCCTTCCGACGGTTGATGTCGGTGACGGATCTGCACCGCTTGTGCCTGTTTTGCCTGGAACGCGACCACGACTCCAAGTCGTGTTCCGACTGCCGGACCATGAATCCGAAGTCTTTGCGGCAGCGGTCCCGAAAGCTTCTCGAGGCCCAGCAGTCCGCTCCGCGTCGTTCGAGGACCCGGTCGCGTGGGAGGTCGAGGGACTGGTCGCGGAGCCACCACCAGTCCTCTTCCAAGTCTTCGCACTCCTCAGGTAAGTCGAAGCACAAGAAGAAGTCGAAGAAGCATCGTCACTCTTCGACTTCTCCCCGTCCGTTGGCTGACGCGACGAGGGATGCGGGCAGTGCCCCTCCTGCGGCTCCGCCTGCGGAGCCTGCTGGGTCAACTCCGAGTTTTCCTCCCTTCCCGGGATCCAGAGCGACCCCTGCCCAGCTTCGGAGTTTCTACGAAGCGATGCATGCCATCTTTGGGCAGCCCGACTCCGCTGGTGCGCCTTCAGGCCCCGCAGACTCGGCTGGGAGCCCTGGGCCTTCGACGCCGGCGGCTTCGGCACCGCAGGGTCCCTCTGGATCCAGGCCTGGATCCGGATCGGCGCCGTTCGACCTTGTAACACCTCTCCCGGCACCGATTCCACCGGCACCACGTCCGCAGCCGACGCCGGTTGTGTCCCCAGCCGGCATCAACCCCAGCCTCCACCCTGACGTGGGCACAGAGCCGGACCGGCGTCGACTGACGCCGTATCCGGCTCCGATGGGTACTTTTGTTCCCCTGTTCAGCCCTTGTGTTTTTAGGCCAGATTGGCAACCAGAGGAGGGTGAAGAGGACTGGGAGAGGTCCGGTGACCCTTTAACTGACCAGTTGGAGTACGACCCGGACTAGAGAGAGGAGTTGGGGGACGCCAGTGGTCTGGATACCTCCCCAGACCTTGGCATGTTGTCTCCTCCTACCGTGGCTAGTCTTACGCAGTGGTGTTGCGTAGGGCGGCCGAGGCTCTCAACCTCGAGCTACCTACGGTGGCAGTCAGGACTAACCTCCTGACAGAGGTGCTTCAACCGGCAGCGAGGTCTTCGGAGCCCCTGCTGCCGTTTAATGAAGCCCTCACTGACATCCTTTTGGGCACCTGGTCCAGGCCCAACATAGGGGCTCCTGTGGATAGGATGATTTCCCAACGCCACCGCCCTGCCCCGGGTGACCCCACTTTCCTCTCCCAACATCCCACCCCTGAGAGCTTGGTGGTCCAAGCCTCCAAGTCCAAAGGCACATTCCCTAACGCACCACCTGATAGGGAATCCAAAAAGCTGGACCACCTTGGGAAGAAGATGTTTTCTTCCTCCAGCTTGGGACTGTGGTCGGTAAACACTGCATGTCTGTTGGGCCGTTACACCCACTCTGTGTGGGATACGGTAGCGCAGGTGCTGCCCCACTGTCCGGAGGAGGCACGGGCCGTGCTCTCCCGTGCATTCGCCGAGGGGAGAGACGCAGCCAAGTTTACCATCCGATGTGGGCTGGACGATTTCAACGTCGGTGGCCCTTCGACGCTACGCCTGGCTGAGGTCGACTGGCTTTTCCGGGGATGTCCAAGCTACCCTTATGAACATGCCCTTTGATGGCCGTCGCCTCTTCGGCGACAAAGCAGACAACGCGCTGGAGCGCTTCAAGGACTCCCGGGCTACGGCCAAGTCCCTGGGCCTCTCCACCACCTGCCCTGAGCAGTCTGCTTTTCGGCCCTTTCGTGGCTACGGAAGGGGTGCCCCTCTACGTTTCACCCAGGGACACAGGCCGACGCAAGCTGTTCAGCCCCTGCGTGGCGGGGGACGTGGGACCCACCGTCGTGGGTCTGGGGGCCAGCGAGCGGGCCAGTCCACCACCGCCCCCTCTGCAGCAGCCTCCAAACCCTCCTAGTCTGACCTTACAGGGCCACCAATCGCCAGTGGGCGACAGGATTCGCCATCACCTCCCCCACTGGTGTACCATCACGTCGGACAGGTGGGTTTTGCAAATACTCCGAAGGGGCTACTCCCTCCCCTTCGAGACTACCCCCCTAGCCATGCCACCTCAGCACCATCGTATGTCGGAGGATCATCTGGCCCTTCTTCAACAGGAAGTTACGGCTCTCTTGGCAAAGGGAGCCATCGAGCGAGTTCCTACCCCAGAAGTAGGTCGTGGTTGCTATTCCCACTACTTTCTGGTGCCCAAGAAGGACAAAGGCCTGCGTCCCATCTTGGATCTCAGGAACGTCAATGTTGACGCTAGCTCAGGTCCTGTCTGCCCTCGACACTGGAGACTGGATGGTATCGTTGGATTTCAAGGACGCTTACTTTCACATTCCCGTCCTTCCGGCCCATCGACGTTACCTATTGCCCACGGTAGGCCATGAGCACTTTCAGTTTACCGTGCTCCCCTTCGGCCTTACCAGCGCTCCTCCGGTGTTCACGAAGGTGATGGCAGTGGTCGCAGCTCATCTGCGCAGATCAGGGGTTCCAGTCTTCCCCTATCTCGACGACGGGCTGTTGAAGGCGGGCTCGCCCCAGGCAGTCGTCTCCCACCTCCAGACTACGGCGGACCTCCTGCATTCGTTGGGGTTCACTATCAACGTGCCAAAGTCACACCTGACTCCCTCTCAGAAGCTCCTTTTCATCGGAGCGGTTCAGGACACAACGCAGTTTTGGGCTTATCGTCCTGAGCAGCGAGTCCGAGATATTCGGGCTATGATTCCGATCTTTCAGCCTCTATCCCGGGTTTCGGTCAGGATGACCCTGAAGCTGCTGGGCCTCATGGCCTCCTGCATCCTGCAGGTGAATCATGCCAGGTGGCATATGCGGGCTCTGCAGTGGGACCTGAAGTTCCAGTGGGCACAGCATCAGCGGAATCTGTCCGATTGCGTTCTGATCTCGGAGGGCACTGCACAACAATTGCAGTGGTGGCTAACAAACCACGATTGGGTCAACGGCAGATCCCTCTCCCTTCCCCAACCGAAGTACACGGTGGTGACGGATGCATCACTTTTGGGGTGTGGCGGCCACATGGGAGAGGCGGAGTTCAGAGGCCTCTGGTCTCCGGCGGAGTCCGGGCTCCACATCAACCTTCTGGAGCTTCGGGCGATTCGTCTTGCACTCAAGGCGTTCCTTCCCTCTGTCCGGGGAAGAGTGGTGCAGGTGTTCACGGACAACACCACCGCCAGGTGGTACTGCAACAAACAGGGCAGGGTGGGGTCGTGGACTCTATGTCAAGAGGCTCTCCGTCTCTGGACATGGCTGGAACATCAGGGCATATCCCTGGTGGTTCAACACCTGGCAGGTTCACTGAACGCCAGGGCGGACGACCTCAGCCGCAGGTGCATGATGGATTACGAATGGCGTCTTCACTCGGAGGTGGCGCAAGGTCTCTTTCAGCAGTGGGGAGAGCCTTGGTTAGATCTATTCGCCACCAAAGAGAACGCGCAATGTCAGCAATTCTGCGCGTTGGAATTTCCAAGGCGGCACTCGCTAGGCGATGCTTTTCGTCGCGAGTGGAGTTGCGGTCTTCTATACGCCTTTCTGCCTATGCCACTTCTGCCCAGAGTGCTGAAGAAGATCAGACACGACCGGGCCCAAGTTATCCTGGTGGCTCCGGATTGGGCACGAAGAGTCTGGTATCCCGAGCTGTTACACATGGCCATCGATCCTCCGATCAGACTGCCTCTTCGGGAGGATCTTCTGTCGCAGCAACAAGGGACGGTCCTCCACCGGAACCTGTCCAGCCTCCACCTCCTTGCATGGAGATTGAGCGGCGGCAGTTGACGGCCTTTGACCTTCCTCCCGAAGTCTGTGATGTTATCTTGGCAGCCAGCCGTCCCTCCACTAAGTCGGTATACGCCTGCAGATGGAACAAATTTGTGGCATGGTGCACAGCAAAGGCTGTGGATCCCCTTTCTGCGGTTCTCTTGTTCCTCCTTTCTTTGGCCCAGCAGGGCTCTGCTCTGGGCACTCTAAAGAGCAACCTCTTGGCCATTTCAGCCTTCCTTAGGCTTCCTGATCAGCCTTCTCTTTTCAAGTCCCCTGTTGTAAATCGCTTCCTTATGGGCATTACTCATCTTTTTCCTCGTGTTCCCTTCGTTATGCCCCAGTGGGACTTGAACCTAGTTCTAACTTATCTTATGTGCGCTCCCTTTGAGCCGCTACATAACTGTCCTCTTAGGCTTCTGACCTTAAAGACTGCTTTTCTGGTTGCCATCACCTCTGCACGCAGGGTGGGTGAGCTCCAAGCTCTTTCTTCCAAACCTCCTTTTCTGGCTGTTCATCCGGACAAGGTTGTCCTTCGGACTCGTCCATCCTTTCTTCCCAAAGTGGTTACTTCCTTCCACATTGGTCAAATCATCACCTTGCCCACCTTCTTTCCGCCTCCGCATCCTTCTAAAGAGGAAGAGAGGCTCCACCGTCTGGATCCAAAACGTGCGCTTTCCTTTTACTTGGATCGCACAAAACAATTCCGGGTGGATGACCAGCTCTTTGTTGGCTACGTGGGCGCTAAAAAAGGTTGGTCTGTACACAAACAAACCATCTCTAGATGGGTCGTTTTGTGTATCAAAGTTTGCTATTCTTTGGCAAAGAAGGAGCCTCCTGTGGGGCTACGTGCCCATTCCACCAGGGCGACGGCAGCTACCACTTCTTTGGGACGGGGAGTTCCCCTCAATGACATCTGTCAGGCAGCGACGTGGGCATCTCTGCACACGTTCACAAAACACTACTGTCTTGAACAGCCAATTCCGGAGAGACAGCTTTTTTGGCCGTTCTGGTCTCCAGGACTTTCTGGTGTGAACTTGGTTCGCAGACCCTCCTCCGGGGTTGCTATTGCTGGGGTATCTATTCACAAGGTAAGGAATCTATAACTAATTGTCTCTTTCAGATGAACAAGTTACTTACCTTCGGTAACGATATACCTGTAAGAGACATAGATTAGTTATAGATTCCTTACCGCCCCACCCATCCTCCCCGTTCTGCGAACTGACTTCTAGGGATACGGATTTCCTTTCAGGGCCCTAGTTTTGCGCACCAGTGGTCAGTGTCTTGCATGGCTTTGCGCTTCTGGTGTGGAAAGTCTTGTACAGAACTGACGTCGGCGCGCGAGGGCGGCTTCTAAGTAGCTGCGCGACTTCATCCCGGCGACTACGATGCCGATGACGAACGCAGAGCCGACCGACGCCACCTTATGACGCACAGGGGTACTGCTGACGAAAAATTCTCCGGATCCAGTCTGACGCCTGGGGGTAATTCACAAGGTAAGGAATCTATAACTAATCTATGTCTCTTACAGATATATCGTTACCGAAGGTAAGTAACTTGTTCTTTATGAATAAGCATTTTAGCAAATTTTGTTTGCAGAAGTCTAGTTCAAACATACAATGGGAAAAAAATGAATAAAACTAGTCAAAGTGTTTTCAGTAGTCATCAAGTACAGATATCTCTGCCGAAATTCCCACTATCTTCTCTACACCGAGACAGTTGGCTGGGGTGAAGAAATATCTGTGTCTAAAAAGTAGGCGTCAATTGACGACAAGTAACTGTGAGAAGGTGATTTTCCCTGACACAGTCACTGTTTCTTTTTTGAGATGGATCATGAATAGAATCACCATTTTTTACTGGGAGTATATTCGGTGAGGGATTCACTTAGGGCCTCCGCCAAGATTTAATCAGGCCCTTAGTTACTACTCCAAATGAGTCTCTTGTGGTTACTCATAGTAAGTGATGATTTTTAAAGCGTGTGCACAATTGACTGTTTGATTTGGAAATAAGACTCCCCACAGTTCTAGGATCGTCTGGCAAGAGATGGGAATTCAAAGAAGGTGGTGTACCATTGCAAATCCAGGATGCATGAGAAAAAACCCCATACTCAGCATGTTCTTGCTTTAATAGTGATCAGGTGTGCTGTTTCTGCTATAGGGCTTATGCTCCCTGTATTTTCTATTTCTGTGTTTTTTTTCTGTGACTTTACCTATTTTTTTACCTCCTTTTCTTCTGTCAGAATTAAAAGTGCCTGGGTTAAGTTTGATTCGTTGGCGCCTACAGCAGCTGAGGCTTAAGAAGGCTCAACAGCAGAGAGAGGCAGAAATAGCAGAGGGTTCTCCATCACAGTCCACCTCTGATCAGTCTTCTCTTGTGGGCTCCTCTCAGGACCCTCAAACTTCAGGTTGTGGTTTGTTTGAGATTCTTAAACAGCTTCTGGTTTTCATAGCTTGTGCTGCATTTGTTTGCTACTTTTATCTCTTGCATTTCCAAAAGAATATACACTTTCAGCTCACAAACCTTTCATAACTGACTAGTAGTTAAGTGAACAAGTGGGATTTATAACTTTTCCTCCAAAAGTAATGCTTTATGAGTTTGTAGCTGTGGTACGCTTATTGTATCTGCTTAACAGAGGTGGGATGGATATCTCACATTTCAAGAGTTACATTTATTCGCTTAAATTCTGTTTCTTGTGCTACGTGTTTAGTATATTTTCTACTGATAGGAGAAATCACCGCCACATTACCCCACACAATATTATAGTGAATGCGGCTACACAAATTGCATGTAGACACACTTGTCTTGCATCTTTTCTTTGTCAACTAATTGTTTGCAACAAGTAAGACTCATTAATTGCTTGATTCCCAGTATCTGAACTAGCAAGACAAACTACTTTGAGCAACTCTCGATTTTAATGTAAAAGAACCATCTGCATAGTCCCAATATTATCTCCTCAGCAATGGCCCCTTTGAGCGGTGAACATTTTTAACTAGAAGGTCGTCCGTTCATTTTCCCCATTTTGAAAACAAATTGGTTCTTGTTATGCTCGCTTGTGGCTTCAATTTCATTCAATGCTTTGAAGGAAGTTTTTTCTTCAGGGTGAGTGGGATATCTGTTTTGGTTTGTGGATGTTTTTTGTGTTGCCTTTGGGGTATTCTATGATCAGATATGGTTATTTTCCTTTTTAACCTTTTGGTCAGTACGTCTCAATTGTGTTGTGTTGCTGGAATGAAAAATGCTTCTTTGTCTATCCTTAATTTGCTGTATCCCAAATTGAGATGTCTGCTTGGGTGATCAGCAGGATCGCCAGGTACCTATTGGTAGGTACTCATTAATCAAACCAAGTATGACGTGTCCATCTACAGCCTTTAGGTCTGTTGAACTACTAAGAAAGGTAACATTTTACTCTTGTATACCCAAAGAGAGCCGGAATCCTTATCTCATATGTAATGCTGAGCACATGCGTGGTTCACACAGCACATGGCTGTATGTACTACTAGTGTCGGACTGGCCTGTTGGGCAGTCTGGCAGTGCCCGAAGGCCTAGTCTGACAGGTCAGTGTGTGTGCCTTTTTTTTGCTGTTGGTGTGGCAGTTTTATGGTCTGCTGGGCAGGTTTTTACTGTTAATTTCCCGGATATTAAAACAAACACTGCCTGTAGCAAGCTCAAATTCGAAACCCCGCAAAATACTTATATAGCGTGTCTTTACGAGTTCAAAACGGCTCCACTTTTTTAGCTATCTAATTCACTAATGGGGGCCTCTTTTATTATGGTGCCCGGGCCAATTTTCTGTCCCAGTTCGACCCTGTTCTTTGGTAACCCAAGAGATAATCTGCATCTCTGTGTGTTATGTTTGTGTTGCATTTGGGTGTACCATGACCTGTGTGGTACACAGCGCACTGCCTGCATCCATGCAGTGTTTGTGATTAGTTGAATAAAATGAAATACATGCTCCAGATTTTGGGCTAGATGAGTCTATTGCTTCCGCTGTGTTTCCAGAGTGCACACATTCAGCTGCAAACTGTACATAGTGCATGGCCTAAAAATGCTGGATGCTTTTGCACAATTCAGTGAAGGTTTGAACTAATCACTGTATGAATGCTGAATTTGGCGATGTCCAATTTATGTTTTATGTGTATTCATGAAAATGTGAGCAAAGCTCCCCTGTCGAGTTTTGAATGTGAATTTATTTTTGGGTAGATTCTCCAATACAATATTCGTTTCCCTTGTAACAAAATTCTTAAACTCAGCATGTGAAGCCTTGCTTAATAAAACTGTTTTTCTTGAAGAGATATGTGAACAATGTTCAATGGAAACAAAAGTTATAGCCCTTCTCAAATATCTATTTACTGCTTCAATGTTTCCTGCCTTTTACCTGTTAAAGGAGACTGTACTGATTTGCTTCTCAAACAGATCATTTGCAACACTTTTATTTCGGGGGATGGGGGGGGTGGATACTTCTAACCGCCGATGCCTTACCCTTGGAATTTCCCCAGGTGCCAGACTGGATCTGGAGAATTCTCTAGCAATGCTCCTGCGTGCTGGCAGGTGGTGCTGTATGGCTCCGCAGTGACTTCGCACTCCCCTTGAAGTGATGGAGCTGAGACACAATTAAGTATCACTTCTGCACACTAACATCCGTTCCTTTCTTTCCGCACACTTTGATGCGGATCCAGAGCTTCACTCCCAACTTCATCGGATTTGTGATGGCTTTAAACTTGCAAACAGTATGCTAGGGAGCAATGTCCTCACTGATGAGTACTGGGTTCAAATTGTGCTTAGACTTCAGAAAGCAGATATGGGTTACATACCTGCATGAGGTATGTTTGTGGAGCTTGGGCTTCAGACAGGATAAAGTCGAGCTACAAGTGTGCCTTCATGCACACCAAGGTGATTCCAGACCGAGAGACAAACCTCTTTGTTGCTGAGTACAAAAAACGTTAGTGGTTGAAGGATAAGTTTGGTTCACGCTCCATATCACCGGCCTGGTTTTGCGTCTGGTCTTGAGGCTCCTCCTGTTAAAAATCCACTTCTCAGTCTAAATCTTCCAGTAAGTCTAAGTCGAAGACTAGACACAGTGCAAGAAAACCAAGTGGGACTTGACCCTTCCTGCCACTTAAAGTCTACCCAGAATGTGTGAGGGCGTCAAGACACGGACTGCACCCTTTAGTGTACCATGCATCTGAACTGATCCTGCAGTTGGTTTCGGGGCTCCCTGAATTTCCTGGGCTATCGTCATCCGTGCAGAACCTAGTGGCCTTAATGAGGCCATGCTGAAGATCTTTGGTATGCTTCTGGCTACCTCAGGTGTGCCTTAAGGCCGCAGGAGTCTCCAGTCCCACTTCCACCAGTAGGGCTGCCAATGACTCAAACTGGACTCATTGTGCCCCTTACTGAGTCGTCACTAATTATATAAGAGGGCAGGATGAGCACATGCTGACCCACGGGGGCATGTGGGAAGGTCCAAAGTCCCCTCGCCTCCCCTTGATTGGTGTGCTGCAAAATAAACACGTGTTGTCACAGCCATTACAGGACTCTGGGTTTGGGGTTTGGGTGCACATCGAAATGCATTGTCTGGAATGCCAGGTTTTCAGGGTTACAACAAGCATCACTTATAAAGGGTAATAACAGTTTTTAATCACAATCATTTGTTGTTGATGTTATAATAATTTTACGAATCCTGGTGCGTTCTTAGATGATTTTACCTTGTGACCCTCAGCTGCAATTTGATGAATCATGTTTGAGAGAGAAGTTCTTTCTCATGATTTCCACACAAGAAGCTAAAATAAGAGTATGTTTTCTAAAAGTTATAATATCTGCCTCAGCCATATGAGAATGATGTCTGATATTCTGAGTAAAACATGTACTTCCAACAGCAACCTATAGCACACTGTCGGACTCATTGGGTAATTTTGTTAGTAATTTCCTACAACGCTGTTATTTAAATATAATCAGTGATGTAATTGAACATGTCATCAGTGATGTAACACATAATGTCAGAATCTGGCACACTATCCTACTCGTTAGCCATATCTATTCTATTGGACAAAGCAATTACAGCACATACCTTGCTGCATTGCTGCTTCATAGATTTCAAGGCGGCATTTGACCGAGTGCCAAGGGGATTACTCAGGGCAAAACTAAAGAAATGGGGCATTCCATCCAAACTCCTGGGGCCCATCATTCAGCTACACTCTAACACCTGGATCCACATTAAACTGGGGGAGGGAGCCTGTGTGTCAAGAAAAATCCCCTCCACAAGGGATGTAAAGCAGGGGTGCGTGTTAGTTCCCCTCCTTTTCAACTGGTTTATTTCTGATTTGTCTAAAGCCCTTGACACCATCAACAGCCACTCCCCAAAGATTAGTGGGGAACACATCAGCAACCTGCTTTACGCAGATTACCTAGCCCGGTTTAACTACATGAGAGTAGGGTTGCAGAGATTGGTAAGCCTGCTGCATTCCTACACCTCCACTAACAGCCTGGAGGTCAACCTAAAGAAAACTATGTCATTGTAACTCTTGGAAGGAAATCATACCAGGGGGGTGGCTGGTTCTACAATGGCAACAAGATCACAAAGGATCACTCATGCAAATACCTGGGGATCCTTATTGATGCAAGAGGCTCCCTTGCTCGGCAACAGAAAGAAGTAGAAACAAAAGCCCTGATCCTTCAGATGACTCTGTCAATATTATCAAATACATTGTGGGGGCCAAGTTTTTTCCCCCTCCTGGAAGTTATGAGAGCAAAAATGATTCCATCATTGTTCCACAGTAGGGTTATTTCGCTGTGAAAAGGATGCAAACTTTTGAACAAACTCATCACCAGAATCTAAAAATGTGTCCTCCGTTTGCAGAGATCCTCTTCCGCTGCCCAGATCAGGTTGGAATTGAGCCGCTACGATCAGCAGGTCGCCAAAGCTGGTGCCTTTCTTAACCTGTGCCACAAACTTAGGGCTGCCAGGGTGGATGTTTAGAGGCGCTTCTATGGGATGAGAATAAAACTGGCAGCCCCAGGCAGCCTCATCATCTGTACCTTGAGGACTGCCTAAGCACCTTGAACCTGAGAGCGCTGTGAGCTTCCAGCTTGAGTCAACCCGCCTTTAAGCAGTGCTTTAAAAAGTGTGTACGCCTCTGTTTATTTCACTCTGGCAAGGCCATTCTAGCTAAGCATATGCATGCCTGGGCGGTCATCAACTCCTGTCAGCCAGCATCCCCTCCATCCTACCCCTCTTGCTCCTACTATAAACTCCAGAAAGCAAGATTCATGGCCCTCAGGCTCAGGGAATGGCCTTTCTTAAAACATCTTGCCAGATGACACCAGCCCTCGGATGGAACATTGTGCATGGGTTGTGGTCTGTGTGAGGAATGCTCTGAACACATCGTCTGCCTCTGCCCAGACTTGCCCTCCTAGAGGAACGTAAATCCCTTCTGAAGCGAGAGTGGAACGAATTGGGCATTTGATCACGTTGGCAGGCTATAATTGCCTCGTTTAACCCAGGCACTACCACCCTAAAAATTCTTCTGGCCATGTTTGTTGCTTTGGCCATCAATAAACTTGGCCACTATAGGACTTTGACGATTGGCCCTGGGCCCTCTTTTTCAGCGAATCCCCAGCCGGCACCCAATCTCAAAAGCTAACGCATGGAGTCACCGCTGTGCTTGCCCGTGAGAGGATTATTGTTTATGAAACCTTTGTCACCGGATGCTGCGAACTGTACCTTTCATCCGATTATTCATAAGCCCATTAAAGGAACCTTTTGGGCTCACCTCCCTGCAATTAGTTTTCCGTTATTACAGTGGGTGTTAAGTGTACTTTGCTCCCCATTGAACAGTTCATTGGTCAGATGCTCCAGATTTGTCTGTGAAAAATTGCTGCTACCATCCTGCCTCCATTCTGGTCGAATGTCTTAGATTTGACTGAAAAATTGCTGCTACCACCCTCCTTCACACTAGCACTTTGCTGTGAATTAATATTCTCTTTTCACTTGCCTTTTAACTTGATGATTGTCTTAAATGCTCACAAAGCACTGACATTGCCCCTGCTGCTTTTTATTCTGGTGTTTGACTCGTTATGATGGCAAATTCATTTTTAATGTTCCTGCATTTTGGTTGATGGACTTACTTCCTTTAAACATTAGCCTTCCAGCTACGATGTTGATCACCTGCGCTTCCACTCGTCATGCTGTTTTTAATTAATTTGTGTTTTTATCAAAATTTTAATGGTTTATAATTAACTACACATTAGAGATTAACGTGTGTGTGTGTATATATATATATATATGTATATATCTGTATATATATATATATATATATATATATATATTTATTCACTGAAAAAACAAAGGTTTCAGGGACGTTATAGTTAGGCTGACATTTCATTCATACAAAACCAGAGAAATTTAGCAGTTATAATGAGCTGAGCTAACTATAACTCGCACCCCCCGCAATGCACTGCTTATGACCTCACATATTATACCACTGATGACATGGTCAGTGACATCACTGATGACATCTCAAATGACATCACTCATGACTTCATCCATATAATCTCTGATGCACCCACTCACACTCCATATAACCTTTTATACACCCACTCCAACTTCCACACTACCATTCTCAAACACATTCACACACCCATACCAGTAGTTACACAGCTACTAGCTGATTCATAGATGAACACACACATCCACTCACTCATCCATACAGCCATTCACACACCCACCCACTCTCTCACTAATACAGCCACTGACATTCCCACCCATACAGCCACTCACACTAAGTCAGTCACCCATAGAGTAACTCTAACAACTGCTCACTCACCCATACAGTCAATCACTCAGCCACTTACTCACCCATACAGTTAAACACACACACACACACATTCACTCAGTTACTCATACAGATACTCACCTATACAGTCACTGACACAAGCATACACTCACTCATGCAACCACTCTTACATTCACTCACTCACCCATACAGTCACTCACATACCCCATCCCTCACCTATACTGCCTTTCACATACCCAGTTACTCACCCATATACCACTGACACATGCATTCACTCACTGACACAGCCATACACCCACTCACCATACAACCCTTCACACACAGACTCACTAACCCATTGAGACACTGACTCACCCACTCACTCATCCATACAGGCAGCCACACACCCCCTCACTTACCCACACACACTCAAACACCCATAGAGGTATTCAGACAACCAATCACTTACCCATACAGAAACTCACATACCCACTCACACACCCATACAACCACTTAGACACCAACTGACAGACAGATAAAGACATTCACACAACCAGTCACTCACCTATACATTCACTGAGACACCAAATCACTCACTTATACAGTTAGTCACGCACCCACTCAATCATCCAATCAGGTACTCATACATCCACTGATTCACCATTACACCTTGATAAATATATTTAACGCTCCTAACCTTTATTAAAACACAATCACTGGATGATGCCATCAGTGATGTCATTTGAGATGTAAGGTTTTTTAAATTCCATTTCCTAACTATAATGTCCCTGTAACCTTAGTTTTTTTCAGTAAATTTCTAAGGTTTTTTGTATTCTATTTCATAACTATAACGTCCTTGTCAGAGCCACCCAAGAGGCCAAAATTTTGTTCATTCTCTTGTTAAATAATTTTTTTTTTTAATTTTTGAAATTCGCGACAACGTCGGGATGATTGCGATGACCTTGCGAGATCGCAAAACAAAAGCAGACATTCAACGACCACCACCACATTCAAAAATTTTAACTTAAAAGATTAATTCTAAGTATTAAAATACACACATTACTAACTACATCGTTGCTTAAAAAACATGTTTGTACACATATTTTTCTAGTAAGTTTTTGGAAAAACTGCGTTTGAACCCTACTTTGTCTTTGCGATGAATCGGTGGTCGCGATGACTTCGATAACCACGGCGATGGCGCCTTTTTTAAGAGGTGTAAAACACATATATGCACACATTTTACAGTATTTTAGACACTAGGGGATTTCTTACTGCACTATTTAAAGTCATATTTTTGTAGGGAGCTTGTATAAAAACTATCTTATAAACTGATTTTCCGATTCCGCGATGATGCCGGGCGCTGAGATGATATTGGTAGCCACGATCACTGCGAAATAGTCGCGAACTGACAAAACAAAAGCAGACATTCAACAGCCACCATCCCATAAAAAAAGTATAACTGCAAAATGGATTATAACCAACACACTAAAAACATTACTATCTAAAAGACTCTATATTAGCATGTATAACTCCTTTAATATCTCTATAACACAGTGTATAAATCTTTCACAGAACTTTTTAGCCCCGGGAACCGTTCCCGATCGATAAAATGGCAGGCGCAACTTTCTGTTCAAGTTGAGCCCAGCCAATACAGCATTCCCGCTGGCACGCGCATTCACAATGTACCCCGAAATCACCACGAAATATCCGCGACCATTGCGAAATATCCACAACCAGAGATATCACTATATTGTTCAGTTTTAATTTCTCAAAAACTACGGAATGAATCTGCACCAAATAACAAAAAGCAAAATCTGTGTAACAACATCTACCTTTTTGCCAAATTTGGTGTAATTCCGTTCAGCGATTCGGGCTGTAGGTGCGACAATGCGTTCTTATGGGAATAAATATTACAAACGCACCCTTATTTTGCACCCCTATTTCTCGGTCCCCACTGCACGGATCACCCCCAAACCTTCCATGACACACAGAACCTAATTTGACACTTTTTTTGAAAACGTTCATGAAGATTGGTCAAACGACGCCAAAGTTATAGGCAAGTCAAAAAATGCTTTTCCTATGGAAACTAGGTCCTAACTATGACTACCTACTGGTGACCGCCAGTAGGTAATATATATATATCTGTGTATATATGTGTGTGTGTATATATATAATATATTCATATATATTCAGCAATCTGTCCCCACTTCAAAGACGCACTCCACAGCAGATGTAGTAAAAGCAAAAGGCATTTTTAATTCAGAGTTCTTTATTTGCCTATCGCGTTTCCGAGCACAGCTCCTTGATCACAGGCTGCCAGGGTGTACGCAGACATACTCAAAGGCTAAACTTCCTAGCACATTTCAATTGACCTTTAGTAGGCAGGGCTCGAAATAATCCACTCACCCGCTCACATTTGCGAGCCAGATTTAATTAGGGCGAGCTATTTTTAGGTCCTACTCGCCCTTTCTGGTAAGTAGGAAGGAAGACTGACATTTGACCTCTGTGTCTGAAAGCAGAGCAAATGTGACAAGATAGCAAGATTTAAAGGCATCTTTATTGCTCACAAAGTGAATTAGCAATAAAAATGCCTTTAAATCTTGTTAACTTGTCACATTTGCTCACAGAGGTCAAGTGCATTACAATTAGGTCGAGTAGATTTTTGAAGTTACTAGACTTGCAGGTCTAGTGAGAATTTTTTGATCTTTCGAGCCCTGGTAGGTTTCACAGGTGAGTTAACTGGTGTTCATGCTGGGATATGTAGTCCCTTTCAGACAGTGTTCTATCTCTTGTAGACTCTGCGCTGCAACACTGAATATGCATTTTAAAATTACCCTCCAGTGGGCCTCCAAATTAAATGCTCCATAATTTGTGCTGATCTACTGTCACAACTAGCTCCGGATTTCCACGCTTTCTTTTGTGGAGTGCGTTTTCAACCAGGGACAATTTGATGAGAAATGTCTAACGGCAGTCCAGCCGTAAAAACAACACCATCCCTGGGGTCGAGAAGGGGCCATGAGAGCCTGGGACTGTCCCGAATTTTCCTATGGAACAAAAGACCAGCGTAATTTGACTGACAATTGCAATTTTGAAGGCCCACTGAGGGTAACAAAAATTAATGTGAATTTTGTTTTTCCACACATCCTACTTAAGGAATCAATTTGAGGCAAAGGTACTACATTTTCCAGCATGCAACACAAGTTGGCTTTACTGAGAAAGCCCACTGGAGGGCAATATAATCGTCATGCAAGGAGCATTACTTTTTCTTCAGTACTGTGTACTAACAAGCATGCCTGTGATCAAGGAGCTGGAGCTCTGAAATGTGGAAGGCAAAGGAATTACTCTAAAATGCAAGAATGCCAGTTTTGTCTGAAATAAAGAATTCTTGTAATTCGTCTTTTGTGGAGTGCGTTTTCAACCAGGGACAAATTGATGTCTGGATAGTTTTAGAGTGATCCGTGAAGCAGGTGCTAAGAAAAAGGGGGGGTCACAAAATGTGTTTCCCCGTGCAATTTCCCATAGGGATTTTGAACACAACTACAGCCCGAACGGCTGAACAGAATTACACCAAATTTTGCAGAAAGCTAGCTCTTAGCCCAGAAAGAGCCCTTTTTGTAATTTGGTGTAAATCTGTTCAGTAGTTTTGGAGATATTAGAGAAAAAATAAATGTGTATATCTATGGACTCAAATCTTCCGGACCTCACAGATCTCTGATTCACTGCCGACACTTCAGCCAGGAAGTGTTGGCAGCCATCTTGGGATTCGGACTCTTCCGAGTCCCAAGAAAAAAGGCGAAATTAAAAAGGAGACAGGGTAGGAATACCCTAACTCCTATGTCTATTGGCGTGGTCCCACAGGGACCCCGTCGGGAGCCAAAAGCGTTTTTGTCTTTACATTTTTTTACAGCAAATAGGCTGAGCATCCGTAAATCCACTGTAATTTTTTTTTCTTAAAAAGCACGGGCTCCCTTACTTGTTTGTTATATGCCCTCCGGATGGGCCTGGTCCTCGGGATGTATTCATTTGTATAATTTGGGGAGGAGTAGTTGTGCTGCCCCACCCTTCACAGCAAAACCAAAGGGGATGATGGACGGAGTGTTGAACATTGCAAACACTCACCCCCAGTCAATTGATCTGGGTTTAATCCATCATCATTCTTTAGCTCACTCCGCCAACCCAGTTCAGAAATGGCCATATGCAAATCAGTCTGACCCTGTGCCTCATGGGAACAGTCCAGCCCGAACTGCCAAGCCATGTCTTCCCCGGACCGGAAACAAGCATCCTGGGACCGGTTTCTGGCTTACAGCCGTCATCAGCCAGGCTATCTTGAATCCAGTGGCAAAGTGAGCAAGGGACCCACGTCTGGGCATACCCCACCCTTCACAGGCCCCAGGGACCAGCAACTTTCCGGGGCCAGGCCATTATTGAAAAGGGAGAAGGGAGCTGCGTGGTCCCCCTCCCTAGGCCTTTTTTGCCCTGGGAACCTCCACCCCCTGGGGCCTGGCTGAGTTCCAAAACTGAGTGGGGAGCCACTCGGCCACCCTCCTGGGCAGATTTCAGCCCCAGGGACTACCACTTCCCTGGTGCCAGGGCAATGAATAAAAGAGAGTGAGGGCCCCGTGCCCCCCCCTCCTCAGGCTGTTTTCGCCCCGGGGACCACCCCCCGGGGCAACGGCCATGCGCAAGGAAAAGGAGGGGGGCTTCTTGAGCCATCAATGGCCCTGGGGACCGCCAACCCCCAGGGCGGGCTCCTGCTATGTCCCGAGGTGGCCACCCTTTTGACATAGTGGTTTCCTTGCCCGCTGTGGGCAGGGAAACCTCTGTTTGCTCTCGCTTGGTGGTAGCTATTTGAAAGCTCCCGACAAGCAAGAGCAAACAGTAAGTCCGCTCCCAGCAGGCCGGAGTTTCTCAAATGCTCCGACCCGCCAGAAGCGGACTTTCGTCTGTTTCCCTGCCTGCTGTGAAGCTGGCAGGGATACTGATGAAAAAGTTGTTCCTGCCCACAGGGAGCAGCATTCTAAGCTGCTCCTTGTGGACGGGAGCAATGCTTGCTCCTGAAGGAGGCTGGGAGCTGGCTGGGGCCGCAGGGGCTTTGGGGCTCCCCCCGCAGCCTTCAACAAAACGTAATTGGGTGTCCTGGGTGGGCTCCAGGGCACTCACCATCTGAGAGAGAGGTCTGAAAGGAAAGGCCAGTTCATCCACACACCCAGTTTATGCACATCCGTCATCTGAGAGTGAGGTCTCAAAGGAGAGGTCAGTCGCTCCTCATACACTCTACTGCACGCACTTGTCATCTGAGAGAGAGGTTTTAAAGGAGAGGCCACTACCTCCCCAATCACTACAACAGACACCCGTTATTTGAGAGAGTGATCTTAAAAGAAAGGCCAGTCCACCCACACACCCGACTACGCACACTCGTCATTTGAGAGAGGGGTCTGAAACGAGAGGCCAGTTCCTCCCTACACCCTACTAGGCACACTGTTCACCTGAGAGAGAAGTCTCAAAGGAGAGCAGGCCCTCCACATACCCTACTATGCACATCCGTTGTCCAAGAGAGCTCTGAGGAGAGAGTTAACTCTCTCCCCACACCCTACTATGCACACCCATCATACAATAGAGGGGTCTCAGTGGAAAGGGCAGTCCCTCCTCACACCCTAGTATGCACACCCATTATGCAAGAGAGGGTTGTCATTGGAGAGGCTAGTCCCTTTCATATACTACTATTTCCCTAAAATCCTGTTGCGATTTCTCGAAAGTCTTGTGAGAGTAGAATGCAAGCTTCAGGGAATGAAGCTTGCTGCGTGAGGCTCGTTCGATCCCACGAGCCTCATGCAAGACCCGCACGGAAAATTACTGGGCCTGTCACGAGGTGTTTTACGATTCCGCGAGAGTCTCACATTATCGTATGGGAAGAAATAGAAAAAAAGGGCCAAGGTGAACCAATAGTTAAATTTCTTATTACATGGTTGAAGAAATGCAGTGATGTGATTGGCTGCGGATGCAGAAATTGCTCAGATTATCCTTGGTGCTTTGGACGAGAAGGAAGTCTCTTGAGTTGTCCTCAGCAGATGTGACTTCATTTAAGAAGCATCTCCAAGTTCAGGTATTTAATATATTTTATGAAGTTTGTTGAGAAGTGTCAGTAAGTGCACTACTGTTGGTAAACTTATTCTACACAAGGTCTACCTGAGTGAAAAGCCGTTTGTAGAGGTGTAGATTTCTCAATATAGCTTTAGAGAAGTAGATTTTATAATGTAGAGAGATATCAGCAAGTATTGCACGTTGTGTTAAAAAAATGAACTGTTCAATCTATATGTAGTTTTAAGTAAAAGATGTAGTGTTTGTCAAATTATAAAACTAAGAATCTGTTAGTACAAGGCCGAATGTTGTTATGAACCTTAGTGTATACATACTGTACCCCTGTTTGATGCTTGATTGGAGATATTGATATTTCTAGGGTAAAACTATGTGCTCACTGTTGGGAAAGCTATGTGAAGAGGAATGTGTTACTTTATAAACTGTTACGGAACCAGTTTTGATGGCATGTTATAGTATAATTGTACAAAAAAAGAAATACACTGGTGGATGGTGTGGAATTTTTCAGGAGACAGGAATAACAAGTTAGTGGTATACTAGATATAAATATGTGATTTTGGGTCAAAGATGTACAAAAGTTTAAAGAATATAGTGATGAATCACTGTTATTATATATTGCCCAGTATGTATGTTTAAAGTGAGTGGTATACTAGATATAAATATGTGATTTTGGGTCAAAGATGTAGAAAAGTTTAGAGAATATAGTGATGAATCACTGTCATTATATATTGCCCAGTATGTAAGTTTACATTTTGTGGTTATTTTGTCTTTTTGTATGGGAAATATGGAAAACACAGATTGTGAAAAAGAAAACTACCATGCCAAAAAATACATGGAGGAGAAAAAGAAAGCTTGTTCACTTTTGAAAAAACAGAAAAGAATAACTGTGTGGAAAATCAGAAAAAAAAACTATTAATTGGAGAAGTGATTATGTTCTTATTGCCTAGGGGGTCATTTGTGGTCTTGCACAACCTTGTCCTGTGCAGCTGTACTTGTCTCGGAATGCAACCAATTATCTACTTACATAGGCAGTAAAAACAAGCCTTATTGAGTGAAGCAGGATTATTGTCTTCTTCAGTAGTAAGTACCTGAGTAGGCACAGTGTATCCAGGTTGAAAGGATTTGGAAGCACGTGAAGAGCTCTCCAGTTCAGCAGCACGATCTAGTTCTGCCCAAGCTATCCTTTGTTAACTCCTTTTAAAAAACTGTACGCATGATAAACTTTGTTGAGATTTTTTGCCAGTTTGCCTCAAAACAAGTGCACTGCACCGGTCTGCTCATCATAAGCAGATGAAGAAATTATAAATTAGTGAAGTTGATTGTTACCTTTGTTTTACAGTTGTTCAAATTGTTTATTAATATAGTTGCTGTAGTTTTGTAATGCTGTTAAATTATTTTGTTGTAATAAAAAAAGTTTAAAGTTAATAGTGATTTCTTTGCTTAATAGTTGTTATAGATTTCAATATTATTGTATTTCAATGTTAACTAAAACTGCTAATTCCATTTTCAGAAATTGCAGAAGTGTTCCTGCAAATGTTTACATCTATTAGATACTGTGCACATGTTCTATACTACAGAGACCTGGTAATGGATAAGCCAATTATTTGAATACCCTACTAAGCTGACTTGTCGTGCAAGAGTGAGGTCTCAGTAGAGAGATCAGTTCTTGTCCACACTGTAGTATAGAAACCTCTGATACAAAAGAGGTTTTGGCACAGACACCACTGCATCCTCATACTCTACTATGAACTGCTGTAAACTGCTAGAGATGTAGTGGAGAGGGGAGTTCTTTTCCACATGTTACTATATATGCTTGTCACTCTGAGGAGAAGTTTAAACGGAGAGGTATGTCCGTGGGCACAAACTACTACGTATACCTCTCACCGTCGGGAGACGTCTGAGGGAGAGGTGAGTATGTCCCCACATTCAAATATGCACCCCAGTTGAACATGACATAGTTCTCATCAGAGAGGATACTCTATTTCTATACCCTACCATGGACTTTTAGCTCCATGAAGAGGGGTATGAGCAGAGACAGCAGTCTCTATCCACAGCCTACTACACGTGTTACTCTGGGGGCAGGGGTCAAAGGTGACCCGGCAGTCTCTCTCCGTACCCTACTCTCTATGCTCGTCATCCAAGACAAACGTCTCAGCATAGTGGTCATTTCCTCCTCACGCCCTAGTTGTAAATCTCTCATTTAAGAGAGAGATCTCAGCGGAGGAGCTAGTCCCTCCCCACATCCTACTACGCACGCACATAATCCAAGAGAGAGGTCTAGGGATAGGGACCAGTTCCTCCACAAATCTTACTATGCATATCCGCCATCTAACAGAGTGCTCTAGTTGGAGAGGTCAGTCCCTCCACACACCCTACTATGTACACCTGTTATCCAACAGAGGGGTCTTGACGGAGATTGCAGTCCCTTTACAACCCAAACCATGTACACCTATCAGCCCAGAGAGAGGTCTCAGTGGAGAGGCTAGTCTCTCTCCTCACCCTATTATGCGCACCCATTATTACAGAGAGAGGTCTGAGCGGAGAGCCAAGTCCCTTCACACACCCTAGTATGCACACTTGTTATCCGACACAGAGCTCTGAAAGGAGAGGCTAGTACCTTTCCACATCCTTCTATGCATATTTGTCATCCAACAGAGAGGTCTCAGCGGAGAGGCCAGGCCCTCCCTGAACCCTACTACGCACACCTGTCATCTGAAAGAGATCTCAGAGGAGAGGCCAGCGGCTCCCCAAACATCCTACTATGCACACCCTTCATCTGACCGAGAAGTCTCCAAGGAGAGGCCAGTCTGTCCACACACCCTACTATCCACACCCGTCCTCTGACAGAGAGGTCTTGAAGAAGAGGCCCTGTCCACACACCCTACTATGCACATCCATCATCTAAGACAGAGGTCTGAAAGGAGAGGCCAGTCACTCCCCATACACTCTATTATGCACACTTTTCATCTGACAGAGAAGTCTGAAAGGAGAGGATTCTCTTTCCCCACTCGCTACTACGCACACCCATCATCTGAGAGAGAGAGAGAGAGAGAGAGGTCTGAAAGGAGAGGCCACTCCATCCCCACTCATTGCTATGCACACCCGTCATTTGAGAGAGAGAGAGGTCTCGAAGTAGAGTCCAGTCCATCCATACACCCTACCATGCACATCCGTCACCTGAAAGGAGAGGGCAGTCACTCCCCCAGCACTCTGCTATGCACACTTGTCATCTGAGAGAGAGGTCTGAAAGGAGAGGGCACTCCCCCTCACTCACTACTACGAGCACCCTTTCTTTGAGAGAGAGGTCTCAAAGGAGAGGTCAGTCTATCCACACACCCTACTATGCACCCTTGTCATCTGAGAGAGTGGTGTGATTTGAGAGGCCTGTTCCTCCCCACACCCTACTACGCACGCTGTTCATCTAAAATAGAGGTCTCACAGGAGAGTCAGTCCATCCACATACCCTACAATGCACATCCCTTGCTCAAGAGTGCTCTGAGCAGAGAATTCAATATCTTCCCACACCCTACTATGCACACCCATCATACAATAGAGGGGTGTCAGTGCAGAGGGCAGTCTTTCCTTACACCCTAATATGCCCACTCATCATACCAGAGAAAGGGCTCAGCAGAGAGGCCAGTCCCTTTACACACCCTACTACCCACACGTGGCAGCCCAGAGAGAGGTCTCAGTGGAGAGGCTAGTCTCTCCTCACCCTTTTACACACACCCATTATTACAGAGAGAGGTCTTAGTGGAGAGCCCAGTCCCTTCACACACCCTAGTGTGCACACTTGTCATCCGACAGATATCTCTGAAAGGAGAGACTAGTACCTCTCCACATCCTACTCTGCATATTTATCATCTAACATAGAGGTCTCAGCGGAGAGGCTAGTCCCTCCACACACCCTACTATGCATACCTATCAGCCCAGAGAGAGGTCTCAGTGGAGAGGCGTATGTGTTTGCATGCTCTACTAGCCTTGCCCAAGAATACAGGACTGTTATCCATGAGATATATGCTAAGTGTTTGAGCTCGCAAGACTCTCGTGAGAGTCAGACAAATATACTGTTGGATGCAGGTGTGTGAGTGCTCCCGCAAGAGTCTTGTCTGTCGGTGTTCCCAAAAATTGAGTTATAACATGAAATAATTTTATATAGGAATAGGGTGGCTCTGACAAGATCCTTTGTGTTTATAGTGTGTAGTGTTCAGTTACACATAGAACTGTATGCATTCCTTTATGTTATTAAGGAAGATCCTATTCCCTTCTGCAGTGAAGTGCACTTCATCTCGCCTATAGACACTTGGCATATCAAAACGGATATTATTATGATTTATAGAGCCCATGCCATGGGCACAAAGAAATGCAGAAACTGTTTTATTGACATGCTTCCGGGATTTGTCACTCTTAGGAAAAAAACCTCTTTTGACCATTGACATTTCTGCCTTTGACAATTGTGAAAAGGTCTCCTTCATTTGCATTTCAAGCACAACCCTTGTGATTGTACATAGGTCATTGCCACCACAGTGCACTATCATCAGGTTCGGGTGCTCACAATCCAAAATGCTCTCAACCATTGGTAACAATGCCACTTCATACCTTTATGGCCGGGTTTGGAAATCCAAGATTTTTGTCAATACCAGAATTAATGGCATATTCTCTAGCCCAGTGGATGAAGCTGTGTCCCAAAATCCAGAGGCGATCCATGGTGCAGTATGGAGATCTCAGTCCCAAGAAGAGTGCTCAGCAGAATAAGTAAGCTCCAGGCGCAAGATGAAGTTATAGGAGGATTGAAAAATGAGAGAGTGTCAAAATTATAAATGTAATTGGTAGATTTTTGGCAGTTACAAAGGTAGGGTAGGTTGTGACCAACTGCTGTTTGTATGGTGCACAGTTACTTCATAAACAGTATGAGCTTTTCTATTGGGTGATTTTCAAATTTTGGTACAGTCTCGCGAGAGGAAAGGAGGCAGCACTGCCCCCTCGGACTGCACGTGAGAGATTGCATACCTGGCTTTTGCAATCTTCTCGCCACCGACTATGATGGGATTTTCCTGGCTCTCGTGAGACTCCCTCAAGAGTTTTTAAGAAAGAAAAAAGGGAAGCGTAAACAAATAACACAGATTAAAAAACTATAGAGCTGTGAAAAGAGAAGTCTTTGTAAACATTTTTTACCAACTTCCAATATTTTTTGTATTTGCTAACTTTAAAACTTTTTTTGTAGTTTTACATTTTAGAATAGGGTAGAACTAAAACATTCAACTTGGACGGCGGGGGGGGGTGTAACATCTCCTTAAAAACGAAAAGGAGTACATTCTGGAAAAAATAACTACTGCCTATGTGGGCATTTGTGATCTTGGACAAGCTTGTTTTGTACAGACCTGCGTGTTCCAGATGGCAGAAATTAGCTGCTTTCCTAAACAGCAAAACACGTGCTATATGTGCTATATTAGGATAAGCAGGGTTGTTTCTGCTTCAGCACTCAAGACCTGTGCAGGAACAGTATCGCCAGGTTCAAATGAGGTGAAAGCCCCTGAACAGTTGTCTAGCTCCACATCATGACCTATCTTTGCCTGAGCAAGCCTTTGTGGATGCATAGACCTGAGCTGGCTCCACATGCCTGTGGTACTCATATTATACTGTTTGTTTCTACTTCTCTGGCTGAACTCCTTCTTGCAAAGTTTGCAGGTGACATACTTTGCAGAGACATGTTTCTGCCATCTGGCCTCCTGTCATAAAATTGCCATACCTAAGGCTCTTTGGCAGGTTGAGGTGGCTTGGGTACTTCAACAGCACCAGGCTGTTCATTAGAATCGGATGAAGAAATTTTTTGTGCCAAAACAAAAAAGCAAACAGAGCAAGACAACAAGTCTACCCACAGCAAACTCCAATAGGCAAATAAACTGAAGGCATGGAATCTACCTTTTATAAATAAAGACAGCCATATGAACCAATCACAACTCTTGCTTGGGATGTTTTTCCTTTCCCGAACCTCTTGTGAGACCTGCGCGAGCGTCTCTCAAGATCGTTAAAAAATGATTGCTTGATATATTGAATGGAACAATTCATAATTATTTTTTAAGTTAATCAACATCTCTAATGTCTTAGTGCGTTCAGAATTTCAGAAAAACTCTGTTTTTAAGTTCATTCCAAATGTACGATCTCGTGAGTGATTGACTGGAGCCGAACTTTAAGTACAGCCCCCTCAGAGTCCACGCGGGGGATTGTGTTCTCGACTCCCGCAAGCGTCACGTGAGAGTTATCGGTTTCTAAAAAATCAAATAAATATAACAAACATATCTAAATGATTCCTTATTGTAGATTACCTCTAAACAATAACTGAACACATTAAAAAGAACCCCATACAATACTTTAAAATGACATTTATAACTCGACCATCTCGTGAGTGTTCCGTGAGCGAATCGCTAGCCTATTGCAAGAGTAATGAAACACCTTAAAAATAGATTTATATAGTGAAAACTAATATTATACATTATTGCAAAACCGATTACTCTCTTTCTGAATTATAATTACAACTTTAATGTAAAACCAGATACAAAGGCTATGAAAAGTATGGTATTGGAATGTTAATGAACTTGCTGAGAAGATGTCTCAATATGAGTGTTGCAATAACAGAGGAGTAGGCCAATCTCTACACAAATATTGTTCTATTACTCTGTTTTATACTCAGACATTTTTTAGAAACAGTTTGCAAACTGCACCATTTCCTGTTATATTACAATACAAAAGCCATTCCTTTTCAAAATAATGTCAGCCGCCAGGATATACTATTCCGTTATTCTGCCATAGATCTACTCAAAAAATAATTTTTTAACTTTAAAAAAAAAAAAAAAAAAACCTAGCAATTAGTCGAAAAAAACAAAGGTTAAAGTAATGTTATACCACCACTAACAACGGTCACCCGCCCATATATAAGAATTACAAAAGGCCCAAGGAGAGGGTCCTAGAATTACATCCCAGCGCCAGGGGGCTGACAAACGCATAAGTTCAAAAATTCAAGCAAAAGATTAATTAACCAAATTATTTTTCTTTTATTTTCATAATATCAAACATTGTTGTCACATTCCAAAAAATACATAAATAAACCATACAAAATCGTCTATAAATATATAAACATGTCCCACACATAATCATAAACATCAGTCATACTTACACACACACTCAAAGTGACGTACACATTCATTCCTCAGCATAAACACATCTCTAAAACATTATAAATCGCTCCAGGTGGTACAACTGCCACTGATATTTAGAGTGGAGCATTCTCGTGTTACTCCAGATGATAAATGGAAACAGGGTTCAAGGGCACGAGAGGAGTTAAGCGCCAACGCGCGTTTCGGTGTAATGCCCTCAACGGGGCGAGGAAAAATAAATAGTGTGGGACACACAAAAGCACACCTAAAATCACAAAAAGATATATCAACAATTTATACATTTACATACTTCTATACATCGGATATACATGGTTCATTATGTCAGAATATATGAAGACATAATTTTAAATTACACATTGTGTCTGATAGTGTGAAATATATGTGTTTGTCTCTTTATTTTCCCTATTGATGTTATATATATTTTTTCATCTGGTGCACTCTATTCCGCTTTTAGACTATTGTGTTTCTAAAATAATGAATCTTGAATCGAGTCTCATCCTTGGGCTGACCTTCGCTACATTAATGTCTTCATATATTCTGACATAATGAACCATGTATATCCGATGTATAGAAGTATGTAAATGTATAAATTGTTGATATATCTTTTTGTGATTTTAGGTGTGCTTTTGTGTGTCCCACACTATTTATTTTTCCTCGCCCTGATGAAGGTGTTGCCCCGTTGAGGGCATTACACCGAAACGCGCGTTGGCGCTTAACTCCTCTCGTGCCCTTGAACCCTGTTTCCATTTATCATCTGGAGGATACACGAGAATGCTCCACTCTAAATATCAGTGGCAGTTGTACCACCTGGAGCGATTTATAATGTTTTAGGGATGTGTTTATGCTGAGGAATGAATGTGTACGTCACTTTGAGTGTGTGTGTAAGTATGACTGATGTTTATGATTGTTATGTGTGGGACATGTTTATATATTTATAGACGATTTTGTATGGTTTATTTATGTATTTTTTGGAATGTGACAACAATGTTTGATATTATAAAAATAAAAGAAAAATAATTTGGTTAATCTTTTGCTTGAATTTTTGAACGTATTCGTTTGTCAGCCCCTGGCGCTGGGATGTAATTCTAGGACCCTCTCCTTGGGCCTTTTGTAATTCTTATATATGGGCGGGTGACCGTTGTTAGTGGTGGTTTTACTTGAATCTTTCCCCTGCCCCACCTGCCCTTCATTCGTTTGCAGGGGTCCCCCTTTGTAAAGTAATGTTAACGTTAGATGTAATAAAAGATTTGAAATTCACTGAAACGACCAAAGGTTAAAATAACATTATAGTTAGGTGAATTTCTCAGTGACAACATTAATGTTTTGAACTAAAAAAAACGCTAACTATAACTTGCGCCCCGGCCATCACTGCTTATGACCTCACATGTCGTCACTCATGGCATGTTCTATAACATCATGAAAGACATCACTGATGATATCTCAAATGACATAATTGATGACATCACTGAAGACATCATCCAAGCTTCATTTTCCTGCATATTGCTCTATAAATTACTAAGGCGTTAAAGGCCTGACAGTAAGTACAAAATAGCTCAGGGGAATATCAGCGATCATTACTGCCATCATAGACACAATTCCCTTAGGTGTAAAAAAGATGCATTATGTGCAACATTGACCCCATACTATACACTTTACAGCTGGCATAGTTCACATTAACGGTGAACCACAGATATATAGGAAACCCTCATTGAGCTTGGTGTTCAATCTGTAAACAACTGTTCACAAAAAGCCAAGTTCCAAAAAATAGTGAATGTCGGTTCTAAAACAAATGTCCTATGGACAGCTTTTATCTGTATCAAACCCCTGAAAGTCACCAAACCTACATTGAGAAATTAGGTTGCTATCAGTAGAGAACTGGGTACTGTAAACAGTGCTTACTCTATTGGCGGGGGGGAGATTACTTTATACCCACACTGTTTACAAACAGTGAAACATACCACAGAATATTAAAAAGTATCTACTAAGAACAGTGTACACAAAAGACAGTATTTGCTAAAAATAACAAAGATCTGAAGGTGCTAAACATCCTAATACCTGCACCCTTTATACTGTTGTGAAAATGTTACAGATAACCCATCTTCTCACTCAAAACAAGCACATGTATTCAGGTTAGTACCTGGTGCACACAGTCTTCTAAATTACGCAGACATTGTCATGATGATATGATTCTGTCTAACTCGAGGCTGCTTACAAAAGTGTGTCTACTACGTAGAATCTTAATCCTGTTGAAATCCTTTTCTGCAATACCAAAAAACTTGTGTGGTACATAATGAATACAAGTCATCAACTGTCACCAGCACACAGAGTTACTCTTGAATACAAAGATTTATAACGTGTTCAATACCTCTACACACCTATGGTGTATTAGGAGCAGATGAGTTATGTAAACACACCCATTAGCTGTTCCCATTCTGTACAAAATTAAGTAGACAAGTAATATGGTACTTACCCACTACTATGTTAATTATAAAACAAACTAGCATTCTCATTGGAGGATGTCATCCGTGTTTAATTACACGTGGCAGTCGTTACTGTGTAATTATAATTAGGTCAGAGTTTTCATTCAAGGGCATTTTTTGTTTCTTCAGCAACATTGCTGCTGTTTGCTTAATCTGCATGAAACATTCCAACCAAAGGTTAATCCACTTTGGCTCATTTGTGGAAAGTTTTGCACCATTCCATCACTATGGCCAAGAAAAAGGGGGTTCTAGAAGTGCAATTTCCTTTGTTAATTCCCATGGGAAAATTTGTTCTACGGTACAGAAAAACGGCTGGATAGAATAACATCAATTTTAATATAAAATTAGAACTTTACTCAGAAAGCATGCTTTTCTTTATTTTGTGGAAATCCGTTCAGCCGTTTTAGAGAAATTAGAGTTTAAGTGGGTGATCCTGGAGGGCATGAAGGGATTTGTGGACCGTTGTTATAGAGATATGTTTTCCCATTCAAAGTGGATCGGCGGATCTTGATTTGCTGGCCACCACATGTAGAATATTTTATGCCCTCCCTTTTTCAGAACTCAGGCCCTCGGTTCCTGAGTCCTGGAAAAAAAATGAAAGGTAACATAAGGGAAGAGGGTGGGGACACCGTGACTCCCAAGGCCATGCGAAGGGGTCCGAAACGGACACTTCCTTAACTCAAAATTAAAAACAGAATTATTTTGGTTCATGGATACTGCGGTTCCAATGCCAGCTACAGCAGTACCCAGTGGGGTTGCCCTCCACCTCCATGAAACCAAAACATTTTTTAAAATGATACAATGAGAAAGGTCTGGTCATCGATAAGACCCTGCGACTACCCACGACTGTGCAGGCCACAGGCTGTGCGCAGAGGTTTAGCCGGCAGTAGATTCGGTGCAGGACAAACCCTTTGCTCTGCATGACTGAAGGCTGTGCACAGCAGGACGTTGGTTGCCCATTGAGGGTTGGCACAGGACCTGTCCAGAGGTCACAGCATGTTCCCAACACTGCTGTGGACAGCCAAAGGCCATGCACAGTGGAGACTGTGCCAAGCCTGGCCTCTGATCCTCCTCTGTGCACAGCTTTGACCATGTTCAGTGTGAAGTTGGGAGCCTGCTGGGGGAGGGGATGAAAGGATGACCTAGCCAGAGGTTGGCCCCCCAAGGAGAGTGGGACACCCGCCAGACTTTGGGTCCAGGGCCTGGCCGAAGGGTGTATGCAGCAGGGGTGGTTGGCCACAGGTTACCCGAGGGGGTTGGGCACATGCTTAACTCGAAATATGATCAGAAAAAAACATGATATTCACTGAAAAACACAAACGTTAAAGAGACATGTGGGTGTGTAGAATGGAAATAGCATAAGCCATGAAGGCAAGTGTAGTTGTGTATGTTGAAAGTTATGTGGTTTACAAACCAGTATAGTTTGGGGTGCAAGTTGTACTCCATGTTGAAGGTAAAGGCTGAGGGCAACTCATGTGGGTCGCAGAGGAATGTTTCAAAGTGGGTTGTGACTTAAATCCAAAGTCTTTTGTAAAAAAATCTGTGAGAAGAGCAAATGCTGTTGACAATAGATTATCCACTAGTGGATGTCAGGGCATGTGCCCATGTTAAAAAGTTGTAATAAAGTGCTATAGACAAATTCTATGTAACAAGGACGTGGTGGCGAGGGTGCGAGTTATACTTACCATGGGGCCAGGCGCTGCCAGCACAGGTAACAGCGGTGGGGGAGGTGGACAGACGATGGGATAGGGAAAGTTAAATTTAAAAAAACGAACTTACCTTGCGCTTGCCGAATAGCCGACTGGGCCATGCGGCGTGTGCAAGGTAAGTGGTTTTATTTCTTTTTTATTTTACTTTCCCGATCCCGTTGTCTGCCCACTTCCCCTCCACCCGCCCTGCCCCCCCCCGCCCCTGCCCCCCCCCACCACAGTTACTTGTGCCGACTGAGCCTGCTTAGGACACAAGTTATAGTTACTTGAGAGCACTATAACTATAACTGCTGAATTTCTTTGATTTTGTGTGTAAATTCTGAACCTAACTATAACGTTCCTGTAACCATTGATTTTTTTTTGTGTGTGTATTTCTAAATTCTATTTCCTAACTATAATGTCCTTGTCACCTTTGGTTTTTTCAGTAAATTTCTATAGTTTTTTAATGCTATTTTCTAACTATAGCGTCCCTATAACCCTTGTTTTTTCAGTGAATGTCAACGGTTTTTAATGCTGTTTCCTACCTATAACGTCCCTGTAACCTGGGTGTGTGAGTGGTTGTGTGGGTGTGTGATTGGTTTTCTGGGTCTCTGAGTGGGTGTGGGAGTGGCTGTATGGGTGTGGGAGTGTTTGTGTGGTTATGTGAGTGTGTGTGTGACTGCCTGTGTGGCTCTGTGAGTGTGTGTGAGACCGGCTGTGTGGGTGTGTGAGTGGCTGTACAGGTGGGTGAGTGAGTGGTTTCATGGGTGTGTACGTGGGTGTGTGAGTGGGTATGTGAGTTGTTCTCTGGGTCTCTGAGTGGGTGTGTGAGTGGCTGTATGGGTGAGTGGGTGTGTGAGTGAGTGTTTCAATGGGTCTGTAAGTGGCTGTATTTTTTTTTATTTGGATACTGGTTCTGTGGATCCATTGTGGACTCATACGGGGCCGCACTGAGCACCGCAGTGGATCCGTGGATGCTCATGCATCCAAAAAAAGAATAATTTTTGGGGACAATTTCTTGCCCAGGAGGGGTCCCTTCAGACCACTCAATCAGTCCCATGGGGTCAGGATACCTCTATCCTGAACCTCTTCTATCCTATTTACACTCCCCCCCCCCCCCCACTTCGGAACCGTGTCCTGATTGACAAAATGTCAGCCACAACTTTTCTTTCAGGTTGCGGCCAGCCAATCACAGTATTGCTGTTGGCACAAGGATCCGTGGATCTTCCGTGGTGGATTTGCGTTTCTAGGTATACAAAAATCTTTTTTCTTTAATGACTCCCAAACTACTGGTCAGATTTACACAAAATTACAAAAAGCATTCTTTCTGAACCAAGATCTAGCTTTCTGCCAAATTTGGAGTAATTGCGTTCAGTGGCAAAACACGTTCATGGGGGAAAACACGTTTTGGCATCCTCCCGTTTTTTTTGGCCCTCGCTTGATGAATCAGTTTTGCAGACAACAGCTGAAGTGACTGGCACACTAGTTTGAACATTTCGTGAAGATTCATGAAACAGCGCCAAAATTATTAGCAAAACAAAAAATGCTTTTCCTTTGGAAACTATGTCCTAATTATAACTGCCTAATGCTGCGGGGTCCCACATGGCCCCCCTCAGGCCTGGGGAACTCCACCTCCCCGAGGCTATTTGTAAAATTAGTGCAGGTGAGACCTGTATAGCTTTCCCCGCAGCCCCAGGGACTGCCACATCCCCGGGTCATTCTTTAAAATTTATGCGGGGTTGCCCTAGGCAACTCCCGTGCCCTCGGGACTGCCACCCCTTCAGTGCAAATGTATTATTGTGGCGGGGTCCGTGATGCACCCCGCAACCCCAGGGACCGCCACCTCCCCGGGACTAATTGTAATATTAATGCTGGGGGGGCTTTGACCCCCCCCCCGAAACCCCGCGGACCGCAACCTCCCCGGGGCTAAATATGAAATTAATGCGGGGGCATGCCTCAGCCCCGGGGACTGCCACCTCCTGAAGTGGAAAAAAATGCGGAGGGCCCCTGGGGCACCTCCAGGGACCCCCACCACCTCCCCGGGGCTGTGACCTGCAATGGAAGGGGGACATGCTCCTCAAGGAGCCATAGATGGCCCTGCGGACCACCACCTCCCAGGGCCGCTCCTGCTATGTCCAAGGGTGCCCACCCCTGGGTCACAGCTGTTTGTTATGGCTTGGCGGGAGCTTTACCTGTCCCGCCAAGCCGTAGCAAACTGTGCCCCGCTTTCAGCAAATGAGAGCACAAAAAATGCTCTGGCTTGCTCAAAGCAGTGCAGGCTCCTGCAGGAGGCGGGGAGCCGGCAGGGGCCTTGAGCCTCCCCCCGTAGTCCACACCACTTAAATGTGGGTGCCCTGGGTGGGACCACGGCACCCACAATAGAGGCCGGGCCCCGGGGGATGGGGTTCCCGGGGCTGAAATCGGCCGGGGGGACATGTGGCCCCCTTCCCCTTGTTTTTTTCAATTTAAAAATTTTAAAAAGATTTAGGCCAGGCCCCAGCAGATGGGGTCCCTGGGGCTGAAATCGTCCCAGGGAGGGACACCGCACGGCCCCCTCCCATTATTTATTTTAAACAAATTTAAAGGCCGGGCCCCGAGGGATGGGGTCCCCTGGACCGAAATCAGCCAGGGAGGGGGGGCTGCTCGGGCCCCCCCCCCCTTTAATTTATAAAAATGTTTTTTTTTTAAAAGGACAGGCCCTAGGGGGGGTGGTGTCCCCAGGGCCCAAATTGGCCCAGGGAAGGGGGGCCACATGGCCCCCCTCTCTCATTATAAATAAAAAGAAATTGAAAATAAATGCAGGACCAGCAAGTTGCCGAAGGCCTCTCCTCCTTTCTCCACCATTCTGCAAACGCGCCTACTGGCGCACTGCTGGTTGGGGTATGAAGTTCCCTTGGGTCCAGAGGGTCCTTGGGGGCCAACAAGACCTCCTGTTACCTCCAGTAAGTCCCACACAGCCTGATTGCTAAGTTGACTTCGGAGGCCATACCCCCTTTCTCCATCATTCTGCAAACGTGCCTCCTGCGCACTGATGGCTGGGGGTTGAAATCCTCTTGGCTCCAGAGTGTCCTTGGGGGCCAACAAGCCCTCCTATTACCTCTAGTAAGTCCCACACAGCTGATTGATGAGATGACTTCTGAGGCCACGCCCCCTTTCGCCACAACTCTGAAAACACACCTCCTGTTGCACTGCTGGTTGGGGGATGAAGTACCCTTGGCTCCAGAGGGTCCTTGGGGGCCAACTACCACTCCTGTTACCTACAGTAAGTTACACGGAGCGCGATTGCTTTGAGGACTTTGGAGGCCACGCTCCCTTTGGCTACCACTCTACAAACGCGCCTCCTGCACAATACTGGTTGGGTGATGAAGTCCTCTTGGATGCTGAGGGACCCTGGGGGCCAAGAAGCCCTTATATTACCTCCAGTAAGTCCCTTACAGCAGGAATCCTGAGAGCTAGGCTGAGGCCCCACCCCCTTTCTCAACCACTCTGCAAACGCGACTACCAGTTAAAAAAAATCTAAATTCACTTAAAAAACGTTACAGGGATGTTTTAGTTAGTAAAAAGATTTTGAAAAACCTTTGAAGTTCACTGAAAAAAACAAAGGTTGCAGGGACGTTATAGTTGGGAAATAGAATTTAAAAAACCTTATAAATTCACTGAAAAAACCAAAGGTTACAGGGACGTTATAGTTAGGCTCAGATTTCCTTTGTACAAAGCCAGTAAAATTCAGCAGTTATAGTTACCTGAGCTAACAATAACTTACTTCCCCGCAATTCACTGCTTATGACCTCACATATTACATCACTCATGACATGGTCAGTGACATCACTGATGGCATCTTAAATGATATCACTGATGACGTCATCTGCAGAACCACTCACACCCCCATACAACCTCTTGTATGCCCACTCACACACCCATACAACCACTCACATACCCATTCACAGGCCCATACTAGTACTCACATACCCACTCACTCCTCGACAGAGGGACTTGCACACCCACTCACTCTTACAGCCCCTCACACAACCATTCACTCACCCATACAGCCCCTCATTCAACCAGTCACTCATCTGTAGAGTCACTCACATAGCCTCACACATACAGCTACTGATATACCCGCTTATTTACCTACAGAGTCACACACACACACACACACACTCTCACCCATACAGCCTCTCAACCCAACCACTTACTCATCCATACAAACACACACGCCCACACAACCACTTACATACCAATTCACATGTCCATACAAGCACTCACCCATCACTCACTCACCCATACAGCCATTCACACAGACACTCTCCAATACAGCCACTTACACACCAACTCACTTACCCAAATACCCATTCAAACAGCCACTCACTCACCCACAGAGCCACTTACACACTGAGTCACTCACTCATACAGCCATTCAGACCACCCACTCACTCACCCATACAGTCACTACGCACCCACTTACCCACACACAGCCACTCACACAGCCACTCACACTGCCACTCACTCAGCCACTGACACACCCACTCACTCACCAATACCACCACTCACCCAGCATGTCACTCACCCACACAGCAACTCACACACCCACTAATACACCCATACTGCATTTACACACCCATACACACAAGGATACATACACTCACATAATCTGTTAGAAGTAGTATTACTCAATAGTGTTGCACCTAGTATACCAATTTAATTTTTGTAGTAGGTTAGTATTTATGTTTAACACCCATAAACTCTTAAAAGCACTTACACTCACTTGATAATGTCATCAGTGATATCAGTGATGTCATCAGTAATGTCACTGAACATGTCATGAGTGTTGTAATATGTGAGGTCATAAGCAGTGCATTGCGGGGCGTAAATTATAGTTAGCTCAGGTAACTATAACTGTTGAATTTTAAAGGTAAAAGTGATGCTATAGTTGGGTATAGGAATAATCATGGCCTAAGTGTCAGATGGACCCTAGGTGGTGATGCAAGACTATTTAATAAAGACAGGCGAATCCTACCTGGGCTTCTAATTCCCAAGTTCCGTTGACACCCTAGGCTTTAGGGGATACCGGTAGGCTGGTGAGGGAGGGTGTGGTATCCTTTGTAGTCGCACTTTCGTCAAAAGGATCACCTCTCTTGTGCACCTAATAATGTCCACTCCGTGACGCTAGGTGTTACTCTTGCATCACCACCTAGCAGCCGCGGTTTGTGCAGGTAACAGCGGTGGGGCCGGGTAAAGAAGGATTTCGAGGGACGATGCAGAGGGAAAATTAAATGAATAATTAATTTCCCCTCTGCATCGTCCCTCGAAATCCCCCCTTACAAGGCCCCACCGCTGTTACCTGCACGGACTGCGGCTGCCACCTAGGGTCCATCTGACACTTAGGCCATGATTATAGGGAGCCACTAGCCCTGAAGAATGCTCCAGAGTTTTTAGGCTAATCATTGAGGGCAGAAACATGTTGGCAAATAAGAGACTGACTTGAGCCATTGTACTCTATGCTACCGAGGGTCCTCACTAATAAAGGTGATAACCGAGGAATCCTGAGGTAGTTTTAGATTATCTGGATCCCTCTGCTATCCAGTAGTTTTATGTAAGAACCCCCTCCTACCGCCAAGTCTTCACGGAGGTTGAGTCCGCCCTGGTGGTACCGCCTTACCAGGGTGGGGAGAGGATGCCGATGATGAGGCATGACACTATTATGTGTGTGTGAGGCATCCTCTTCTATTAAGGATGGCCTTCCCTCTCTAATTGACCCCACATTATACAAGGAGGAATTAACTGATCAGATCTGGGGGTCTCTTTATCTTCTCTGTCTCTGCAGGCATCCTACTTTAATGTGTTATGTATGTCCTGCTTTTGGAGGAATGTAGGGTGCCTTTTCTCCTCCAACTCTCTTCTGGGTGGTTATTATACTTAGAGTCATACTGCTTTTAACATGTGTGACTACTGTCGCCATGACCAAGCTACAATTCCACTAATGGTTGTGATAGCTGGTTAACGGTCATGAGGTAGAGGCATTTTGATCTACGTCTCTGTGGAGAGCCAGCTGATTGGCTTGTGTAAATCTGTGTAGTGTGTCATGTCTGAGCCCTTTATTTTTCCCTTATGGTGTAAAGAAGGCTTGAGAGTGCTTGTGTACATGAGAGGTGGAGTACCCAAACTGTACCCCCGTGAATATAGCTCCTTGGGTTGATGGTTTAATGGTAGTCAGTGCTTCTGTCTCCCCTCACTGCACTTCTCTCTCCTTCCCCTCAGTGTACAAACAATTTAAAAACCAGGTGCATGTGTTTGGGTGCATGTGTCACATCCACTGAATGGAATGGCTGGATCCATTGTGCTTACTGGACCCGTACCAAGCTGGTTTCAGCAGCAACCTGTGTCCTGAGATGAGCAACATGAATGACTGCAGCACACTGAATTCTGAGGTTTGCCACCTACCCACTCATCCAGCATTGACATGAATCTGCTGGAGAGGCAAGAGACCACGTGCAGCACCTGATTGGCCGGGAGCTGTCTGGATTTCAATCCACATAGAGAAAGTGTCAATTTCTCCTTGGGCTGGTTACCAAGAAGATCTGGAGCTCCTGAAGGAGATGCACTTTTATTTGAGTTGCCAGCTTGTTGGAGACCTCACCCCTATTAACAAGGAAGCTACGCCCAGGATGGCGAGCTTATTAATGTTTTACTTTCCCTGCTATTCAGTGCAAAGCAAAACCTTATCTTCTTCTTGGATGGGCTGATCACTTCGCCTTTCCTTTCATGTGAATGGTACTAAGACAAAAGACATCTAGCATATGGAGGTCTATATCTTCATGCAGGTGCTGGCGATCTTTTTCTCAGGAAAAATCGATCATAGCCCTCTCTACAGCCTTTGCCCCCACTCGTCATCCTACTAGTGACACAAATATTGACATCAATAGATCATTTGAGGTCTTTAATCTTAAAATTGACTAAACGTTTTGACCGTACACTCCTAGAAAAGATAAGTTCCTGTCCCATTAACTTACCCCCAAAGACTTAAGCAATACCCATGGTTTACGCAGTAGCTTCAGGTATTGAAACCACACACCTGCAGAACAGAAAGACGGTGGTGCTACAAGTGTAGTGAGTAGGCAAGAAAACCTATGTTTCTGCTTTCGCTCTCTATACCATATAAATTCCAAATGAAGTCATCTGAGCTTAACTAAAATACCATGTATATCTCCCAGGCACCCAACACAGCTAAAAAGAGCTTTTCAAAGACTTGGAAAAACTCATATCTCCTGTATCTCGATCCAACCAATCATTGCATCCTCTAGATCTTTGCAATAAACTATCAAAGTGTTTCTTTTCTAACATCAATACAATTTGTGCTCATATAAATGATTTTCTGGCCACTCTTTTAGGTGACATAACCAATTTGAAACAAACTGACCCGCTTCACTGAAATATCACTTGCAGAAACACTGCATGCCGTATTTGGTGCCAGACCTCATGTTCACCTTCTGACCTTTGTCCACCAGATATCATGAAACTGCTGACTCCCTGGATCCTTTGTCCACCAGATATCATGAAACCGCTGACTCCCTGGATAATCCAAGAGATTTTTTCATTATTCAATCTATCACTCAATCAAACTGCTGTGGTAAATCCATTAGTCATAAAGCATTCTCTCATTCCCGATTACTCCAATAATTATTGGTCCGCCTCTATGCTGGCCTGCTGGAAAAGTTCTGGAAAAGTTAAGTCTTCACCCAGCTGCAGACTTACATCAAATCCATTCACGTTCTACACCCATTGCAGGCTGCTTTTAGATCCAACTTGAGCACAGAACTTGGTGTTTACATCAAGTTGTGTAGACTGGTCAGCTAGGGAGACATGGGTGCTCTTGTTCTGTTAGACCTGCTGGCTGCAACTTGCTCCATTGACCATGGTCTGCTCCTAGATCGCCTGAAAGACATTAGTGTTGACATTGTACTAAGGATCTTTTCTCTCCCACCTTATGCAAACTACCTTCTTCCCCCTATTTAAATCATCTTCCCTTAAGTTTTCCGAGGGGGTCGATCAGAGATCTACTTGGTCATCTCTACATTTTAATGTGTGTATGTTGCCAATGACCTTGCTGCTGAATTCTTTGGCCGCACAATTTTAAATGTAAGCCAACGGCACACAGGTATTGTTTAAAATATCAAACTCTTAAACTTCCATTGGCTTGTATAACGCTGCAGATAATACCTCAGCCAACTCTTTTACTATTGTTTGCCATTGGATGGCTTCCAATTTCTTAAAACTCAGCTGTATATTTCCTTTAATAAATTTAAATACTTTCAATTGGCCGGAGACAATGGTCCCTCATTATTCCCCAGCACTAGTTGCGAGAAATGTAGAAAGCTACATATATTCCAACCATTCCCTGGAATTTAGGACTTTGAAACTGGTTAGTTCCTGTCACTGCCGAGTCAAGTGGGTGGGAAAACTGCTCCTACGTGTTGCTTCCGAGTATCATCTAAGGTGGCCATGGCGTTCAATAAATGCTACATGTAATATAACATAATATAACATGACCAGCTGCCCCTTTATTGCCCCTTTATTAGGTCTTGCAGACCTGCGTTGCAGTGCGCATGCGCTGCTCGCTCTGCGAGGCTTATTGTAATCGAGATTTCAGAAGTGGAGTTTAAGCCCCGCCCATCATTCTGATTGGCTGGCGTCATCGTGTATGCTAAACGCTGGCTTCCGATTGAAAATGAGGCTTCTTTGTTACCGCTCTGTCTCCTTCTTGGCCGGCCCATCCGGACTGGATCTTTCACTTGCGGCGTTACACTGTCTCCTTTATTAGTGGGTAAGCACTCTTTTGTGCTCATTCTGCTTTAGCAAGCCCGCTCGCGCTTCACGTTATTGTCTAATGCTTATTTTATTTATTTATTTACTTTGTTTTTCACTTTGGCGGCACACGCGCTTTACCTTCAGCCATGTTAATTTAAAGCGCCGGTGCCGCGATTGTTGAGGCAGTAAAGAAATAGATTTATTTCTATTTGTTTACTTTTGCTACAATCGCGTCACCCGCGCTTTACTTTAACGTGGTTAAAGGTAAAGCGCGGGTGCCGCGAATTGTTGAAAAAGTAAACAAATAGAAAAAATCTATTTCTTTACTTTTTCAACAATCGCGGCATCCGCGCTTAACTAAAGTAAAGCGCGTGTGCCGCGATTGTTGAAAAAGTAAACAAATAGAATTTTTTATACCTGCGGGAGCGCAGCATGCCGAGCTGTAGCTTCGCATATGGCGGGCTGCGCCTTTCCTTTTGTTCTGCATGTCTGCCTCCTCTCCAGCTCTGCAGACTCGTTGCTCCCCCGCCTATGGACTGGCTCCAGTCCCCCAAAGAACGTCTCTTCCTCCGCCCCTCCAAACCACTCTGCTGACTGACTACAGAAAGCTCGCATGCAGTATCGGAGCCCATTCATGAGGGTTTTGAATGTTTTTAATAATGGTAAGTGTGAATCCAGCAGCAGCCGTAACGCGCCACTTTCAATTTTTAAAAGGTATCGTTTTTTTCGTGCTAATTATTTGGCACTGTTTTGCTACTCAATTATAAGTAGTTCCACCTTTAAGAAGGCGGGTCTTCCCCATAAATGTGCAACTTCCTCCAAAGCTGGCCTAGGGTGTCCGATCCTTCCAGTTCCACAGGGTCTGCATTTTGTATTAACCATGGGGCTGTGACTCGCCGCCAGTGTCTGTGGCCTGAGGAGGAACTGGCTACATACACCACAGGAGGTGCAGAGGTGTGCGTTACACCCCTGTTGAGACAGCTTCAACTTTTGGTTAAGGCTGGCGGCGAGATCATTCACGGGCTTGCAGGAGGTCTGGAGCTGGGAAAGCTGCCTTTGTTTCAGGAAGCTCTCGGCTGAAACATGCATGTTAAAACTCTGTGCTTACCATAGCATGCCACCCCCACTAATTTGATGCCTCTTTGTTATTTAAGCTAAATATAGAAATCAACAACTGACATTACACCTGATACAAGCCAGGACTATTGGTTTTGTCAATAGTTAGCTGCATAAGATAAACGAGTAACAACGACTATTTCTCCAATTTTGAGACTGAGAAATAAACACTTCAATGTATTACAACGTTTATATGGCACTTAATACACGTGAGGAGTTATTGTAGCACTTTACTACATGAAGCCCTTCAGCATCAAGAAATGTGACTGGCTCTGCCCCAGCCCATTAATCCCCATAGAGACGCCAACCTGACCCGTGACTGTTTGTGCCCCAGCCAGCAGCTCCATAGAGATGTCAGTCATGAGACTACCTTCCCCACAGCCCCTGAAGCCCCCTGGAGACATGAGCCTGACGTGACTTACCCTGCCCCGGCCCTAACGCAACGAACTAACATGCAAGTCTTGAAGCGTTCCCGTTTTCCTGACTATACTGCAGTTCGGTTGCACAGCAAACAGAAGGACCCCCTGTTGCACACTTGTATTTTGCAGTTTATTTTGTGTTTTTTTTTCAGTTTTGATATAGCGCAAATTCAACTCTAAGCTATTGATTGGAACGCTTACCATGGCACCAGTTACATTGCACAAGGACAAATTCGGTTTTTGTAGGCACGGATAATGACGCGATTTCCCCAGGATCACAGGATGTCGAGCCGACGCCAAGATTAGAACCTGGTTCCCTGGCTCAGAAATGGGTAGCCTAGACTGATGTCACATTCTCTCCCCATGGCCGAATCTTCACAAGCCCCTGCGAGGTTGAAAGGGCCCCACATTATCATTCTGGTATACGCGCTCATTCATCTCCTGTTTCAGCTCTAATTGTATTGTACGATTGTTTCCTTTTAATAGTAGCTTCTCCTCTTTCTTCCTGACCTTTGTCATTGTAAACGTATGCACTGGCTCTGTTAATGAACAATAATAAAGAAAGAGCATGCAGGCCGCCAGCTCGTGCGTGTGGGGGCGATGTATGGGGTTTATTTCTTGGGTGGTACAGAGAGACCGAGCCGCCTCTGTCTTTATTTCAGGTACTCTAGAAGAGCATCCCATGAAATAAATAAACACCTGTCAGAAAAAAATACAACTAATTGCCCAGTACATTAACAGTAGACGAAGAGGGATCGGCTTTTCAATTCCTTGAGCTGGAGGTCACTTGCGCAACTGCAACATAAACAGTCGCAGGTGCTCTGGGCAAATGCTGTCTTCTCTGCACTGGTGCAAAAACCAGCTTCAAGGGCCATAAAACAAACACAAGTGGCATCTACATCATAAAACAACATCACCTTCGTACCGGACACTTGCAACCTTCAGGAGGTTTATGATCAAAATTCTATCAGGCACAGCGAGCTCTCCCAAAGCCTCCAGGAGCCGAGCAATACACAAACGGTATACACGCTTTCTGTAACTTTCTTTAGTCTTTGACATCATGTGTTAGTGTTTTCACTGCCGGCACGGCTCTGTCATTGTTTGATTGTATACACACAATGGGCACTACCCCCGCCCTCTCCACTATCTCTTTTATGGGTTCAATCGTGTTGCTTCTACCCTCCCCTAACATGTTGGTAAACATCGGGGCATTTGTGTAGTTGGGAGGACTTTAGTTGTAGCAAAGAGAACCCACGCTCATGTTGTAAACAACAGTCACATGGCCCTCAACCAGCAAACATATCATGACCCGCAACAGCAACTAATCCGGAAATGTTTGTCCGAAAAGGAGGTTGGTCCCAAACTGGTGAAAATCAGATGAAAGGCCTCAGTGCAGGCTTCTCAATTACCACCAAGTCATTAACACACATCATATGCACCTGTCCACTCTTGCTAACTGAACGTCAATATTGGGTAAAATCCACCTTCAGTCCAGGGACTCTATTCACAGAAATGCTGTATTCCAGTTCTTGCAGAAGACTGAATTCAGATTACCCGCCCGTTTTGTAAAATATTTGGGATGTGCAGCTAATAAACTAAATGCACTGAATGCACCTCAGGCTGGAGCACCCACCCAGTGTCCTGTATGAAATAATAGCCTGTTTTTAACAGGCTGTCCCACGCCCCCCATGAACTGCTCGCTACTGTGATATGTTCAAGCTTTTTTTTTTTATGATGGGCCTGAAACTCTATATGAAATGTTTCTATGAAACATTTTAATACCTCGACTCCTTCATGAGCTGCTCTCTATTGTAATACCATTAAGCTCTTGTATATGACATAATTGACATTTTCTATGAAATACTTTATATCTGCATACCTGCAATGGTTTTTACTAACTGTGCATTAACAATAAATAAATAAATACTGGTATTGTTCAGGCACGCTTTGCAATGTTATGCCTTCCTGCACCTCTGCACACGTTCCCAGCCTCTGCTACCTGGTGTCATCCTGCTCATACTCAGACTTTAGGTTTCTTTGCATGGTTGATGTTCTGATGGAGTAGTGGCCTCCTGCCCCATGGCTCAGCTTCGTTTTGCATCCTCAAGAGTAAACAATGCTCACATGTCAAATGCTTGTCTTCTTTGCTGGCTTTGTTAAAGCCCTGCACGTCTTCCTCATCTGCTGCAGCTTCACTCGATGGTGCAGGCGGACTTGACTCTCTTGACTGTGCAGCAGCTGGGAAAAAGTGAGCAGTGATTTCCAGAAACACCCTCTTAGGTCGCCTGCTTCTCACAAAATGGGGCTACTGCCTCTAGTTGCCAGGAAGAAAGATTGCCTACCTGATTCTGGCAGCCAATCAGAAAGGAGAGAGGCATTTCCTTTTTTTGTATTTTTATTCATCTATTCACACTCCTCTATGTTAACATAGCCATAGCTTTACTATACAGTTGCTATTAAAAATTATAATATGGTCTAGTGTGCACTTTTTTTCTTTAAATAATCACTCCACTGCAAAAAAAAACAAGCATTGGCATAGCCAATAGGTCTCGCCTTTGGGACCTTATAAGTATTTAATTATGCAGCACAATATCCTTGGTGCAACATCAACTGTTGCATGGCTAAACACTTATAATGTCCCAAAGGCGAGACCGATTGGCTATGCCAATGCTTGTTTAATGTATATTGAATTAATAAACGACTGTTGTATTGCTCATTTCTAAATTTGACAGACCGCGCCACCATATGGCAGACTGTGATCAGTGCCGGTGTTGACCAGTGCCATGCCGAATACCGGAAACCACCAGCACAAATTAAACACTGGCATGGGGAGGGATTCTGGGTGATTCACTTAATCTCCTTGTGCCATAAAAAAACTAAAAAGTATGCTTTTAAGAGTACAACTTCTGCTTCTCTTGTAAAATGCTGTGGGGCCAAGTTTGTGCTATATGAAGCTGCAAAAACATACAAAGTACGTGTTGCATGTGGAAGCAGAACTTGGCCGAAGATCACTAAAGAGCTTTAAACGGTATAAAAAAATGCTGACTTAAACATCTGCCTCACAGCCACGCTAGCACAACAAATGCTATCCGTTATATTATAAATCACGGACAACGCTAGCACAGCAAATCCTATCCGTTATATTATAAATCACGGACAACGGTCTGTCCGTGTAAACTAACAGATAGATGGTCACCCTAGCCAAGCTACTTAAATCAAAACATGCCGCGATTTCCGGATATAGAACGTAGTGCAAATGCTTCTGCTGCCATTACTTCGTCAGAACAAGAAACAGACGGGGGCATAAGGTTAAAACAAAAAGCAGCGCCTACGTATAAGGGAAATGGACTGAAAGACAATGCCTTTAAGCTGTCACGAAGAACCTCAAACAAGCTGGCGCAGCAATGCATGAAAAAGTTTTCTCTTCAAGACAGGGTGGTGAGAGAGGGAGGGGTCGGGTGAGTCTCAGACAAACGCCACAGTTCAGGAAAGAAGACGGATTGGCGGGCGGAGAGATGGGAAGACGAGAGAACAGGGGAGGCAAGAGTAACGGAGGGTATACAAAGAGAGATAGAGAAGGGGGCAGAGAAAGTAGAGGTGCGAAAAAAAATAAACAGAGGGGCGAAATTTAAAGAGAAAGTAGGGCAGAACGAGAAAAAGAGAAAAGGGCGCGGACGCAAAAAGTAAGGCGAGAAAGAGACGAAAATTGCAACATGAAAAAGAAAGTAAGAAGATAGCAGGGGAAGAAAGACTGAACCGAGAGCGGGAAAGACAAGAAGCGCGAGCAAAAAGGAGACGGAGAGGGCGGAGCGAGTGAGTGGCTGGGACGTGTGGGCGAGGAGAGAGGCGCGCGCTTGGGAGAGCAGTCTGCTCATTTTCAAGCACTGTGCTTGTGGCGCGCCCCTGCTCGCTCCCCGCAAGGTGGATGCCGCCACAAGCACGAGTGTGTGCTTGAAAATGAGCAGATCGACGGCTAAAGGCCCTCCTATGCAGCGCATGCGCGCTGCGTAGGCGAGACCTAAACATTGCCATTTACAATGCCAATAGCTCCAATTCCAACAAATGCGAGACCTATTGCATTGCAAATGCTTGTTGTATATAAGCTGACGCCATCTGCAATGTTCACCTTTTACTAGAAGAAGGTCTGCATATCTGTGTAGATGAAGAATCTGAATAGAGATAGAATCTTTGGTTGTCTCTTGGGGCGGGGTAGGCAATGTACTTTAGGACTCAGGAATTGACGTTTAGCTGCTGCAGAGTAAAGTAAAAGGAGGTACACTTCCTTGTGTGTTCGAACCTGCCTGTTTCAAGTCAGTTTAAAATCCATCACACTTTGTATGCTGCTCCAGTGAATTTTGGTGAGATAGCAACTACAGCGATCATAAGCCAGAGGAGCTGCCCCTCCCAAATGCAGATCATAGTGAGTAGTGTTGCTGAAGAATAGCCTGAAGTTCTGTGCCTTTATGGCAGCTGCTGCTGCATCTATGTTGCCTAAAGTAGTAGTAAATAACAGAACGAAGGTCTGCGTCCCTTTGACACTGCTGCTGTTTCTGTGTTTCTTTAACAACACCGGAGAAGAAGCTTGAAGGCCCATATGCTCCTAAACACTGATATATTGCTATTTTCCCAAGTAGCAGTGTTGCTATCGCTGAAGAAGAAACCAGAGAGCCTGTGTGCCTGTTAATCTGGCCTCTCTCACCTTTTTATCCTGAACCCCTATAAGTCAGCAGAGACCAATACTGGGCTCAGAGACTGGAGTAGCACTGTATCCCAACATCACCTGTAAGGAGTGTTGTAGCTTCTTCGGAGTCACAAAGATAGCTATTGAATTGTAATTAATAATTCCTGATGCTTTGCTTAGCTATGGCATATCCAGTAAAGACGAGCAGTAGTCCATTTCATATAGATGTACAGGCCTGTTCAAGTCTTAGATTAAGTTATACGATGATTGCAACAGTTGTTTTAGTTGTCTGAAGTTATTAAGCGTATTTCCTGAATGCAAATAAAGTCAGTATCTTTCTCTAAAAGGAACACCCTGCTTGAACAATATATTTACTATGAGAAATAACAAGTGCTATCATTGCTCGACCTGGCTAACACCTGAAACCTAAAGAGGAGGTATTTGGCAATGAATTGACTGTGCTCTCTGGATCCCACAGGAGTCTATTTCTTTGTTAAAATTAGAAAAATGTGCTGTAGCAAATGCGACATAAACACAATAACCACACTAAGTAATGGATGTGATAGATATGGGGTGGTTGTAATACAGTAGATTTCTATTGACTGTGGTGGAGTCTCTCATGTGATGGAAGCTGAAGAGGGTGTCTTGTAAATGCTAGATCCAATTATTTGCATTATGAAGAATCTGCTGTTCACAGCCACACGTTCATTAAGACTTTGTAAGGTATCCTTGCCTCTCCTTTTAGTACTTTAAGGGACCTCAAGTCTTAACCCTGCTAGAGGTGATGTGTGGATATTAGAAGGACCATACACCATTCTCAAATGTCGTAAGATAAAAATAGCGTAATAGTCTGACAAAGGGAATCCAGAAAATAAAAAAGTATTTGCTAGATACAGTATAAAATAGGGAATAATACACTGAAAGTAATGTTAACTGCTCAATAGGGATTTTATAGATATGGTCCTAGAGCTAATATTTATTTTAGCGGCCAATTAACTTCTGAAGATAATGTTTTATATGCAGTGTTTGATTTCAGATAGACATGATGGGATGGGAACTGATATGCTACAGGAAACGGGCGTGCTTCATTGAGCTTCTCTAGAGTTATAAAAGTCACCTGCCTGGTTATTGTGAATATCCTAGCCCCGAGACTGGTTCAGAGCCCTCCTAATAGTAATACATTTTCCTTTATATAACACAACCACTCAGTTTGCTCCTAGTGATGTTGGAATCCTGTCTCCTAATGTGTCTCTGCTACATAATATTCTTAAACACAATGGAACCTATTTACAAACTGCATTTTGTAGTTTGTAAAGTAGAACTAATGTAGAACTGCTAAACAGTATTCACAAACCTGCTTGCGGAGACCTCCCTCTCTCCTATCTTTTGTGCTTAGAGATCAGTGTACACGTAGGTGTACGTTTCAGTTGTACATATGGGAGGGACAAAAGGAGGTGGCTGGAAATGGGGAATACTTACTTCTAAATGGAAGGACTTTATGGTGGGACAAGCTAATACAATCACCCGCAAAAGAGTAGGACCATTGCTATTCATAAATTAAACTTCTAAAGTTACTACAGCGCTAGAGGTGTGAAAACAGGTGTAAATATACTCCAGCCCAGCCTTGGAGTAAGTCAAGCACCAAACATGGCCACTCACCACTACTCACTATACAAAAGAGGGGACTAGGAGCGCATAAAGGTCCAGCATACGAGGTCCCAACCAGGCTATGTAAATCCAAAGAGTATGCAGTTCCTATCAAAGAAAATGTAACAGAAAAGTGGTCGGTGGTCAACTGAGAAACCAGATCGGGGGATCTGATTGCTCAGGAGCAATGGCCCTCACACGCCCAGATTGGGTTAATGAAGATACATGTCTATAAATACCCAATCGCAATCACCTCTGAGGTGGCAGAGACAGGGGTAAGTCATTGTGAATCACGCGCCGGAATCCTTTTTAGCCCGCAAATGAGCGCAGCCTCAGCCACTACCCAATGGGATCTTAACCTTACCACAATTGGGTCAATTTTTTTAACTAAGGTATATTATATACACTTGTGATTGCAATTGGGTATTTATACACATATGTATCTTCATTAACCCAATCCTCAGCAGATAAGGTCGTCGGTCCTGAGGAATTTCTGAGATCGATAGCGACTAATGTGGCAAGAAACATGTCAACCTACTTTTACACAACTCTTTGAGCTGGATTAGAGCATTAGATCCACCTCCAGCCACTCATTGTTTTTATTATAACAAGGGGACCCACATATTAAAACGGCCAGGGTACCTATTAGTTATTTTCATACGCACATCTCACCAATCTACACTAAATCACACACACAACACTTCCACTCATACTTCACAATGGCAAAATCAAAAAATATCCGGTAAAGAAACCCCTTGAGGGGCACGGGCATTGCAGCGCCGGCCTAACGAGAAGCTGCCCTATGATGAAGCATGACACCTACCTGGGTGTGCGAAGGCAATTGCTCCTGAGCAATCAGATTTCCCGATCTGGTTTCTCAGTTGACCACCGACCACTTTTCTGTTACATTTTATTTGATAGGAACTGCATACACTTTGGATTTACTCACCGCTACTGCAACACAATCAATGTTGAAAATCGCAGCAACATTTCAGCAGCTTTTAATTTACCCATTTGCTGTCAGATGGAAAGTGAATTAGTTTCAGTAATGCGGTTTCCTTCTTGTCTAACACTGCTGGGTGACTGGCCACCAGCCCCCCAGAATCATCTACATGCTGTGATCGAAGCCTTCAATAAGAATGTTGTTTCAGTAGTCTGGAAGGCAGTGCTTAATTTATGTCGGTGTTTTTCAGTGCTTGGCACCAATACCTATTTTTAAACACTAGCACCCGTTTGTGGGAGTGCACCACATGGTGGCGCTCTCAGCCTATTTTTGAACACAGTACGAGTGTTTAGCAATGCAATGTAATAAAAGTTATAAAAGTAAAACTTCCAAGCCACCCCTACAGGTTGGGGTGACTTCCAATAGTCCACAATGACACACTTGTTTAGGTGCGATTGTAGGTAATGCTGGTACTGCCATTTGGCAGTAGTGGCAGGAGCTGTGTGTGCTGCGGCTGCAGTGGAATACCTTGGGGCCTGACACTTATATTATTACGCATTTTTACAGCTGATAGTCCAACATTTAAACCTGTCCGAGGTCAGCCCTTTGTTAGGACCATTTTGAATGGCCGAGATTTAGAAAAAGAATGTTGGGCGGGTTTCTCACAACTTGGACTGCTGCAGGATACTTACTGCCTGCTGTTTACGTGTTTTTTCCCGTGCAGTACAAAGGAAGCAGACGAGTATCCCAAAAGATGCGCATTAACTGTGAAATTCCTTTCCACTTACCATAAACTAAAAATATAACAATTCTACTAGCTTTACTAATTAGAGCTAAGTTTAAACACTCCTGTTCTCACTTCTAAGTAATCTTGCTTAAATGTCACTCTAACTTCTGATCGCGTTCACATCACACTCAGGAATAAAACAATTTGTAGTGTGCACCTAACAAGGAACGTCACTGGCATAATATTTATATATATATATATATATGTATATGTATGTATATATATATATATATATATGTATATAAATATGTCTGTATGTATATGCTATTTGTGGTGTTTGAAACAAATCACACAATGCTTAAGAATAACAGTAGTGTGGATGAATAGTTATAGTGTAAGGTTTGCTCGCGTATAAAATAAATGTTTCTAACTTAATTCATTCCGCATATTTCTTTTGTAAAAGTGTCCTTTCTGTATTTGTAGAAACAAGTAATGAAAGTTTAAGTCAAGCTTCGGTAACAGGCGAGCCAGTCATCAGTTTGCACTACAGTACAGAGGGGACTACGACAAGCACAATTAAGCTGGACTTCACAGATGAGTGGTGAGGTACCTTTCTTGTTTGTATCTCTGCATTGCATTAAACAGTTTCTTGTCTTTAATTTTTTCGTATATTCAATGCAAGACATGCAAAGAACCTAAAGAATAATTTGAAGCATTGTTAAAATTAACATGCTTTCCTACTGCAATTGTCTCTCAGGTTACCTTAATTCTAGTTTTCAGATTACTGTACTAGTATCTATAACAATTATTTCTAAATAATAAATGGTTAAACAATATATGGGTCTTAAACAAGTTACAGCTAAAGTTTGACACAAATGGAAACAGAACATGCTGGGCTCCAGGAAGGTCATCACTCCCTGGGCCAAAATGAAAAGTAATACAAGGAGCCCTGGTTGAGTAGAATCCAACAAGAAAACCAGCAAATCAAACAAGCATTGGCATAGCCAATAGGTCTCGCCTTTGGGACCTTATAAGTATTTATCCATGCAACAGTTCATGTTGTTGCACCAAGGATATTGTGCTGCATAACTAAATACTTATAAGGTCCCAAAAGCGAGACCTATTGGCTATGCCAATGCTTGTGTTACCAGTCATTGGCGCATGCATTTTCATCCTTGCCTTTTCTGTCGACGTTCCATTTATAACCAGAAACTCTGGGTTTGATTCCACCAGTTTAACTACTCATTTTCTGAAGCCAGGACAAGTTACCATGAGTGGCATTAAATCACCATGAGTTGTGTCAGATCACTTAGCCTATTCCATGCCACCCTGCCAGATCCCTCCGATCCTCGGGCGCGGAGCTGGCTGTGGTACCTCTATTCAGGAAGAAAAGATGGGGTGGCGCCCCTTCTCCCTGCTTGCGGCCAGGGTTTGGAAGGCCCTTCCCTAGAACTTACGCTCAATGAAAGGACGAACACTCTTTCAAACGTAGTCTCAAAACATGACTGTTTCAAACTGCCTACCAGTAGGCTGGCTCTTGCTCCAATCTGCTTCTAGTCTGCTTAGCGCCATCTCGCTACGAGTAGCTGGCGCTTTACACATTTCTGCTGGATTCCACTCTGAAGGCAGGATGTGCCCCACAGATCTGTATTTTCTGTTAACTGAGCCATCTGACACATGCAGGTGATCCAAAATCCTTAAAATTCTTACCTGGTTTTGCTTCACCACAACCATAAATGTTTTCTAATTGAGCATTACTAACCCTAATGCCAGCGGCTCATCATTCCAACGTTTAATCACATTTTGTCTGGCATTGAATGAGAGTGGCACCCCAGTAAACGACACCTGCAAGTAATACATCAAGCATGCCAACAACATGCCATTATGGGGAGCTGGTAGCAGGTTACAAAGGCTGTTTCGCACTTTACATCTTCCAGGTGTCCAGCACTGCACACTGCTTTGTTTATTTATTGGTTTACTGAGTAGTGTAAGGCTCACCTTCCCTCAGGTCTATCGTGCAGTAGGGGGAGGCACATCCACCCACACCAGAGCAGGGATGCCTTTCCCAAATCTCCCCTGGTGGCACCATCTACTATTCTCACCCAGGCTCTTTAATAATCAGGTCACTCTGAAGTTCCCACAACGATGCACTAGCAATACATTTTTTGCTGTTCCCAAAATCAGGAATCAACTGACTGACTACTTTACACTGGCTCAGTGTCTGCAAAGCTATCCCTCACACTCCCTTCATTCTCCACTCCATGTACAAGATGCTGATACATACCGATGCGACAAGTCTGGAGCACATTCTCCGGGCTTCACAGATGACAGCAAAACACTATAGTCACAAGTGACAGCTCTACGACCATGCACGAAGCAGCCACTTAGTTGACAAACGATAACATGCTTTGGGGCCCCGTCAAGGGGTAGGGAAGCCCCATAGAAGCGGAACAATGCAATACAAATACAAAAGCTACAGTAATCCAGACGCTAGTATTGATAACGCCAGCTACATATCCCACAACCTAAGGTTATCCAATGACAAACTCCTGGAAGTCTCCAGCATAATCAGAAATACAACAGATAACCCGCTTTTCTGGAGGCGGCAGCAGGTTTCTGGCAATCTCTTCCACTGGCACTTTCATCTGTCCTAGTCAGGTTTCTTTTAGAGAAGATTCCAGGGCCTAGTAATCCGCTAGGTATTATGCTGGATGTTGTGCTTTCTAATATAGAATAATATAACACAGCCTCGTAGCTCTGCAAATATCAGCTGTTACCTTACTCAACTGCGGTCATGATCTGGACCTCAACAGAGTGAAACGCCAAGTCGACACTACAGGAGTTTAAACATGTGATTTGCAGTTTACTCTTACATCTTTGCGGTGTGTGCCTCAACCCACTGAACTATCAAATTGTGGTGCACTTTCAAAAGGTATCTGCTACTCTTCGAATAAAATTGTCTGTTAGAGGGCAATTAAACGTGTTTCCGGTAATATATTGTGCCAGTGTATTCCCTGTAACCGGGCTCCTGTGGACAGGGGCAAGGCACCCATGCTTCTATTCTATTCTACATGTCCTTTTCATGTGAAATACAATTCCCCGTTGATTTGAGGAGACTTGAATTTAATGCTGAGAAAGCTATGGATATATTTAATAATATACTAGCATTCAAAGGGAACTTGCACTGAATATTAAATCACCCACATTAAACGTCTGTTGATGGAGCACTGGTCCACCCCCACAATAATAAGAGCGCCCTCCTCCCCATAATGTGTGAACTGAAACGAGCAGCGCGAAGGCCTTTAATCCACACAGATCCTTCTGCAAATACACAAAGCCTTCTTTTAAATTGTTTATTTGTGTTGCGCCCACATAGGCTGAGATGCTTAGACATGGGACATGGCCCCGCAGAAACGTGTTCAGGCGCTGATCAGAGCAGGGGAGATTGGGATGAGACAAAGACGCCACTGTTTCTGCAGAAATATCGAACGTTTATCAGTGTGACAGCCACAGGCCGCGGGAAAGGAACGTAAATACGCCAATTAAAAACACGTTTCCTCACATGTAGCCAGCTAGATAAAAAGCCCTCTTTCGCACGTTTTGAGGAAAGCAGAGCTAATGCAGTGAGCCCCGCATTAGGCTCGGAGGCTGGCTGCCCCAATAATTCTCGTGCCAAGGAAAACCACCAGACTGCTGCCGACAATGAACATTTCACACGCTGATCGAGAGATAGACACCCACGAACATCAAGAAACATCCGGGCAATTACTGCCAGAACCAGACGCTCGTGCGTCATGGCCTTTTCCCCGCACGGCCGGCATGTGTTTCCAATTATCGCGCACGCGTCTGGGCACGATAATGGGAAACAGATGTCGGCCGCGCGGGTAACTGCACGAAAAAGGCCATGACGCACGAGCGCTGGTCAGCTTTTCGAATCCCCTACATAATGCTTCGCCAGAAGCAGCGCTTGCGCGCTACTCTAGGCTCAACCTAAAAAAGGTACATGGACTCTGCCCTCTGATTTTGTGACTTTCTAGGGCGCCATTCCAAGGGGCTGTGCGGACTGCATGAGGTTTCCCTGCTGCTGGACTGGTTCTTATATCTTTTTTTGTGGCAATCATTGCCATTCCTCCTGATATTTAATACAGAGTGTTGCCATATATGATCAAGTAGATTGACTTGTTCCTCAAGGCTCAATTTATACTTATTGTTATGATCTAGACAGATGGTAGTACTTGTTCAGATGATACCCATTGATTTAGTCTACTAGAGTTGAAACGTTGACCATATGGTATGAGACACTACGGATAGGAGGAGAGCGGAACCTTTAAAGACGTTTCCTCCGGGTCTTCAACAAATATATTTAGTCCAGTAATATTTTAGACGTCTGAGTTTATTGAATGATTGTTTGCCACTTCTCACCCAGAATGCAAGTCTGCTATATGGCCATGGACCGAAACAGTGCTTTTGGCCACAGTGGGTTAAGTAGGGGGATTGTGGATGGGGGAATGTGGCTGGGTGATCCGTAGTACCCTTGTGTCCTACCTCTGAGGCTGCAGGAGCTTGTCATGGATGGATGGTGCTAGAATGGTCTAATACTTTTTTGTCTAACCATTTTAAGGCTCTATCATTCCTTCCATACAGGTTGGACGTGATGGAAATATCATGTTATCCACTGTATGCCTTAGTAAGACTGTTTGGGTGTAGAGCACTATCTTTTTTTTAAAATTTCTTTTTATTAAATACATACTTAATACACACTGCACTTTAGTTACAATGCAAATTTCCACAGGGCATCTTGACAATGCTAAGCAATACGCCGTATATCAATACCCTATAAGTCTATTTCCCGCCCCCTCTCCCTTCCTAGCATTCCCTCCCATGTTGGCTAACTCTGTCCCCCCCCCCCCCCGAGTTCAGCCATTACTATATTTTTCCCACATGTTCCAGACCATTTTCCATTTTTTAGGGCATCCCCTACTCTCATAGACAACTTTTTCTGCCTGCTGACACCAATCCAGGTCCCACTTCCATGCACTCACTGTTGGCGGTTCCGCCGTCCCCCACGCTCTCGCTATGTTCCTTTTTGCCACACTAGAGGCCAACGCCAGCCAGATTTGTACGTATTTAGGCCATACTGTCTCTCCCGTCACACTCAGCAAATGCCATCGCGCCTCGACCAGAACTAGTGCATCAACCACTGTCGCCATCACTCGGGATACGGCCGATAATATTTTTAAACCCCATACAGAAAATACGTTCCAGAACCATCCAGCCCAAGTCCATGTTCCTGAATCTTGATGTATCTCAGTAGCTATTTTATGCATTTTGGAAATGGCATCATAAACAGAAGGGGCGTGGTCAGGGATAAATACACAACAACTACTATCGATAATGCGACATGCTCCACCACGATCAGCTAGAACCACGTCTATCACCATTCGGTTTTGCAAAGTCACAATTCTCGTAATTTGGAGTTCTTCTGTAATATTCCCAAGCGACATTGCTGTCTGATTAGTCACAGCCTCTACTACACGGGTTAAGCGTCTAATCATCCTACTATTTAAAGCCGCACCAACAAAGAAAAAGAGTCCCAAATTAAAGTCCACATATTGCTGTAATGCAGTATCAGTTTGATCCACTTCATCATTATTTATAGTTCTTTTGAATCGGTTCAAGGAAATGTCATTAAATAGTTTTTGATCTTTATGATAAGATGCAGGTGCTAGGAACACAGGAGGAAGCAAAAAGGACACATAACAGGTTCCAGACCATCCAATTGGTAGATGATAGTAGCCTTTACTCCCACAAATGAAATAAGTGTTGTGTGAGGACAGGAAACTGCTATTGTTCGTTCCAGTAATGTTCAATACTGTGGTACAGTCACTTTTTCCCACTGGGATACTACCAAAACTGCTCACACAAAGATTTGCTCGGGCTCTAGAATCAGCGATAACAAAAGGCCCGTTACCCTTGGCCGTTCGAGTGTTGAGGAAAACATAACGTGTGGAGGAATTTCCTTTGCGATACTCCTCCATTTCCCATACAGTTCCTTTGGCTTGTGGGTCCCCTTCCTCATCGGGGTAACAAACTTTATTAAGTTTTGCATTAAGTCCTCCTACATCAGCTAGAGTAATATTAGCAATTTCAGAGGCCCACAACAGTGCGAACCAGGCTCTACAGGAGCCATTATGCGAGAATGGCAAGGGAATGAAAGGCGTTCCTCCCGTCTTCTGATGAGCTGGCATCATTCCACATACCCAGCAGTTGGTAGTGTTCGTAGCATTATGAGTATGATGCAACATTTGTATGAAAGTGTTATTGAGATACGACATTCGGTGCTTCTTTTCATGATAGGGAAGAGTAAAATAATAATGTTCAGTGGGGACAGGAATAGTAGCAGTCAATAAGTTTCGAGCCGGAGCTACTTCCTCTACAACCCACATTATAACAGCAATGATGACAACAGTCAAAGTTAGTCCAATAGCGAGCATCATATTTTTACTACAGACTTTTGCAGCATTCGATTTCTTCTCCTCCGGCATGTTAATTTAGTCGGTAAACAACAAAACAGGTGGTGCCCTAAGGTCCTGGGCAGGCGTTGGCTTCTTCACTAACGTTGAGACGAGTAGTCACTAAAAGGCTACCCCCCTTTGTAGTCAGTCTTTAACCACCCAGGACAGTGGCTCAAGCAGTCTCTTTCTGCGATGAAATGTCTTTCTTCCTGGATCGAAGCAGATATCTGGATGTACCAGGGATCGTGTGGTCCGGGAAGACTCCCTCAGGTCTTTCAGGTGACACAGCTTGTCCTTTCTCGGTGACCAGGATGTCGCGGTGATCTGTCAACGCAGCTGGGCTCACGAGGGCATGCAGAACTTTACGACAGTGGGTGGCGTGCACCCAATTCTTCCGGTTGGTCACTCGTACCGCAGTTCTGGTAGCCAAGAGGACTTGCTCCGGTCCACGCCAACGGGGTGCCAAAGAATTGGTCCGGTGGAAGGACTTCGTTAAAATAAAGTCGCCAGGCCGCAGATCATGGCCATCACCCTGCGACCTGTCTGGAAGGGCTTCCCGTACCTGCTGATAAATAGAAGTCAAGCTGTCAGCTAACTGGGACAAATAGTCACTCATCAACACATAGGGTACATCATGTATAGGGCGAGGCTTAGGGATTCCCCAAATATTCATGGGCCTGCCAAACACAACCTCATATGGCGTAAGGCCAGATCGTGTATGTGGTATCGATCTGATAGAAAGCAGTGCTAGGGGCAGGGCATCAGGCCATTTCAAAGACGTGGAAGCCTGTATTTTAGCCAATTTCAGTTTCAGAGTGGAATTGTAACGCTCCACCAAGCCTGCTGATTGTGGGTGAAAAGCGGCATGAAATTTCTGCTTAATCCCTAACCTTTCATGACATATTCGACAACTTGCCCAATGAAATGAGGTCCGTTGTCACTCCATAAGACCCGACAAATGCCGAATCGAGGAAAGAACTCCTTTAGGAGAACTTTCGCTGTCGTGAGAGCTGTATTATCCTTCGTAGCATACGCCTCCACCCATTTACTGAAGGCACAAACCACCACCAGGACATATTTCAAGTTATTACAGTGCTCAAACTGAATGTAGTCCATTTGCAGGACCTCAAAAGGTGCAGTTGGTGTCGCAAACCCTCCTGTTGGAGTTCGCGTTCCCTTTCCGGGATTATACTGAAGACAGACCAAACAAGACTAGACCATCTTTTTATCAGTGCCGGCAATATCAGGATGATCCCAAACTTGCATAAGTTGTTTTGCCATTGAGGATGCTCCAACATGTGCCGGCCCATGTACCATGTGAATCATGGGGTATAAGTAGGCTGTGGGTAACTTCCATTTGGTCATATCTTTATTCCTCCAACAGCCCTCATCATCCAGTGCTCCCTCCTTAGACCATTGGTCTAGTTCATCAGTGGAGGCAGATTGTTGCATGTCCAGTACCTCTTGCCTGGCATCATGCCAACGTTCAGCTTGTGACTTCACTACATACATAGATGTGGTACTTCGCTGCATTGCGGTTTCACGGGCTGTGTAATCTGCGAAGGCATTACCTGCTCCTATTTTATCAGTCACTTTCTTGTGTGCACTACACTTAACAATTGCCACTTTCTTAGGATAGGTTAGAGCAGTAAGAATATTATGTACTAATTCTCCATGCACTATCTGTGTCCCATGTGAGGTGAGGAAACCCCTTTCTTTCCATAAGCGGCCAAAATTGTGTGCCACCCCGAAAGCGTACTGGCTGTCAGTAAAAATATTTACAAGCAAATCTGTACTAATCTCGCACGCTCTCGTTAGTGCAATCAATTCGGCCGCTTGGGCTGACTTCTGTGGGATGCGAGCTGTTTCTACTACTGTCTGAAGTGTTGAAATCGCATAGGCAGCAGATGTAGTGCCATCAGGCAATTTGAGACACGAGCCATCAACCCATAACTCCCCATCAACACTAGAGAGAGGTGTATCTTGCAAGTCAACGTGGCCCTTTGTTTGCTCTTCAGTAAGGAATATACAATCATGTAACTCTTGCGACTGAGACTGAGTAGCTGGAAATGGCAATAGTGTAGCAGGGTTTAAGGTCAGACATCTTTTCAGTGTAATATGAGGGGCCAAAAGTGTCAATTCATATCCTGTCAAGCGGGCACTAGTCAAATGCTGTGTTTTTGTTTGATTTAGCAAAGCATCAACAGATTGGGGTATTAACACAAGCAGCTTATGTGACAAAACTATTCCTTCACTCTGACGTATTGATACAGCCGTTGCTGCCACCGCTCGGAAACATCCAGGCAGCGCGCGAGCGACTGGGTTAAGAACAGCTGAGAAATAGGCACAAGGACGTTGCTTATCACCGTATGTTTGTGTTAAGACTGAGAGGGCACAACCTTCCCTCTCGTGTACATAGAGTGTGAAGGTCTTAGTGTAGTCTGGAGTTCCTAATACTGGTGCAGAGCAAAGAGCTTGGCGTAACTGTTGGAAGGCATTCTGACATTCAGCAGTCCATGGGAGGGGCATCGGAGTGTTTTTAGTCAAAAGGGCCAACAAAGGTTTAATAATGTGCGAGAAACTGGGGATCCACTGCCTACAGAAAGAAGTGAGGCCAAACAGTGCACGAACATCCTTCTGAGTACGGGGCACAGGAGTATCTAAAATGGTCTGAATGCAATCTGGTGTAAGTGCACGTCCCTCCTTAGACAGGAGGTGACCTAAATAGGTAACCTGCTGTCTACAAAATTGCAATTTCTTTCGCGAGACTTTGTGATTGTGAGATGCAAGAAAGGATAACAATAACAGTGTTCCTTCTTCACACTGCTTAGGGGTATCTGCAGCCAACAAGATGTCATCGACGTATTGGATAAGGGCCACCCCTTTGGGTACAGAAAAGGAATTAAGCTGCCTTTTTAATGCCTGACTGTAAATACTGGGACTCTCTATATAGACCTGTGGAGCTCTACAGAACCGATATGATCTATTTTTCAGGGTGAACCCGAACAAATAACGGCTGTCAGGATGGATGGGTATCGAGAAGAAAGCATTCTTCAAATCGATCACCGAAAATGTAGTGGCAGTAGGAGGGACCATAGTGAGAAGTGTAGTGATGTCAGAAACCACCGGATATTGGGGCACTACAATTTTATTAACCTCTCGCAAATCAATAATGAATCTGTAGATTTTAGTGTCAGTGTCTTTTTTCAAAATAGGAAGGATAGGGCTATTGCAAGTGTTATAGGGGACCTCTTCCACTACCCCCACTTTAATCAAATCCTGAACAATGTGTGCCAATGCTTCTTCACCTTCTCGAGATATTTTGTATTGAGGCAGTCGAGGCAATGAAACACCCTCCTTTACTTGAATATGTACAGGTGGAATAACCATTTGACCCACATCAGTATCTGATTTAGCCCACAAAGTACTAGGTAAGGATGCCAGAGCGACATCCTCATTGATAAGACAAGATCTCTCTACCATTGGGTAATTATCATTCAAAATAACACGCACACCTTCCGGAGAACAACGTATTGTGGCACGAAAATATTTAAGCATATCGATACCCACAATGTTGTCCGGTGTGGTAGGGGAAAGCAAAAATAGACATGCTGCAGTGAATTTATCAAGTCTGAATTCAAGTGGCTGTGAAAGTGGGCTAGGTGTAGGTGTCCCATCGAATCCTATCGATGTTATCATTGTGCCGGACAGGGGAGCCCTAGGAACCAGTTTTTTAGACAGGGCACTACGAGTAGCCCCTGTATCAACCAGAAACCGATCAGTAGATCCCAAAACGTTTGCGTCAACATAAGGACCCATTTGATCTACTGGTACCTCAACCAGTTTCTTACCCCGTCATAGGCATCCCTATGCGTAATCAGAATCTGCAAGGACCTCATCAGAATAATCAGACATTTGATATTGATTTCATCTATCAAAAGTATTAGAGTAATTTGGTCCTTGTTCAACTGCCTCAAACCTGGGACGAGCTCCTGTACCTCCCCTGTTTCCTGAATTCCCTGGGTGTCCTCTTATACTGCCCCTTTCCCGCTGATACTGCTGACCTCACAAAAGAGGGCACTCAGAACGCCAATGCCCAGTCTCTTTACAATAAGCACACTGATCAGGGAACAAATTTGCTCGAGGGAGAGGAGTGCTCCAGGTGTACACATTGCACGTCCGCCTCTGCCACCTCCCCTAAATGGTGGACCATATATTTGAGCCAACATAACTTTCGTCTTTAAAGCTTTATCCTTCTTATCCTCCCTGCCTTTCGCTTCCTGTTCCTGTCGCTCATAATATTGGGCCATAGTCAAAAGGGAAACTGGGGAAGACTTAGTCCAAGAACTCTCACTGGCCTTTAAGCGACTAGCTATTTCCGGTAACATATTAGCGACAAATTTATCGACAAACAAGTGCTTACCCGTGTCATCGGCGAATGACTGACCACTAAAATCATGGAATGTTTCCTCAAACCTTGAAAAGAAATCAGAGACTGACTCATCTGTTTTCTGTTTACAGGACGCTAACGTAGTCCAATCTATTTTCTTAGGAGGTATGAGAGTCTTTAACTTAGTCACAATAGCTTTAGGAAGATCTAATATCTCCTTCTGAGGTTTCTGCACAGGCTCCCTTTCCGCATCTATTTGTTCTAAATGTTCCCAAGTATCACCATATGCTACATTGTCATCTATTTTACGTATCGTTCTCCACATATCAGGGGGCAAAATAAGCCCAAAGAACATATCAATATCTGGCAAAGTCATGGTGCAGGAGCTAATGGCTCCCTCCACCTCCTCATAGAAGGCGGCAGGATTTTTCCGGGGGTAGGGCAAAGCAGCTTTAAGAGCCATCACATCAGCTCTACTCCAAGGAGTGTAAACCCAATTATATATAAAATATCCCTTTGCATCATCCGAAGTTTTGTCATCATTTGTTCCCGCACCCTTCGGAGGAACATACAGGGGTGCAGCTTCACGCATAGGTTTTACAGTAACTGTAGTACTACTGGGTGCAGCCTCTTCCACCGGAGCATCTACATTCTGTGCTTGAGATTGAACCGCTTCTATACCTCTCTGTTTTCTAGCTAATTCTTGCTCCTTTCGTAAACGCAATGTTGCATCTCGTATTTTAACCACTCGTCTAATCATATCAGATAGGTTTGAAAAAGGAAAAGCCCCCTCTGTTAATCGTTTGTAATCAGTATTTATATCGGCTGGCTCTAGTTCCTGAGAAATTTGTCTATAATCAAATATTACCTCCCAAACAAATTTTTCTACAAAATAAAATTGCTCTGCACTGTTCCACTGTTGAACCATAGTTACAATGAGCAATGCCGCGTAAGACCGACGAGCCTCCTCCCTAGCAGCAGTTTTTAATTTATCTTTTTCTGCTTTAGTCAAAGTAGAGCGAGTCTGTCGCCCATCTTGTTTATCTTGTTCTTTGTCGTCTGAAGACAAATGCTCGTCGTCAGAAGCCTCATCAGGGGCACTTTGAGTGTGAGGGTTATACGGGGGTGGGGGACGTTCTAATAGGATGCAATCATCCTTCGTTGTATCAAGTAGGGAATAGAGAGGGCACCTAATAGGATACTGGCCATTTATCTCTAATCGACGTTCTCTATCTTCTTTTTCTGTTTTTTCCTTCTTTTCTTTATTTTTTAATTCTAGCGCTTTTTGATATATCGTTTTACGTTGTACTTTTTCTGCTATAGCTTCCGCTCTCTTCGCTCTCTCTCGCACTTCTTTCTCCCACATACGCACACAATCAAACATATCCTGTCGACTTCTTCTTTTAAACAAACACTGCTCTACATATTGAACCTTTTTAAGATCAAATGACCCATTCACTGGCCATTGCAGATCGGAATCTTTCTTTGTGTATTTGTTCCACAGTGGACCCTACATTATGGAAGAAATACCATATTTGACATACATATCTCTATTAGGCGTACCTTCTGGGGGAGCCGGCTGACTTTTTTCTAAGCTTTCTTTGGTACCACCAGAACAGCAACACCACCTACGGAGTGTCCTGAGAACAGGCATGTTTTACCAAAATATGTGTAAAATATTACTACTCCAAGCAAATATTCCAAAAGGAGAAAAATCTCCACATTACCTGCCTTCAAACTTTGCAAAGATTGAATAACAAATTTAAACAAAAAGCCCAGGCTTAACAAATCAAGAGTGCCGCTTTAGCGACCTTACCAAACAGGAAACTCCAACTCCCACCTGCCGATCTCCGGTCGACCTAATGGTCACTACAGATTTGCGCCAAAGAAAACCCCAGTCGAGACCGGCCACCACCTGGAGGGTCAAATCGGGAAAACCGTCGGCCTACAAAGACAAAGGTCTCCTCGTGCAGTGCGCTTCCTCAGTAATGTTTCGGTCCTCCGTCAAGACCACTCCTTCGGATGGCCGCGTCTCCGATGGGGCCCCACGTGTCGGGCGCCAACTGTGGAAATGTACCTTTTAGGGGTACACTGGTGCAGGGTCACCCTCTTGTCCACGGGTTCAAAGACCAACAAAATAGAGATCAGCACTGGAGTTGGACTAAATAACAAGTTTATTAATCACTCATGATTGGGACCACGTCCATACAACACTCTCAAGTGTTGCAGGAGGTAGTACACTGAAGTCACAGAACACAGGTCTTTTATACAGGTTTTCTGCAATGCAAGCATGTGAACAAAAATAGGAAGAACAAGTTTTAGAAATAGCTATCAGCAAACAAGGGCAGATGAATAACCATGTGGTCAGCAAAGTGTGAGGGGGAGCAGGAATGCTTATGGCAGCAGTAAATGGTCGACAGTTAACATCTGAGACCAGGTGCACTGACAACTATAAACCCTCAGCACGTACATTGCTTTAGCTGAGTCAGGAAGTCAACAAAAATAGATAACACAAGCAGAGTGAAAAGACGAAAGAATTACGAAGGAAACTTAAATGGACACCATAGCCAAAATGGCTGTTGCTTATGCTAAGTAAAATATTACACGTTTTCCACAACAGGCTGTGTCTGTGGCATGATTTCGACTTATACTCTTCCTTGTTTCCAAACATGCTTAGGAAGACTACAGGTTGATGCTCATCCTGGACAAGAAAACTGTGGCCCAAAAACTGCTGATGTCTGGGACCTCATCAGTACCAGACCACCACCATCCTTTACAGCTTCAGGCTATATCTATGGCATGATTTTGATTGGCACCCTGACTTGCTTCCAAACTATGCCCATGTAGACTACAGATTTATGCTCATCCTGTACAAGAAAGCTGTGGAACAAAAACTGCTGTCTTCTGGGACCTCGATAGCACTGTCACGCGTACCGTGAACTCCGATTTGGCTTAAGTCCTCGGAGACCAGGGTATGGAGACTGGGCATCCTTAAGTCTGTAACAACACCAAAGTTAGGATCTGCACATGCTGCATGGACCTAGAGTGACATGGACGCTCCCTGATGAAGTGTGGTTGTAGATCAGCACCATTACTCCTGAGATTCTGGCCCTCTATAATGTGCTGGCAAGGTGAAGAGGGAGCGGGATGAGTACCGTTTTAGGGAGTCTAGGGTACCTTCCGATCATTAGCTTATTTTTGTGCTATGATGTAGTCTGAGCTAAACCTTGTGTGCAGTACTTGATTCACTGATCAATATTAAGTGAATAGTGGCATTGGAATTATCCATCAGTTTCCTACCAGTATGGCATTCTATCCTCTGTTGAATTTTCTATTTACCAGTAATCTATCTAGAACATATGACTGTGGAACTGTACCCACATTTAGTATATACTGTGGCCTCCTGTCAGTGATTTACACCACTAGCTGATAAATGAAACACTGCATCTATTTTTCATTAGTAATATACACAGCTTCTCTGGCACAGGCTCAGCATCCATCACTGATCAATACACAACACTTCACTCAACAGTAATTGGAATCTGGTATTTTATCCCTCTCTAGTCAATACTAGACAATGATCATTACCTGCTACTGTTAAAATAAGCAGACTAATATAAACTCCCACATATTGAACTGATAAGTATTGGACCATAAACTGATAACTAGCTAGCAATACTAGTAATAACACCTCAAATTGATACATTCTAGACACTGTGCTTTCAACTGAATAATACCAGCTAATATACCCTGATGTAATCAATACCAAATATTGCACTTTACGAATATCTGTAATACAACACAACAGTACTAGAAAACAACTGATTTTTGGGTGGGTGGGTGGGGGGGATTGTTAACAGTCAACGGTCCTCAAGAATATCCAACACACTACAAACATCGGTCACTCCTGACTACCTAGCCATTGATTCTGAAATGGTAATGAATTCTATCCACCTTACAGAAATAGAGTGGATTTCCTTCATGTCCTTCTCTGACTCCCACTCATATACCTGTCTCTGTTAAAATATTCCTCATTCCATAATTTCCCTTCAATTTGTGTATTTGTATGGGATTTATAAAGCGCCGGAATCACCCCCGAAGGAGTATCTCCGCGCTGCAGAAAAGGCAAAGACAGGTCAGAATGATCAATAACGGAATAGTTCAGTCTTCAGGAGTTTCCTGAAAAGGAGGAGATTGGAGCATTTACGCAATTCCACGGGCAAAGAATTCCAATATTTCGGAGCTAGATAGGCAAAAGTTTTGCCTCCTGTTCGTAGTTTCCTATAACGGGGGGCCGCAAGCAGCCCTTTGCCCTCTGAACGAAGCAATCTGCTCGGGAGGTAGAACTTAAGTTTTTCCGCCAGGTAGCTCGGGCTCACACCATAAAGAGCCTTGTGGGCTAGGCAGCAATGTTTAAACTTAATTCTCTGGCGGATTGGAAGCCAGTGAAGCTGCCTCAGCAAAGGCTGGGAAGAGGTTTGTGGAGGCATCTTGAGAGCCAGACGCGAGGCAACGTTCTGGACTATCTGCATTCTACTCAGGAGGGATTCATTGGCCGACACTAAGAGAGCGTTACAATAATCGAGTCGGCTAATGACCAGGGCTTGAATCAAGGTTCTACGGACTGATAAGGGCAGCCACTGGAACACTCTACGAAGAAGGCTTAACAGTGTAGGAGCAGGCACCTGAAGTGGCCATGACTTGGTCTCTCATAGATAGAGAGTTGTCCAGTCGGACCCCCAGGTTTTTAGCCATGGGCTTCGGGGTAGGGCCTAGCGTAGCAGGTCACCAGTTTGGGGACCAAATCGTTTGAGCGGTGCCAAATAACAAGATCTCAGTTATGGCAGCATTCAGCTGGAGGAAATTTTCTGTCATCCAACCAGATATGGCTTGCATGCCTTCAGCAAAGAGATGTTTGGATGAGTCTATGTCATTGTCAAAAGATAGGAGTAGTTGGGTGTAGTCTGCATAGGAATAGGGAGTGAATCCATATTCTCTAATAATCTTGGCCAGGGGGGCCACATACACATTAAACAGGGTGGGGCCAGGGCAGGAACCCTGGGGTACACCCTTAGTAAGCTTCAAGGTCTGAAAACGAAAGGGGCCCAGGTTGAACTTTTGAGTGCGCTGGTCCAGGAAGCTTACAAGCCACTTTAATGCCTGTCTCTTAGTCGGTGAATTAGCTTCTGGTGAGAGACAGTATCAAAGGCAGCTGTCAAATCCAGCAAAACCAGCAGCACAGCCTTGTTGTTGTCCAGTGCCAGTTTGATGTAATCTGTAACACCGATGAGGGTGGTTTCAGTGGAGTGGTTAGGTCTGAAACCAGACTGGGAAGGATCGAGGATGCCTCGAGATTCAAGATATCCCATCAGCTGAGTGTTGACGTAGCCTTCCATCAATTTGCTCATGAGCGAAATGGGGCGATAATTAGCCAACACATCAGCGGGTACCTGTGCTTTTTTCTTAATCGGTAGCACTTGAGCTGCCTTCCATTCAAGTGGGAGTGCCCCTTCACTCATAGAGGCGTTTAAGATGTTGCAGATGGGTGGGGGGGGTGGGCAGAAGAGGTGCGAGTGAGGCAAACAGATAGGCTGGCATCTTGTATATACATTGAACACTCGGACTGGAATCTCCCCCACCCACCATCCCCCGAGTTGAGTCTCCATTGCTAGAAAGGCCCAAATGACTGCACCACACCACCATCACCGCCATTGCCTCTGTGAAGCCTAAATTTGACAGTTCTTCCATCAGCTCCCTGGATGCCATAAAAGTGGACTCCACCCACCTGTTACCAAAGAAACCAAACCTGACCCCATCTATAATGGGAATCCTTGTAGATGCATCTAACTGCAGATTCTTCACCTTTATTATATCCCAGGCGCCAGACTGGAGCTGGAAAATTCTTCCAGCAGTAACTCCTGCATGCTGAAAAGCTGTTCAGTGTGACTTCATGTCGCTGTTGTGCCACCCCGGAAGTGACTTAGCAGGGCCACATATAGACATTACCCTTGCACGCTGAAGTGTATCTTAAACTTTATTTGTGCCTTCAGACCTAAATCATTGTAAATAATTTGTAGGTGACAGTGTGTTGAAGTGTAACTTGGGACCTTATTACACTGTGCAGATGTCCACTTCACAGAATGAGGAGGATGGAGAGCAGTGAGGAACCTGTGGTTAGGTAGAGGGTCCACCAGAAAGAGCATTACCAAAGGTAAGTAACTTGTTAATCTAATGGTAAATCTAATTGCAGATTCCTCACCTTTTATGATAGTTCTCATAACAGCATCTCCCAAAGGTGGAGGGTTTCAGGAGTGATCTCAAACTAGAGTCTACACTCAAATAGAGTCAGCACTATTAGCACTGTGATTAGTAAATCCTACTTTTACAGAAAATCAAACAAGTCATTCCTTATAGGCAAAGGAATCCATCCCTCTGTAACATGAACCTATGTCCAATAGCACTAAATAATTGACCCAGTATCCGCTTACTACTGTATATAAGGCATAAAGTGTGCCGTAACGATGGACATAGATTTATGTTATTGAGGGATTGATTCCTTTGCCTATCAGGAGTGACTTGTTTGATTTTCTGCAAAATGCAGGATTTACTAATCACAGTGCTAATAGTGCTGTTCTTAGAGTTACTATGACACTATAAGATGTCTGGGGTCCATAAAGACTTGATATATGTATTCAGGACTATCGGTCCTGCATATAGAAATGCAACATCGCACAATAAGACATCACACCATTTGTTATATTTTTATAAATGATCTTTTTGCACCAAAAGCTCCCCTTTTGTTAATTTCAGTTTTAATGCTTGTTACCTGTTGTTTTTAACTCGGTTGCTTTTGTTCTTGTTGGTCTAATGTGTACCTAATGCTTATATTTTGTAGTTGGTTTGGTATTGTGTGTGTTTTAAGTTTTGTTTGTTATATGTTCTTAACAGCTCTGAAGAAGTCCCACTGTTTCGGGACGAAACACCAGTGGCGGCTCCTCCATAGGGGCGTCGCCCCACTGCTTTCTCGCAGTGCGAGAAAACTACCATAAAACTACCATTTTATGTTTCTGCTTCTCATACTGCGAGAAAGCAGGAGTGCCTGGAGTGCCTGGTTGTGGGTGGGCGGTCCCGGGGCCTGGGGCCGACCAAAGCAGTCATGCGCACTCTCCCTTTTCTCTATGTTGGCTGCATGCAGCCTACATAGAGAAAAGGGCCTCTGATTAGGCGCCCGGCTGGGGCGCTGTGCGCCTGCACCGCACCAATCACAACGCTGCCATTGCAGCGTTGTGATTGGCGGAGGGGAGGGAGGCAGCCTGTGGGTGGCTGCTTCCTGTTGAGGACTGGAGCAGCAGGAAAAGCGCGAATCAGGACCCGGCCAGGCGCTGAGGCGGCCTGGAGAAGGTAAGTTTAATTTTCATTTAATTAAACCCCTCCCGCGTCCCCCCCGCGACGACCCCATTTCCACCCCCCACCCACCCGTCATGCCGGCCGCAACTGAGTATGAAGCGGCGTCACAATGAAAAATGTAATTGTGTTGTGGGTTGCCTTAGAGAAGTTGGTTTTTAGATGCTGGTCTCCACTGAGATAATGGGTACTTGGCATTGGTTTATTCCAAGAATAAGCTTGTCTCACAGCGCCTCATGTTCGCTCAGACATTAAGCGGGATTGGAGGGAAAGGTGTACAAATGTGGACAAAAAACAAACTTCCTAAAACTTTAGAAGAGAAATGGTCGCATCTCTTCTCATCCAGGCACCAGCCATGTTTAATCTGCACCGACAGGAGGGCATTGGCGTTTATGCTGAAACTGCATTCTCATGTAAACACGTGCACCCAGTTAGCATTCCCAGATTAGATTAATGGTACGGTGGAATCACTGTATAAACAAATCGACATGCTCGCCGAACGCAAGTATTATCCCCCTGACAGCTCCTCGGCACTGGAACAGTAAAACTCCAACTGAAAGAAGCAAGCTGCCGAAACCTCGATGAACCCATTCATCCCCTGAATAAATATGCTCGGATATGCACCCACCCACAGGAGGCACAAACAAACACTGAGGCCCTTAAAACCACTTTTAAAGCTGCGCGCCCTCCAGCCCCCTTCCCGCCTGGTGCGCGTGCCAACTGTAACATGATGCCACGGCCATGTGTGTGTGTGGGTTATTTTTTCCTTTCAAGGAGGCAGTTTCAGCCGCATGTGCTTTTTACACCGCTGCCTTGTCAGGCAGTCAGACACAAAGAAGAAGTGCAGCAGAGCGGAGACTGCCACATCACTGTATCTCCTGAGCAAGTAAAGATGATCGTGCTGCTCGGGTTGTTGCAGGGCCGCTTTTTCAGTACTGAATACACCCCATGGAAAACGGCCTTGAGACGCTTGAAGCGAAGTATCTGAAAGAGACACGTTAGTGACAGATTCCTTACCTTAGAATATCCCCAGGCGTCAGGCTGGATCCGGAAAGTTTTTGCGTAGCAGTACCCTTGCGCGTCGGTAGGCGGCGTCGTGCGGCTCCGCGTCCGTCGTCGGCGTCGGGACCGCCGGGATGACGTCGCGGGCAGTACTTAGACGCCGCCCCTGCGCGCTGACGTCAGTTCTTCTTTTTTCCACGCCAGTAAGCGCAGATCCGGGAAGAGCAGTGCCCTAGTCATTTTTTGACTATCTTTTTGGTGATTTTTCACTGTTTTTCTTCGAGTTATCTCGACTCCACAGTGTCGGTAGGGATGCCCGGCTTCAAGCCATGCGACGCCTGTGGTCGAATGATGTTGATCACAGACCCGCACTTAGAGTGTCTCTACTGTCTCGACCACGACACGAAGTCGTGCTCCGACTGCCGGGCCTTGCACCCAAAGGCTTTGCGAGAGCGGTCTCGAAAGCTCCTCGAGGTCCGGCAGTCGGCTCCGCGCCGCACCCAGCCCCGGTCTCGCGAGAGGTCGAGGGGCCGGTCGCGGAGTCCTCGCCAGTCATCGGAGTCCAAGTCTTCGCACTCCTCGGGTAAGTCGAAGCACAAGAAGTCTAAAAAGCACCATCGCTCTAAGAATTCGCCTCGCCGGTCTCGCGACTCGGCTGAGGCCCCTGTCGGCACCGTCCCCGCCCCCGCGGCTCCGGATGTGCCTGTGGCGCCGCCCCCGCATTACCCATCCTTCCCGGGTTCGGGGGCGACTCCGGCCCAGATACAGGAATTCCTGTCGGCCATGGCCTGCCTCTTCGGGCCTCAAGGCCCCTCCGGTGCGCCTTCGGGCCCCGAGGGCCCTAATGGGATTGCCCCGGCGCCGACGAAGACTCCGGTCCCGGCGCCGCCTGTCCCACCAGCCTCGCTCCTGGCCCCGGCCTCGATCCCGGCTCCGGTGGTACCGCAACCCCCATCGACGCCGGTTGACCTAACCACGCCTCCGCCGACGTCCCCGGTGCCGTTCCTGATGCCGCCCGGGGCACCGGGCGGCGTCGTTCCCCGGTTGTCTCCGGACGTCTCCGACTATAGCCACAGCCATTCCACCGGGCTACTCCATTTTTAGGAAGGACCGCGTTGGAAGCAAGGGAGGTGGAGTTGCTATTATTAGCAATCTGGACATAGCCATCACTTGCATCCCCATGAATGAAATCGCAGGGGCTGAGTGCCTTTGTTTTCAGGCCACGCTATCCCCCCATCAGTGCATAGCCGGAGTCCTTATATATAGACCCCCGGGCCATGCAGGGGCTTTCTTGAAGTCTATCAGTGACGCTATCGCGCCAGTGGCCTCCAGATTTAAAACTTTTTTGTCTTGGGTGATTTCAATATACACATGGACAATCAGGACACCCCAGAGACTGTCTCCCTAGTGGAATCACTGGATGCGCTGAATCTTGCCCCATATGTCTTTACCACCACGCATGTTAAAGGCCACACCCTTGACCAAGTATTTGCCAACTGCTATATCCAGACAGAGGCTCCTGTACCTCTAGTATGGTCTGACCATTATCTGGTGGGTTTTAAGTTTCCTAAGCTAATGAAGCTCTCACTGATTCAGAGCAAACGACCATCTTTTACATATAGGCCTTTTCATAAGATCACCTCGGCTGCCCTCAAATATGAACTCGACCAACACCCTCTCAGGATAAGTGGCAACATAGAGCAGGATGCTGAGGCCCTCGTTAACTGGATAGCGCATGGAACTCTGTCCCTTGCCCCTGTAACCCCGTGCTCTACTAGAATTACTAGATGCTCAGCCCCCTGGTTCAACGAGACCTTGCGACAGTGTAGAAAGGACTGTAAACGTCAGGAAAGAGTATGGAGGAAAGATTTTAACGAAGAAAATAAAAGGAATTATAAAGAGGCCCTAAGAGAATATCATAAAAAGATACAGGAAGCAAAGAAAAGCTTCTTTGCATCTAAAATCGAGTCCGCAGGAAATAAAAGCAAAGAAATTTTCAGTATCGTTAAAAGCTTCTCTTCACCTAGGGCTGCAACAAGGCTCTCCCCTCCCTCTGCTGTCTGGATTGGAAAGTTAGCCAACTTCTTCTATACGAAGATTATAACAATTCAATCCTCCTTTGATGGTTTAGTTGGGAAAGATGTGATGGCTTCCTCAATAACTGCCCGCCCCGAATGAGGATGGGAGGGCCACCCTCTCCATCTTCCCTCCCGTGTCCCTTGAGACGTCTTTATAAATAATGAAGGGCCTTAAATCCGGCTCTCCCGTGGATCCGTGCCCTGCCAAATTCCTGGCTTCAATGGCAGAGGTTCTGAACACCACTGTGAATAACGTTTTGAACGTGTCTCTTCTCAGCGGTCAAGTCCCAGTAAGTTGGAAAAGTGCAAAAATTATCCCCTTATTGAAAAAATCTACGGCCGATCCCATGGTCTTAACTAACTATAGACCAATCTCCTTACTGTCCTTCTTCGCAAAGACAATTGAGAAATATGTTGACTTGGTGATCAGCGACTTTGCTGAAGCCAATAATCTTTTCCACCCAAGTCAGTCCGGTTTTAGGCAGAACGTTAGCACAGAGACGGCCTTGCTGGAGGTCTCTGATTCCATCAAGGAGACCCTGGATAAAGGCGGCAAAGCTGTCCTGGTACTTCTAGACCTCTCTGCGGCTTTCGACACCGTGCCCCATGGCCTCCTCCTGCAGAGGCTACGGGAGTGTGGACTTGAAGGCACGGTGTTGAAGTAGTTCTCTTCCTTTTTGGAGGATAGAAATCAAGAGGTCTGGTCGCCCCCGTTTTCTACCAGGGTGCCGCCCTTGAAGATCGGCGTGCCACAGGGATCTATCTTGAGCCCTGTACTTTTCAATTTGTACATGGCTCCCCTGGCTACCCTGGCGGAAGCAGGGGAGGCTATGATTATATCCTATGCCGACGACACGCAACTGCTGTTCACTTGCAAGAAGGGGGAGGAGTTTAACGGTGAAAAGATTAATAAATGTCTGAGAGAAATCTTTGCTTGGTTCAGACATAACCATCTCAAATGTAATCCGGAAAAGTCGGAAATTATTTTCTTTGGCACACCCCCTCTGGACGCCTGGAAGCAATGGTGGCCCACGGATATGTCTCCCCCCCAGTCAGCAGTTAAGATCGTAAAAAATCTGGGAGTGAAAATGGACGACACTTTATCTATGATACCTCAAGTACAGTCGGTAGCGGGTACGTGCTTCGGGTTTTTGAAAATGCTCCGTAGGTTTCTTTTTCTATTACCGACCTCTCACAGAAAGACGGTCGTTCAGGCCCTTGTCACCTCCAGATTGGTCTATGCCAACGTGCTCTATCTGGGCCTTCCAGAGTCTATCCTCAATAGACTGCAAGTCGTGCAGAACGCGGCAGCCAGAGCAGTCCTGAGACTTGGACCTAGAGACCGGATCTCCCACCATCTGAAGAATCTGCATTGGCTGCCTGTCCGATGCAGAGTACTCTTTAAAGCACTGGTCCTTGCTTTTAAAGCTCTGCATGGCATGGGGGCACATTATATCCGCAGAAGAGTCTCATACTACATACCCGGCCGATCCCTTAGATCAGCACATCAACATCTAATTGTCATCCCTAAGTGTCTCAGAGCCCGCCGTGGTGGACGCTCGTTCCAAGTGCAAGTGGCTAGATTCTGGAACAAGCTACCTCTATCGCTGAGACAAGCCACAAGTATAATGGCATTCAGGAAACAACTGAAAACCTGGCTGTTCCAGCATGCAGTTTAATGGCCTTCCGCCTCGGGACCGATGTTTCACCCCTGGCCTCTGTATCTTTCTATCTTAGCGCCGGGATACTCTATTGAGTAGCTGTGCGCTTTATAAATCCATTTTTAACATAACATAACATAACGTGGCGTCGGACCGACGTCGCCCGCGCCGGCTCCGGCGCCCATGAGACCTTGGGTCCCAGACGTCCCTCCTCCTCCTTATTTTCAACCGGAGGAGGACCAGGAGAGCTGGGAGGGGTCGGATGACCCTCTCACACAGCAGTGTGACTATGATCAGGACTGGGCAGAGGAACTTGGGGATGCCAGTGGTCTGGACATTTCCCCTGACACTGGCATGCTGTCTCCTCCTTCCGTGGCTCCGGAGGAGGGAGCAAATTTCGCAACGGTGTTGCGTAGAGCAGCTGGAGCCTTACACCTCCAATTGCCTATAGTGGCTGTCAGGACTAACCTCCTGACGGAAGTGCTTCAGCCGGCAGCTACCTCCTCGGAGCCATTGCTGCCGTTTAATGATGCACTTTCTGACGTTCTTTTGGGCACCTGGTCCAAGCCCGCCACAGGGGCTCCTGTGGATAGGAACGTGGCCCGACGCCATCGCCCTGCTCCGGGCGACCCCTTGTTTCTCTCTCAACATCCCACCCCGAGAGCTTGGTTGTCCAAGCCTCTGCCTCCCAAACCGCCTTCCCTACCGCCCCTCCGGATAGGGAATCCAAACGCCTGGATCAATTTGGGAAGAAGGCCTTTTCTTCCTCCAGTGCTGGCTTGCGGTCCGTCAACACCGCTTGCCTTTTGGGCCGATACTCCCACTCTCTGTGGGATTCGGTGGCGCTCGTTTTGCCCCAGTGTCCTGAGGAGGTCCAGACACTGCTTTCCCGCGCCATTGCGGAAGGAAGGGATGCGGCAAAGTACACCATCCGTTGTGGCCTTGATACCGCTGACTCGCTGGGCAGATCGCTTGCAACGACGGTGGCGCTGCGTCGCCACGCCTGGCTGAGGACCACTGGTTTCTCGGGTGATGTCCAAAACACACTCATGGACATGCCCTTTGATGGAGTCGGTCTTTTTGGTACCAAAGCAGACCATGCGCTGGAGCGTTTTAAGGACTCACGGGCTACTGCCAAGTCCCTGGGCCTTTCTGCTGTGCGCCCTCCGCTAACCTCTGCTTTTCGCCCCTTTCGTGGCCACGGAAGGGGCGCCCAGTCACGTCCGCTGCCCAGCCACCGGCCCGCGCAGCAAGCGTTTTCGCGTGGCCGAGGACGTGGCTCCCGCCGTGGCGGGTCAGGCAACCAGCGTGCGGGTCAGGCCACCAACCCCTCCCCGTCCGCGGCCTCCAAGCCCTCCTAGGCCTTCCTTTCAGGTGCACAGCACGCCAGTAGGGGGCAGGGTCCGCCATCACCTTCACCACTGGCGTGCCATCACTTCGGACAGGTGGGTCTTGGACATTGTCCGAAGGGGCTACTCCCTCCCCTTTGAGACCACTCCCCCAGCCATGCCACCTCAATTCCACTGCATGTCAGGGGATCACTTGGTGCTTCTGCAGAAGGAAGTCACGGCCCTCTTGGCCAAGAGGGCCATCGAGCATGTTCCGACCCCAGAAGTAGAACGTGGTTGCTACTCCCACTACTTCCTGGTGCCCAAAAAGGACAAGGAGGACATGCGTCCTATCTTGGACCTCCGGAACGTCAATCGCTTCCTCCGAAAGGAGAAGTTCAAGATGCTCACCCTAGCTCAGGTCTTGACTGCCCTCGACCCTGGAGACTGGTTGGTAGCGTTGGACTTACAGGACGCTTATTTCCACATCCCCGTCCTGCCGGCCCATCGGCGTTACCTGCGGTTCACCGTAGGCCTCGAGCATTTTCAGTTCACCGTGCTCCCCTTTGGCCTTACAAGTGCCCCTCGGGTGTTCACGAAAGTGATGGCGGTGGTCGCAGCTCATCCTCGCCGGGCAGGGGTTCCAGTCTTCCCCTACCTCGACGACTGGCTGCTGAAGGCGGGCTCGTCCCAGGCAGTTGTCTCCCACCTCCAGACTACGGCCGAACTCCTGCACTATCTGGGGTTCTCCATCAATGTGCCGAAGTCGCATCTGATTCCTTCTCCACAGCTCCTTTTCATCGGAGCAGTTCTGGACACGACGCAGTTTCGGGCCTATCCTCCCGAATGGCGAGTCCGGGATATTCAGGCTATGATTCCGATCTTTCAGCCTTTATCCTGGGTTTCGGTACGGATGACCCTGAGGCTGCTGGGCCTCATGGCCTCCTGCATCCTGCTGGTCGATCATGCCAGATGGCATATGCGGGCTCTGCAGTGGGACCTGAAGTTCCAGTGGGCGCAGCACCAGGGCAACCTGTCCGATCACGTCCAGATCTCGGAGGGGACTGCAAAACAGTTGCAGTGGTGGCTCTCGAACCGGCAATGGGTCTTGGGCAGATCCCTCTCCCTTCCCCAGCCAGAGCACACAGTTGTGACGGACGCGTCCCTTCTGGGATGGGGCGGTCACATGGGAGAGGCGGAGATCAGAGGCCTCTGGTCTCCGGCGGAGTCCCGGCTCCATATCAACCTTCTGGAGCTCCGGGCGATCCGACTTGCACTCAAGGCATTCCTTCCCTCTGTCAAAGGGACGGTAGTGCAGGTGTTCACAGACAACACCACCGCCATGTGGTACTGCAACAAACAAGGCGGGGTGGGGTCGTGGACCCTCTGTCAGGAGGCTCTGCGCCTCTGGACATGGCTGGAACATCAGGGCATATTCCTGATGGTTCAACACCTGGCAGGTTCCCTGAACGCCAGGGCGGACGAACTCAGCCGCAGGTGCATGATGGATCACGAATGGCGTCTTCACTCGGAGGTGGCGCAAGGTCTCTTTCAGCAGTGGGGCGAGCCTTGGTTAGATCTGTTCGCCACCGAAGAGAACGCGCAATGTCAGCAGTTCTGCGCGTTGGAATTTCCAAGGCGGCACTCGCTCGGCGACGCTTTCGTCGCGAGTGGAGTTGCGGTCTGTTGTACGCCTTTCCGCCTATACCACTTCTACCCAGAGTGTTGAAGAAGATTCGGCGCGACCGGGCCCAAGTCATCCTTGTGGCTCCGGACTGCGCTCGAAGAGTTTGGTATCCCGAGCTACTCAGTATGAGTGTCGATCCCCGATCCGTCTGCCTCTTCGGGAGGATCTTCTGTCGCAGCAGCAGGGGACGGTCCTCCACCCGAACCTGTCCAGTCTCCACCTGCTTGCGTGGAGATTGAGCGGCGGCAGTTGATTCCTTTCGACTTGCCTCCCGAAGTTTGTGATGTGATTCTGGCAGCCAGGCGTCCCTCCACTAAGGTGGTATACGCCTGCAGGTGGAACAAGTTTGTGGCATGGTGCACAGCAAAGGCTGTGAATCCCTCTCTGCCCCTCTTTCTGAGGTTCTTCTGTTCCTTCTTTCTCTGGCCCAACAGGGTTCTGCCCTGGGTACCATCAAGGGCTATCTTTGTGCTATCTCGGCCTTCCTCAGGCTTCCTGATCAGCCCTCCCTTTTCAAGTCCCCTGTTGTTAACAGGTTCCTAAAAGGCATTACACACCTCTTCCCTCCTGTTCCGTTTGTGATGCCTCAGTGGGACTTGAACTTGGTTCTTACCTTTCTCATGTGCGCTCCCTTTGAGCCTCTACATAACTGTCCTCTTCGTCTTCTGACTCTGAAGACAGCCTTTCTGGTGGCCATCACCTCCGCTCGGCGGGTGAGTGAGCTCCAGGCTCTATCATGCAAACCTCCCTTTCTGTCTGTCCATCCAGACAAGGTTGTTCTTCGGACGCGTCAGTCCTTCTTGCCAAAGGTGGTTACTGCCTTCCACATTGGGCAGACCATCACTTTGCCCACCTTCTTTCCGCCTCCGCATCCTTCCAGAGAGGAAGAGAGGCTCCACCGTCTGGACCCAAAACGTGCGCTTTCCTTTTATATCAACCGCACACAACACTTCCGGGTGGATGACCAGCTCTTTGTTGGCTACTTGGGCGCCAAAAAAGGTCGGGCGGTGCACAAGAGAACCATTTCCCGCTGGGTCACCTTGTGTATCAAAGCCTGCTATTCTTTGGCTAAGAAGGAGCCTCCTGTTCGGCTGCATGCCCATTCCACCAGGGCAACGGCTGCTACCACGGCCTTAGGCCGCGGTGTTCCGCTGCAGGATATCTGTCAGGCAGCTACGTGGGCCTCGCTGCACACGTTTACCAAGCATTACTGCCTTGACAGTCAGGTCCGGAGGGACGGCTTCTTTGGCCGTTCTGTCCTCCGGGACTTCCTTGTCTGATCTTTGTTCGCAGACCCACCACCGGGGTTGGTATTGCTGGGGTATCTATTCTAAGGTAAGGAATCTGTCACTAACGTGTCTCTTTCAGATGCACAAGTTACTAACTTGTGTAACGATATATCTGTAAGAGACAGTAGTTAGTGACAGATTCCTTACCGCCCCACCCATCCTCCCCGTTCTGCGAACTGATTTCTAGGGTTAAGGACATCCCTTTCAGGGCCCTAGTATTTTTCAGACACCTATGTCAGCTTCTTGCATGGCTCTGCGTTCCTGGCGCGGAAAGTCGTGTACAGAACTGACGTCTGCGCGCAGGGGCGGCGTCTAAGTACTGCCCGCGACGTCATCCCGGCGGTCCCGACGCTGACGACGGACGCGGAGCCGCACGACGCCGCCTACCGACGCGCAAGGGTACTGCTCCGCAAAAACTTTGTGGATCCAGCCTGACGCCTGGGGATATTCTAAGGTAAGGAATCTGTCACTAACTACTGTCTCTTACAGATATATCGTTACACAAGTTAGTAACTTGTGCATCATGAACCATATCTGCTACAATCAAAGGCCACCCGAGCAGCTCTGCTGCATTCCTTGATGTATCTGGAAAGTGCATGACAGATAATCCTCGTTGATTTGAGGAATAAAATAGTAATTATCTTCGTTTCGGGTGCTTTTTGTTGACTTTTCTCTTTACCTTCAATTTACTTTTCTCTCTTCAGTGTGCAGTTTTTCATCAAACTTTACTCCTCTGCGCTGTTATTAATGTGCTCTTAGTGTAAACGCATGCATGTTTATTTCTGGTTCCTTCTGTTTATTCATGCGGTAAAGTGATTAATGATTAGGCCCTTTCAAGCTACTTTGCTTACTGGAGCATTACGTAACTAGTCTGATACGATTGCAGGTGCTCTAGGCATTGTTGGGCATTGTTGAGGTTTGGATGTAGATATACAATTAGAGAAAGACGTAGACACATAATTAGTAGAGACGGAGAAGTGAAGGTGGGGGAGAAGATATGTTGTCAGTGATTACCAAGTATCTTCGGGAGTGATTGTGAAACAAAAATTAGGCGTGTGCCAAGGCTTTTGCAAATTTCACAGGAGCTTGGCTTTCACTTGAAAATGCACCATTTGCCCACTCTTTTTTCAAAATTTTCTCGGGGGGAGAAGCCCCCCCGAACCCCCGTAGGTGGTTCGGGGTCGCTCGCTCACCGCAGTGCAGTACGATAATTGTTTTACGCCTCACCACTGTCAAATGTCATCAGCCGCCACTGCGAAACACTTTGGCTGTGCCATTATCTGTGCTTTTAAAGTTGAAGCAAAGAAATAAATAGGCGATAAAATAGCCAGGATTGTGTAGGAAAATCTGTAGCTACTCACAACCATCTCAGATTATTCTTGGATCTTGGAAGACTCCTGAAGAAGAAGGCCATGCTGGAAGAAAGAAGACTCCTGCTGGAAGAAAGAAGCCTCCTGCTGGAAGAAAAGGACTGAAGGACTCCTGACTCTTTGTGGCACTTATTGACTTGAATTTCTCTCCAAGGGTCAGTGTGGTCACGTGGTCAGATAGGACACCTAAACGGGAGTGGGGTTGTCACAGGTTTAATGGTTGAAAGGAAAGGTTACAAGGGAGGTATGAGCGCCTGGGGTAGGGTAGAAGCCGGAATCAACAAACAAAAAAACTGTAGGGTCTCTTTCATGCCAGTTCAGTCAATGCACATTGGGAAAGTCCTCTCTCTCTTAAGTGTCTTTGACCAATGCGGGAGTCACCTTTGGTTCTTCCTGTTGTCTCGCCAGGACAGAGGAGGGGAAGTAGTATGGGTGCGACCCTCGGAAGAAAACAAAACAAGAATCAGGTTTGTAGGCTCCTTAATTAGGGACGCCTTGACCGTGACCTTCACCCAGGACCAGGGCTGTGTTGTTTAAATGTGAAAACAAAAGGGTGGCCCCAGCAGTCCCATGCATGCTACTAGTGCCTCATCCGCCACCACCCCATTGTGAGGTAACCAGGGTACTAACCGGAACCGACGGCCCTCCTGGGTCGTGGCAGGGGGAGTCTCACCGCCCTCCTCCTCTCCGGGCCGGTCAGACCTTATGGCGTTGCCTCTGGGCGGTACCACGAGTTCCGCCGTCGCTTCCTCTTCTCCGGTGTTTTCTCCTTGTGACCGTTCTGTCTCCTGGAAGGACGATACCTCTGCTTCTGTCACCGGGGCCCGCAGCTGCTCTCCGAATTCCAATCCTCCGTCACCGGCCTCAGCGTTTCTCTCTCGCGCCTCGACTTCACCTCGTCCCTCCTCTTGACGTATGCGCGTTACGTCCTGTGCAGGCTCTGGAGCGCTGACCTCCCATTTCCGGCGTTCAGTCCTGGGCGCCATGTTGGAAATCCCGCCCGGGAGAGGCACGGGATTACAGTCAGGTGGTTGGCCTCCTATTTGCCTGCTTCAGGGACACAAAATGCAGGACTCCTGACTCCAAGTGGGCATATCTGACAATAGTGAACTGGACGCTTCAGAAGCCCTGGCTGAATGGAGATCTAGTACCTAGAAGACTGTTTTGAGGTACTGGGACTGAAGGATATTGACTTCCATTTCAGAGATAAAGTCTTAGACTGGGGCAACCTACTTGGTGTATCCAACCTCCTCTCCATCGCGGCTGGCCTAAAATTGTGCCTAGGTCCCAGTCAGCCGTCAACTGTTGTTTTTCAATGGGGCTTTGATTTTTCTAGGCACTTTTTGCCTTAAATCTTTAAATCTCATATCTTTGGTTCCCCTAATTGAATATTTGCTCATTACAATTTTCTCTATTTTTCTAAATTGGTTTGGGAATTTTAATGTATTGCTTTTGTGACTTTAAAATAGTAGGCACTATGGGGAATTGCCTGCTGCTTGTGCCATAGCTACCAGGGGCTGGGCAGAGATGCTCTAAGGACTGTGTAGTGGCCTAACCATATTAATAACCCAAATTCTGCCAGGTATACTGAATTCTTGGAAGTTCTGTTGAGGGAATGAGTAAAAAGGTCTCTCTCTGACTTCCTGACCACAATAGAAGTCCTTACGCCCCTTTACGTGATCGTGGCCGGGGCTACTAGAAGGCGTCCAGAATACCAGCCTTATCTACCAGCCCAGCAAGCTTCCCAGCCTTTTCATGGTCGCGGTCACAGATCCCACAGAGGACACAGGAGCCAGACCCAGTGCGCTGCCCAGCCCCTCGCACCTCTGGCTGCCGCAGCCTTCAAGCCACTTTAGTGAGCCCAGTACAACCATCAGGTTGGCAGCAGGATCAGGCACCACCTGCCCCAGTTGACCAAAATCACTTCCGACCAATGGGTGCTCCAGATTGTGCGGAAGGGTTTTACCCTTCCATTTGTGGAAACCCTCCACCTTTGCCACTTTCCCCAGAATAGCTGACTGAGGGCCATCTCTCCTTGCTCTGTCAGAAAGTGCTGGCTCTGTTGGCCAATAGAGCCATAGAGAGTGCCAGTTCTGGAGGTAGAAAGGCTTGGTGGTTATTCCTGCTACTTTCTGGTGACGAAAAAGGAATGAGGCCTAAGCCCCATACTAGATCTGTACCATCTCAATGCCTTTCTGAAAAAAGAGAAATTCAAGATGATCACCTTGGCTCAGGTGATGTCTTCCCTGGACCCTAGATACTGGATTTAATGTTGGACTTGCATGATGCTTATTTCCACATTCCTGTCCTGCAGGCCAAAGGCATTACTTACGGGGGCCACGAGCATTTCTAGTTTGCTGTGCTTCCCTTTGGCCTCACCAGTGCCCCTCGGGTGTTCACGAAAGTGATGGCGGTGGTGCAGCACATCTGAGGAAGTCAGGGTCTGGTCTTTCCCCACCTCCACGACCGGCTACTGAAGCTGCGCTCACCCCAGGCAGTCATCACCAAATTCAGACTATGGTGAACCATTTGCACTTGATGGGGTTCATTGTCAGTGTGCCGAAGTCGGTTCCGGACTCCTTCTCTGGCACTCCCTTTCTTCAGAGCCATTCTAGACACAGTGCAATTGTGTACCTACCCTCCAGAGAGTCCAGGACATTTGGGCTATGATCCTGATGTTACAACCTCTGTCCTGGATTTCAGTGAGACTGGTTCTGAGGCTGCTAGGTCTTATGGCCTCCTTCATCCTGCGGGCGAAGCATGCTCGGTGGCATATGCAGGCTCTGGAGTGAGATCTGAAGACCCAGTGGACACAGCATCAGGGGAAACTCTCCTACCTGCAGTGTTGACTAACGGATCGCGATTGGGTCACCCTGAGCTGACAGTGGTGACCAATGCATCACTTCTGGTTTGGGGTGGCCACCAGAGAGTGGTCGAGATCAGAAGACTGTGGTCTCCGGCGGAAGCTCAACTCCACATCAATAATCTGGAGCTGAAAGCTATCCGCTTGGCTTTGAAAGCCTTCCTCTCATCCACCAAGCGTAGGCTGGTTCCGGTGTTCACGGACAACAATACCGCCCTATGGTATTGCAACAAAGAGGGCAGAGTGATTTTGTGGATCCTTGCCAAGAGGCTCTGCGCCTATGGACTTGGCTGGAGCGCCAGGACATCTTCCTGATTGTACAGCACCTGGCCGGATCTCTGAACGCACAAATGGCAGTTGCACCCGGGGGTGCAAGTGACCTTCCCAGAATGTGGGAGAACCATGACTCGATTTAATCACCACAGCTGAGCATGTGCAATGTCAGCACTTCTACGCGTTGGAGTTTCCAAAGCGACTCTTGCTCTGAGACGCGTTCCATTTAGATTGGAGCACAGGACACTTGTACACCCTAATACCATTCCTTCCTCGGGTTCTCAAAAAGATCAGGATCCATCGGGCCCAAGTCATCCTAGTGGCTCTGGGTTCGGCACAGAAAGTATGGTATACCAAACTCCTGTGCATGAGCATCCTCCCTCCGGTCAGGCTGCCCCTTCGGGAGTACCTTCTGTTGCAGCAAGAGGGCAGGATCCTACATCCTAACTGGCGCACTGTCTACCTTCTTGCTTAGAGATTCAGTGGTGACAGTTGAGGAGTTTTGACTTTCCTCCCGAGACTTGTAATGCCATCTTGGCAGCCAGGCATCCCTCAACTAAGACTTTAATACGCCTGACGTTGGGACAAGTTTATGGCTTGGTGCTCCTCAAAACACGTGGACCCCCTTTCTGCATTTCTGTTGGAGGTGTTTGTGTTGTCTTTAACCCAGCAAGGCTTTGCCCTGGTCACTGTTGAGGGTTACCTTTAGGCCATTTATGCTTTTCTGCGGTTTCAGGATCAACTATCCCTGCTCAAGTAACCAGTTGTGACGTGTTTCCTCAAAGGTTTGCAACATTTGTTCCCTCCTGCCCCATTTATTATGTTCCAATGGGATCTCCGTCTCTTATTAACATATTGTATATGTTACCCCTTTGAGCCCTTGCATAGCTGCCCTCTGCAGTTTCTTATGTTTGACTGTCTTCCTGGTGGCCATTACATTAGCCAGGTGGGTTAGTGAGCTTCAAGCTCTGTCGGTTCACCCTCCGTACACCAACTTTTGCCCTGACAAACTGGTGCTGCAGACTCGTGCCTCTTTTGTGCTAAAGATGGCCACTCCTTTTCATGTCGGCCAGAACATCACATTGCTTGCATTTTTTGGCCCGCTCATCTTTCAAAGGAACATGAGACTCCACTGTTTGGACCCAAAGAGAGCTCTATCTTTCCACAATCGATCGCACCAAAGAAGATCAGGTGGATGATCAGCTCTTCGTTTGGTTCACTGGAGCGACAAAAGGCAGCACAGTGCAGAAACAGACCATCTCTTGATGGTCTGCATAAAAATCTGCATAAAATCTCCTACGGATTAGCTAAAAAGCAGCAGCTTGAGGGCCAATTACACCAGGGCCAAGGCTGCTACGGCTGCATTAGCACTTGGGCTGTCTGCCCTGACCATCTGCCAGGCTGCCGCTTGGGCATCCCAGTACACATTTAGGAAGCACTACTGCCTGAACAGTCAGTTCCGTCTACCCGCGTATTTCACCCGCTCGTTACTCCAAGGCTTTTTCGTTTGAGCCAGTTCACACACCCACCTCCTGGGAGGTATTGCTTGGGTATCCACTCCCTGTATCTAAAATGCACCAACAGTTATGCTAAGAAATACCCTAGTACATTAGGAGAGATACCAATCAACTGGTACCTAGGTTTCCCATTGGCTTCTCAGGCTGTGAAACTTTCAGATATATATATATATATATATCTGAATCTCAAAATCAGAAGCTCACTCTCACGTAGAGATGGGCAGGACACAGCTCTGGGTAAAATCAAGTGGGTTTATTGCGCAATTTCTCAGCGCGGTTGTTCCCAAAGTCCGTGAAACGCTTTGGCAGACGCGTTTCAGCCGGTATGGCTTTCATCAGTGCCGGTCTCACAGGCTGGCTAGTTCACCTGGGGTTGATTAAAATGCTTCAGTGACCCCTCCCGATAGAGTAGTCTCTCGGCCCCTCCTCCTGCTTAAAGGTGTATAACACCTCGCGCTTCATCTCCAGGCAAACTGCATCCTGGTTCGTGCAGTCCTTTGTGGAAGCGGTAATTGGGGAAATCCAGACACCAAGTGATGTCCCAATGTCTTGGCAATGGGCCACACTTCGCCGCAGTCGCCATGAGTGCAAATGTCCAGCTCAAACCACTTGTAGTCCCCTTATCAGGCAGTACAATACTGCCTCCTCTCTCCCCGTGCAGGAATGTTTACTCCATCGTGACGACTCTGCTTGGGGGGGCAACGCGTTGCATTGAAGTGCATACAAACAGATTTGCTGGCGTCTGCGTTGCTCCTGAATGAGAGGGCGTGCCCAATGCCAGTGGTACCGGCCAAACATCAAAATCAAAAGCTCACTCTCACGTAGAGATGGACAGGACACAAGTGGGTTTATTGAGCAATTTCTCAGCGCGGTTGTTCCCAAAGTCCGTGAAACGCTTTGGCAGACGCGTTTCAGCCGGTATAGCTTTCATCAGTGCCGGTCTCACAGGCTGGTTAGTTCACCTGGGGTTGATTAAAATGCTTCAGTGACGACTCCCGATAGAGTAGTCTCTCGGCCCCTCCTCCTGCTTAAAGGTGTATAACACCTTGAGCTTCATCTCCAGGCAAACTGCATGCTGGTTCGTGCAGTCCTTGGTGGAAGCCAATTAAGTAATTGGGGAAATCCAGACACCAAGTGATGTCCCAATGTCTTGGCAATGGGCCACACTTCACTGCAGTCGCCATGAGTGCAAATGTCCAGCTCAAACCACTTGTAGTCCCCTTATCAGGCAGTACAATACTGCCTCCTCTCTCCCGTGCAGGAATGTTTACCCCCATCGTGATGACTCTGCTTGGGGGGGGCAACGTGTTGCATTGAAGTGCATACAAACAGATTTGCTGGCGTCCGCGTTGCTCCTGAACGAGAGTGCCTGCCCAATGCCAGTGCCACCGGCCAAACATCAAAAGCTCACTCTCACGTAGAGATGGGCAGGACACAGCTCCGGTGTGTATATATATATATATATATATATATATATGTGTATATATATATATATATAGATAGATAGATAGATAGATAGATAGATAGAGATAGATATATTCTACTGGCGGTCGCCAGTTTATAGTTAGGACCACGTTTCCATAGGAAAAGCATTTTTTGATGTGCTTATAACTTTGGCGTCGTTTGACGAATCTTTACGAAATTTTCCCAAAAGTTCCTCTTTTCAGGTGAGCTCCTATCCAGAAAGTTTGGGGGTGATTCGTGAAGGGGGGGGCTGAGAAAAAAGGGGGGTCCCAAAACGTGTTTTCTCCATGCAATTTCCATAGGAAACTTTAGACAAGGCTACAGGTCAAACTGCTGAACGGAATTACGCCAAATTTGGCAGGGAGAAAGGTCTTGTTCCAGAAAGCACGCTTTTGCTTAAATGGGGTAAGTCCGTTCAGTAGTTTTAGATAAATATCAAAATTTACAGATATCGATATTTGAGAATTCTGACATCTGATTGGCTGAGGCGTTACGAGCACGAGCGTGCAGCTCATTGGTTGCGAACTGTTGAAACTAGGAAGTGTTGGCAGCTATTTTGTGACTGAGTTGAAAGGCGTAGGGCGAAACAAAAGAGAAAGATTGTATAAGAGGGTATAGTAGGAACACTGTGGTCTTAGTTTAAGCAGTCTGTATGGTGCAGAGGCAGGGAGTTTGAATGTTGCGTAGGCCGTGGAAATCACATCCGCAGAATAACGGTGCGCGGTATTGCGGCAAGGTTGCGTAGGCTCTGGAAATCCTGTCGGGAAAACAATGCGCCGTATTGCGGCAAGCAGTGTGTAGGGTGCACACACAGGTAGTGTGAATGTGCGCTATTGCGGCAATGTTCAGTAGGCTGTGTAAATCATATCTGGAAAATAACAATGCGCCGTATTGCAGCCTTCCTTTAATATAATGCGCAGTAATGTTTACTTATAATGCGGTGTTCACTTTTATCACGGACAGTGTCACTTTCTTAGACGAAATTTAATATTATGTGGGAGGGCGTGTTCTGTTCGTGTGTCTGGAACAAATTTAACGTTTAATTGGCTGAGGTGTTCCAACAACGAGCTCAATGTTAATTGGCTGCGAACCATTGAAAGTAGAAGTGTTTCCAGCCATTTCCTCCCCGTCCGCGGAGTAGCAGGGACATCTGATTGGCTGACGTGTTCCAAGCAGGACCTTCCCAAGCTTAATGTTCATTGGCTGCGAACCATTGAAAGTAGAAGTGTTGCCAGCCATTTCCTCCCCGTCCGCGGAGTAGCAGGAACATCTGATTGGCTGACGTGTTCCACGCAGGACGTTCCCAAGCTTAATGTTCATTGGCTGTAAACCATTGAAAGTAGAAGTGTTGCCAGCCATTCCCTTCCCCCCCGCGGAGCATCAGGGACATCTGATTGGGTAACTTGTTCCAAGCAGGACCTTCCCAAGGTTAATGTTCATTGGCTGTAAACCATTGAAAGTAGAAGTGTTGGCAGCGATTCCCTCCCCCTCTGCGGAACACCATGGACATTTTATTGGCTAAAGTGTTCTGAGTACAAGTTTGCTCATTATTTACTGGGAACGGTTCACTGTTGTGAACCATTTTGTGACGCAATTCAATGGAGTACGGGAAAAGAAAGTAGTAGCGGCGAGGGTAGGAACACTATTAACTCTGTACAGTGGTAACAAGCTGGTGGACAGGTATTGTGAAGGTAAAAATTGTTTTTTATATATTTTAAGGGCCATTTATATAATTGGCGCGGGGTGTACAAATCACGGCGGGAAAATAACAGAGTGTGTTGCGGTCTTATTTTTATTAAATTTGCGGGTGGGATACTTCCCAGGAGCACTGTTTAGTTATAATGTGGTGTTTACTTTTCTGACGGGGAGCTGTGGTTGCGCAGCAAAAATTTCAGTCTAGGTTTGAAATAGTTTTTATTAAGCAATTACAAATATACTTTCTTCGGAAACTGAAGCTGTATATATCAAAGGGGTGACAAATAAAAACGCAATTCATAAAATATCCCTTAAGCGTGGGCACACCCTCCCTTTTTTTTCCTGCTATAGTTTGTAAAAGTGTTGCCCCATATTCTTGATAATATAAGAGGGCATGAGTTACTTTTAGATAAAGTAGAAAAGAAGTGCTACAAGAAACACTCCCGCACTACATCATCTCAGGTCACAAGAACAATAACAAGTAAAAAATAGTTAAACACAAATCACTTTATATTACATAGAAATGTACGCTTTATCATTTTTTATAATTTCTATTCTGTAGAATTCGGGAAAGTTCGGTCGTAGTGCTTAGAGGTCGCTCACTGCTCCGCTAACAAATCACGTACTCCTTTAAGAATATATAGGATAGTAGTATAATAATATACACTACTGGTAGTATATATTCTATAGGGAGAAGGTGAATAGGAACCACAACAGACAAAAATAGAAATATCAAAAAAACTCCACTGAGGTCAGTATAAATGTAAATATTACAATATACATACTCACACTATATGATCTCAAGGGAGAAATAGACTAAAAACCAGAAGCTGCTGACGTTACATATAAATCTTTAGTCTTCGCGCCGACGAGTCACAAACTCCTCTGAGATCATAATGTGTGGTTATTATAATATACATACTCACACTATATGATCTCAAGGGGGAAATAGACTACAAACTAGAAGCTGCTGACGTTACATATAAATCTTTAGTCTTCGCGCCGACGGGTCACCAACACTTCTGAGGTCAAGTACAGTGTCAATATTATAATATACAAAGTCACACTATATGAGCTCAAAGGAGCCAGAACAGGAACAATGTTTGCTGTATTCTGTCTGTTTCTGAAAACAAGCTGCTGACGTTACATATAAATGGCAAAAACAAGCAATAACACTTTTTTCTAAATACAAGTGTTTAAATATTGACAAATAGCTACGTATTATAAATATCTAGTATGCCATAATCAAACAACTTACAACTCAGGAATATGTTTTGTGGCCGCAAAAGAAGTATCCGACTGTAGAAAAGAGCACCTGCATCACAGAATGGAGACGCGTAAATAACTCGCAAAAACTAAACTAATCAATCAACGGGTATGGTTTATATACTTTTTGGTTATTGAGTAGTCTATGGAAGGAAGATGCAGCTCCGCCCATTTAGATGTCATGTTTTACAGTTGACACATGCTCACGTTTTAACTGTTTAACTTGTGCACGTGTTGGGAAAAGTTACAAAATGTGAAGCGGAAAAAGTTTCGATTTCGAACCGAACACGTATAAGGTCCTTAATATGTACATACGTTGGAGAGCTTAAAAACTGTTACCCGGAAAACCGTGTCATTTCCATTCTCATGAGTAAATACATTTATTAATTGCCGTAATTCTAAATAGAAGACATAAAAAAAAGATCTTTCAGAATAGAAGAAAAAAAAACCGGGATAATATTTCTCATCACTATGGTTTTAAATTAAAAAAATGCGAGCATTTGTAAAGCGTACAGCTACCCCTGGAAAGGTGTGCCGGCGCTCGGGGGCGTCGGAAAGATTAAGCAAGGTGTTGCCCACAGTGACATAGTGGTGGGCTAACGTGCCGCTGGAGCCGGGAATCGAACTGTGAACGCTGTTGTTCGAAGTCAGGTATCATAGCTGCTCCGTCACACTTTTTCCACACTTATATGTTAATTAGTGCTAATTAAGTTTTAAACATTGTTAAATTATAACTTATAACAGACTACTGTTACAGTTAGTTTTTCACTACAAAAAGTATGCACGTCTTTTTTAAATTTAGTTAAAAACAATATAGGTTTCAGGGACATTGTAGTTAGAAATTAGCATTTATAAAACCTTTTCAAATTCACTGAAAAAGCCATAGGTTTTACAGACGTTATAGTTAGAAATTAGCATTTAAAAACCTTTGAAATTCACTGAAAAAACCATAGGTTTCAGGCACGTTATAGTTAGAAATTAGCATTTAAAAAACCTTACAAATTCACTGAAAAAAACCATAGGTTTTAGGGACAGTTATAGTTAGTTGGACATTGCACTCGTACAAAACCCCTTGAAATTCCCCCGTTATAGTTAGCTCCCCTTATGGAAAAGCAATTCTGCTTTGCTTCATTGAAGCGAGAGCAGGTTTCCTGCTCTCGCTTCAATGAAGCAAAGCAAGTTTGTAATCACAGGACGGAGCCGCGAGGCTCCCGTCCTGTGATTGCAAACAGCAGTGTCCCGGGGTAGGCACCCCGGGACACTGCGAGGAGCCGGCCCTGGGGGTGGTGGTCCCCAGGGCCATCAAGGGCTCCAGGAGGGGGCCGCGCGGCCCCCCTCCCTCGATTAGCAAAGCCCCGGGAGATGGTGGTCCCCGGGCTTGGGTCCGTAACGGACCCCCATATTGAAATATTTAGTGCCCCGGGGAGGTGGCGGTCCCGGGCGTGTGGGGGGCCCGAGCCCCCACACAGGTAATTTTTTTTTTAAAAAGAAGCCCCGGGGGTGGCGGTCCCGGGGCTGCGGGAGGGCCGAGAGCCCCCCGCACCATTATTTTTAAAGCCCCGGGGTGGCGGTCCCTCGGGCTTCGGGGCCTGAGAGGCCCCCCATATTATTAAATAAACCCCCCATGCCCCCGGGGGCCAATTAACCACGAAGCGCGGGAGACCGCGCTTCGTTTTTTTTTTTCTCGGCGGGATCCGCGCACCCTAAGCGCATCCCGCCGATTTTTTTAAAAAAAATTGGCCCTGGGGGTCCTTATAGGACCCCCTGAGCAGGCCTAGGGGGTCAGGGTGTTTCTACCCTGCCCCCTTTTTTGCGTTTTACGCAGTTGTTTTACTGCTTTCTTGTTCCTCGGTTCTACCGAGGAACAAGATGCCTGCCAACACTTCCTGGTTTGGAGTGTTGACAGCCAATTAGCATGCAGCTCGTGATCGGGAGGGTGCGCGGATCCACCGCGGCCATAGATATCGAAACTTTTATTTTGGATTTTCTCAGCAACTACTGAACGGATTTACACCATTTTTAAAAAGGGTGCTTTCTGAACCAAGCACTACAGGGATGTGGAATTCCTATAGCCCGACGCCCGGGACATATTGTTTTAGGTCAAGGGCAACAAGTTTTCATGTGTATTTTGTCCTAGGGACAAGTAGGCCCAACCCTCTACAGCACAAACCCTTTGGCTGCCAGTTTACAGTACCACATTATGGAGTAGGTAAAGGCATTGCCTGCAGTTAAGGTAATATTTTTGCCCATGTTTTCAAACATGTATTTATGGTTCATTAAGTAAAGCCTTTATTATTAGGGTGAGTGCTTGAAGTAAATGTTATAAGCTCAGAATGCACTACTGACAGTGGTTCCAGTATAAAAATGTATACACATCGTTTTCAATGTTTAGCAATATGAGGCTATGTACAATGCTCCCAGAATACTCTCTGATTAGATGCAAATATTTGCAGAAGCTTGAAAGCAAGATTGATGATTCTTTGCTTTCAAAATAAAATGTTCACAAAAAATGCAAAAACATTTTGCTATACTGTAAAATTTTAAGTACCATTTCTTTGCAGCATCATTTAGTAAAATGTGTTGATGTGTGCTAGTATTTCCCAAAAATATTCATAATTGAAAATCAGTGTAACCAGTTTTAATAAGATTATGGGGAACAGAAAAATAAACAAGCATTGGTAAAGCCAATGGGTCTGAAATTGTTGGTCAGCCTTTTTTGGTTTTCTCAATGCTTGACTTGTTTTGGCTTGGTTTTTGTAAAACCTTATTGGTGCGGGAGCTGCCGGGCCCTCACCATTATAACAAACATTGGCCAAAGCAAAACTTGCTTTGGTCTCAAAAAGCACACATTGCCACAGATGTTCCTGGCACTGAACAAAACGACTGTGTCGACATGCTCCTTGTGAAAGAACAGACTGCCATCACTCACAGTGAAGCTAGCCGATTGACGGTGAGAGACAATTTTAATAAACACAAAGGTCATGGTTAACGCCAGACCTAATTAGGGGCCCAAATATTAAATAAAGTCTCAAAAGTGCACCCATGTACTTGCATTGAGTGCAGATATACAGCTTTTGCGAATTCACAAGACTTTACAGAAGTAGGCCAAGAAATAGTACTCCTAGAAAATATTTGTGAACTGCATATTTGGCATGAGCAAATCTGCAGGTGTAGATTTGCTCATGTGAAAATCTGAGTGTTTGCAAGTTAACTTTCTCTCGAACCACCTTTTTCCCAACCCTGAAGAAGTTTTATGTCTGCCATTGTCAGGAGTAAATTTCCAACCTTTCTCAGTATGGGAAAAGATTAGAGAAGAGTTGGTGAAAACCCTTATAACATGCAAGTTAGTAGGTTTGCACAGACTCAAAAGGGCATTCCAACTCTTGAATTGTTGCTTACCATTACCTTCAGTCCCAGTATGTAGATCTGCGGAAACATGGCAACATAAGGGAATTGCTAGTATTCAAATCCTACTATGGAAGGAGCCCTGGCATAATCAGAGAGGCCATTTCAGAGCTCTTATATAATGAGATTGCTGCCATAATATGTCGCTGCATTACATGGCACAAAAGGGACAAGTGGATTTTGCTACAGGACAAGTAGATTTCTGTAGCAACCTGCCCCATGGACAAGTAGATATTTTATTAAATTCCACACCCCTGCACTACCTTTTTGCCAAATTTGGTGTAATTCCGTTCAGCAGTTTTTGCTGTAGCCTTGCATAAAGTTTCCTATGGGAAATTGATTTTTTCACTCTTATTTTTTGAATTTCTCCATAACTACTGAACAGATTTACACCAATTAAAAAAAAGGTCGCTTTCTCAACCAAGCGCTACCTTTTGCAAAATTTGGTGTAATTCCGTTCAGCAGTTCGGGCTGTAGCCGTGGCTAAAATTTCCTATGGGAATTAACATGGAGAAAACACGTTTTGGGACCCCCCCCGTTTTTCTCGGCCCCCGCTTGATGAATCACCCCGAAACTTTCAAGACAGGAGCGGACCGGAGCGCCCCACTAGTTTTGAAAATTTCACGATGATTCGGTCAAACGACGCTCAAAGTTATTGGGAATAGAATGTTACGGATTTCCTATGGATAATAGGTCCTAACTATAACTATCTACTGGCGACCGCCAGTAGATAATATGTATATATGTATATGTATATATGTATATGTGTATGTGTGTATATGTGTATATATATGTGTATGTGTATATATGTATGTGTATATATATGTATGTATATATGTGTATATATGCATGTATGTATATGTATGTATATATGTGTATATATATATATATTTGCTTTTGGGAACTTTTAGCTAGATGTCTCCATCCATTGCTCTGTTGTACCATTCACATTTGTTCTTCCTGCCACTGTAGCATTGGGCAATGGAGAAGAACACTTCAGCCGTTGGCTCACTCCAGTGTTAGTGATGGCATTGTAGTCTTTAACTAGGAACTCACATGCGCTCAAAGTGGTTCCCTTCAGTGCAAGGGGCGATTTTTGCAAAGTGTACTTTTTGAGACCAAAATATTTTTGCTTTTAGTCAAATTGTTTTTAGATTGTCAAGGGTCTGGTAGCTCCTCCAAAAATAAAGCTTTGCAAAAACAATGGCAAAACAAAGCAGGCACTGACAAGGCCAAAAGTTTGGTAGCAACTCCAGACCCATTGGCTTAGATTATGCTTGTGTTTTCAAGGTGTCCCACCTTGATCTGTTTTCTAAATGCTGCAGGTGCAATGCTTTGAAATTCAGTGAATATAGACTGTGCCTAAATTCACCACTGAAGGCTAGCAACCACTGAAGAAACCTAACTTTGCAAAACTTTGTAATACATGCTGGTCACCATTGGTATTCATAGACGTGAGGGTTTCAAATTTATTGGATTGTTTTTTGTTTAGGCAGAGTCATATTTCCTGTAGTATGCTCTCTCAAGAGTTCTTAAGAATTTCTTCTATTCAGGAATGATTTGCACCTGACTTGACACTGTCGGCCTCTTTGGTCTGTTGGCTTCTGAGAGCAAATGAGGAATGAACAAGTCACTCTTTCTGCTTTGAAATTTGGTTTCCGGCATGCAGTGATGTGAAGTTTATGTTGGACCTTCAGCAGTGAAGAAGGGGTTTTCTCACCTAAATTCCAGCTTGTGTTATTTCCTGATCAAATGCACTATGGTAGTCTACATAATCTCATGGTATCAAACTTATCTGCCAAGGAGCACAAGCTTGTATCATGCCTTACAGGCATACCGTCCATTTTTATCACTGCGGTTGCACTCTGCTTTGCTTTCTTGCCTCAGTCTCTTTACCTTGTTTGGCAGCTCTGATTCTGCTTCATTTTGCTCCTCCATTTTCTTGTTCAGTATGTACTTCAAAGACTGTCCAGAAAGTCAAAGCCCATCTTGGACAACTCCGGTTCTCAGCCACAACCTACACTCTTGGGTGCCATATTAATAAAGAGCAATGCAGTTTAAGCAAGGGATCACAGCGCTGCTTCGTGACTTTCTCAGAAAGAGCTCAGCTGCCAATATCTTAGGGGTTTTCTGAATGTCCTGTCAACCTCACCACTTCCTTTGGACCTGGGTCAACGCCCAACTCTGAATGTCACTACTCTCAAAGAGTGGGTCCATGGCCAGAAGAGCAAGACGGTGCGTCTTCTTAAGAATGTGGCCTTCTTTTTAAAAACTAGTAATTTCAGCTAGGATTACAATATGACATTGTAAGCAAGTAGGCTGAAATACCCTTCTTAATTCTCCTTTCTAGGGAAATCAAATAAGGCAGATAAGTATCTCCCTTATTAGAAGGGTATTTTATACTGTCACTTTAAGGCAGCAGTATGATACAATTTTGCTTAGTGCTGTCTACTGTCAGGGCTACTTGTGATTCTTGTTTGAGAACTAAGGATTCCTCCATACAAGCTGAACATTTTTAGTCTTTAATTTTCAACAACTAATCAGTGTTTGGCTGTTATTGCTTTCACTAAATTGATCTTTTTCTCTATTACCTTTCTGTCCCCACAGAGTTTTTCCTTTTATTTACCATCAGTTACCATGCAATCTTTCATTGTCAAACGTCCATCTTTAAGTGCTGCTTGTCATCTAGACAGGGAAGTTTGATGTTTGTTAGATGTAGTTCAGTAGGTTGAGGGGCAATGTAGCCAATTCACTTGTGAGCTTACCTGGGCCTTCAAGGGTCTTCGAGGAACAAGTACAGGTATGTCTGTCAGGACACCAGCTTAGCAAATGTGCTGCAGACATATTCCACCATCCCTGATCTTGTTGGACCCAGAAAAGGAAAAGAAACTGTAATAGCCAAGCCAGGGCCTACTCAACATACTGCAGTATAAAGCTCTATCTAGCCCTTGCATGTCATTCAGGTCCTTGCATCTCCCATTGTATTCAGCATCTCACACTATTCTTTAGTTGGCAGAGGATTCGGAATGACAAATTGATGCCCATAATGGCACATAATTGATATTCTGACAGATTTAGAGAAGATTCTCTGAATTTAACATGCAAGCTCAAAGCATCTGGACTGGCAGAATCACACCCTGCTGCCCATAAAAAGCAGTGAAAAAGTTCCCAAACATCCAAGGGACAATGGCATCTATTGCTGCTGCAGTTTTATTATGAAAATGGAGCCCAAAGAAGTTCAGACCCGTACTAGTCATGAAGACTGCAAACAAACAGGTAAAAATGGAGAATGTCAGGATGCTGGTCTTAAATCATATATTTTTCTTCCAGGAGGGTGGCCGAGGTAATCACTGTGTAGAGCTCTGGATTCAGACTGAAACCTCTTCATTAACATTCTCTTAATGCACTGCTGTGGTAAACATTCATCTTGGAATGAATAAATCATTTTCTCTAGCCATGCTTCGATAACTTGTTGCTTAAAGCACACTCTCAATACAAAGTGTTGCAGGAATTTAATGCCCCCTCCGTACAGAATACGTGGCTCCATGGGAATTACAACAAATCACAATTTTAATATCCGTAGACGAGTCAGCAGTTGGGGAGGTGTAACAGAAAAAATAACGGAATATACGCTTGTCTATTGCAGGAATGACCCCTGTACTTAGTTGCATTGGGATTTTCGATTCAGGAGCCTGTTACATTTCCTCATAATGATGGATTTTCAGTTCTTGCCACATAATCCACCATCTGCTGCATAATTTTCTCATTTCATCAAAATAAATGTTTTTCTAGCTCAAATGAGTGGATCATTACTAAAATGAGTGCCAGATGTTGTTCTGCACAGTGGCAGACCCTTTGAAAATGCTAACTGGTCTACTTTTAGGTGCTGATTTCTATATCCAGATGTTAAACTACTAATGAGGTCAAAAGTTTTTTCAGACAGTGTTAATGTGTTAAAATGACCACTGAATGTGCTCCATTTTTCTGTATAATTTAGTCAATTCTTGCATAGTTTGGTCTTCCATTGCCATATACTTCCAGTGCAGCAAACAACAAAGTGATGGATGGAATGCTCGAAGTAATGTCAGCCACTGGCAATTGCACTCCAGTCCATCATTTTTCACCCACCTTGCTGCTCTGCCCTACCAGATCCTCTCAAGATAGGAACACATGCATGTTGAGGCCTACTTAAGCCTCGTTGTTTGTTGCATAATTCTAGTGACCCATTTGAACCATCACTGATGTTTGTTTCTTCAGAAGAATGTTCAACCTGCCCGAGTTCAGTGGAATACTACATCTTTGTGATTTTTGATACAGGACTGTACCATGCAGCCTGTCTAAAAATCCATATGAAATGAATAACGCCAGATTTCAGGGAACTGAAAACACACCTCATCTTTTAATTCACTGCTACGGTGATACCAGTGGAGGAAGATGTTAAGGAGAGTTTCTTTTCAGAAGCTTTCCTTCACTTTGGAGATTGAGACTGATGCATTCATGCAGGAATGAAGTGCTCTTATCAACAATAATGAAATTTGTCTACAGAAGGAACACTTTTATTAGATCAACTTGCTTGAGCCAAGGACAGTCTATTTAGCCAACAGAGCCCCTACTATCTATATTGTCAGAGACCATCATTATACGAATATTAACTTGACCATGGTATGATATCTGAACAAGTAGCGAGGCACAGGATTTAGAGCCCACTCAAAGGAAGATTGAGTGATCTGGCAATGGCTCCTGGCATAAATTCTACAAATAACAACAATCCATCTTTGAAGATTAGAATATGAAAAAGAATACAAGTTCAGTAAATACGTCATAGAGAAACACAAGTTCTCCATAATAAAATTGTCTGATTGGGGGTTTTCCATCTGGTTATATTTACCATTGCCAAAAATGCAAAATTCTAAACAGAAGCCAATTCCAGGTGGACAAGATAACTGATACACCAGTCAGGTATTTAAATGCCATTCATATCCTACCAAACGTAATGATTAAGTACAACCATTCTGGATGTGGGATTGTCATTTCTTCTTAGTGACCATGGTAATGGTGGTATTCAGACTTATATCTCATTCAGAACAATCTCACATGAGATCGCAGGGCAAACCGGATCTTTTATTCAGAGTAGGGAGCAAGATCTGTCACCACAGTCCCATGTCTGAAGTTGACCACTTGGCTTCTGAGTTTTTCCAGTAATGTAATTTAAAGCACTCTGCATGGACAGTTTGAATGAGGAGCGTAAACATCTGGTGACCTGATCCATTCACGCTTTCAAATGGAAGAGATTCTTCATCTGGTGTTTGGAGATGATTAATCTGAAGGTTCCATGTGTTACTGGGTGTGTGAATGGAGTACTGCTTCTTACAGCGGAATATCCTAATTTGCAAAGGTAGTCATGTGCCATACTGTTTGTGAGTAAAGAGAAAACAAGATTGTTCCACCAAATGTGTGGTAACACTTAAAACCGAAAATACACAATAAAATTGCAGAATACAGTTGTTGCAATAATTTGGAAGAAAGTATGATTCTAAAACCGCAGAATCAAGTGTTGCAATGATCAGAGTTCCGGACTGGGGATGATATTCTCTCTCTCGGTTAGAATTAGGCTCGGTCGGTCCCATAAAAAGTGATTATCTTATGACCCTGGCTCCTAGAATCTCCAGTTAACTGCTTCAACATCAGCGTGTCTGCAGATCTTGGTATTGGGAAGTGGCAGAGGACTCTCTGACCCTTGGAGCTGTTACTGGTGTTGAGCTCACAAGCACCAGTGTACATACTAGACTCCTGAACTAAAGCTCTCTTTGATCTTTCTGGACCCAGCTAGTGTGCATGTGAGCTGAGTGCTGGACTTGTGCTCTGTAAGGTATGGTCAGATGATCCCCAACTGGCTCTGTTAAATCATTTTGCTGCTCCATGGACCTTTTTAAACTGGTGAGGTACGCGTGCTCAAACTAGACTGTGGGGTGTGCGTGCTCACACCACATCATAGGTTGATCGGGCCAGAGGCGGGGTTTTGGTATTGGAATTGGACAAGGCAGGGAATGGTGTCACCATGCCTCAAGGGCTCACATGTAAACTTTCTCACAGGCAGGAGGTTTGTGCTCCCCAAGTCACCATTCAGATTACAATGCCCTTGCAGGTGGTAGTTTCTTGGGCCTCCCATGGTCTCTGCATGAGGGTATAGAAGGCTTCTTGGTGCTGAGTGTCAGCTTTCCTGCACTTTTTGTGGTGTTTGTTGTCATCCACTCTGTTAAGGCCAGGTAACTTTGAGGTCATGGGTAGGAGGCAGCTCCTCTTTCAGGAAGCAATAAAGGGCCCATGCAGATCAGAATACATTTTATATTCACAGTCAATGGCAGTCGGATAGCAGTCCCCTGTCAATTGGCTCCAATGCATATTAAAACCAGGTTGGGACACAGTACTCCTTCTATAGCCCTGATTACGAGTGAGCTGTTTATTCTGATGTGCCCAGTAACCAGAGTTTCTAGGCAATCGTAATTATGAGTTGTGAAGTGTAACCCGAGGAATGCATGCAGCAGTTAGATCTGAAAGACAGGCATCCGCATATTATTCATCAAAATGTTGTAATCTGTTTTTTTCCATGACCTGAATTTTCCAGCCTGCCCGTAGCTCCTCGATTATGGTAATTACAGGTGAGGAAATAACACTGATAATTCTAGGACATTTGTAATATGGGTCTCAGTGGCTTTTGGGAATGGCAGACCTTGCCCTGCTCCTTGAATGTGCTGCATTTGCTGGTGCCTACCTACCAACAGTAGGGTACAATCTCCACCGTGCTGCTCTGGCAAGGAATTTTGTGTATCTTCCTCCGATTGAATCTGGAGACTGGGAGAGGAAACAGCGGGGAATGTTCTGTCCTTGTCTTTTTATATGGGTAATAGCCAGAGATGCTCATGATTATGCAAGTGTAACCATGATAATAGATACACCAAAAGTGATGTTCATGATCATGATTGCAAAACACATGCATATATGCACATAATGTTTACTGATCTGCTTTAAATGAACAAACTAACAGGAAGTCACCTGTTTGCCCTGGGTAAATTGACTTAGTTGACTTAGTTTACCACTATGAATGTAGCTACTACATCCCAAACACATGATGCTGCCACCAGCCAGGATCTTTAAGTGGTAGAGGGTTTCCCAGTCGTAGGGTATACTAAGGACATCCATAAAGTGCACCCGATCTGCAGTTTGGGTGCTGTATGGGTCTAAGGGCCTCTCAAAATGTGCAAAAAATGGAAAACGTATAGAGCAAAATAGAAGATGGTGGGTATCGACTAGCTACAGAGATGGTCGGGGACTCTCATCTTAACACTGCTGAGTTCTGTTTGCCATAGAAATATGTTGTTGCTTCCTTATCGATTTGTTTCCACGTGTTAATTCCTGAGACCCAAACACTTTTCGGGTTGTACATTACAATTGATTTCTGTTGTCCAGTTTATCCTGTATTCATCTTTCCAAGCTCGGACGTATTCCCTCAACAAGAATGAGTGCATTGACCTATATCCAAGATATGCCTTCGTCTTATCGGATGCATAGTTTTCCGTTTTTCTAAAGAAAGCAATGGCAGAAATTTGTTGGAAATAGAACAAACCCTTGCACTTTTAAAAGTGATAGTTTGTCCTACTTTTGGATTCCTTTTGATATTTGAAAGGAATTGGTATTGTCTGTACTCTAGATCCTGCAGTCGTAATAGCTATTAGAGATTTAACAGAACAGTTTTTCTTGAAAAGCTGTATTCTCCTATGAGGTATCTTTTGTTTTTACATTTTATTCCCCATATCTGGTTCACTGGGATAATCTGTGAACCAGAGTTTAGCAGTGTACCACAAGAAACAAACTCCAGCAGTCATTTTGTACCAGTAGACATAATAGAGAAGGTGCTGCCTGTGCTCTGTCATATTTAAAGCTAAGGACTCTCTTGTGTCTTCAGGAAATGAATTCTCCTAAGGCTCCATTTGTGTCTGTTATGCTGCAGTGTGACACTCATTAAACCCTCTCCTTAAACTTAAGATGTCTTTGATGCGCCAGTTTCAACTGGTTTAATGATAAAAGAATTATGGTTCCCATGGCAGCAGATAAGTTAAATATTCCTCATCCCACTTTTGATTCTTAATTTTATTATTTTGTTATTAATGACTAAATAATTGACTTATGTCTTTATTAGGAGTAACACAGCTTCAAGTTCTAGAGGGGGTTCAAGTTACTCAAGAACGTCAAAAGACGGAGAGCCATTGAAAGCACACAGCTCAGGCCACACGGGAACAGAACGTGTGGAACCAGGTAGGACAAAGGTTTGTGCATGTTTTATTTACAACAGAAAACACATGGCACACTGTTAAATATTCTTATGTGATTTTAATTCAGACTTTTTCCAGCTATTATCACTGCATCAATGAGAAAGTGGTTTGCTTTGTTTTAATTCAAGTTTGAAAGTTAAATAATGCAATTTTCAGAATGCTATTGGTCCGATTTATAAACATTTAAGAGGAAGTCTCCAGAAACTATGAATCGTAGATTCCTGTCAATCTTTGACAATTTTCAGGATTGACAAAATCCCAACCAATATACAATAGAAAGTTAGCAAATTGTAGATTTCCATGCATAGCCCTCTTTCACCAAATATACACCTTCACACTGTCCGCAAGGCAGAGTTTTTACAGGTTTGTTCATTTTCATGAAAAAGTATTTCGCCTTCTTTCTCAACAGGAAAATCTGTTGCCCTGTTGAGAAACCCCTTGTCTGTTCACTTTGTGAAATATGGTTTCATCCCTTCCCAGTCCCATCTTAAAAACAGTTTCTTGAGCCTGTTTTGGAGGTAACTTTGCTAATACACATGATATAAGCAACGATTTTCTAATATTACAGTCAGATCAACCTAATTCTCTATGATAGGCATATGGCTACTCCATCTATACAGGTATATTTCCGCATGGCATGGAAAATAGAAAAAAAATGAAATAAGAACAAGTATACAACATAACACCTCCCCTTTTTTTGCAGATTAAGGTCCAGCAATCCCCTTCTTATCACAGTCCCGTCACCCATCAACGTGCCCATCCTCAGCATGATGTCTACTAGATCAGAAGAATATTGTGGTGGTGCAAAATTACATATTGGGGAATCTGTGTCTTATACGTTCTACTTAGGACTATGTACTGCATTGCTTCTTTCCTTGGTTTGCCCTAATCTTATATTATTACTCTCTTAATATCACTCTGGTCCCGGTCCCCCAATCACTGGTATTCTACAGATGATCTCCTATTCTCCTATTTTTTATTCAATTCTCTATCATACCAAGAGCAATCTTCTGGGAATGACCATAATGAATGTTTGCAAATACCTAAAAATGTAAACCATGTGAGTGTACCATGCAATTTGCATGGGCAATCCTCACAACACCTAGACAATCACACTTTTCTACCTTATTGCGGTCTGCTGTTTTAAATGCACTTTGTGATAGAATAATCTCATATCTTTTGCTTCCTGCATCAGGATACAGAATTTAGAATTGTGTTTGCCATTTATAAACACCTAGTTAACAGTTCAGATTGCAAAAGAGGTTGTGAATCTAATTCTGGACATTTAGCACCAACTCCTCATAACGGTAGACAGCCAGAAGGGAGCATTGATGTTCATAGTCTTCTTTATTATGTAGATACAGTCAACATTGGGGAGTTAACTAACATCTTCAGGTTGGAAGCTCTCCCACACATGCACGCACTCTTTGTTTTTTATCTCTGAACTTGTAGAGCGAGCTCTCATTTCCATTTCATGATCACCTAGTCATAAATTTGGAACAGAGTTTGATTGGAGGCAGGTAATGTAATCTCTAAGAACACTTTGGCCCTTTTCACCGCTCTCACGATTTTAATCCATAGTTTGACATTCCAGCGATTTAGGCTCATATTTGCTGCCACTTTGGTACTAGATAAGTGAGCAAGTAAAAGTTTATTAGCATACAAGAAGATACAACCTTGTTATGCTATAATTGCATACAAGTGAATAAGTCATTATTAGAGTTCATAAAAATTGTTATGCCACCAGGTACAAGTTATCATAAAAATTGTGTACGATTTCTAAAGCAATACAATCTTTTCAATGTTGTGTCTCAAATAAAGAAACTGAAAAAATGATTAGTCACCACCAAAGCAACAGTATCCTAAAATTGTATTTACAAGTGGGTCTCAAATAACACAAATGTATTGGCCTGGACAAATAGGTAGAATATCCATCAGTGACTCATTGTCCAATTTGTGTAATCTAAGAAAGCGTGATATGTTACTCCTCATCCTGTATCCATTATATTTTGGCAGTTGCAATAGCTAAAACAGAATTTTCATGTAAAATAAACTGAAATATATACATGTGTAAGTAAGATTGTGGAAATAGAGAAAGTGATACTCAAGAGTCCGGCCTAATTTGTTGTCCTTAAAGACTTGTTCTCTAATTGTCTTGGTTACAATGGATTTCAGTTTCAGTTTGCGCTGCTTACTTGGGACCCTAAGCAGTCACAATACTATACTGTTTCAGTTGATCATCAAATGTGCCAGTAGGAATAGAGATTTTAAATTTTACAGCACCCTCCAAATGATGAGATATTGCGCATTGGGCTAACTGCAACAGAGTTTGTTCATGTATGTTATAACAATCTTAGTAACGAGTCTGTGAACTGCTGGGAGCCTGAGTTCTAAGTAAGTGAGGTGTTGGGTAGTTGACTGGCTTAGAAATAGAATCAGTCAAGGGCAGGATTTTTTTGAAATATCCATTTGATTAACTGCCTCAGCATTAGGAATGAAAGAACATTACAATACAAAGGGTATTTTCCTTTCAAAAACTTTCAATAGAGTATTAAAGATTCACTGCCAGTCCATATTTAAAACTCGAGATTCCAATACTAATTTGTCCAATGCGATTAGCTAGATCACAATGATAGGACCTCCAGATCAAAGTGTAATCAAAGGTGATGCCCAGGTACCTATATTGTTGCTCTACTTCAATTTTAACACTTTTGCATACAGGAATTGGAGCATTTCCCCTTCCCAAGTGTTAATACTTTTGACTTCAAATTATTCACGATCAGACAATTATTCTGGGTGAATATCATTAAACACTCCAACAGTCTTTGGCGTCTACGGATGTTTGATCTATCAGTACTAAATCATCAGCGTAGGCAAAAAGGGAAATTGTAGTGCACTCAATGGCGGAAGAAAACTTACCAGATTGGCTAGGTGATCCTTAAAGTCAGCCACATAGAGGTTAAATAAGCAGGTGGTGAGAACATACTCTTGCTTAAGGCAATTTGCATTGTCTGACTTATTTGTTAGAATATCACAACTATCTGTTTGAATTTGAACCAAGTTTATTTATGATGAGCTTGAATTAAATGTAATCGGGAAGGGTAAATCACTAATTTTTTTCAATTTATTGTACTGTCTACACCTGTCGCCCTAATTGAAGGTCACATTGTAGTCTACAAAACAACAGTGCATCTTTTATTAAGCAGGTAAAGCAGTGGAAGCAATCCGATATATAACAATCATTCATCTTTGTGACAGCCAGCCTGAGCAGGCAGGATAAATTCCTTAACCTCAAACCAGTCCTCTAGTGTATCCATTCGTATGTGGGAGAGGAACCTTACCCCAATGTCCAGGACATCGCAAAATTTAGATCATGCCATAATTTGCCTCAGACTGTTCTGCTCGAGGATGCTCTTGCGTTAAAAGGCACACTCCCTAACAGCCAACTCAACATCAGTTTAGCGGAGTAGCAAAATAAGTAACTGAGATCACTCACTAACTGAGTTCTAGATCAGAGAAAATTAAAGGGTTTTATTCCAGAAATCTCAAACGGTTCAGAATAATTGCCATGAAGGCTCAAGTACAAGATTATACAGAGTAATTAAGAATCAGAAATATTCTAAATTCCTAATTAGCAGCAATATCATAAAGAAATCGGGCAGCATCCATAACTGTAAGCAGTTCCTGAAAATCTCTCTGAAAAAATCACTCTGTCAGAATTGTAAAGAAATCAACAGTATCGCTAGTGGAATGGGCTCACACCCAAAACCAAGGGGTTCTTATACAGAATTCTTGCATAACAAATGAGAGAAAACATGGTCTCATAATGGCTTGTTAATGAGTAACAAGTTTTAGACAAATCAGAAGACTAAACGTCATTATTAAGTTCATAAGTATTAACCGATTTTTAGAAAATATCGAGCATCTTCTGTGTTGTTGCTATCCGAAGATTTTGAAAATAAAATCCAACATTCAGAAAGTGAAACTCCACACCAATATCTTGAAAGAAATGTTACAGTTGGGAGCACCAGAAAGTTAATTCACAACACACACCGCACTGAAAAATCCATGACATCAATTTCTCTTTGCTTCTGCAGAGCTTGTCGGGAGAGAAGATGCACAGGGGTACGAGATGGGAGGGGGAGAAGAACAGGAGCGAATATCAAAGCAGCATCAGAACAGCATCCATGTTACCCAATATGACGTCTATATTTTCTAGCACAACTAAGTTACATTAATAAACACACTTCTATATATCACAGTAAACATGTCTGCATTTACGTATTAGATCTATCATAAAAATCATTATTCATCATTCTTATTTTTCATGAAAATATAAACCTAAGGAAAACGCTACAACAGATATACCGTTTGGACATGCCTTAATTGGGCTTGCTCTGGTAGTCCCTTCCCAACTTGTAAAGAGAATTAGAATCGGAGGTTCCGATCTTTTCTAGAAAGTAATTGCAAAGCAATTCCCACAAACTATAGGTTGTCAGTGAAATGGGTCGCTAAGCTCTAAAGTGCTTGTCTTTGTAATCTAACATCACACTTAATCAATCATATTCTGTGAAGCATGAGTCTTCTGGCTCATCAGAAAATATGTTGCAGTTAAAATCCTGAGAAACAATAAAAGGAATGTCGAGCTATAGGTAAAAAAGACTAGATAATGCATTTATCAAAATATTATCTATGCTTTTTTTTTTTTTATGGAGGCAAATTAATTTTGTATACAATAAAGTCAATCTTTGCTCCTGAAAACTTTGCCCCTGATGATATTACCCATAAAATAAACTGCTAATACAACTTCTGAAGAGATCTCCAGTTTGTTTTTTAAAGGCCCACCTAGTCAATTTTGAATAATTAGACCTTTCTGATAGAGATTTCTATTTGATAATTCCTCACTTTTTGAATGTTCCCCGGGCGTCAGATCGGATCCAGAAACATTTGAACAGTACCTCTGCATGTCGGTAGGTGGCGCTGTGAGCTCCGTGCTTACGCTTTTCCGCTTTAGAAATGACATGTGGTGCCCTTATAGGCACCACTCCAGCTCGCTGATGTGATTTCCTTTTGCAGGATGCAGATCCTAAACTACCTGTTGTCTGTTTGAGAAACACTGGAAGACCCCACGTCGTAACTGTCCAAGGGTTGGTCTTGGTCCAGTTCCTGGTCTAGGAGCCACAGGAGTTGATCCAGGGTCGATTATCTTCACACTCCAAAGTAAGTCGAAGAAGAAGCACAAAAATTCCAAACACGTCTCTGCCCCTACCCCGCCACTCTCAAACTCCTGAGAGGGCACGCAAATGGTCCCATGCCTCTCGATCATGCTCCCAAAGTTGGTCGGCGTTGGAGCCCATCCCTCAACTTGTCCCAGCACAACATGAGTTTCTGGGTCAATCTGCAACACTGTGGCAAATCCAAGAGTTCTGTGAGGCCATGCACCAACTCTTCAGATCCCTTCCAACTACCTCTGGTGCACCAGCAGGTTTGACTTTGGACCAGTTGGATTCTCCAAATCCATAACTGGGATGCTTCTGGAGAACATACCAACTCTGGCTCCAAAACCCACACCGGTTCCTTGAACGTCAACATCGATGCTGAATCCAATGCCAGAAGAAGAGGTGCCCGTTGAGCTCTCCATCTCACAGTCAAGGTCTCGATGACCTTGACTGAGACCGTATTCAGTTGCAGTCCAACTACAGCCTGCACCACTTGATATGTCACTTCCACAAGGAAGTTGTCACATATTCTGACAACAATAATGATGCAGGTGATGAAATTGGCCAACCATGCCATGAAGACAACTGGTATAATGACCTACAAGATGCTAGTGGTCTTGACACGTCTTCTGGCTCTGGCCTGCTCATACCCCCATTTCCTGACACTGAAGAGGACGCTTCTTTTGCAGGAGTCCTGCGGAGGACGTCTGAAGTTCTCGACCTCCAGCTCCTTACCTCAGAGGTCAAAACCAATTTCCTGACTGAAGTTCTCCAGCCTTTTAAATCCACTATTAAGCCCCTATGACCTTTTAACAAGGCCCTCATTGATACCCTCCTAGGAGCCTAGGCCAAACCTTGCTCTCTCTCTCCCCCCACCAAATTGCACAACGCCACCGACCTGCCCCGGGCACCCTGCATTTGTGTCTCAGCACCTCTTTACTGAGAGCTTAGTGATGCAAGCATCAACTAGCTGGACTATTCCGAACACTTTTCTAACTACTCCCCCCAATAGGGAGACCAAAAGGGTATGCACTTTGGTCTTGTCTGCCTCGAGATTGAATGGTGGCATTAGACCTTGAGGATGCCTATTTCCATATACCTGTCCTGCAGGCCCACTGGCACTACCTGCGGGTCATGGTGGGATAGGAGCATTTTCAGTTCGCTGTACTCCCCTTTGGCCTCATCAGTTCCCCTCAGGTGTTTATGAAAGTGGTGGCAGCACATCTTCTGAGTTCTGGTGTCCCAGTCTACCTTTACCTTGACGACTAGCAGGCTCGCCCTAGGATGTTGTCAACCACCTCCACACTATAGCAGATCTCCTGTCATCTCTGGGGATCACTATCAATGTGCCACAGTCACACCTGAGCCCTTCTCAGGCGCTCCCCTTCTTTGCAGGTATTCTGAACACGGTTCGTTTTTGTGCCTTCCTCCCAGAAAGGAGAGGCCACAACATTCAGGCAATGATCCTGATCTTTTAACCTATGTCCAGGATTTCGATGATGATGACTCTGAGACTGCTGGGTCTGATGGCCTCGTTTTTCCTGGTCATCAAGCACACAAGGTGGCATATGTAGGTTCTGCATTGGGATCTGAAGTCTCAGTGGGCCCAACATCAAGAGGCTTTTCTGACCATGTCCAGATTTCAGACGAGACTGCAAAAGATCTGCAGTGGTGATTACTGGACCACAGTTGGGTCAGCAGCAGGCCCCTTTTTCCACCCCACCCAGAGTGGAAAGTGCTGACTGATGCGTCACTTCTGGGTTGGCGTCACCTGAGAGAGGCGGTGATCAGTGGTCTCTGGTCTCCACCGGAGGCTTGGCTCCATATCAACTTCCTGGAGCTGCAGGGCATCTGCTTGGCGTTGAAAGCATTCCTCTGTCCATTAAGGGGAGGCTGGTATAGGTACTTATGAACAACACCATTACTGCTATGTAGTATTACTACAAGCAGGCTGGAGTGGGGTCCCGGCATAGTGCCTGGAGGCACTATGCCTCTGTAAATGGCTGGACCATCAAGGGATTTTCCTAGTGGTAAACCACCTGGTATGATCTTAGAATGCCAGGGCGGACGAACTCAGCTGGCGACGCCTAGTGGATTACGAATACCAGTTATATCTGGAGGTGGCAAAGGGTTTCTTCCGTGAATTGACCAGAACCTTGGCTCGATCTATTTGCTACCAACGAGAATGTGTAATGTCAGCAATTGTGTGTGTTGGAGTTTCCAAGGCATCTCTCACTGGGAGACGCGTTTCGCCCCTGAGTGGAACTCGGGACTCTTGTATACCTACCCGCTGATACTTCTTCTGCCGAGTTCTGAAAAAGATCAGTACCTACTGGGCCCAAGTCGTCGAGTCATCCTAGTGGTCTCAGATTGGACAGGGAGAGTATGGAATCCAGAGTTGTTGGGCTTGCGCATTTGTCCTCTGATCAGACTGCCGTGCTCTCGCAGCAGCAGAGCATTGTTCTGCACCCAGGCCTTTGCAGTCTCCACCTTCGTGCATGATGACTGAGCAGTGACAGCTGATCATTTTTAACCTTTCTCCGGAGGTGGTTGATGTCATCTTGGCAGCCAGGTTTCCCTCGACCTAAACTGAATACGCCGGTCTTTGGAACAAATTTGTGGTTTGGTGCAGCACATACCAGATTGACCCCCTCCTGGCCAAGTTATCTGGCCTTCTGTTGGTTTTGTTTTTCTCTTCCTCTGCAAGGCTTTGCTTTGGGCATAGTTCAAGGGTACATTTCGACTTTTTCAGCCTTTTTCGGTTGCCGGACCAGCCATCATTATGTAAATCACCAGTTGTGATGAGTTTTCTGAAAGGCCTACAATACTTGTTTCTTTCCTCTCCTTTTGTCATGCCACAGTGGGACCTTAATTTGGTCCTCCATATTTGATGTGCACTCCCTTTGAGCCGCTTCACAGCTGCCCTATGTGGCTTCTTACCCTCAAGAAGATAGTGATTTGGTTGCTATAACATCAGCACGATGAGTGAGTGAGCTGCAGACTCTCTGCGTCAATCCACTGTATACCACCTTCTTCCCAAAGAAACTGGTTCTGTGGATTCAAGCATCTTTCTTGTCAAACGTTGTAATGCTGTTCCACGTCAGTCAAACCATCACCCTGCTGGCATTCTATGGTCTGCTTCACCTTTCTAAGGAGAAGGAGAGATTCCATTGTTTGGACCCCAAAAGAGCACCGAGCTTTTACATAGATCGTACCAAAGAACCCCGGGTGGACAATCTGCTCGTTGTGAGGTGCGCTGGAGTGAAAAAAAGGCAAGGCGGTGCAGAAAAGGACCATCTCCTGCTAGATCTTACTCTACATAAAGATCTGCTACATATTGGCCAAGCGCAGCATCCCAGAGGACTACAAGCTCACTCCACCAGGGCCAAAGCTACTGCCACTATGTTGGCACGCTGAGTTCCTGTTGTGGACATCTTCCAGGCAGCTACATGGATGTCAGTTCATACGTTCACGAAGCACTACTGTCTGGACAGCCAATTTTGAGAGGGGCATTCCGCCCCCTCGGTCCTACAGGACATTTCGATTTGATCCAAGTCACAGACCCTCCTCCTAATAGGTACATCTCCGGTATCTATTCAAAAGATGAGGAATCTGTGGTTATAAGTCTCTATTAGAAGAACAAGGTACTTACCTTTGGTAACACTCTTTATGGTAGATACTCTATCTAACCACAGATTCCTCACCGAACCTCTGATCCTCCCCGCTCTGTGAATTGGGCTCTAGCCATTAATAGGATCTCAAGTCTAGGAATCTGCACTGGTCAAAGCCAGTTTGTTGTTAGGGCTCTGCATATGGGGCAGTAGACATCAGCACGCTCGAGTGGCATCTATATGAGCCCCGCATGTCATTTCCGGAGCGGAATGCCATCAGTGCAGAGCCGCATTGCGCCACCTACTGTGCGCATAGGTAATGCTCAATAGTTTCTGGATCCATTCTGATGCCTGGGGAATATTCAAAAGATGAGGAATCTGCTATTAGACAGAGTCTCTACCGGAGGAGCGTTACCAAAGGTATGTAACTTGTTCCTTTTGGGTTTACTGATTAAAGGCATAATAGACCGCTTCTCATATATCTTGTAACTCTAAAAGTCTAAATTGCTTGCACACTGTGTCCTGTAGGCAAATTACGGCAACAGAGTTTGACAAATCTAGGAATTCCTAATTTGAATTTAGCCGCCAACGCCTGAGACACCACTTCTGCGTGGGGGGACATCAAGCCCCATAATTCCCAGAGCAAAGAGGCGCTGGCGCTGCCCTTTCTGCGCCCGGAGGCGCTTAAAAGCATTTTGTGGCTCCCGCAGTGCGGGAGCCGCCAACGCCTGAGACACCACTTCTGCATGGGGGGACATCAAGCCCTATAATTCCCAGCGCCAGTAGGCGCCAACGCTGCCCTTTCTGCGCCCGGAGGCGCTTAAAAGCATTTTGTGGCTCCCGCAGTGCGGGAGCCGCCAACGCCTGAGACACCACTTCTGCATGGGGGGACATCAAGCCCTATAATTCCCAGCGCCAGTAGGCGCCAACGCTGCCCTTTCTGCGCCCAGAGGCGCTTAAAAGCATTTCATCGCTCCCGCAGAGCGGGACGCGTGCAGGCATGGCCGTGCCCAGGCAAAGCCCGGGCCAAAGGCAGGCCCATCTGCGCCCGTCAGAGCCTGGAGGAGGCTGGGGTGGGCTGGGCCCCCCCTCTTGGTCCTTCACTATCCGGTCTTGGGACTCTTGGTTTTATGACATAGTTCGGGGAAGCTACGTGAAGGTAAAACATCTTACATTTGTGTATTTTTCCTTATTCGTTATTTTTTTATTTTATTAACGGCTATTCGTAGTATGGGGAAACGAAAGCCCACACCAAAAACAATGGACACAACATTGGATGGCTATCTACAAAAAGCGGTAGGGGCGTTAACAAAGGAGATTGGAATAGCTGAACACAGACTTTCACTAGCCCCTTGCTTAATTTCAACTGCCCCAATTGACTGTCAAATATCTATCTCGGAAACTGTGGTAGAGCAGAGGCTGCAACCTCCTTTATCACCAGCCGTAATCATCTCGACTCAGGGTATCTTACATGCCCCCAATGAAGGAACTGACCCTCTCACTTGTCCACTGGAGAAACCTACTGTATCGCAAGTCGCAAATGGTGGGAAAAGAAAACGAACGGACGTAGCAGGGGCTGATTACAAACTAAAAGGCCATTCTCCAACGGGCAAAAGAGCTAAGAAATCTCATTCAACTGGCAATACCTCAAGGACTCGGTTGGGAGGAGGGAGAGCTAATGCATTAAATGAACTAGATAACAATGTTGATAACAATGTAGACAAATTCAGTAGAATTATACAAGAGGCTTTGACACCCATCTTAGTTAGATTAGGCTGTATTGAAGAACAGCTTGCCCGAGTCCTAATGGGTCTAGGTAATGACTCAGATCCCAAAAACCAGTTTGATAATATCGCTTTCCCAAGAAGCTCTGACATAATTGATATCACTCCTAGTATCCCGCCAAGTCGCTTGACTTTTCCAAGCACAACATCTACTGTAAACAGCCAGGTTCCTCGCATAGAGCCACCGCCTAATAATGTTAGTAATAACACCGCAGTTTCAGCAACCCAAGATCCCATCATGGTTAGGAACATCGTTAGGAACAATATAAGGCCGGGGCAGGGGGACTCAAATCAATCAAGTTCACTCACAACAGATAGGGGTGGTCTGTCACATGGACATGCAAATATAAATGGCATAGGTCAAGAACATAGGGGTGGAAGGGGTGCCAAAGTCGTGTTAAATTTACCACCGGAATGCACACCGTATACTTTGATCTTGAACGGGGTCTCCTGTCTGGCTCTTGGTCAGGATGAAACCTGTCAAAGTCTTATCAACAAATCGGCCCACTGGTGTTCTAAGAAAATCTCGCCGAAGATAAATTGGTCAGACAATATTATCATTGCCAGGCGAGTGAGTTGGCTGGGCCACACGACCAAATGTGGGGGAGAGGATTGTGTTGTGCTTAATTTTAATAATGCATGGTGTGTACGCTTTGCCCGAACGCATTTTAAAGGCTCATATGGTGAGCCGATAGAGGTCTATCCATTGGGTTTCTTCTACCCTCCACAACCTGAACACTTGACGAGAAAACAGTCCTTGTGGGTGGGCTAGTATGCATCTGTTTACACAGCCTCCTCCATTTAGCCATTATAACCGTTTTGATGTTCTCTCTGGGCTGTCAGAAATCGATTGATTAACTGAGTGCCTTAGTCCACCAGCAGCTACGGCGAGAATGGGATTGCCCTACAGTGCTCAAGGGACAGGATCCTACACTGATGTACTCACTAATATGGATTCTGTGGATTTTTTTGAAATCCCCTCCCCTACAATAAACATTAGTGGGATGAACCGGGACAAATGCGAAAATTGTTCCCCTTGTCATAATTTAATCCTAAGTGATATCACGACTAGGGAGAATCAGGGTACCCCCACTATCAAAGTTGACCAAGTTAAAAATAACGAATTCATGGGGTTTGAAAACCAGGGTCACCATGAGCCTCTACTTAAAATTATTTCATGGAACATAGCAGGTATTCGTTCTAAACTGACCAACGAGGTTTGGCTAACATATATCAAAGGTTTTGACATCATCTGTCTTCAGGAGACATGGTAAATGAAGGACTTTGCGCTGAATGGTTATTGTTCTTATACGGTCAACGCAACTCCCTCGTCATCAGGGAGGGCAAAAGGAGGGTTGGCAATGCTAATCTCAGTAAAATACAAGGCTATAAAAACTACTGTTGTTGGTACATCTCCCTGGTTTCAGTTAATTGTGATTACCAATATGTTACAAGTCAAGTTACTGGTGGTGAACTGGTATTATAATATTTTTAACCACAACATCTGCCAGGTTATTGAGGTGTTACAGGCAGAAATTAATAACATTTCTGAGAAATGGCAACCCTTATGTATTCTCTGGGTAGGCGACTTTAATTGTTCGATGTGCCCTCATAGCTCTGGTCATGCCTGCGGGATGCTAAGCACAGAGGGGCAGCCCCTGTCGCATTTTAATCATACCCCTCAGGGTGAGGCCCTAAATTCTATTATTGTGGAGAATGATCTGGGTATCATTAACGATTTAGCTAGCAACTCCTCAATACAGTGCCCCACCTATGTTGGTGGAGGTATGGAGAGCTTTATTGATTTTATGCTTATTTCACGGAAGTTCCTGCCACTTATTGGTGACTTTGAGGTGGATCCAAACAATGCGAGTGATCTTAATCCCCTCATAGCGTCCCTTAGTATAATAGCTCAGCCAGGGAATGTTGATGGTTATCAAGTTTATTTTAATCCTAATAAAGGGGTAAGACTTAATTGAAATAAAGTAAACCCCTCTGAGTTTGAAGCAAAAACTGTCATAACCAATTACGACTCGATTGTGAAATGTTTAGCCCATGACCTGCCCCCAGCTGTTGTCATTCAGGAATTTCAATTGATCTGTTCTGATGTAGCTAAAAACTTGACTAAATCAGTTAAGGTGATGAACCCCTTGGAGATAAGGTGGTTTAACGTGGAATGCTCAAGAGCCCATACAATTTTAAAGCTGGCACTGCACGCAAACCCTCAAGACAAGGCTCAAATTAAGTATGCTCAGCAGGCATACAAAAGTATAGTTAAGCAGAGGAAAGAAGAACTGAGGCGTTTAGCCTGGGATGATCTGGAGAGAGCTAGCTCCCTTAAGGACTCGAAAAGCTTCTGGGAAATTATAAATCGCCCATTATTTAACAAGGAAATGGACAAGGTGGATTCCCTGATTCTGGGAGATGTTTGGGAAGCCCACTATGTGTCTATATTTAATCCTAAAGGCCGCCATTTTGAGGTCCCCAGTGAGGATTTGCCCCAAGACCTAATCTTGGCCTTTCATCTAAGTGAGTCAATCTCAGTAGCTGAGGTCGAGGAAGCAATAGCAAAAGGAATTAGTAGGAAAGCTCCCGGCCGGACGGAGTGCCATTAGATCTTTTAAAAAGTAATCCTAATCTATGGGCCCCATTATTGACCAACGTGTTTAAAGCAGTGGTGACCGGCCCTATCCCGGCAACTTGGAAGGAGGCCATTGTGGTCCCTGTGTTCAAGAAGGGTAATAGATGGGACCCTTCTTGTTACAGGCCAATTTCCCTTATTGATGCCACAGCGAAGTTGTTGGGAAGGGTTGTCCTTGCTCGACTTGAAACCTGGGCGACAGACACAGGGGTGATTGCAAGATCACAGTATGGCTTTAGGAGGGGGATGGGCACTATCGAACAGTGCCTCAACTTGTCCCTGATTATGGGCAGAGTACATGAAGGCCAGGAAGGGTTCTATTCATCTGGCCTTCATGGACTTGTCCAGTGCCTTTGATACCGTAATCGGGATAAGTTGTGGACACTGATGGGGAAAATGGGAGTTGAGGAAGCTCTAATTTCTCTTCTCCGCAGGCTCCATGCTTCCACATCTGTAACTATAAGATATGGCGCTCACGGGGAAAAAACTAGGCCTATTGCATCGACAGAAGGTGTCCGGCAGGGATGTATCTTAGCTCCTTTTCTTTTCATAATTTACACCAATGGCCTTGATGCTTTCTTGTCAGATAAAGAACTTGACTGTCCACGCATTGGGGGCACTCGGGTACCCCTTCTCTCTTATGCGGATGATACTGCCTTAATAGCCCTGACAGCAAATGGCCTCCAAAAATTACTTAATGCATTTGCTGATTTTATGTTGTCACTTGATTTAAAGGTTAATTTTACTAAGTCATACGTTATGGTGTGTGGGCCTAAAAAGACTAAAACTAGAAACTATGCTGTGGGAGCTAAGAGGATTGATAAAATGAATAATTGTAATTACCTAGGGAACCTTTTTAATAATAGGTTGAATTGGGATTCGCTTGTTACTTCAAGGATGCACAATGCGGGTAGAGTTGTTGAGGGGCTATTTCGTTTTGCCTGCAAATTGGGACATAAACCGGTGACTGAGCTAGTTACGCTCTACAAAGACAAATGTGTGCCTGTGGCAAGATATGGAGCAGGTGTATGGGGATATTATAACAGCCGCCAGTTACAAATCAAGGAAAACCAAATTTATAAAAAGGCTACTGATGATTCCAAATAGTGCCCCTACAATTTTTTGTCATCATGAGTTGGGGCTTGGCTTTGTAGAGGATTGTATAGACATCGCCCCTATGCTTTTATGGGCTAAGATTTGGTTATCGAAGGAGTTGGTGTTCTCCAGAGAGATTATAAAAGATTGTCTTAATCTAGATGGAGCACTATCTATCCCTTGGCTTCGATTTGTCAGGGATAGCTTTTATAAGCTAGGCCTGGGACATTACTTTGATCGCCCAGCCAGTATTCATGAGAATGCGAAAAATATTATAAAAGAGGCACATTTCATAGGGGCAAACACTCGCCGCTCTCAACCTGAGGTAGCAGGCTCTTCTTGCTTATTCCCTGCCCAGCAGGAATTTTATTTAGCGTTCACTATAAATATTCAGACACGCTTTTACTTAACAAGATTCCGTTTACTTTCCCTGCATTTTCTAGTGGCATTTCTGAAAAAAATTAGGTGGGCAGACAATTTGGTGCCCTGCCCTTGCGACAATTTGGCAGTCCAAAGCACATCGCACTTTATGCTATTTTGCACTCTCTATAAAGAGCCTAGAAGAAAATGTATTGTCCCTATTTTAAAAGAAATTAGGCCATGTTCTTATATTGATGGTTTTAACTATTTGCACTCCTTGGCTACACTTGATATATGCACTAGGGTTTCCAATTACATTAAAGTTGCAATGGCTATTAGGAAATGGTACTAGTGTTTGTAGCTGAATCGGATTAGCTCGATTCATCAGCATACAGCCTAAGTGCCCCATGAATTGAATAGCGTGTTCAGCTAAAGATAGAATTTTAAGGATTGTATACTTTTTATTCGTTTTTATCTCTCTTTTTTAATAATTGAATTGTAAGAATTGCCTTTCACGCTGCTTTGTAAATAGGTCATTGGAATTATAATTTGTAATGTCGATTTTATGCACTTTTATGGTTCTCTTTTTGAAACCGAATAAAGTTACTTTGACTGACTGACTGACTGACTGAATTTAGCCTTGTAAAATCCTGCCATGTTCCAAAACATTAGTCCCTGGATGTTCCTTTCATTGTTTAGAATGCAGGTACCAAAGTTAGGACTTCTTGTTGAATGTAGTGCATCTCTAGTGTATAACCAATCATTGTTAAATTCATAGACCACATCCCCCAGGTCCAACATCATACTTTTGGGATTTAAGCAGAAGCCGCAAAAGCCATCAGATTTAAAGAGCCTAAAACTTAAGTCATTGTTCTCTTCTTTATTAAAAAATATTGTGATCACGGTAATCTTGATTCAGCCTTCTACATTTATGTACTAAAAAGTACTGTTCACAGTACCTGCAACTGAGGCATTTATTCATATTGGGATCCTACTTGAGATTAGTGTTTATACCTATATAAAGGAATAAACTTTTTTTTTTTTTTTTTTAAATGAATGAGGTTTTCAGAACATTGTTAAAAGTGTCTTAAGTTGCTTCGAGTTGTGGGTCAATCCCTGAGCTTACAAATTCTACATAATAAATGTCATCAGATCTAATACTTCTTCTGTCCTTGAATTCAGAAAAAGTCTTGAATTAATTACTTCATTTTAATACATCATGTCTTCCTTTTGATTAGTATAAAGGGGTGAAGATTGAAATCTTGGAAGTTTTTCGGAGGATTACTGATCGCAAAGTTCCCTTTCACCAGATGGCTGGCAGTCTTGATGCGATTGGTTAGAGGCAATGGAAGAAATGCTCTAGTTACAGTTTTCTTTTTTTCAGTGCTTTAGACCATAAAAGCATATGAAAACATTGTGTTCAAACAATTAATAGCATTGTCAAGTAAGATTTTAGTTTGATAAAATAATTAAGATCTTAAAACAATTTTTTACAAGTAAGAAAGATCAATTAAAACTATCCCCATACACAGTCCATCACTGCTTTAAGGAGGTAACTAGCCAAGAAAAGAGCTTGATCTAAAAGAAATAAATATAGCAGCTAACACATTTCCTTTAAAAAGTACAATGCTGCATTTATCAAAACACGTCGACTCTGGGGCCATTGTGGGACACATGTAAGAAAGATAATCAATAAAAAGGAAGTAAATATCCAATTAAAACAGCACACCCTGCTTTTTCCTATATAGCCACACTGTATAGAGGTATCGATTGATTCCAAATACCACTCTCTGGCTAGTGGCCCATCTCAAGATACGATACAGCACCCAATATGCCCTCACACCCCAGAGAGTGCACAGTGGTTTAATCCATCTCCTCCTAGCTTTGGCATAAGCAGGACAGAAAAAGAGAACATGTTCAGCATCCTCATCGGCGTATTTGCAGATATCACAGATTGGAGAAGTAGTTTGGCGACACTTCCATCTGTGTGTAAAATTGTTTATTCCTAGTCTGAACTTAATGTACAATGTGCGCACCATTTGTGGTTGAATCTGATCAATGTATGTTGCTTGGCGGGGAGGACTTTACCAACCTCCATGAACTTGCTTTTTGATGATGATCATGTATTCTCTTATTCCAGAAAGCCGCTTTAACTCTACTCTACTCTTTGTATCTGCCCCCATTGAAGAAGGGTTGCTCCAAAGGTTGCTCAGGCCCAGGTCAAATAGATGGAGTTTGACATGCTTTAGTCAGGGGAGAAGGTGATCGTTTCTGTGGCACATGATGTCATCCAAAGCTAACCTATAATGGTGAAGTTCGGGAATCGACCACAAGCTCATCCAGTAGAGAAGCAGTTTTAACACTGCTAAGTCACCCGCCCTTTTTAGGTCTCGCCTGAGCCAGCGCATGCGCTGCTCTGGCGAGAGTTTTAGTAAGCGGGTTTTGGAAGTGCAAACAGCAGTGGCTTTTGCTGGCGACCAGCTTGCGTTCCCGCGAGCGTGCACGCGCGATCAGGCGCCATATGGCTTCCCTCGCCATCTGGCTTCCCTCGCGATTACTTTCACTTTCGCGGCCGCGAGGCCATTGCTTGTTTTTATTGTTTTCTGACCGTCGCCTTTCAGTATTCGCATGATGCTGCAGTAAGTGTTGTGATGTCCGGCGGCCGCCATGGGCTCTGACCTGGTTTGGAAGAAATCAGAGCTGTCAGGTGATTGCCTCCATACTGCCCACACAGCCGTTACTTCTTGCCGTTTCATTGAGCACACACGCCAACCGCTCGGACATTTCCGCGCTTGTCTTTCAGCGCTTGTTTTTATTGTTTCCTGACCGTCGCCTTTCAGTATTCGCATGATGCTGCAGTAAGTGTTGTGTTGTCCGGCGGCCGCCATGGGCTCTGACCCGGTTTGGAAGAAATCAGAGCTGTCAGGTGATTGCCTCCATACTGCCCACACAGCCGTTACTTCTTGCCGTTTCATTGAGCACACACGCCAACCGCTCGGACATTTCCGCGCTTGTCTTTCAGCGCTTGTTTTTTTTTATTGTTTCCTGACCGTCGCCTTTCAGTATTCGCATGATGCCGCGGTAAGTGTTGTGTTGTCCGGCGGCCGCCATGGGCTCTGACCCGGTTCGGAAGAAATCGGAGCTGTCAGGTGATTGCCTCCATACTGCCCACACAGCCGTTACTTCTCGCCGTTTCATCGAGCACACACGCCAACCTCTCGGACATTTCCCCATAAGTCAGACGCCTTAATGATTATCCAGGCACTCCTCTCCTCCTGGCTCCAAGGGAGTTGTCACTTTCACAATGCAAACTCGAAACGTCCACTTTTATTTTAAACCTCCTTTCCGACTGCTTTGTCCTCGTGCCCTCCACGAGCCAAAACGTCGTTCTCTTTAGGTGGCCTTCCAGTGACGCCACACCTTTAGCAGATGGCAGCCACGTATACTCCCCCTTGCTTTCGGTACATCCAAGCCGTGGTAAGGAGGTGGGTGCTGCTCTCCCCCGCCCCCCCCCCCATATGTAGCGTGCCTGGCTGAGTTAATAATACATACTGTTTCCTGCCTGCAGCCCGCACACTGTATTTTTTAGCCAGGCTCACCATCTCTCTCTTGCCTTTCTCGTCCTGTCTCTCTAGCTTCCTCCATCTCAAGCAAATGCTTACTCTTTCTCGCTCTCTTACTTCTTTCTCTGTCACCCTTTCTCCTTCCTGTAGGTATCCTTCTTTCTATTTGATTGCTTTCCTCTCATACTAACTCAGTCTGTCTTTCTCACATATTTATTTCTCCGCCTACACACACCCTCTTAGCTCAGTTTTTCATTCTCTATCTCTGGGCTCAGTGCTTCTATATATATTGTACTGATTTCAGACTCTATCTACACAGTTTCTAATGTGCCCCATTGCCATAAGTGCAGTCTTCCCTCGGAATCTGGCATCTAATCATTCTCCCCTAGTGTCCATCCGCTGCTCATGTTGTAATTCAGGTACTATTACCTAACCTCCCCCTCTCATTGTTTACGTCCGCCCCATAACAAAAAAAAAGCTATAACAAACAATTATTACAACAGGCAGAAAGAAGCTGCCAGCATTGCAAGGACAACAAAACTAGAAGACATTTTTTACGTCAATTGTTTTTTTTATTTGGGTCGTTCAGTTGTACATAATGTCTTTTTGGTATATGTAGAGTAACAAAAATGCTTATAACACTTTTTCATTATAACTTTTGAACATGCTGCACAGCAGCCATGCTGCTCTTCAACACACCTTAAAAACATTGGCAAAGGCAATAGCTTTCGTGAAACACCTATAAGGTCCCAAAGGCGAGACCTATTGGCTATGCCAATGCTTGTTAATCCAGTGTCATAAAAATGTTGAAGGGTGGGTGTGCTCTGCGGGAGGCTAAATGGAGATCTCAAGAAGTGTTTTCCTTAGGAATCAGGCCTTTAATTGTTGGAAGAACCCCAGACTCCTGCATCATATTGAGCAGCATCCTGTGCCATTGCCCTATATACCTCTGTAGCTGAGGATAGAGACTTAGGGGTGGCTGCCCTGTATTTCTTGCAGATGGCAGAGGCCGAGTGTAAAAGGACCGCTTTGCTCTTTTCTGTGTGGGCTTTCCATGACCTGCTCTTATCGATGCTAATCCCCAGGTAGTCGAATTTACCTACTACCTGGAGGGACTCCCCATTCAGCCAAAACTACTGAAATTTATTCCAAAAGATTTTGGAGCCCAGAAGGAGTGTGAGAGCAGAAGAGTGTTGTTTGCAAATAAGAACGCTGTGATGGAGCGACCAGCTAGTTTGGGGGAGTCATTAGTACACTCACCTAAAAAGGTAACCCCACCATTGATGTATAATGAGAAAAAAATGCCTTGGTTATGTAACCTATTGATTGAACATTTCCTAATGTGCCTTCTTTATGATTTTGCTGTTGACTATCTGGGGATGAATACGTTTGTGTGCTAGAAGATGATTTTGCAACAGTCTTGCTGATATTGTCTACCTGATCAACTCTGCCACTTCCATACATAGCCTCATCTCTCATTGAAGTTACTACTCTGACTTTAGGATACCAATTGGAAGGGAAGGTGTCTGAATTTGAATTTAGTTGCTGTCCTGGATACGGCTATTAACCTTTGATTTTTTTTTTTTTATAACATATTTTATTGGCATTTAATTCATATCATCACAAACAGAGCATCATGATGTTCAGGTCCTCGACCCACATGGTACATGGTCTGTCAACAAGCGCAGAGCCTTACACACAGGAAATAAAACAGACCCCCCTCCCCCCCTGGGTTGCGTTAGAACAAGTAGTGTATATAGGCAGCTATCTAGCCGCTGCAAGCAAATGTAGGGCTCAGCGGCCGTGTATGGTGGTAGCCAGGATTGTTTGTGCTAAGTTGGGTGGCCTCCTTGATCATTGCCTAGTGGCTCGTCAGCTGCTCTAGGGGAGCCCACCTCTGCCGTTTCTTCCTGACCAGAGGCTATCAGTTCATCCACTAAAGTTTCCCATGCTTTGGCCCTGTCCATCTTGCCAATCCCTCGACTGACCTCCCTAAGCAGTAGCCTGCCTTCCGCACTTGCCCATCGTTCTAGTTCTCTTCTCCAGGTGGCGATCTGTGGGCCCCGTGGGGCCTTCCAGTTCCTGGCTATCTCCCGCTTAGCCAGGACGTAAGCAAGGTCCTGAAACCTCCCCGTCACCCTGTTCTTGGCTCTATGTGGAAACCATCCTAAGAGGAAGTGCTCTGGGGACTGTGGAAGCTCTTTATCAATCAGGTCACCTATTATCTGCTGTATGTCGCCCCAGAAAGCCCGCAGTATGGGGCATTCCCAAAACATGTGGAGTATGTGTGCCTCCCTCTCCCCACATCTCGGGCAGGCCGCGGAGTCCGCACCAAAGTACCGCCTAATGCGGGCCGGTGTTAGATAGGCCCTATGCAAGACGTAATAGTTAATTAATTTAAAACGCGCGTTCCTGGACGCCTTAGGTACCCGTTCCAGAATGTTTCCCCAGTCCTTCTCTGGTATTGGCTTACCAAGGTCCTCCTCCCATTGTAGCTTCAGGCGCTCTAAGGGCCGCTGCGTGTCTGTCTGTATGGCCTTGTATAGGCAGGACACCGTTTTAATTCTACCCGCTGAGAGCGCCACATATCTGCACCCCGCCAGTGCTCGCGGTTCCCCGTCCCCGCTCTTCCAGTGTTCCCTAATCTTGCGAGTTAGGGCCTGTGCTTCAAGAAGTGACCCCCGGGATGTCATATGTAGCCTGCAGGTCCTCGAAGGGTAAGAGTGCAGAGTCTCTGTACAGGTCCCCCATGTCCCTCAGTCCCGCTTCCACCCAGTCTTCCAGCCCTGCCCAGTGTTCTCCCTGTGGGAGATACCGCAGCATTGTCAGAGGTATGTCTGGAGAATAGGGAGCCACCGCGCCCACCTTCCTCCGGTATCTGGACCAAAAGCGCGTTATCACCTTAGTAGCGCTCGTGTCCGCTGACACATTGCGGCGGACTCGTAAAAGGATTTTTGCTAAGTTGGCAGTGTCCGGCGCATCCGGGCAGCTTTCCCTGTCTGGATTGCGGTCTGCTGCTAGCCATTGGATCAGCCAGTATAGCTGAGCAGCTAGATAATAGCTCTCAAAGTCCGGGACCGCTAGCCCCCCCTCTGCTGTAGGGCGTCGCAGTGTTGACAGTGCTACTCTCCGTCTGCTTGTACCCCAAATAAAGGAAGTGACCATTGAGTCTAGTTCCTTAAACAGCGCCCGTGGGATCCACACTGGCAGTGACCCAAAATAGTAGAGGAGGCGTGGTAACGTTACCATCTTTAGGACCGCCACCCTTCCAGCAACGGAAAGCGGGAGTGTGCCCCAAAAGTCCATTGCCACTTTCGTCGCCTTCACTGCCTTGCCTACATTACCCTCCAAAAGCTCAGACGCATCATGATAGATTTTTACACCCAGGTACTGTAGGCATCTAGGTTCCCATCGCAGGCGCTCCAAAGTGAGCGGTGGAGGGGTGTCCGGGGTTAGCGGAAACAAACTGGATTTTTGCCAGTTAACCTGGAGTCCAGATACTGTACCAAATTGGGCCAGCATAGTACGCGCCCTGTGGAGTTCACCCGCAGTGTCACGCAAGAAGATCAGAAGATCATCTGCATATAGTGCTATCCGATGGTGGCCCGCCGGCGTCTCCAATCCCCTATAATGCTGGCCGCTTCTGGCTCTACACGCCAACGGCTCCATGGCCAGGGCGAACAAGAGGGGGGAAAGAGGGCATCCCTGCCTCGTTCCTTTCTCCACCCTCTGCTTAGGTGAGATGACTCTCCCAGTGCGCACCCGGGCTGAGGGGGCTGTGTACAGGAGCTGCACCCATTACAGGAAACCCTCCCCCAGGCCCATCCCGACCAGGACTGCATACAGAAATTGCCACTCCAGGCTATCAAACGCCTTCTCTATGTCTACTGCGAGCACTGCTGCCTCCTGCTTACTGTACCCGTCAGAACTCATTACCGCTAGGATGCGTCTGATATTCGTGGCAGTGTTCCGCCCTGGGATAAATCCCGCCTGGTCAGGGTGGACAAGGTGAGGCATATGTGGCAGCAAGCGGGTCGCGAGGATCTTACTCAAAATGTTATATTCCATATTCAACATGGACAACGGTCTGTAGGCCTTGTAATCATGGGGTTCCTTCCCGGTTTAGGTATGGGAATAATAAGGGCCTCCCTGGTGCTGTCAGGTAACTGTCCCAGTTCGCGGGCCCCCTGGTACATTGCGGCCAGGCGAGGAGCCAATTCTTCCACATATGTTGCGAAGAACTCGGCGGGCAGGCCATCTGTGCCCGGCGTTTTATTACGCGCCATTTCCTTGATGGCCACCCGAATCTCCCGCTGTGTGATATCCGCCCCTAGAAGCCCCGCAATTTCTGGGATCAGGCGCGTCAATGGTAGATCCGCCAGATAAGTCCCCAGGTCTGCCAACTCGCAGGTATACGTTCTGGTGTAAAGTGAGGTGTAGAAGCGTGCGAAAACCTCATTAATCTTACCCTGAGCAAAGTGTCGGATCCCCGTTTCGTCCTGTATTTCTACTAGGGGAGAGCCCCGGCTCACCGGATTCGTCAGCCACGCCAGGAGTGATCCAGATTTTTCCCTCTCAGCGTGAGTGCGCTCCAGGTATTTTTTGTAGTCAAAGCTCCTGAGCCTCTCAGTTTGCCTCGCTGCCTCCTCCTAGGCGTCCAGGAGCTCTCTTTGGAGCTCCGGATGACCAGGCCTCCTGCGCTCCACTTCCCGGAGAGCTGACTCTGCCCCCTCCACCTCTCTCATAATGACCTTCCTGACTCCTGTGGCTCGCGCAATGCACTGACCCCTCAAGACCACCTTAAAAGCGTCCCATTCTGTGGTGAGGGATGCCGTTGTCCCAGTGTTGAGTCTGAAATAATCCCCTATCTCACCCCTGATCGCATCCCTAAAGACTTGATCCTCCAGTGTGTCTGGACGAAGTCGCCACGTGGGGATCGCCGCTGGCGGATGCGCCCACTTCAGAGACATAATCAACGGATTATGATCCGAGATGGTGCGGGCCAAGTATTCTGCTGACGTAACCTGCTGTTGCACATCCACGGAGCACAGTAAGGCGTCCAGCCGCACGTGCACCTCGTGAATCGCCGAGAAATAGGAGTAGTCTTTAGTTTGCGGGCTCAGGGTCCGCCATGTGTAGAGCAGTCCCCAACTTTGTCTCCACGTGCGGAACGCGTTTGAAGCACGCGCTGCCTGGGAATTCGGCAACAGGGGATGGGACCGGTCCATAAGCACGTCATCTACACTGTTGAAGTCGCCCCCCACGATCACAGTACCAGCAAGATATTGTGCTAATTTGTGGCTTAGTGTCGCAAAGAATGCAGGCTGATCTACGTTAGGAGCATATACACAGAGGATAGATATATCTCGGCCCTCCAGTCTTCCCTTGATGGCTACATATCGGCCCTCCGGATCGACTACTGAATGGAGCAACTGGAACGGGACCCCCGCCTGGACCCACACTAACGCCCCTCGCGCATATGCTGAGTAACGGCTATTAACCTTTGATTTACCCTTTTTATTCAGAACTGTATTGTACAGTTGTCTAATTACAGTATTTCAGGTTGTAATACTGTTTATCTACAGTTTATTGTGTAGGATACAATAATCTGAGCAGACATTAATCTTGTCCGCTACTAGAGATAGTGGTTGAGTACACAAATCTAGACTTTGCATATAGTTCTGGAACTATATGTACATACTGCCAGACTAGAATATTTGCGCAAGCAAGACCATTTCTTCGGGTTGCTTATCCTGTTATGCTGTTCACACGCTGTTTTGTCACAAGATCTTCCTTTTTCATTTTTAGAAATCACTGCAAATTTTCTAGAAACATTACGTCCAACTCTGGTAATTGTATTTTCTATAGAAGTAAACTTGAGTTTAATATTGAATCACAGGCTGATTTTTTTAATGGTACAATTGATCCTTCAGGTGGAGAACTACTACAGAAAACAAGATCCTGCTCTGTTACATTCATGTATTATTTTGGAAAACAAGGAAACACCTAAACTGTCCAAACAGGAAACTGGGATAATAAATTAAAAGTGAACAGTGGCTCTTGTAATATATTTAATGTAAACCAATCACTTGGACAATAAATGTCTTTCAGCACGTAATGAAAACCACATAGATACCATAGGGCAGATATCAAGCATGGAAATGTGAGGGCAGAATTTCTCAATTATGTAGTACAGTAACAGTTTCAACAAATTAATTTAATTCATGTAATAATTAAATAATGGTGAGAAATTTGAGACAAAAGATGCTTAAGGTGATTCACAAACCAGAGTAATTGAAAATCAAGATGTGTGAACAATCCATATTCCTAGAAGGAAATGTTCTGTAACCAAATATTACAGATAACTTGAAATGATTCATTCATTGCCCATTTAGTTATTTGGAGAAATAATGATGGCATTTTAACCTGACAAAATAAAAAGGGTCATCATCAGGACTTGGATTTTGGAAGGAGGCCTGAGAAGGGAACTAAGGGAAAAAGAAAAACAGGATTTATGCTACTATAAGACGGAGAATCAGTTATAACTAGTACCAATGGAAGGAACATTTACTGAGAGGATTGTCTGTGAGTCCCAGTTCCTAGAGGGAGGAAGAATAGACAAGAAAATGATACAAGATTAGAGAAATGTAGTGCACACTTGTGTGGTAGGGAAACACAACCTGTGCAGGCTACTTACTGTATAATGAAAGGGTATAGATGATAAAAAAGAAGAAAGAAAGAGTTAGTAATCACTAGTTAAAACTAAGCTTCACTTGATAATAGGAACCAAGAAAACACACCATATTCAATTAAGAGAAAGGAAAAGGAGCCACTTTGGCTTGTTCTGGAAAGGTGCTCTGATGAGGGTCTCAGGTGGCCCAGTCATAATAATAGTGTCATTGTTAACTAGGTACTAGTGGTTTGCCATCTCAATAGGAGAAGTCGTAAGGTAACAGCAGGGCACAAATCAAGTTGCTTTGGATTATGGAATTCAAGGTGCACAGAGGCACCTATAAGACCAGTGGTGCTGCACTTCAGTCACAGGATTAGGCTGAGGAAAACATCTGCGCCCCTGCAGGAAAATATTTAACTGCTGGAGTCATCTGAGATCAGAATAGGCATGAGACTGCATAGTAGCAGTATCTATCTGGAGACAAATCCAGACACTTTTGCGCTGAGTGCAGCACTCAAAGATGCCCAGAGAGATGAGGATGGGGCCAGAGAGGAGGCAGTGAGGGCATCAAAGCAAAGAGATGCAGCTTCTGAAAGAGATGAATGGTCAAGGAAGAGCTAGGGGAATAAATCTGGTAACCATAATTGTTCAGTCATGGACAATAATATTTACAATGAAGATGATACATTTTGAAGCTGGGTAGTTGATAGCATATTTTAGTATAATATGGAACTGTGCGTAAAAACAAGAAAATGTTTGTGATTATCAAAAACGAAGGAAGAGCAATTCAATCAAGGACAGTGCATCGGAATCAGTAAATATGACAAATAAGGTAGAGAGCGGAGAATAGATGCAGAACATGCATGCACACAATGCGCAGTTGTAGCACAGCACTTTTTTCTCCAAGTTAAAGAAGTACATGCCAGCCTTCCAGCTTGTTCAGACCAGTGTTGACTGTATCACATTGAAGTATCCATGTCCGTTCTCTTTTGGTCATGAGTTTAGCAATATCCCTGCTCCTTGGTGGAATGTGGAGCATTTCTACCACTTGTCATCTGAGATCATTTTCTGTGTGATTCTGTTCTATGAAATGGGAAATAATGGAGTGTTGGAAACTTTGCAACAAATCCTACTTTAGTGTTGGGCAATTCTTTTTCATATTCTGACTTGTCTGGCCTGATACAAGGGAGACCACAGACACATCATATACAGTTTATAAAGTTCTGGGAATTGCAGTTCAAAACCTGAGTGAGAGGCATATGCGTATTTGAATATGCCAAGTCTTTCGCTTCAATAGAAGCAATACAAACATTGCCAATGCTGCTTTTAAAATGACCTACCATTGGGGATAAGCATCATGTGTTAAAAGGTGTTCTTGGCTTACTAGCAGCTAAACGTGGAAAGGCGAACATAAGTAAGTCCAGAGCAAGATCCCATGGACCTAAAATGCTCCAGTGTCTCTTTGCGCATTTGTTTACAAAATTTGAAAAAGTGCTGAAGGTGATGACAGAAACAAGAGTTTCATTAGAGTCGATGGACTTATGTGTGAGTAAGCAATCCCAGAGGAAATACTCCGCTCTTTTCACTGGGACAGTGGTCTAACAGTCTGGGGTAACCTTTGTTCAGTAATTGTTCAATCAATAGACTTTCTTCCTTTTTGTAGTCAGATTTGTGTTTGCAGTGCTGCTATAAACGTAAACACTGACTAGGTGGTAGTGGATCTCGAAACACCTTGGGATGAAATATTGCAAAAGTGTGTTTCTTTCACTTGGTTTCCTGTAAAGACTGGCAAAAGTTTAGCGTCATCAATTTTGACTCTCATGTCACCCCTGTGTTGTAATAGTGAATGTTTTAAATTCAAAATATGTTATGAAATATTTTATAAGTAAATAATAAATATGTACTATTTGTATATATGTTTTAACATTAATTCATATGTATTTATATTTTTAACTATTTGAAATAATTTTATGTAATTTAAAACTATTTCCCATGGGGTTTTATTTAAAGTCCCTACCTCAGTTATTTTCTATAGGAGGGTGTTGCCGTACTAGTGGTTGGCCATGCGTAGTGCTGGACTTACTACAAAAGTGTAGGCTTACTACACAAATGTAAGTTACTACAAAAGTGCAGTTTGTGAAAAACATAATGTAGTAAACTTACTCAAAAGTGTAAGTTACCTTTGTGAACCAGACCCTGGGTGTTTAGTCTCTAAACATTAAAATAACCTCTAAAATGTAGTCTATTTTTTGTGGTAAGTATCTTCTGCTCAGAAATTCACTGGAAGAGCCAAAACTTAAAGTGACGCTATAGTTAGGTGTTGGAATAACACAAAAACTAATGTTTAGAAACCAAAACAGTGTAGGGTTGACCCTTTAATGGAAGTAGAAATTGCAAGAAGGGATACATTGGTGTTTGAGCCTTCATGCCCACTGCTCTAGTCATCAGAGCCAAATGTTCAGTCCGCGAAGGTTACCCTAAACCTATTGTTTCTTTTTGGTTGAGGTTCCGATTGAGGTCTGATATACTACTACCCAGCCCTGTAGGAATAAACGGCATTCATGCTTAAACGTCTTTTGGAGTTTATTGATTTTTAAACTGGTCATGAATTCCTTGTACTGGATGAGTTCAGTGTTGATCACAGTTATAAATTGTTATCTGCACTGTTGTTTTGAAATTTGTCTCTTTTGCCAGTATTTCTGCCTGCATGGTATCGGGAACATATTTTGCTGTATTGACAATAAAGATCGTGCACTTCCACAATATACAACAGCACTCTTTTCTGAAGCGTATCTCATCAAGAGAGATTCTAGGCTTCAATGAGACCTTGTAGTGCTGACTTTGCCCTCAAGTATTTTGTCATCATTGCCCCATGCATGTCAGTTTTTCTTTGGTTCCTTTGAGTATATATATTTGGGAAATGATTACCACACATCTACATGACTAGTAAGTATGTTGGTGATACTAGTATTACCTATTAAAGATGGTGTAGACAATATGATTATTACCATCTCATCATTAAAAGCCAGGCCTAGGTTCTTCTGCTATAGTAATAATGGTGGAGGTACTCGGCTTATGCCACTAGTGGTTCACCCAGTTATTATCAAGGAAGGGGCACATAGAGTGGAGACAAAATAATTGATGACCTTTTAGAAGACACACTGCTCAATGAAGTTCAAATTATTATGAGACAGATGACCACTCCTAAAGCTACGCTGCTGCACAGACCATGGAAGAGGAGCTTGAGGGAATATTTAGGTCTATCTTTTCACCCTCCCAGGTCAGACAACTAGAGCACAACAGGAAAACAGCAGACTGGGCAAACTCAAGGAGATGATGGACGGAGCGCTGAAACTTTTCAGACACTCACCCCCAGTCACAGATCTGGGTTGAATCCATCATCGTTCTTTAGCTCACTTCGCCACCCCAGTTCAGACACAGCTATATGCAAATCAGTCTTGACCCTGTGCCTCATGGGAACAGTCCAGCCCGAACTGCCAAGCAATGTCTTCCCTGGACCGGAAAAAAGCATCCTGGGACCGGTTTCGGGCTAACAGCCCTCATCAGCCAGGCTAGCTTGAATCCAGTGGCAAAGTGAGCAAGGGACCCACGTCTGGGCATACCCTGCCAACTTAGGGCCAACAAAGCAAACACAGGGAGCAGACTGGGTACACTAGAAATTGAACTAACCTTCAGCAAAGAATGCGTGTTGGAAGCCTCTTGTAATGTTTTCTTAAGTATTTTGTGCCCCCACCCGCACTAGGGGGCATGCTTCAGCCTAGGACCAATTCCTCACTCTGCCAAAGATCAGCTTGTAAGACTGGGGTGGGCTCCCACTCAATGATGAGCTGCTTTGGGGGGAGCATGTAGCATCAAGTGCCAAACCATACAATCATTCACTGCGCTGGGAAATCAGTGACAGAGCTTCCTGGGTCAGCTTTTGAAAGCCTCAAAGTTAAAATTGCCTAAAATTAATCAAAAATAGTTTAATCTTTGTCACCCTATGACAACAATAAAAGCTGGACTGCCGATGCGAACTTTTCCATAAGCACCTGCTTGTTTCGAGCTTGCTAAGCCTATCCGACCAGTTGCTTTTCTTCAGGAGGTTGGGCCTCTGTATATACACTCCTACCAGTGACCTCTGATGTCACCTTTTCTCGGCATAGGTGTCAATGCTGGCTACAACGTAATAGTTATTTGATGTATGGTTTTAGTTACTAGTGCTTTGACGTAACTTATAAAAAAAATTAGAATTCAGAGTGTGTTGCTTGTAGTAACATGCACTCTTTACTACTATGCATGTGAAACAAAACTTCTGTCTAGATAGACCTACCTATAGCAGCCGCACACTTTGCTTGATTACTAAAATGTAAATAAATGTGCGTCACTTCCGGAGATGGATATGTAGGAGCCAAGTAATGCATCAGACATAAAATCAGGGGGGTTGGTGGTGTGATTGAGATATATATATATATCACACACACCCCCACCCCACCCCACGAAATTATGTCTGATGCATTACTTGCTCCTACATATGTCCACAAGCACTCATAAATTACACATTTAGTGCAAACAATCCAGATTTTCCAGTACAGTGCCAAATTAACATCAGACTTCGTGTAGAATGAGAAATAACTACTCTGTTTCTAGGCCGTTTCATTTCCATTAGGTTTCAGTCTAGTTCGAAAGTGCATTTTTATTGCGTGTGGTACAAGCGACCTAATGACGGAGTGGTAAATCAGACTTTAGAGTTTATTAGTGAGTGAGAGGGAAGGACATGGTTAAGAGGCGGGCCCGGATGTAGAAGGTCCATCGGGCATATTAAGTAACATGATGTAGTATTTGTTTTTACTCTGAAAGCGTAGTCCGTACATGGAGCAACCTTCCTGAAATATATTTAGAGATAAAAAGTGTATATGTGCTTACAGAGTTCTAGTGAAACCTGAGGAACAATAGTAGAGTACAATAAACAGTGAAGCTGAAGGCCCAAGTATGGTCTATACTAAAATACCAATTGCTTGCAAGAATATTAGCAGCCTAAGCATGCTTAGCAATCCTTGTCTTCTGTGGAAATCTATGTTTATGCTTTGTTCTCGTCTCGTGAATATCCTAATTTCTAACTTTTTGTGGCTATCACAGGCAGGAATATAACTGAAGAACCTGGAGCCAGGATTCAAGGTGAAAATAGCTGTGATCCCAGCGATGTGACCATGAACTCTGAAGGATGTCCACCTACAGAAAGAAGTACAGAGAAGGAGAATCCCAGCTCACAGACTCCAAATAGCACTGGTAATTTAAGCAGTACAAATGATGAAAACCAGCCGGAGTCTGAATCAGTGGGACGAACCTCTCGAGCACCATTGTCTGGCCGCGGCTCAGCTTTTCAAGAGACTGATGACAGTGATGATGATCCAGTATTGGTACCACCCTCAAGGTTTCGATCAGCACAAGGACAAAGGTTGGCTTTCTTAATTTAGATTTTTTAAAACATGTTATTATTTTTCTGCAACATATAAAAAGAAACTGGGAAATTGCAGAGGACTTCAATATTATTACAAAAAACAGTCATGAAACAGAGGACCATCAGGTCATGTCAAGTGCAGAACTCCTCTAATTCTATCAACATGCCTTCACAACTCAACATCCCAAAACACAGTCACCCATCCATTCACATTTCACCATTTGTTTTTTTATCAGGCATCCCTCTAAGGTCTCCATCTTTTTTCCTCTACAGTGGGCAACTACGTACTTCATGACATGATTTTTTCCAATCAATCAATCACGGCATTTATAGAGCGCGCTACTCACCCGGGAGGGTCTCAAGGCGCTGGGGGAGGGGGTAAGTTACTGCTCGAACAGCCAGGTCTTGAGCTGCTTCCTGAAGGCGAGATGGTCCTGGGTTCGCCGAAGGTGAGTGGGGAGGGAGTTCCAGGTCTTGGCCGCCAGGTAGGAGAAGGATCTTCCTCCGGCGGTGGTTCTGCGGATGCGTGGTACGGTGGCGAGGGCGTGGCTGGTTGATCGTAGCTGGCGTGTGGGCGTGTAGAAGGACATGCGGTCGTTGAGGTACTTTGGGCCCAGGTCGTGGAGGGCCTTGTGTGCGTGGGTGAGGAGTCTGAACGTGATTCTCTTGCTGACGGGGAGCCAGTGCAGGTCTTTCAGGTGTACGGTGATGTGGCTGTGTCGGGGGATGTCCAGGATGAGTCGTGCGGAGGCGTTCTGGATGCGCTGGAGTCTCTTTTGAAGTTTGGCTGTGGTTCCGGCGTAGAGGGTGTTCCCATAGTCCAGTCGGCTGGTGACGAGTGCCTGGGTGACGGTCTTCCTGGTTTCAGTGGGGATCCATCTGAAGATCTTGCGGAGCATGCGCAGGGTGTTGAAGCATGAAGATGAGACGGCGTTGACTTGTTTGGTCATCGATAGGGAGGAGTCCAGGATGAAGCCCAGGTTGCGTGCGTGGTCCGTTGGCTTGGGTGCGGTGCCCAGGGCCGGGGGCCACCAGGAGTCGTCCCAGGCGGAGGGTGATGAGCCCAGGATGAGGACTTCCGTCTTGTCTGAGTTCAGTTTAAGGCGGCTGTTCCTCATCCAGTCGGCGACGTCTCTCATCCCGTCGTGCAGGTTGGCTCTGGCGGTGGTGGGGTCGTTGGTGAGGGAGAGGATCAGCTGGGTGTCGTCGGCGTAGGAGATGATGTTGAGGTTGTGTCGGCGTGCGATGGCTGCGAGGGGGCTCATGTAGACGTTGAAGAGGGTCGGGCTGAGTGAGGATCCTTGTGGAACGCCGCAGATGACTTCGGTGGCTTCGGATCTGAACGGGGAGAGGCGGACTCTCTGGGTTCTTCCGGCGAGGAACGAGATGATCCATTCCAGTGCTTTCTCTCGGATTCCGATGTTGCTGAGGCGCTTCACTAGGGTGCGGTGGCAGACGGTGTCGAACGCCGCGGAGAGGTCCAGGAGGATGAGGGCAGCTGTTTCCCCGTTGTCGGTTAGGGTTCTGATGTCGTCGGTGGCTGCGATAAGGGCGGTCTCGGTGCTGTGGTTGGCCCGAAACCCGGACTGCGAGGGGTCGAGGGATCCATTCGTCTCGAGGAAGGCGGCAAGCTGTCTGTTGACGGTCTTCTCGATGACTTTGGCCGGAAACGGAAGGAGCGAGATGGGGCGGTAGTTCTTGAGGTCGGTGGGGTTCCAAAGTCCATTACCCTCTTCTACTCCTTCAGGGTCGAAACACAGTTACTTCCCCACTCACGAGCAATCCCTTTTCTGGAGAGCATCAGACCCGTACTTTACATGGACATTTTGCATCTAGTCCAATTAGTCTCGCCCTGTTTTCCCAAAATACCCATGTGATGTATCTGTGTCACCTCTACACTTAAGATGATTGAAAGTTAAGGATTCACTGTCCCATCATGTGTGAATTCTAATACAGCTCCAGATTGTAGAGTAGAAGGTAGCCTTCTTAAAGCGACAGCTATACAGGCAGGGTTATCTCATCAACTGATAAACAATCTAGATCTATGGAAGAATATGAGTTTAATTTGTGCTAGTCTTAAACAATTAAATGCCCACTTCTCTGTTGTGCATGAGGGCATCATTCAGTTTGCATTCCTCTCTTGGTCCAAGATCTATCATCTATCTATCCTTCTATGTCTTAATTGTGTCAGGCAAATTATAAAAGTAGCGTTCTATATTCTAGAGGCAGCACTTTTGGTCAAATCTTCCATTAGGACTCTGGCTTTTATTGGAAAGTGGTTTGTCAGTACATACTAGGTTGCAATTTATTCGGGTCCTGGGTTCCCAAGTATCAGTAAAACTCTTACAGTGCCAAATCAAAGCCCACTTGCAAGTCAGGGAAGGACTATTTTCCACTATCCCCTGTCATCTCACCCACAGAAGAAATACCAAGCATATCCAAGACCTGTATCCTACCAGGCACACTGCACCATGATCCGTACCGAGGTGTTTTTCACGGTTCTACTCTGCTGTTGCATTCCATTTCGAAATCATCTTCTAATAAATGTAGCTTTGGCGTACTATAACATTTTGACACCCCTAGCCCAATATGGAAAGTACAGGTACGTTTTGTCTCCCGTAGCTAGTCTATCAAGTTGGACTGTCCCTTCGGAGAAGAATACTCACAAATGTTAAAAACTCGAACATACAACTCGTAATAATAGCTGCGTAGTTACCCCAAGGAAACGTCTGCCTCATAAAGCGATCACCTTGATAATGAGCAGTGATCCAGGGCTGCAGCCAGGAGGCAAGCCAGTTTAACCATAACTGTCTGTGGAACGTAGCCTGGAAAGGGCGGGGTGGGCAGCATAAACGCATCGAATGATGATATGTTGATGACCCCTTAGTACAACATCAGTCGAGGTTCAGCCAGTGTCCAGACAGTGCAGAGGGTAGAGTTTTACACTGTTGGACCTCCATGAAAGCATGCACTAAGAGCCAGCATTTGGATTGCGAAGTAAATTCAATTTATATATACTTATATGATTATTTTCTTCATGCTAATGTGCTTTCACTGGACATGTTTGTGTGCACTGTACTCACATTTTGAGTTTTTCGTATGGTTAAATTATATTAAATATAGCTCTGCATTCCATATTACCCTGCTGCACGCTTTACAAATGTTGGTGAACCAACCAAATCTATAGATATTAACTTTATGACTCTGGATGTAGCGTTCAGAGTTTGCATTTTTCTAAAAAGTGTGAAATATGTTAAGAATCGGGCACAGGATTTTTACAGCTCAAGCATTTTATTTCCTTGCGGCTCAGTGTTGCCAGTGATGTCATTCTACACTGCAGCGTTGTATGTTCTAATGTAAGAGGCTTGGTCTCATGCGAGGGATTTACTGCGCTAAACATGGCAGGACTTCATGAGTCCAGCCCTGTCTGTGGCTTAATAAGTAATGAGCGAGGTGTCAAAATAATTCCAGACACCAGTCCACCTAGACATGGCAGAAACAGATGAATGTCTTAAATATCGGTAAAAAATGTGTGGAAATATGAGATCTAGTTAGAAATATCAAGGCAGGGGTACTTTACTAGAGGGGAGTTGCTTGTTTATATTTAAAATGAGAAAGGCATCGTTATACAGATCGTTTTAAAACTAGAATGGTCATGTTTGAAATTAAAATGAATAGTGTATTCATTTGAAAAGCTTTTTACTGGTTTATTCCCTGCCCCTTTGGAAGTGCGTCCCAAGTCTCCATATGTGACAATGGTAAAGCAGAGATCCTGTTCATATTGCAGTATATCCTCTATTAGAGCAAACAAATATATACGGTTTCTCTAAACTCGACATGCTTTTGCTCAGTCATTTTGTTTTGTATGTGCAATATCTATGGCTCACTGAGCCTCACAGGTCATACTACAGGGATCAGATCCATTTTATTAGAATACGATAGGCATCGATAGCAGCAGAAACAGGCAAGTCTTAAGATTGTTTTGTATGCAAAGTGCTCGTAGGAGTTTACATTTTCACAGGATTCTCATTGGACCCTATACTGATTGTTTTAATCATTTGAAGTAGAGTGACTCATGTATTTAGTATAATTGAAGTATCCTGTACTGCTGTGTAATTGGCTTGGCCTTTGCAGGTTCCTGGTTTCTGCCTCATAAACACAATGATGATGACCTGAAATCAGCTTTGCCAGGTATTAAATGGCTTATAACGGTCGGACTGGGATAGAAACTAGGCCCTGGCACCAGAATAAAAGTGGCTCCCATCAGTGAATTAGACAGCTAGAACATGTGGCCCATGTTTGCAAATTGGGACATTTTAGACTTGTAAAGACATGCTGTATAAGTGTTTTGCAAGGTATAGAAGACTGCATGGGTTTAAGCTTGCTGCAGGCAATGTTTGTTTTAATATTAGGGAAATCAACAGTAAAAACTGGCCCACCAGACCATGAAGCAGGCCCACAAACAGCCCAAAGAATCATTGGAAATGCAATAGGTTTCACATTTGTTGGAGTTGGAGCTATTGGCATTGTAAATGGCAATGTTTTTCACTTATTTGTTATGAAGTGTATGTATGTGGTGTGTAGGGGAGTTATGTGGGTTGGACTTGATTAGTCAGCTGTGTAATTGTGTGGCGTAGAATTGTGTGTTGTGGAGTGGAATTATGTAGCATGGTGTGCTGTGGAATTATGTGGATAGTAATTATGTGGTATTGAGTGTACTATAGTTATGTGGAGTGGGACTGAGTGTTTTGGAGTGTAATTATGTGGAATGGTATTTTGTGTTGTAGAGTGGTATGTTTAAGGGACTCCAATTCTTGCAGCATAATCAAATACAGGTGAATAAAGGGAGGTCCAAATATGTAAAGGAGCAAAAGTAGACAAATTGATAGGGTTCCTTATAAACACTTATAGTGAGGAACATTGGCACAATTAAGACAAGGACATAAGTAATGGAGTAAGTACCTTGGGATGTTTCAAGGCAGGGCTGAGAAGCACTGTCTTAGCTCTGTGTGTGTCCTAGAGTTACACATTCCAGAGAGGGAGAGAGAGAGAGACTTAGACTCTGACTCCCTCTCTCATGCACACAAAATGAACATGCGCATTAGATGCTGTGGTTGAAAATGAATGCAAACTAAATAACATAAGCTATTAGTAGTTTGGTTAACCCAGTCACATCTAAAGGCCATCTTGTTGTATGTAATTTAAGTGACGACTTCCATTTCCACCCCATCTTTAACAGTTACGATATATATTATAAATCACATTTGTGTGCACTGCAGCAAATAAGGAGTAGCTCCTTTAAATCACCTATATCTGCGACCAGTCTATAACCTGGTTGTTATGTCAGGTCAGTGGCATCTAACAGCAGTGGCTGCACATGCATTGAGATGGAGCCTCAATGACATTGCACAACCTGCTTTGACTAACCTGGGCTCTACATATTAGTACGAGGCATGGGTGGGTGAGTTCTTTCTTGGTAGTTCCATGGGACAAGCATATTTATTTTGTGGTGTGCTAAGCTACGTTTTTGAATGAAAAAATGCAAGAGTGCACCCAAGTAGCTTTCTGCTGACACACTTTGTCATTTGGCATACCACTGTTGTTGTTCAGAGGTTAAAGATTCACGCCAGAGCAACGCTGTGGTTCTAACAGCCACTAAAACGCGCATATTGTATTTTCATGCCTGACTAACAGTTGTGACTATTAATTAGGCCTGGGCGGTAAATTCTGTTCCGCTCGCGGAATTTGGGTAATTTCGCGTTCCGCGGAGAACGCGGAATTGCCAAAAATTCTGCGATCCGTGGCTTTGCGGAATTTTTTGCTTGTTCACGCTTTCAAAGTGCGTGTTCGCGAGCTATTTCCCCCCGAGCACGCAAACAGCGTTCGCGAACAGGAAAAAAGCATCGCGAACGGGCGGAACAAGCAATTCCGCGTTTTCGCTGAACTTTTGCGTGCTCGCGGAGATTTGTTACCGTTTCGCGGAGCTTTGCGTAGCGCGACTACGCAAATTCCACCCACCCCTACTATTAATAATATAGCAGCTGGGCCATACTCCAACACTTCAACTTGCCTAGTCCATGCTCCAAATTTAAATAAATATTTGTATTCATGTGGCTGTTTTGGAAAGCGCTGCATGTCCTCTTACATGGCTTCAGAGCACTGATGTGCACACAGTAGCAAGTCTGATGCAACAAACGCTTCAGTTAGAATCTGTTCGGGTGGAAAGGAACCCCTTTGGACACTTCTGTCACTGACCCAAAGTCAATCGTTTACACCCTGCCAATGTCACTGCATGTTTAATGAGGTCTGCGAACAAAGAACAGCAGAGCAGAGTCCCCGGCAGATTTGAGCATTGCCTTCCAGCTAGCAGCACAATGACTGGAGGGAGGCGGTGCGAGCAAGGAGGAAACAGGTGGCCAGAGATGGCCAACAAAAAGCAGTGCAAGGAAACTCTCTTTCAAAACAAGGCGCGGCACAGGAAGGACAACAGCAATGACAAGAGGGAGGGAGTGCAAGCGAGGAGGCAACACCTGGCCAGAGACGGCCAACAAAAAGAATCAATCCGTGAAGTCCGCTGGGAGGGAACCAAGCATCCAAAGGTGGGACAGATGTTCACTATTCACCAACCAGAGCAAAGGAATTTCGAAAGGCAGGCCAAACAACCAACCAAAATCACTGGGCGTGTTGAAAGCCCATAGGCTGAATACAGCATGTCTTTCAGACCGCGCATGTGCTGTCTAGGCTCGACCTAAAAAACGGCCCACACACTGGCCTGTCAGACCAGCCCATCAGGCACTTCCCGATTGCCCTATAGGCCAGTCCGACCCTGAACCCAATGTTGGTGTAGTACCTCGTTCTCAAGTGTCCATTTGGCAAAATAAGTGTAGGCTCTAAACTGTCATGGGATATAAATTGTTGAAAGAAAAGCACATGTTCTAAACCAACTAGATGGCGACCCCTCGTACAGTTATTAGTGGTTTAAGGCTAAAGCAAAGTATAATGTAGACTACATTTCATGCCGAAAATATGAAAGTTGTAGTAGCACTGTAGTCCGGTGTCCCATGAAATGTTGAATAGTAAGGAGTATGTCCAGAATTTGAATGTGAATATGAAAATAGTTAGTAGACCAGCAGGATGACATGACGACAACAGGCATGCAGCGAGAATGGCATTGATCTCTCCTGTTTGGGCTTTGAGAATTTCATAACATTCATGTAGACCTTTCTGCTGTTTGGGATAGGCAGATCTCACATTAAATTGGTAGTTTGAGTAAGAACCTCACATTTGATTCATATCATACACCTGTCGAGAACATCTTTACAGACCCCACTGAAAAGATTTTATATTGTTATCTGAGCTGTATCTTGAGTTCAGCACAGCAAAATGTTTTCTGCTCTGGCTTTGATATTCTGAAGTTTTTTTCCAAATGATTTTGGTTGAAATCAAGTTATTATGTGATGCAAAGAAATGTTTCGCCATCACTGCATCAGCTAAACCACTTTTGATTCTGCTATACAGTATTTGTGTTTTTGGCGGTGTCTAGACTCTCCACAACCGTAGTGTTTGTCAAATGCCCCAAAAAAGGGAACTTCTAAACTTACTTTTCTGCCCATGTTTATTATAGGGGATATCCTTTGCACTTACCTTAATTGTTTAGCTTCATACCGTTAGACAAAAGCCTTCAAGTTATGACCCCTTGTGTTTGCAAAGTTAAAATTGTTGCTGCTGGAAGTCCGAAAGAGTACCTATAGTTCTACACCTACTGCATCTTTTTTTAGAGAGTCGTCAATGGATATGGATGACATTAAATATACCAGGTGTTCCTGATGTGAGTGCTAGTGTCAAGCTTTTGGGGCCAATTTAGCAGTTGTTTTGGATCTTGGTTGCACCTTATGACCCCTTTGGGCAAAAGTGAATGCCATGGTGAAATCATTGTTCATTTAAATGTTTCCAAGACTTCTGGATTGTTGTAACAGCTTTTATTTAGGTCTGGCTGCTCATCTGCCTCTGAATCTGCAGTGTATCTGTATCTTGGTGTTTTGAACTATCTGTAATATTTGCAAATTTGTGCATGGCTTGTCCGCCGGGCAGACATCCACTCCCTGGCGAGGGGAACAAAGTGCAATTTAAATTGCTTTCACAAGATTTACTATGGGCAGGATAAATCAAAGCTTAAGTCAGTCATATAACCCCGTTTGATCGTTGCCATCAAAGTACAGGTTCCTGTTATGTATGCCTCTGTTGAAGCGGACTTGCTTGGATACCACTCCATCTGCCATCTTTAAATATCTTGTTTGTTATTTATTTTCATAACATGCAAATTACAATTCAGGTAGTCTGACATATATAGCGTTACATTGTAGAAAGAAAGAAAAACCAACACAGCTATAAGCCTCCTTTCTCAGCAGTCAGAAGCAAGACTGTACATTCTTAGATACAGGACGTAAATATAATGTTAGTAATTAATGCACAATTTTTATAAATGAATATTGGTTTATTGTAATTGCTAGGCTATAGAAGTGTAACTGGTGTGGTGCAGGTAAAATATCACATTTAAGCTTTACATATAATTAAAAGCCTGATGTAGAAAAGGTTGTGTAAGATATCTTGGTGGGAAGCTTCTTACTGCTTAAAGAGAGGTAGGCTGCAAAGAAGGGAATCGCATTCTATACTGTGAAACATCAGGCCATACATAAGGGAAACGTTGAAACAGGACATGCTCACTCTTTTACAACATATAAACTTTTAATCTGTTTTAATGTTATTGCTAGTTATTGGAAATAAAATGGAATAAAAAGAGATAAGGGTGCTAAGTTGCATAGTATTATCAGGTATGTACCTGCCAAAGTAAAAGTAATAACTAATACTAAATTAAAATGTTTTTCTTATTAGCGTTATCTTCATTTAATTCATAAATGGTGACAAGGCCATAACTCACATATACTTGTTCGCTAAGTAGAATTGTCAAGCATTAAACAAGAGCTGTACCATACGTGACAAAACACACATAATAATATTCCATTATGCTAATAGAAAACATTTATTGATGAGCATGAATTTCCTCTTTTTTTGGTTTTCAAAAAAGCCTCTCCCGTCCTCTAAACCTCTACAAAAGGAGATTTTAATGAAGTTCACAATGTCGTTCTTACATTTTAAATATAGAATATGCAGAAGGATTACTCAACCAAACAAAACATAGTTGCTCGTAGTTCAATATGCTGTTTGTTGGAACGGAATCATACATATCGGATTGCATACAACTACCTTAATGGTCGCTGATGATGTCACTTCAAGAGTCGAGTCCTGCCTGGGTATGCATACCACTGGGCTTTCCACAATGTAACATTGTATACATTTGTATAGTTGAGGAGCAGAGTAGCAGTCACACCGAATACTTGGATTACCGTTCACGTGAAATTATCATGCAATTCCAATGTTGATCTTCAATTTTTGGACTATAATGAGATCTAAAAAATTTCCATTGAAGCGTGCCATATCCCCTACCATATTTGCACATCAGTATTCCAGGATATATTTATACACTTCTTGGTAGAGAACAGCACAGTGTGTTCAGCTTGTTTTCCACAACAGAATTTCCAGGAGCAGGACAGCCTCGCCAAAAAGCTTTATTTGAAGGGTTAAGCTCTAAAGGTGTGCTCACTACCTCATAAAGGTTAAATAGTATAGGTTTCCAGAAAGTATGACCGTGATAACAAGACTAAAAGCATGCACCATCCTGCCAGGTAATTTCCAAACCTACTATTACAGTGGTAGTAGCGACTAGATACAGTTCTGCATACTACATGTAATATATGGCAGTACAGAGGAAAACGTAGGTATGATGGGAAACAAACAATCAATAAGAAAACAATACGGTGCTCAAAATAAACCAGCGCCCTGCTACCTAAGGTGTAAAGTGTGGACTCAACCAGAATTGAGAGCCCACTGCAAATGGATCCAAAAAGACTGAAGCACATGTCACATAAGTATTAGAGAAGTAGTCGGAAGGCAGTAAGGGATAAGTCCCAGCCTTTTTGTAACCTACAAACTCACTAATAGTTTTTCGTGTTGGCGAAATCTGCATGCAAAGTGTAGATGGAGTTGAACTATTTTATCCTATATGGGATCCTTTCCTGACTTGCATTGAAAGCAACATCATATTTTATGTCAAATGGGATAGAGTATTTTTTTTCTATGTATTTTCTATTACCCTTTGCATACCCATTAGACTAAAATAGCACATTAGAGACCGCTGTACAGGTAATAAAAAGGAGATCAAAAAAGGAAGGTGCTTTGGAATCTAATCTGATAAGTGTCACCCAAGTCCAGTATTCTTCCAACTGTACCTCGGAGGCTGTGCAGTGTTCAGTTGAAGCCAAGTCTCAGTAATTCATTTTTCAGAAGTCCCCTGAATATCAGGTGATTGGGTTCAGACCTCACTTTGTTTTTGAAGCTATTCCATAGTCTGAGTCCTTTACCTCCCACAGATCTGCTTCTGTGTTTCATTCTCTTAAGGTTTTTTTTGATTGGTTAGTTTGAGGTGATGCCAAGTGGTAGTTTCTTGTGGGTGTGTAATGAAGCACCAGTTTTGACTGGTACCATGGGCTCTTGCCCCTTTAGGCTCTAGCGACTGTGCAAAGAACCTTCAATTTAATCCTGCCATTAACTGGAAGCCCGTGAAGTTCTTTAAGTACGGACGACACTGATGTGGCCTCGTTTGCAGATGGTATGGCTTGGGTTTGGTTCTAGTTCTTTAAACCTTTGTAATATTCTACTCTCCACACCTTTTCGGAGCACCCTCTGTTAGATATACTTACACGCAAATACATGGGTATAACCTTATCTCTGAGGAGAAAGGGAAAGCATACAGGTATCTGAAACCCCTCCGCAAAAAAGATGTGTTTAAAGAACAACAGACAGGCTAGAGAACTTGCAGGAAATATTGGGGTCATACCTCATTTTGGACCCAAATTCAGTACCCACTCAATAGCAAGCTATGATATTGGGGCTTTAATACAGCCTAACATATATGGATAATGCGAACACTGCCAAAGGTGAATACTAGAGTATAAAGAAAGAAAATGCCAAGCCTTATTGCTCTTAAATTAGGAAAACTCTGTCCTGTCAACCGAATGGGCAGTAATTGTTTTTGGATACGTTGGTTGCCTGGGGAGGATAATACAGCAGCCCTTTACTTGGTGAGGGAGCTTTGAATCCCTTTTCAGCATGCCGTTGTTGGGTGAGAGTACTTAATAATCTGTAGCCTGTTTCTGCGTCTGGTTGCTTTGTATCCTATTGCTGGGAAAGGTAGAATGATAGCCAGTGTGGCAGAGAGAGAACACCTACTGAAGACCGTAAGTGAATAGCTTTCATTGTTATAGGCAGAAAGCAAATCAAGAAAACAGTTCTCTGTTAGAAGATATCATATTTTATGACAATATGAACGCGCATGGATACATTCATTTCCACACACGTGCACAACACCCACTTGCCTTGCATGGAAATTCAGGAAAAGACGGAGTGCCAAGTAGGAGTTTTATGGATGGAATACTCCTTCAAAAGGTGGTGGATATCCTGTCCACTTTATTACAAGTGCCATATGCTATAATGAAGATGGATATCCGCTATGTTTCTGATGGAGTATACTGTCCTCTGGACTGTAAATTAGGTCCAGAGTGTTGTGTCTTGGGGAAAGTAGAGTGTATGAATCTGAGCAACTTCAAAAAAGACTGTATTAATGGTTCTGAACGCATGCAGTATTTATGCTATAACAGCTCTAGCCTCTATACCTCCTCCCCCTATATCACAGCTAGGTGCCTATGCCCTTCTGAAGTGGACTGGTGAAGATAGCAACCCTCCATACAGTTAGCCTGTGCTATTTGTTTCTCACACTTAAAGTGGTACCATTTCATACCGTGAAATAATGTTTCAAGGTAAATTCAGAGACATAACTTCAGTAGAGAATAGCTTTTTGTTACAACTTTTAAGAAATACTAATAAGTGGTTGCTCTGATAATTTTATCTCAAAGAGCATTGATGAATTAGTCTTCCTTTTCTGAACGCGTGTACTTATTGTCTTTATTGTTGTACGGATACAAATTTAACAAGCATTGGTAAAACGAATAGGTCTGGCATATTACTCAAAGTTTCGGGATGCTTCCATCAATGCAGTCATTTATCCGTCTCATGTATATTTGGATTTGCTGTGCAAAGGGGGTAAGAGTGCTTCCAGTAGTGTATGACTGCTAGTCTATGTAGAATGTGAGAGAGCTCCCATTAGTGTGAGACTGCTAGTCTGTCAGAGGTGTGCAGTGCTTGCTGTTGGAGATGTAAGATTGCTACTATGAGTAGTGTGAAAATGCTGCTACTGATGGTCTGTGAGGGGTGTGAGAATTGAAACAAACCAAGATTACAACTCCCACTGTGCATCTGGTTGTTAACTGAAATCCCATGACTGCAACATGGTACCCTGATGACGTGGAGTCAGAGCTGCCGTCAGCAGTCTCAATGGTCAAAGATAAATTCTCTGTGAGCATTTTAGACCCAGTGCCTCATGTTCAGCATGGTATAAAACATGGTCACAGGAATAGCTGAGAAAACATAATTTTAAAACACTTGGAACAAGACTAAATTTCACAGCCTTTGGGTCGACACACTTGACTTCACTTCTTTTTCACACAAACATTTTCAGGAATTGTTTCAGGTGCATGCAGAACAAAGTAAAGATTTCTCCAAGCCAACTATACTTTATCTACAATCTAGAGTTCTCATTTCATAATCAAGGCATGGACAAAAGCTTTGAATGTGCTGATTTTCCATGAGGAGCCTCTGTTTATTAGAACATTGGAATGTTGGGAGCTCCATTGAAGACAATGGAGTTGCTCCGCGCTTATAATGGCTGGTATAAGCCTGTAGCTCCAACATTCCAATGTTTGTCTTCATGTATTTCCGTTTTTAATTTAGAACATTCTACCCTTAATGGGTGGAATGTTCTAATGGCCTTATAGCCCTTCTGCCCCGGGCTATACCTGTTGTTAAAGGCCCTCTCCCTTGTTATAGGCCCTCATAACTCAGGTTCTGAGCCTTTAACAACCAGTATAGCCCCTCATAAGCGGGCTATAAGTCTATATTAGAACCCTGTAAAGTTGGGAGCTCCATTGAAAATAATGGAGTGCCTCAGGGCTTATAATGGCTGGTATAAGCCTTCTGCTCCAACATTCCACTGTTTGTCTTTCTGTTTCTCCCTTTTTATTTAGAACATTCTACCCTCAGTGAGTAGAATGTTCTAATAGAATTGTAGCCCTTGTGTGGGAAACCACAGCCCTCATCATTCTAGACCTGTCACAACTTAAACATCCTCACTTACGCTGATGACACACAACTGATACTGTCTTTTTCAGACAAAACACCCATCCCCAGAAACAAGTTTACCATACGCACGACAGAAGTGACCACCTGGATGAAATACATTTGCCTCAAACTGAACTTGGACAAGACAGAAGCGATGATCTATGGGAAAGACTCCTTTCCTTATGACTCAATCTGCTAGACCACAGCCCTTGGACCAACCCCTCCCCCCTCCCCCCCCTCCCCTCCTCAACCTTGCTCGCAAGCATCATAGAGAATAAACTGGACATGACCGCCCAAGTCAACACAGTGGTCTTGTCCTGCTTCAGCACCCTAAGGCTGCTGAAGAAGATCTTCAAGTGGCTATCAGATAACACCAAGTAAATTATCACCCAAACCCTCAATCAATAGCATACTCGACTATGGGAACACCCTCCATGCAGGGATAATCAGCCAGCTCACAAGAAGACTGCACACTTCACACTGCTCAACTACACCTACAAAGCACTCCACAACACAGGCCCT